>JBAWJQ010003510.1:0-600000 GCA_037783105.1 Bactrocera zonata | reverse complement strand
GCTGGGAATACTAGAGTCATACTTTAAGCAAGCACTCTCATTTCAAGCTGACATTGAAGAATTGGCCATTTGAGCGTTACGGAATCGACTTTTGTGAACCAATAAATATATATCTTCGTATTCGAGGAAAACCCCCACAAAGTCATACTTAGCTGTATTCGTGTGCCCTTTAACTAAAGCTGTTGCTTGGGAGTGTTGGGAGCGCAAAACCTGGGGAGGGTTGATACGCCTACTCGCAGGGAACATGCTTTCAAGAAAATTCATTTATTTTCATAGTGGTATAAGTAACATGAATTAAGAAGAACGTAAATGCCATTTAAACGAAGAAAAGAAAAAGTTTATTAAAATTAAAGGAGAATCATTAACAAAATAGAGCACGCACTACAATCATATTGGTTTCTTGGTCGAGTTGGTGCGAAAATAGAATAAAAAGTGGGCGATACCACACCTATTGATATTGCATTTGCATGCATCTCATCTGTTGTCTTATCTTACTTTTAATTTTAATGTCTCTGATGTTTTTGGTTATACAGTTGGTGCATTTTATTTTAGTGGTTATTTTTTGATTTTACCAGCGCATCAAAGAAGAATTGTTTCTTCTTCTTTATTAGCGTAGACTCCACTTATGCGGTTATAGCTGAGTTTACAAAAGAGCTAGTCGTTCTTACTTTTTGCTGGCGCCAATTGGAAGTGTAGTCAGGTTCTTTTCACCTGGTCTTTCCAAACGGAGTGGAGATTTCGTAGTCGCTGCCGCTTAACACTTATGTTAGTAACCAACTTTACCGATGTCTTTTAGCAACCGGGTACCGGGTTACCCACGATCTGAGTATTAAAAGTTTTGTTTGCTTTATTAAAAAACATTTCTTCTAAAAAAAATTATTTTTCTAAAAAATTTTTTTCTTCAAATGTTCGGTGACAATTTAAAGAAATAAAAAAAAAAATAACAACGTAGAATCATGAATCAGGGTGAAAGAATTGGCGGCTTCGTACCGAGGTAGTGGTAAAAACATCTGCATGGATAACTTCTTTACTACTGTACCATTTGCTAAACATTTGTTTACGTGGAATATTACCATTGCCGGCACGCTAAAAAAGAATAAACCTTACATCGCTAGTGTCATGGAACAGTATTAGACAGTTTTTGAATTTCACGAAAAGGTTACCATGTGTTCCCCTTCTTCTTCTTTACTGGCGTAGACACCGCTTACGCGATTATAGCCGACTCAACAACAGCGCGCCAGTCGTTTCTTCTCTTCGCTACGTGGCGCCAATTGGATATTCCAAGCGAGGCCAGGTCCTTCTCCACTTGGTCCTTCCAACGGAGTGGAGGTCTTCCTCTTCCTCTGCTTCCCGCGGCGGGTACTGCGTCGAATACTCTCTGAGCTGGAGCGTTTTCATCCATCAATGTCAATGTCGTCGTATATCTCGTACAGCTCATCGTTCCATCGAATGCGATATTCGCCGTGGCCAACGCGCAAAGGATCATAAATCTTTCGCAGAACCTTTCTCTCGAAAACTTGCAAAGTCGACTCATCCGTTGTTGACATCGTCCAAGCCTCTGCACCATATAGCAGGACGAGAATTATGAGTGACTTATAGAGTTTGGTTTTTGTTTGTCGAGAGAGGACTTTGCTTCTCAATTGCCTACTTAGTCCAAAGTAGCACCTGTTGGCAAGAGTTATCCTGCGTTGGATTTCTAGGCTGACATTGTTGGTGGTGTTTACGATGGTTCCAAGATAGACGAAATTATCTACAACTTCAAAGTTATGACTGTCAACTGTGACGTGAGTGCCAAGTCGCGAGTGCGACGACTGTTTGTTTGATGACAGGAGATATTTCGTCTTGCCTTCGTTCACTGCCAGACCCATTTCTTTTGCTTCCTTGTCCAGTCTGGAGAAAGCAGAACTAACGGCGCGGGTGTTGAGGCCGATGATATCAATATCATCGGCATACGCTAGCAGTTGTACACTCTTCTCTGTTGAGTTCTGCAGCTCGAACTATTTTCTCCAGAAGCAGGTTGAAAAAGTCGCACGATAGGGAGTAGCCTTGTCTGAAACCTCGTTTGGTATCGAACGGTTCGGAGAGGTCCTTCCCGATTCTGACGGAGCTTTGAGTGTTGCTCAACGTCAGCTTATACAGCCGTATTAGTTTTGCGGGGATACCAAATTCAGACATCGCGGCATAAAGGCAGCTCCTTTTCGTGCTGTCGAAAGCAGCTTTGAAATCGACGAAGAGGTGGTGTGTGTCGATTCTCCTTTCACGGGTCTTTTTCAAGATTTGGCGCATCGTGAATATCTGTTCGGTTGTTGATTTACCAGGTCTAAAGCCACACTAATATTGTCCAATCAGTTTGTTGACGGTGGGCTTTAATCTTTCACACAATACGCTCGACAGAACATTATGCGCTATGTTGAGGAGGCTAATCCCACGGTAGTTGGCGCAGATTGTGGGGTCTCCTTTTTTATGGATTGGGCATAGCACACTTTAATTCCAACCGTTGGGCATACTTTCGTCCGACCATATTTTGCAAAGAAGCTGATGCATGCACCATATCAGCTCTTCGCCGCCGTGTTTGAATAGCTCGGCCGGCAATCCATCGGCCCCTGCCGCTTTGTTGTTTTTCAGGCGGGCAATTGCTATTCGAACTTCTTCGTGATCGGGCAATGGAACGTCTGCTCCATCGTCATCGATTGGGGTATCGGGTTCGCTTTCTCCTGGTGTTGTGCGTGCACTGCCATTCAGAAGGCTGAAGAAGTGTTCCCTCCATAATTTAAGTATGCTCTGGGCATCGGTGGCTAGATCACCTTGGGGGGTTCTACAAGAGTATGCTCCGGTCTTGAAACCTTCTGCAAGCCGCCGCATCTTTTCGTAGAATTTTCGAGCATTACCCCTGTCGGCCAGCTTATCAAGCTCTTCGTACTCACGCATTTCGGCCTCTTTCTTTTTCTGTCTACAAATGTGTCTCGCTTCCCTCTTCAACTCTCGGTATCTATCCCATCCCGCACGTGTTGCGGTCGATCGTAACGTTGCGTGGTAGGCACTCCTCGTCGTACCAGCTGTTCCTTTGCACTTTCCGAAAACCAATGGTTTCGGTTGCAGCTGTACGTAAGGAGTTTGAGATGCCGTCGCACAGTTCCCTTATACCGAGTTGTTGACGAGTGCTCTCAGGAGCAGGAGTGCAAGCCGAGTAGAAAAACGTTCGGTTGTCTGTTGTGATTGCAGCTTCTCGACGTCGAACCTTCCTTGTGTTTGTTGGCGTGCGTTTTTTGCTGCACAGAGGCGGGTGCGAATCTTGGCTGCAACAATATAGTGGTCCGAGTCGATGTTAGGACCTCGGAGCGCACGCACATCTAAAACACTGGAGACGTGTCTTCCGTCTATCACAACATGATCGATCTGGTTGGTGGTTTTTCGATCCGGAGACAGCCAGGTGGCTTGATATATCTTCTTATGCTGGAATTTAGTACTACAGATAACCATATTTAGGGCCCCGGCGAAGTCGATCAGCCTCAACCCATTTCGGGATGTTTCCTCGTGGAGGCTGAATTTACCGACCGTAGTGCCAAAGATACCTTCTTTGCCCACCCTGGCACTGAAGTCGCCAAGCACGATTTTGATATCGTGGCGGGGGCATCTCTCATAAGTGCGCTCCAAGCACTCATAAAAGGCATCTTTGGTCACATCGTCCTTTTCTTCCGTCGGGGCGTGGGCGGAAATCAGCGATATGTTGAAGAACCTCGCTTTGATGCGGATTGTGGCTAGACGTTCATTCTCCGGAGTGAATGAAAGTACTCGGCGACGGAGTCTCTCTCCCAACACGAATCCAACACCAAACTTGCGCTCCTTTATATGGCCACTGTAGTAAATGCCACAAGGACCTCCCCGCCTCAGTCCTTGTCCCGTCCATCGCATTTCTTGGACGGCGGTGATGTAAGCCTTTATCTTTACGAGGACATCTACCAGCTGAGCAGCGGCACTTTCCCAATTAAGGGACCGGACATTCCAGGTGCACGCCTTCAAATCATAGTCCTTATTTCGTTTGCCATGGTCGTCATCAAAAGCTAAGTCTCTCATCCGAGGCTGTTTAAACTTTTGCATTGGGGGTGTTTTTTTACGTGGCGGGTCCCAAACCCAGCGCACAACCCTATGCAGGGGGTGTTTCGCCTTCTCACTTTAGCTCGCCTTCAAACGGATGTTCTTAGGCTACCCAGAGGATACTTGGTCAAAGACCGGAAGTCGTGAGCTGCTTGAGTCATATGTAAAAGAATCGTTTCTGGCCACTCCCAAGTGAATGGCGATCAGAGAACTTTCCTCACTTGCGTGAACTTCTACACATGACTCCATCCTCCATGTGTTCCTACGTTCCTAAAAAAATAAAGCTGCCATTCTGATATCGACAATGCATTCAGATATATCAGTTGGTGATGACGCTAAACAAAAACCAGAAATAATAAATTTTTATAATAAACAATAAAGCTGGAGTTGACACAATGGACCAAATGGTGCTGGTACACCAGTAAGCGACGATCTTCGAGATGGCCAATGGCAATGTTCTTCAATATGCTAGATATTTCTTCACTTCCGGCATATATAATTTATTATGAAAATAATTAAATGATTGTCGAAAAAACGACAGAACGTCGTCAATTTATGCGTAAACTAAGTGAAGAACTAGCATTGCCGACGACTGAACATCGCACGGCGAATCCACAAGTAATGCGCCTCTTCTCTACAAAGATTGCCGTTGAAAGTGTATTAGGCCATACACTGACAGAAATAGTCGTGATAAATCCTGGTCTAGAGACTCCAAAAGATAAAACCGGAAGGAAAAAAGTAACAGGATCTTGTCATGTCTGCAATGCTTTGCCAATAAGAAGACGGCGAAAGACCCAGAAGTCCTGTGCCAATTGTCACCAACCTGTTTGTGAGTTAGTTAGTTCTGCTTTCTCCAGATTGGATAAGAGAGTGAAGCAAATGGGTCTGGTACTGAACGAGGACAAGACGAAATATCTCCTATGATGAAACAAACCTTCGTCGAACTCGCGACTAGTCTATTACGTCACTGTTGACAGTCATAACTTCGAAGTCGTAGATAATTTTGTTTATCTTGGAACCGGTATTGTCAGCAACAACAATGTAAGTCACGAAATCCTACGTAGAATGCCAACAGGTGCAATTTTAGACTAGTACATGTATGAAATAAACTGAATTGACATCATTTATGCTAAAAGGTAAAGCACTTTACTGTAACAACAGAAGTGGTGCACAAGCAGCCTGAATAACTTATCTACCTCGTGCAAAACCCGTGGATATAAAAGGTAAATTTATTCGGCAGCATTTAAAAAGCGATAAGATTAAATTGATTTATACTCCAACAAACGAGTAGACGTTTTAACAGAAGGAAAAATATTTTAATATTTGTATGTCACTTGGTGTTTTTAAACAATAAAATAAATTTGTTTCCCTTGTCATTATTCAAATACACGAAACTCTGTAATAGAATCTTTATATAAGAAATGTATTAAAAAAGAACAAACAGTTAATTTTTTAATCGTTAGTAAACAAAGGGGCTGTAAAATAAGAACGACGCGAAGGCTTTAAGTTATAAAATAGTACTCAGCTCTGGTTTGCCATTTCATTTATAGAAATTCTTATCCTAATTCATGTATGCACACATGCAGAGTGCATACACATATCTTAATACTAATCTACTGTACATGCCGACAGTATGTGCACATATCTTAAACATGGGTGTTATCAACGGCATACACAACTATTTCTTATCAATTATTAGTTTAGGATCATTTGCGATCCTTTACATTGCATACATTACATACTACAGTCTCTAATCAATATACCCGAAATGAACATTTATTACGGTGATGATTGAAATGGGTATTTGTACATACATATTTATATTTACGACTGTATTTTTATGTCTTAGCGGTAATGCACATAAATATTTGAAATATGATATCTGTTTCTATACAGATTTACAAAAATATCTCATTTACAATTATGGCCGTTAAGAACTGTTCAGAAATCTGAACAGGGGCGTTCTAAAAAGTACAGAAAGAGCGACCTCTTAAACAAATAATTTGTTTATTATAAATATATTATATTATATTAATAAATGTTTTTGCTAAATTAATGAATAAATATGAACTCACTTCTGGTTCGTATTTCAAACACAAGCATGGTGTTTTAAAGGGTGATTTTTTTGAGGTTAGGATTTTCATGCAGTAGTATTTGACAGATCACGTGGGATGTCAGACATGGTGTCAAAGAGAAAGATGCTCAGTATGCTTTGACATTTCATCATGAATAGACTTACTAACGAGCAACGCTTGCAAATCATTGAATTTTATTACCAAAATCAGTGTTCGGTTCGAAATGTGTTTCGCGTCCGTGTCCGATGAGCGATGAGGCTCATTTCTGGTTGAATGGCTACGTAAATAAGCAAAATTGCCGCATTTGGGGTGAAGAGCAACCAGAAGCCGTTCAAGAACTGCCCATGCATCCCGAAAAATGCACTGTTTGGTGTGGTTTGTACGCTGGTGGAATCATTGGACCGTATTTTTTCAAAGATGCTGTTGGACGCAACGTTACGGTGAATGGCGATCGCTATCGTTCGATGCTAACAAACTTTTTGTTGCCAAAAATGGAAGAACTGAACTTGGTTGACATGTGGTTTCAACAAGATGGCGCTACATGCCACACAGCTCGCGATTCTATGGCCATTTTGAGGGAAAACTTCGGACAACAATTCATCTCAAGAAATGGACCCGTAAGTTGGCCACCAAGATCATGCGATTTAACGCCTTTAGACTATTTTTTGTGGGGCTACGTCAAGTCTAAAGTCTACAGAAATAAGCCAGCAACTATTCCAGCTTTGGAAGACAACATTTCCGAAGAAATTCGGGCTATTCCGGCCGAAATGCTCGAAAAAGTTGCCCAAAATTGGACTTTCCGAATGGACCACCTAAGACGCAGCCGCGGTCAACATTTAAATGAAATTATCTTCAAAAAGTAAATGTCATGAACCAATCTAACGTTTCAAATAAAGAACCGATGAGATTTTGCAAATTTTATGCGTTTTTTTTTTTTAAAAAGTTATCAAGCTCTTAAAAAATCACCCTTTATTTCATTGTTTAGAAATATTTCATAGCTCTAACAAGGAGAAACTTCTATTTGTTTGCTGAATAGGCTGTCTTAATCGGGATGGACTGTCAATGGCTATTAGTTAAGGTGACTCCCGTTTTGGGAATGGGCATCTATTTTCAGTCTTATGTCAGCCAAAAAATGAATTTTTACCCAGTTACGGACTTTCATTGTCCAAGTCTAAACTATTTTGTTGTCGTTGTCCCATCCGATGAGCTCTTTCTTCCAAGACTTAATAATTTGTGAATTGAAAGCGCTCTGTTAATTGTTTTTCGTTAAGAGAATCGGCCAAGGTGCTGTCGTGCATCGTTGTAGATTTATTATTGAGAAGAGTGAGCTCACGCTCGGTTTGAATTGATTTATTGTCGAGTTTTCTTGACGAGAGTCGGCAACATTTGCTCAATTAGGTAGGCAGATCGCTAGTCAACGTAGGTAAAGTCTAGCCTATTAATAATTGCTTTGAAATTCAATGGTGTGTCATTTGGGACAACACCATGTCCGCCCATCCTTTTATTGACAGCTGACGCGTGAGTCGTGCCAAGCTGTCATGATATGTTTGTTCAGTATTGCTTGGAATTTTAGCTGAGAGTGTACACGAAGACTGTGAAGAATTAAGATCTTAAATTGAAAGCGTACAAAATGCAGCTTGAACAAGAGCTGAAGTCAATTGACCTTCCAAAGCGACATCGCTTCGCTCTATGGGCTCTTGAAAAGTTCCAAGAAGATCGAATGTTTCCGAAGCAAATTTGGTTCAACGATGAGGCCCATTTCTGGCTTATTGGGTATGTAAACAAGCACAACTGCCGCATTTGGGGCGAAGAACAACCCGAAGACATTCAAGAGCTGCCATTTCATCCCGAAAAAACAACGGTTTCATGTGGTTTGTAGGCAGGTAGAATCATATTTCTGATTCGCTTCCAATTTCTTCAAAAATAATGCCGATGAGAACGTATAGTCAATGACGACCATTATCGCGCCATGATAGTCGACTATTTGATGTCTGAAATTGATTTTTCACTGACCGACACTGTTAAACTTTTTCCTGTGGGGATATGTTAACTCTAAAGTCTATGTGGACAACACCGCTTCATTCAGGCCTTGCAGCAAAACATCACGCGTGTCATTCGTCAGTTGAAATGCTCCACCGAGTGTCCGGAAATTGGACTGAACGGATGGACCATGGATGAGATGTAGCTGCGATCAACATTTAAAAGAGATAATCTTCAAAAAATAAATGACAAAGAATGTTCATCGGAATGATAACAAATACTCCCCATTAAATTTGAAAAATTAAAAACAAAATTAAATTTTTTTTAAAAGGTAGGAAGCCTTGAAATAAAGCTAGGAATGAATGTATTGACCAGTAAAATGTCCATTTAGTATTTCAATTTTATCTAGAGATTGACGAATTAATTTTAAGTGTGAGTATCGACAACATCTTCTTCTTTGTTGGCGTAGACACCGCTTACGCGATTATAGCCGAGTTAACAACAGCGCGCCAGTCCTTTCTTCTTTTCGCTGCGTGGCGCCAATTGGATATTCCAAGCGAAGCCAGGTCCTTCACCACTTGGTCCTTCCAGCGGAGTGGAGGTCTTCCTCTTCCTTTACATCCCCCGGTGGGTACTGTGTCGAAAACTTTCAGACCTGGAGTGTTTTCGTCCATTCGGACAGCATGACCTAGCCAGTCTTTTAATTCGCTGAACTTTGTTTATGTCGTCAAATATCTCATACAGCTCATGGTTCCATCGAATGCGATATTCGCCGTGGACAACGTGCAAAGGACCATAAATCTTTCGCAGAACTTTTCTCTCGAAATCTCGCACCTTCGGCTCATCATTTGTTGTCATCGTCCAAGAATCTGCACCATACCGCAGGACGAGAATTAGGTGTGACTTATAGCGTTTGGTTTTTGTTACTTCTCAATTGCCTACTAAGTCCAAAGTAGCACCTGTTGGTAAGAGTTATTCTGCGTTGGATTTCCCTATCTACACCTTCAAAGTTATGAATGTCAACAGTGACGTGAGAGCCAAGAAGCGAGTGCGACGACTGTTTGTTTGATGACAGGAGATATTTCGTCGTGCCCTCGTTCACTGCCAGACCCATATCATCGGCATACGCCAACAGCTGTACACTGTTATAAAAGATTGTACCTGCTCGATTAAATTCTGCAGCTCGAATTATTTTGTCCAGCAGCAGACTGAAGAAGTCGCATGATAAAGAGTCGCCTTGACTGAAACCTCGTTTGGTATCGAAAGGCTCGGAGAGGTTATTCGCGATCCTGACGGAGATTTTGGTGTTGTTCAACGTCAGTTTACACAGCCATATTAGTTTTTCGAGGATACTAAATTCAGACATCGCGGCATAAAGGCGGATAGGTGGTGTATGTCGATTCTCCTTTCACGGGTCTTTTACAAAATTTGGCGCATGGTGAATATCTGGTCGGTTGTTGATTTGCCAGGTCTAAAGCCACACTGATAAGGTCCAATCAGTTAGTTGACGGTAGGCTTTAATCTTTCACACAATACGCTCGATAGAACCTTATACGCGATGTTGAGGAGGCTTATCTCTCGATAGTTGACGCAGATTGTGGGGTCCACCTTTTTGTGGATTGGACAGAGTACACTTATATTCCAATCGTTGGGCATGCTTTCGTCCGACCATATCTTACAAAGAAGCTGATGCATGCTGCTTATCAGTTCTTCACCGCCGTGTTTGAATAGCTCGCATTTTTGGACGGCGGTGATGTCAGCAATCAACCGTCTGGGCTGCAGCACCTTCCCAATTAAGGGAACGGACATTCCAGGTGCATACTCTTAAATCATAGTGCTCAATTCGCTTGCCACGGTCGTCATCAAAAGGGGAGTCACTCATCCGGGGCTTGTTGTTTTTTTGTTTTTGCATTGGGTGCGTTTTTTACGTGGCTGATCCCAAATTCGGCGCACAAACCCGCGAAGGGGATGCTTCGCCTTCTCATTTTAGCTCATTTTCAAACGGATGTCCTTAGGCTACCCAGAGGATACTTGGTAAAGGACCGGAAGTTGCGAGCTGGTTGAGTCATATGTAAAAGAATCGTTTCTGGCCACTCCCAAGTCAATGGCGATCCATGACTCCATCCTCCCGAATGAAAACACTCCAGCTCTGAAAGTATTTGACGCAGTACCCGCTGAGGGAAGCAGAGACCTCCATTCCGTTGAAAGGACCAGTTGGAGAAGGACCTGGCTTCGTTTAGAATATTCAATTGTCGCCACGTAGCGAAAAGAAGAAACGACTGGCGCGCTGTTGTTAACTCGACTATAATCGCGTAAGCGGTGTCTACGCCAGTAAAGAAGACCAGTATTATCAGCACCAACAATGTCAGCGTCGGAATCGAAGAGGTGCAATTTCAGACTGAGTTGGCAATTGAGAAGTAAAATCCTCACTCGATGAACAAAGACCAAGTTCTACATATAAGTCACTAATTAGTCGTACAACATCTGCTGAGTCAACGTTACGAGTTTTCGAGAGAAAGGTTCAGATTTGCGTTTCTTTGCGCATTGGTAATGGCAAATATCGCATTCGATGGAACTATGAGCTCTACGAGATATACGGCTACGCTTGCTAGGTCAGGTGTAAAATTTATTAGCTAAAATATACATAACTAAAAATATGTAACTCTGTCTATTTAAATTGTATACACCCAACTCTTTTCTTTACACTGTTTCCTTTTTCACAGATTTGAAGGTACACGGTTGAGACAAATTTTTTTTTTTTTGTAAATTTGTTTGTAATTATGTTTTTTTTACCACACTTAGCATCATTGCTGACATGAACATACATAGTACTAACTGGTAAATCCCCTAATTCTATTGCTCTTACCTACACGTTTTGTTCGCATGATATTTACACTGCTGAAATGGATATTTCCAGCTATGATACCGACCTTAGTCCAGTTTGTCGAAAACAATTGCGCTTGTTATCAAGTAGCGACGAATAATTATATAGCAATGTAAATATTTTTTCCTTATTTCTTTTCTAATATTTCTGTTCTAAGTTCTGGATTAACAGATTTCTTTTGGTTTTTGCTTAATATACCAATTTTTCACCTGTATGAATTATGTATGTTAAGTTTTAATGATCAATGAAATGCCATATAAACTTACGATTTGTATGCATATCTTTTATAGTTGTCAACATTTTACACGATTTTCAGATGATATGGAACATATCATCCCTTTCTCTATAGGAAACGCCTCTCTTTTACACGGATTTCTGAGGAACGAATCTACCGTGTAAAAAAAATAGTATACACAAGATCAGAATTATAAATACGTTTTTACACTTGAGAAACATACATATGTATATCAAATTATATAATAAAAACATACGAACGCACATGCATTGAGTTCTTTATTTCAAAACAACCATATGTCATATAATAATGAATACAAATAGACAGAGATTCCCATAAATGTAATTTAATAATATAGATCCTAAAATAGTATATGAGCAATGAATATACAGCCTGCTGAATGGCAGTGAACGTACAACGCCAGGAGAAGGCGAACCTGATTCCCCAATCGATGATGATGGAGCAGACGTTCCATTGCCCGACCATGAAGAGGTTCGAATAGCAATTGCCCGCCTGAAGAACAACAAAGCGGCAGGGGCCGACGGATTGCCGGCCGAGCTTTTCAAATAAGGCACCGAAGAACTGGTAAGGAGCATGCATCAGCTTCTTTGTAAAATATGGTCGGACGAAAGCATGCCCAACGATTGGAATTTAAGTGTGCTATGCCCAATCCATAAAAAAGGAGGCCCCACAATCTGCGCCAACTACCGTGGGATTAGCCTCCTCAACATCGCATATAAGGTTCTGTCAAGCGTATTGTGTGAAAGATTAAAGCCCACCGTCAACAAACTGATTGGACTTTATCAGTGTGGCCTTAGACCTGGCAAATCAACCACCGACCAGATATTCACCATGCGCCAAATCTTGGAAAAGACCCGTGAAAGGAGAATCGACACACACCACCTCTTCGTCGATTTCAAAGCTGCTTTCGACAGCACGAAAAGGAGCTGCCTCTATGCCGCGATGTCTGAATTTGGTATCCCCGCAAAACTAATACGGCTGTGTAAACTGACGCCGAGCAACACTCAAAGCTCCGTCAGAATCGGGAAGGACCACTCCGAGCCGTTCGATACCAAACGAGGTTTCAGACAAGGCGACTCCCTATCGTGCGACTTTTTCAATCTGCTGCTGGAGAAAATTATTCGAGCTGCAGAACTGAATCGAGCAGGTACAATCTTTTATAAGTGTGTACAGCTGCTGGCGTATGCCGATGATATTGGCAGTGAACGGTTCTATCTTGGAACCAGCGTAAACACCACCAACAATGTCAGCCTGGAAATCCAACGCAGGATTACTATTGCCAACAGGGGCTACTTTGGACTGAGTAGGCAATTGAAAAGTAAAGTCCTCTCTCGACGAACAAAAGCCAAACTCTATAAGTCGCTCATAATTCCCGTCCTGCTATACGGTGCAGAGGCTTGGACGATGTCAACAACCGATGAGTCGACGCTGCGAGTTTTCGAGAGAAAAGTTCTGCGAAAGTTTTATGGTCCTTTGCGCGTTGGCCACGGCGAATATCGCATTCGATGGAACGATGAGCTGTACGAGATATACGATGACATTGACATAGTTCAGCGAATTAAAAGACAGCGGCTACGCTGGCTAGGTCATGTTGTCCGGATGGATGAAAACACTCCAGCTCTGAAAGTATTCGACGCAGTACCCGCCGCGGGAAGCAGAGGAAGAGGAAGACCTCCATTCCGTTGGAAGGACCAAGTGGAGAAGGACCTGGCTTCGCTTGGAATATCCAATTGGTGCCAAGTAGCGAAGAGAAGAAACGACTGGCGCGCTGTTGTTGACTTGGCTATAATCGCGTAAGCGGTGCCTACGCCAGTAAAGAAGAAGAATGAATATACAGAAATAAAATCAGAATAAAATATTTCTTACTAGATGGCATGTCTATTAATTTAAGTCCCCGACCAGATGTACCATAAGATAATATTATATAGTTAGTTCATCATTTGGTTTTACAAATCAAACACTGAGTGAGCTCAAGGGCATACTAAAAAGTTCATTTCAAATCAGAACTTTTTCGAGAATTGAAAAAATACTGGTACTAGTGTATCACATCTGAGGGGGATTACTTTGAAGGGGACAATTTTTAGATCGAAAGCACAATTTTTAAGTAGAAAGAAAAAAATCTCAATTGTATACACAATTCATGCGAACAATAAACATTTCATTTAGTTAGCTTTATTGTTCTTCTATTATTCTTCAATTTGTTTAATATTTGAAGTGAAGCAACCAAGGTCACCAAAAAAATGGAAAGAATTAAATTACACTACTTTGCAAAATCATCGAACAGTTTTTGGATAAATATTCATATAGTTAAAAAGGAAGACCTCAAAATACCACACGTAAGAGCTCTGTTGCATTGTTACATATTGACTAAATGGAGATTAGATAACATTAGAAAGTAATGCCAATAAAGTTATAGAAGCTTTGATAAAAAATAACTCTTCGTTGTAAAGTCAATTTATATAAATATTATATTAAACAAATATAATTGTAAATAATACGAGGGATAATATTTTTTTGTTTACAAGTTTTAAATACCTGTAGAGATTTTATACTCACTCAACAAACCCTTATTTATACATTGAGCAAAGTATATTAAGTCTGTCACGAAGTTTGTAATACCCTATAAAAAAAATATACATATATAAATTATCAACAAGGCGCTGAGTCGAATTAGCCATATCGTCTCGCTGTGTTCAGACGAAGTAGTCCCTCAGTAAGAAAAACTTTTAAATTAGACGAGATGAAATCTAAATATAATTAAAATTTGCGTAAGCTATTTTTCAAAGCAAGCTGCAATCTCCGAAAATATTGTTCAAAACGGATCATTTTAGCATATAATTGCCATACAGACTGACCAATCAAATCGAGTTTTTGTATGGATTTTTTTGAATTTGTTAACAGTATTATAGCTTCGGTGCAATCGAAGTTAACGCTTTTTCCTGTTTTTATGTTAAAGATGTTTGCATATTATAACTTACAAAGTAAACTTTTACATACATTTTCAGGTCAGCATTATAACGAAATTCGTCGCGTACAACAATACTATATTTTGAAGAGTCAAATTACTGATCTAACTGCTTGCGAAAGTTTATAGTACTGAACAAATTAGGTCAGCTGAAGAAAACAACCTATCTCAATGTACAAACTATAATCGTCAGTTAGTACCTTTAATACTTACTAATTGTACTGCTGATTCGATAAACAAGGAATACAAGCGAAAAAATGTAAAACTCAATAAATTACAAAAAGTGAGATATCAAACACAGAAGTTCATTGGCTAGCAACTTGAATGAAATACATTGTTATTACATATAATATAATAACACTCAGGGAAAAAGATCGCTATTTAAGCTGATTTGTCGTTGACTTTATATAACTTCTTCAGTTGATAAAGAGAGAAACAGTAGCGTCCAACAATTATATCAAAAAATGTTGTGGTATAAAATGTAATATCTGGGTTGCCTGCAAAGGTAGAGTGACTGGTATAAATGTGTATAACTTTAAAGCAAGCACGACCTGCAATCTGAAATATTTGTTTCAAACAGAAAGAGAATTATCAGAAATTAATGATAATTGCAAAGATTCACATCCAAAAATACAGGAATCTTTTAAAATGTACAAATTTAATCTTTTTCTGAAAAAATATTCATGACTTCTGCAATAGCGTTACCTATATAAAGAGTATTCCATAAATTTTTTATCATTAGATTTGTCTTGTTATAAAATAATACACAAATATAAAAGGTGATTGAAAGAATTAAGCAATATACATCAACGCAAAATCATATAGGAAACATCATATTTTAAATTTTAAAATCTTCGCATTTTCAATATTAGTTTTTTTTAATCATAACCTGCGCCCACTGCAATAAAATGGTTGGTACGCGAGAACAAACTATGAACTCTCACTCAGGAAGTAATCTATCGCAAATAATCAACCATCAGGACATAACTGCAGTAGATAAGATAATCGCAAATACTGTTGAAGGTGCAATTACCGATACATCCATTGGGAATAATGTTACTAATCATTCCACGAATGAAGTTGTCAATCTTAATAGTGACGCTATAGCAGAAATCTCTCGTGCAAGAAAAGCAATCACTTATGCAGATACCACTGCAACAGTGATAAAGAACCCCAACGAAAATGTCATCTCGAAAATTGATTTTTGTTCGCGGATCCAATCACAAAAACAATATATTCATAACTGTAGCAATAGTGATACTTGTTACAAGCAAAATATTGTTCGACAAACAAAAGTGTTCCAAGAAGATTCAACTGATACTTTCAACGGGTTATCTACCAAATTTCAAATATCTCTGCCTGGACAAATGAATAAAAACATCAGTCCTGACAAACAACTTAGTATTGATAATCAAGAAAAAGGAACGATTGATGCAGTTGACAAGAGTCGGTATTCCTCTAAATCTCTTACGGGTAAGTGTCCGAATACATTTTTTTATGCATAGTGCAGTCGTTATCAAGTTTATAAAGATTTTGAAATTAAAACAAATAGTAACTACAAATATTTATGTAATGTTCTGTATATAACATACTCGTACTCCAATTTCTATTAAGCTAATACCGTTTGATAATAAAACTTTTTATTTTAAATATAGCGCATAATACATAACATAACAGATTACGTCAGTGTGAAACTTACCTGTGCTAGATATGTTGTTTATTTGAATATTCTTTAGTAAAATAATTGGTTTAGAAGAAATTACATTTATCTGTGGATATATACCGCTTTTAAGCATCGATCAAGATACACACGGTGAATACATTTTTTAAGCATAAACAATATACGTGTATGTATTAACGGTAAATGTTCATACGATAGGCGTAAACAGAAAATTTAAATTTCCATTACGCAAATATATTATTATATAAGGGTCATTCCATCCAAAAGTTTGTTTCCCGAAAAACATTTTTTTGTGCTCTTTAAAGCAATATGTTAGACAATTATTTTTTATTCCGATAGAATATGAAATTTTCCAAATTTCTAAAACTTTTACACATACGAAGAAAAGTACAAAACCTTAAATTAATAAAGAGGAAATACCAAGAAAATTTGATATAAAATGGCACAGAGAAAATGTGTACAAATTTAATAAAGATGCAATTAGGGAAGCTTCTAGTTTGAGCGTACTCGACCATCCATCGACATCCGAGATACTTATAATAAAATCAACATAAATAAAACGAACTAATATATAGGAATGAATATAAAATAGTTCTTACTGCCGAATGGTATATTGCTAGTCGAAATCTTCTTGCTTTAATATTATTACTTTTCAATATTTTCAATTGCAATATAAAAAAGGCAGAAACCCAAGTTTTTCTGTTTAGTCACAATTTTTATCAATATACTCGCCATAAATGCACGACCAAAAAAGTTTCTGGAATAACCTTCAATGATTCATGTTTAATGTCTTTAATTAAATCAAAACGGTTTTTTCCGGCATTCTGAGCATTTTGGTACCAGAAATTTAATTCCAGATACAAAAGTTAATGACACTTTGTCGAAACATTTCACTTATCATAAATGTCGTCGAATGTACTTTATGTACTTCAGAAAGAAAAGCGAATACTGAACACTAATCTTTATTTTCGGATATTTAATCCCGTTAGGATGGTAAGGTTTATCTAGGTCGACGTCGACGTCATGTAGTGGGAGGCCAAAGCAACGTGCTGTGTCGACGGGGTCGGACTTAAGGGAAAGGGGTGTTAGACGAGTCAGGTTGGAGGGGCATGTAAAGAGGTGGCCAGTGTCATGCATAAACTTATTGCACGTAGGACATATGTTGGATATATCGGGGTCTATTATAGATAAATAGGAATTTAACCTACTACAATATCCAGAAAGAAATTGCGCAAGGCCACTCTCGTTTCCCGCGGCAACTCGAGCTCTTCGTCTGCAATGGGGGGTGGTTTGACTCCAAGAACGCCATTCATTGGAAAGGAGTCGGTGAAGGTGTTGATGGCTCCGCTGCGAATGGCCGTCACTGCTTGTCGGAAGTTCATTGCTTCCGAAGTCCGGTCGGCGTATTGTTCAATGTCGTCGACGATATTGAAGAAAGACCTAATAATGCTTCTAGGAGACGGTTCCGCTTCAAGCAGGTGTCTGCAGGGGTAATTTCTGCGAAAACACCCCAGTAGGAATTGTCTGGAAATGAACTTATTATGCTCCCTATCTGGGACAATAAGCCTCGTTCTATGTAGATGTTCAATGGGAGACATCAGGAGGCATCCTGTCGTAGTCCGGAGTGCAGTGTTCCGACAAGTCTGAAGCTTCTTCACCTGAGTTAGTTGAGGACCGGCCGGCCGATTGTCTTGTAAGTTGTCGACAACGTTTCTTTGACCTTTCCCCATGTGCTACCGGCTAGCGACTGAACGATTTTGCTGCTGCCCTGTACCTTGGAGATAATCGTGGTTGTGTGAGGAGTGAAGGAACATAGACTATCAAAAGTTACAAATAAAATCTTAGGGCTATTGACCGTCGGAATCAACTGAAATATTAAACTCAAGTCGGTACTCCTTCGTCCACTTCGTAAATATGGTCTCTGCGGATTTGGTGAGGGAGAGTGTTAAGTTCCGTGCTGAGAAGAAGCAAGAAAGCTCAGAGAGATAGCCGTTTACCTTTGAACACATGCCATCGATTCCATTGCCCAACGTCAATAACGTGCAATCATCAGTGTATGAGGTTATGGAACTTTCTCTGGTGGTTGTGGGAGTTTCGACATGTAGAAGTTAAACAGGAGAGGGGAGAGGACACCCCTCTGCGGAACCCCCTATTAAATTCTTCTCAGTTTGGATTTTTTTTTGGGAGGTAGCTTACTCCCGTCGAGCCAAGATGCACACAAGATGCATAAGCATGTTGATTCCATCAAGGCCAACGGACTTAGACGACATCTTTGTCGATGGTATTCTGAACCTCTTAATCGCTGAAATTAAGTGGCGCGCAGTCTTTTTTGGCATTTTATGCAGCCGTCGATTTACACATCGTTTGGCTCTGTCTGCCAAAGGTTGCAGTGTGAATTGCCGACTAAAATAGATCGCGCACTTTCTCGGTCCTCGGTCCATTGAACTGAATTTCAAATCGGTCATTATATCTCTTTGGATTAGGCAAAGCATTCAAATTATTCCGAAGCGTACTCACGCCGGTGTAGAGGTTATAAGACTTCAAGTTCTCTATCCATTTAATCCGGTTGTGTTGATTTACCATTTGCCGAATCTCCAAATTAAAATCCTTTATTCGGGGATCACCGGTCACGCTCGTTAGCTGAAACAGCTGCTTCGGCGAGATGAAGCGAGTGGTAGGTGCTGCGATTATCTTGTGGAATCGACGTTCGCCAACGATTACGTCCGTAGGAATAAGTAAAACAGTGAATATGCTCTCAGTAAATTCTGTGAAGCCAACCCAGTTATCCTTGCTAAAGATAATTAAAGTGCGATTGTCCACAGATATAAAGTCTAATGCGAGAGGTTATGCTATTTATCAGACCACCACTAGTAATGGTAATATCGGGCTAGATGTTACAGGTGCCCATAAGTCTGGTGGAGGCTTCATCATTCATTGTACAGACTTCTGAATAATCTATCTGTTCTGCCAGCTCCATTCCCATACGATCATTTGACAGGCAGAAATGGCAAAGATTGTGGTCCGCGGTAAAGTCACTTAGTACCACACGGTTTTCACCACAAAGAAGCGCACCTATATTCGGTGATATCCTGTAGGGCAACATGTAACTGGGAGGAGTATATATTAAATGTTTCCAGCTAGATCGGGGAGCTATACTCTGATATTCTAGGGTAGAAACCCTGCAGTCGATGTCTTCATCGATTAGACGATATTGCGCGGTGTTGTGCATAATGAATGCTAAGCCTCCACCATTTTCTCGCTCGCGATCTTTACTCAAAACGTTGAAACCGGCACCACTCAGAAGATCTGAGCTACTGTTTAGATTGGTTTCTTGGACCTCAGCTTTTGATACGCGTTCCCTATTCATGAGTGCAACAATCTCCTCAATCTTACTCTGGATTCCGCTGCAGTAGGAATGAGAGTTATTTAGCCTGTTTGAGCTCCTGTAGATCGTGGAGGCGACATAACCTGTGGTCTTCTCTCTATGTGCTTTAAGGCTTGAGCAGCTCTTAAGATGGCTTCATCTATTGCATGTATTACACCTGACTGACGTGGCGTTTGGATGGAGCCTTTTGGCGCAGCAAAAAAATTCCTCCAGGACTGGGTTGGAATCAATGCCAGCACGTGTCAGGAGGATACGGAGCAACCCTGCTGCAAGACGTTGCTTTAGTGACCACAAACTTAAATTAATACTCACCGATCCAAACGGGGTTAGATCGCCGAAAAAACATCCCATAAAGTCCGGATAAATTCCGAGGCTGTCGTGGGAATTGAGTTTTATCTTTTTGTCTTGTTTTTATTAGTGCATGATTTTTATATTGTGCACTCCGATTCAGGCCAAGTAATATGGGAATTCACTTACCCAATAACGAGGCATATATCCTTAAATGAAATGGTGTTTGATTCGTATATTGTAAAGTACGAGGGCTGCTATATATATTTCTGCCCTTATAATGAAAATAGGAATATTTATCAACGAAAATGGTTTTATTGTTTTTCAAAATATTCTCCATCAAGATTTATACACTTTTGCATGCGCTCAAACTAATTTTCGAAGCACTTTTTCCACTCCGATTGAGACACCTCCAAAACATGGTTTTTGAATGCTTCAACAGCATCTTCTGGCGACGAAAATCATTGGCCACGCATTAGGTGCCAAGTCAGGGATGGGATGACCCATCAGTTCGACGTTTTGGCCGGTCAAAAAAGCGCTGGTTTGAGCCGACGTGTGCGAGCTCGCATTGTCATGGTGCACAATGATTCGTCTTCTCTTGTTCGTTTTTCGAATTTCTCCGAAGACTTCAGGCAAACAAATGGTGGTGTACCACTCAGAATTAACCATCCTACGTTGCTCAAGCGGAACAGTCGCCACATGACCAGCTTTGCCGAAGAAACAGGCGACCATTTGCTTCGAAGTGCTACTTCCACGAACAACTTTTGTTGGATTTGGCTCGTCTTGGAAGACCCACACGGTCGATTGCTGTTTTGTTTCGGGCTCATACGCATAGATCCATTATTCGTCACCTGTGACGATCTTATAAACGTCTTTTGAAGCACCGCGATCGTATTTTTTCAGCATTTATTTACACCAATCCACACGAGCCTTTTTTTGAGCAATTGTCAAATTGTGCGGGATCCAACGAGAACAAACCTTTTTACGGCCAGGTGTTCATGCAATATCAAATGTATGCTGGTGGGAGGAATGCATAGTCATGCCTTTATCTGAAGGTATGTTACATGTTTTCTGGCACAACGGCTG
Organism: Bactrocera zonata; assembly: GCA_037783105.1. NCBI lineage: Eukaryota > Metazoa > Arthropoda > Insecta > Diptera > Tephritidae > Bactrocera > Bactrocera zonata. The sequence continues at coordinate 579,305 of JBAWJQ010003510.1, read as the reverse complement.
TTTTTGGACGACCTTCACGGAATTGGTCTTTGAGCGAGCATCGGCCACGATTGAATTCGTTGTACCAGTTTTTCACAGTGCTATAAGATGGTGCTTCATAGCCATACAAAGATTTTAGTTCATCGAAGCACTCTTGTCGTGATAATTCACGTCGAAAGTTGTGAAAAATGATCGGACGAAAATGTTCACGAGTTAATTCCATTTTTTGGCCGAGATGAATTTTTTAATTCCCTGTAAATAAAACAATTCACGATAAAAAGAAAAAAACGTTCTGAGTGATGTTGTGCTGAAAAATGTCAAACTTTCCAATGGAAATGTCAGATTGCACCTGGCAACACTTAGTGTTGCCTAGACCAGAAATATATATAGCAGCCTACGTATAAGCCCGATGGAATTGTGTTATATAAGAAATTTGAGTGATTGTAATCCGATTTCGCCATTTTCGCTTTGTAACATTAGGCTTCCAGGATAATACTGTGGAATTGCTAGAATAGGACAACTTTATCAACTCAAATTAGATATATTTGATATAAGCTCTACCAAAGGGGTAATTATACCAGTATATTAGGTATTTGATAATATGAGGTTAAGAAAAAGATCGAAAATAAACTAACTTAACAAGTGAAATAAAATAAAAATAGGTACATACAGACCAATATATATTAATCGATAATAGTAAGAAACTTTAATAAACATAAAGTGAAAAATCAAAACAAATTAGAAAGGGCTAAGTTCGCAATTTCCAAAAAACAAAGCCAAAAAATGTTGCATTAGGCGTAATTCGAAGAACCCGAAAAAATTGCAATTTGGTATATTATTAACTTATATTATATGTCATAGATTCACTTACCTTCATCAACACATTTTGCTTTTCCAAAACATTTTTCTTGTTGGAAATTAAATACTCTTCAAATGATCTTTTACGATTCTTTTTGGAAACCTAAGTGCTTAAAAAATAAAAACGGTTAAAATAAGATTATTATAAGGCAATTTTATGAATTTTAAATTGCATAACTCATTGTTTTGTTGGAAATTTTCTGCCAATAAAGTTAGCGTTTTAAGCGATTAAGTTAACCGTTTACAAAATATCCATTGTCAAAAATTAACAAAAAAAAAAAAATAATAATAGTAAGAATGACTTACCCTGCCACCCATATATTGTATTACTTCTAACGAAGTTCGTTAGTCTATGTGCTCATAAAACGATTCCCTCTGTGTTTTTATAACACATCTCACAGATTAATTGATATTTTCGGTTCTTTTCTAAAAATTTTCAAACCACAGATGACATTCCCTAATGCAGTTCACCGTACATATTTACATCTCTATTTTTTTCTTCACTGGCTTAGAAACCGCTTACGCGGTTAAAGACGAGTTAACAACAGAGCGCCAGTCGTTTCTTCTTTTTGCAATGTGGAGCCAATTGGAGACTCCAATAGAAGCCAGAATCTTCTCCACTTGGTCTGTCCAATGGACTGGAGGTCTTCCTCTTCCTCTGCTTCCACCGGCGGGTACTGCAACAAATACTTTCAGAGCTGGAGTGTTTTCGTCCATTCGGACGACATGACCGTAGCTGCCGTCTTTTAAGGGGGGAGCCTACTTTAGAGGCTTAGAAAAATCGATTTTTGGAGGATTATTTTGGGAGGGAAAAAAATAAAAATTTCTAGGGTTTATATGTATATTATTTAACGTCATTTGCAGAACTGCTGGATACGAAATCCTTTGTATTCTTCCTTTTGGAAGTGATTGCCTGATGTATCTCGCCTGTGCATTTGCCGGACGGCGGGCAGAATGCAATTTCTATCTGAAATAAAAAATTCAAAGAGATTCATATTTGTTAAAAATTTATATTCGAGAAAACTGAAAAAAGTGGTTTTTAACCAAAAAATTGTTACTTTATGTTGCTTGAAAATATGTTCAAACTTCACTTTCCTTTTTTTTTTTTGTTTAAGTAGAAAATAATTTAATACCAAAAATAATAAGCTTGCCCCAATTCTAACCGACTTTTAGTTCTTTTGTGTCCGTGCGCCAATTAAGACAAATTGTAAAAACGAGCAATCACGCATCAAAGTTTTCACTTTCTGCCCAAGCGCTCATATACCTGTTAAACGCTCGGTTACTATTTCACCTCTAGCTTCAACAATATCTCAAATTTCTATCTATAACTTTGGCGACATATTCTTAGATAACTCTTAAAGAGATTTAAGCAAAAAAAATCGATTTTTTGAAGCTTTTAAAGCAGTTTCCCTCCTTAATTCGCTGAACTATGTCAATGTCGTCGTATATCTCTTACAATGAGCTTGTTCCATCGAATGCGATGTGCGCCGTGGCCAGCGCGCAAAGGACCATATATCTTTCGCAGAACTTTTCTCTCGAAAACTCGTAACGTCGACTTATCAGATGTTGAAATCGTCCATGCCTCTGCACCATATAGCATGACGGGAATAATGAGTGACTTATAGAGTTTTGTTTTTGTTCGTCGACAAAGGACCTTACTCCTCAATTGCCTATTTAGTTCAAAGTATCTGTTGGCAAGAGATATTCTGAGAAGGAATTCGAGGCTGACATTGCTGTGTTGATGCTGGTTCTAAGATAGACGAAATTATCTACGATTTCGTAGTTATGACTGTCTACAGTGACGTGGGCGCCTAGTCGCGAATGCGACGACTGTTCGTTTGATTGCAGGAGATATTTCGAATTGTCTTCATTCACCACCAGACCCATTTGCCTCGCTGCCTTACTCATTCTGTAGAAATCAGAGCTACTGGCGCTGTTGTCAAAGCCAATGATATCAATATCATTAGCATACGTCAGCAGCTGGGCACTCTTATAGAAGATGGTACTTTCTCTGTTTAGTTCGGCATAATTCTTCCCTTTTTCTACAAACCGTCGTACCGAGCGGGCGTGTTTACGGATAACTTTTCACCTTGTAAAATAATATTTAAGTATTTATAAATAAACTGTATATAAAGCAATAAACTTTCAAAGCTCGTGACCCCGAACAAGTGAAACGAATCTACATATGGAACAGCAAGCGAACATACGCAGGCGCCTAAAACGTTCTGGCCAGATTAGAAATCGAAGTGTATCAGCCCGATCTCCACGTGGATACAGCAATGGTTTCTCGCATGAGACCGCCTAATATGAACGACACTAACATTGGGTCTTATTTTTTGTCCTTGGAGTTCTGATTCGCTGCTACAGGTGTGACCCAGGACGCACGAAAATACAATCTGGTCATGGCACGTTCCACCAAGCAAGCTATTACGACTACATAAAATGCAAACTTATAGCTCAATTCGTGGATAGCCAACAACGAGGCGTATAACGCGTTCTTTCCGATATGCCACTAGGTGACTTAAAACCAAGTCAACTGTTCAATGAAATGCGCCAGGTGGTCGACACAGCACTTTGCGAGACAGTAATCATCGACCTCTGGGCCTCGCGTCTACCTCCACACGCTCAAGCTGCTGTGATCGCATGAAAGGGTGACGTAGTAGATACTGTTGCTATTGCAGACTCCATCGCGGACTCCATGAACTTTCGACAAATTAGCTTGGTAGGTAACCAAGCACCGGTAAAAGGCACCCCCGCGCAAACTAACAATGAGTCAACCACGCTAGAGGAATTTAGAAAGGAAATCGCCCTACCAACGAGGCAAATCGAATTCATAAAAACGTACCTATCACGAAGTCGCAGCCGGAGCAGACGGAGACAAGAACAAAATACACACCAAGACTGCGCAAACGAATTATGCTGGAATCACCGTAAACTTGGCGCTAACGTTCGAACTTGTATAAAACACTGTTCTTATAATAACAAGCAAAAGAGCGAATGACTATCTGAAACGAAAACAGCTGGAAAAAGAAAACTGGAACTTCTGCAGTCATACGCCGCTTGAAACTTTTCGACGGACTTTCTCAATACAATTTTTTAATAGTCATCGCGGCAGACGCATCGGCAATTCCCAAAACCACTCGAAACAACAACATGAAGCCATCAACCGTTAGGCTATTTGCGGAAAACGGCACCCCAATTACCGTATATGGCCGAAGCAGACGGAGACAAGAACAAAACACACACCAAGACTGCGCAAACGAATTATGCTGGAATCACCGTAAATTTGGCGCTAACGTTCGAACTTGTATAAAACACTGTTCTTATAATAACAGGCAAAACTTCCTTAAATCAATTTAGGTTTAAAGCGAGAATTCCTTTGGAACATCCTCATCGCCGACATTACGAGCGGAATTATTGGAGCCGACTTTATATATACATAGAATACTGACTAAAAAAAACGATTAGTCGACAACATAACTTCAGTGACATCACCTGGAAAGATCGTACGTAACAATATATTATCAATAAAAACATTCGACACGTCATGTGCATATGCGAGCCTACTCAAGAGTTTAGCAATTTAACACCGCGGGCCGTATCTTCAATCAGTTCATCACATCGAAACACGCGGCTAAAAAGTCGAAAGTTTAATCAAATTGGGCATCTGCCCTCTTCACATGGTAATGAAAGCAGACCTGCCAGGGCACTCAACAGTGTAACAGTTGCAGGCCGATATTCAACTCCATATCTGCAGAACTTCACCTGTAATTTAAAATGTAAGACAATCTTTTCAATGATCGATCTGAAAAAATCCTTCCACCAAGTTCCCGTAAATCCAGAGGATGTTCCGAAAACAGCTATCATTACGCCTTTCGGCTTCTTTGCATTTATGTTTGTGCTTTTCGGTCTTTGCAACACAGCGCAGACACAACGGAAACTCATACACGATGTCCTACGAAGACTAGATTTTGTATTTCCTTACATGGATGGCATCTGTGTAGCATCATCATCCTTAGACGAACACCTATCGCACCTCCAACTTCACAGACCAAGTAAAGTCAACTTGACAAACCAAGTAAAGTCAATTCTTTTAAACGATTCTTAGCCACAATAACAAAAAACAAATAGTCTGCGACGCTGTGACCGGAAACATAAGACCGTTCAAAACAAAGAAGCTCCGCTCTGAAGTGTTACGAGCTACCGATAGGTTATGCCACCCAGGTACTCGTGCTATAGCTAGACTACTGACAAGTATATTCGTTTGGCCTGGAATTCAAAAAGACAGTATTGCATTAGCAAGAGCATTCGAACAATGCCAAAAGGCAAAAATCACTCGACACGCACTTAGCCTCTCAAACGCTACGAGTCCGAAGAATCGCGATTCGATCACATTAATATCGACGTTCTAGAAACATTTCCCTTATATGCAGGTAACCGTTATTGCCTAACAATTATCGTACGCTGCTCGAGATTTACAGAAGCTATTCCTATACCCGATATGACAGCACCAACTATCACAAAAGCTCTCATCGCCAATTGGATTGCAAGATTTGGAGTTCCAGCCGTAATTACATCAAATCGTGGACGTCAATTTACATCTATCTTTGTTTAAATAAGTTAAGCATCCACCCCCTCTACCCGATAAAACCGGCGCATCCTAATGCACCTGCGCAATTCACCACAGCTGAGGACACTACAACACAACTCAACATATCTGTACACCAACCCACTCAACAAAAAGGACGGGCAACGTGAAGGCAGACACAATTGGTTCTAAGCAATTCGCTTGACACATACAATTCGACTATCAACTTTTGCATACATACTCCGCCGCAGCGACACCTCACAACACCTCCAATTAAAAAATTCAACCACGACACGTGTCCAGTCAATCGCCAGCAGTGACAAATTGTTCCCGGAATTGGAGTATCGCCGCCTCGCCCGTCGATATCATATTTAATTATATTATATAATAAAATCAGTAAATTTAAATTTAAATAAAGAGAGACCCAAAAGCAAACGATACGAACGTTGGACCGACTTTCTACCAACAATACTCTTGGGCCTACGAACCGTCTACAAACAAGACTTGAGAGTGTCACCGGCAGAATTAATCTACGGTACAACGCTGTAAATTTAATCAGAATTTTTTTCGTACACGACAGCCGAATTAAAACACAGTCAGAATTCGTCACTCATTTCCGAGACTTAATGAACACCATCAGGCCATCCACTACATCATGCCACGGTTCAAGGAAAGTATCTGTACATCCCGATCTTGCGACGTGCGAAAACGTTTTCGTCAGAAATGACTCAGTGCACCTATCACTTTCAAAACCATACGAAGGGCCTTATAAGCTTTCTATAGACCGATTAAAGCCAGCATATCTACCGAACGATGACTTATGCCACAAACTCACCGAACCTTATCAACTGGAGCAGAACGTCGACAAGCATCTTTCGTTAAACTTTAGCTACGATCTAAGCCGTTCACCTAGTCTGGAGGGGGATACTGTGGCAACGCTGTATTCACTGCTTATAAGCAACCCTTTGCTACTTTCATAATACTATCCTTTAGCTACGCTGTACTACTTGTTTTATGCTAGTTGTAAGCAACCTGTTTTTCAGAATCCTATCATTCTTCCCTTTTCGTCGTACCGAAAGGACGTGTTCACGGACAACCTTTTACCTTATAAAATAATTTTTAAGTATTTCTAAATAAAATATAAATGAGGCAATACACTTTGAAATATATATTGGGCCTATGAGATTGAACGATCGAAAATAGTGTCAGATAGCTTTGATGAGTTGCCGTTTCATACTGGATATATTTATGAAACCTACATTAAATTGGCAGAATCGCCAATCGAAGACCATACATCATACTTCTCCAAAAATCGCAGATATTCAATAAAAGCACAAATATTTTGAGACTATTAAGGAATAATTCGACATGTTGGGGTTGGTCACCCTGAAAGCTGGCATAATGCCCGTATACTTACATATATCGAAATAGCTCTCTCTGTAAGCAAAATGAGCACTATCTTTCTTCACAGAAATGGATTGCTGGGGATTCGGCATACCCTTTGTCTGGAACGTTAAAAAACCTCTACGGAAGCAACTGAAGATAGTTGAATGGCAACGTCTAAGTTGCATTTAATTTACGGCACATCAAATACCGGGTTAAAGTAGAGCAATATTTTGGGCTTTTGAAAGAAAGATTTGGAAGTCTAAAGCAGATAAGGATGCGTCTGTCTAACAAACAAAAAAAAAACACAAAAATTGTGCTGCGATTGGTTTCTTGTTTGCTGTATTTTCCACAACATTTTAATTATAATGGTTCCACTTCGTTCAGATCGGACGACCACTACGGAAGTTTCTATTGAACCAGATGACCATATACCCAACAATGTTGGAGAAATTAAAGTACAAGCCATATATACATTAATGTTTTCTTAAATGCATTTTAATTTATTTGTCAGTTTTAAATTACATATATTTATACATAAAACTTTGCTTTACAAAATACATGTAGGGTTATTTTAATTTAAGTGAAAAAGATAACGCTTTAAGTGATAGAAGATGGCAATTTAACCGTATTAAATAACACTGTGGAACATTTTTGGGATTATTGTCTGGGGGGTGAGAAATTCCAAGTCAGGGTGATGGTACTAGGTCAGTCAAAGGGTTTGGCGTTCGTATGTGTCAGTTTTTTTTAATGACCTCTTAAATTTTTTCCTTATCTTGATGTTTTTTCGCTTAGTTGTAACATTTTGGCAAAAACATAGTTTAACATAACTCGCGAACCACTTGTCCGATTTTGATGAAACTAATTTAGTAAAATTAAGAATTACAATTTCTATTTGTTTTTATTCAAAAAAGTGTCATTTATCGACTTTTTTTATAAATTTTCCCCAATAACTCCAGACTTCTGGCCATAAACTCCTAAAAAAAATAAAGTAAACATTTTTATAATTTTTTATTTTTATTTTATTTATTTATTTTTATTTATTTTAATAAATATTGCCTAGACTTTTTCGATGGTGGTTGTTCGGGACTAGTGGCATCGCATTCATCGCTATCATCAGTTTCTGAACCACACATAATGTCAATGTGTGACTCCACTGTTGGCCCTTCTGCATCTCCTGAAAATTCTTTATCATCCAGATCATCCCTGTCTTGCCACACAAGCTTACTCCACCAGCAAATTTCCGCAATTATTGCACTCGGCGACTTTTTGCCTCTATATCTGTAAGATTTTGTTTTATTAAAATGAGTTTGAAAAAATAAAAAATCAGTATTACCTCATTTCAAATGGCATAGCAACTTGAGGATAGCGTTCACCTTGTTCATCAGATTCGGTAGCCAATTGTTTGCTGAAGTAGTCCAGATGATGATGTCGATCGGACATGTGGTTCGCGAGTTATGTTAAACTACGTTTTCGCCAAAATGTTACAACTAAGCGAAAAAACATCAACATAAGGAAAAAATTTAAAAGGTCATACAAAAAACTGACACATACGAAGGCCAAACTCTTTGAGGGTTTTACTATACTGACCTAATACCATCACCCTGGCTTCTCAACCCCCAGATTAGCTGTTGTACTGTGTAAGTATTCCTTTCTAAATGAAATTAAAAATTTTAAAATACAAATATAAATAAATTACTGTTGAGAGGAATACTTATATTTCATCTCAATTTGGAACTTTTGTAAGCGTTCCTTCTTTTCAATTTAAAGTTTTTTCAATCTTTCTTCTTTTTCCAATTTTAACATTTTTAAATCCAACTCACGGTTCTTGAATTCCATTTCAGTTTTACCTCTTTCAATTTCTGCTTGCAATGTTCTTTCACCCAAAGCGTTATCTTTATCATGTTTCTCTTTTTCCCATTCCTTTTTCATTTTAAACATTTCCCTAGGCTCGACTTAAAAAGCAACAAGATTTGCAGCAGACGACTTTGGAACATGTAATTTCATTTTTTTCGCGAGATCTTTGTTTTTTTCTGGAATAAATAGTTCACTTACATTGCCTGGTGGCAGCTTTCATTGTTGGCAATGTCTATTGGAGACGCAATTTCTTCGACGACATCAGAAAAAGTGATTTCAATTATTTGGCTGGTCACTCTTTCGTTCACTATGGACGTGCTGCCACTAACAACCACTTCAAACGGCAATTCACTTATGGGTTTTGCATCAAAAATATATTTCAGTTGATTGAAGTGTGGGAACATCTGCACCACTTTGCCTGAAATATAAACATTAGACAAAGTTTCTTCGCATTCATTACGCTTACCTTCAACACTCGACGTCCCAGCATCGGACTCGAGAAGGCCTACTCCTGTTGACAACCGCCAATCGCTTGCTTTTTTTAATGAAGCCTTCTTCGCTTTCCAGCGAATAAGATCAATTCCGGTTTCCTCAATTAACTTTTCGTAAAATAATTGAGATGTTGGTGCCTATTAAAATTAAAATTATTGTTAAATAAGTGCTCTCAGTAAAAATTTCACTTACCTCTACTTAGGAGCTATATATTTTGTTAGTGTAAAAGCAAAAATATACTCGCTAATTTGCAATTGCAAGGATGCAAGACCATTTGCAACAGATTCTGAATTGCCCTAACTACATTTTTAACGCACATTCCAAGTATGGTTTGTGAAAAAACACATTGAAGTGAGAATAACTTTCGATATCATTCGTTTTATTTTGGTGAGTTAGAAATTTTTAGATTAATTTCAAGTGTATTGTGTGATAGCTAATTAAAAAAACTCTAATGTCAATTTTATGTAGTTGGTTTAATCGAAGATTTAATTGGCAACGTTTATTTAAGTCTCCCGAGTTAGAACTTGATACGTAAACTCTGAGAGCATGATTTGATAGTTAAATTGTTTATAATTCTTTCCCAGGTGAACTAGTAAGTAGAATCGACATCAACAGCATTTTAGAGATAATTTCTTCGTGTGTTTTGATGATACCCCATTACTTCCTTTATTATTGGTGAGTTTATTTTAGTTTTACTTTCAAATTGCAAACAAAACTGGGAACATAATTTGTATGCACGGTAATCAGTCATTCATTTAATTAATTTTTTTTAAGTGTAGTTTCGTCGACGCGTACACATACATTCATCATGCCTTGCAGGTAGAGAGAGGGATAAAGAATAGAGCAACTGAGTAGAATATGAAATGTAACTAATACTAAAAATTTGAATTCAAGTTGATGATAATGTTTATACTAATTCAGTTGCCTTGCGAAGTTCATTCAAATGTTCTTTGGTTGAAATACGAGGGCTGCTATATATATTTCTGGCCTAATAATGAAAATAGGCATATTTATCAACGAAAATATATATATATATTTTTTTCGTTGGATTTGGCTCGTCTTGGAAGACCCACACGGTCGATTGCTGTTTTGTTTCGGGCTCATACGCATAGATCCATGATTCGTCACCTGTGACAATCTTATAAACGTCTTTTGAAGTACCGCTATCGTATTTTTTCAGCATTTCTTTTACACCAATCCACACGAGCCTTTTTTAAGCGATTGTCAAATTGTGCGGGATCCAACGAGAACAACCCTTTTTTACGGGCAGGTGTTCATGCAATATCGAATGTATGCTGGTGGAAGAAATGCATAGGCATGCCTCTATCTGAAGGTATGTTACATGACGGTCTTGCATTATCAGTTCACGTACGGCATCGATGTTTTCTGGCACAACGGGTGTTTTTGGACGACCTTTACGGAATTGGTCTTTGAGCGAGCGTCGGCCACGATTGAATTCGTTGTACCAGTTTTTCACAGTGCTATAGGATGGTGCTTCATAGCCATACAAAGATTTTAGTTCATCGATGCACTCTTGTCGTGATAATCCACGTCGAAAGTTGTGAAAAATGATAGCACGAAAATGTTCACGAGTTAATTCCATTTTTTGGCCGAGATGATTTTTTTAATTCCCTGTAAATAAAACAATTCACGATTAAATGACAAAACGTTCTGAGTGATGTTATGCTAAAAAATTTTAAACTTTCCAATGGAAATGTCAGATTGCACCTGGCAACACTTAGTGTTGCCTAGTCCAGAAATATATATATTGACCTATGTACCACCTAATTTTATATCTTTCATTTTAGTTCTATGAACTTGGTTTCTAAGCATTGTTTAACGATCGTATGTTTCACTTAAAACTGATCAGGGTGGATATGGGGTTATATATATAATATATATAAATAATCAAGGTGACGAGACGAGTTGAAATCCAGGTGACTGTCAACATGTGCATCCGTTCGTCCGTGAATTAAATAATAAACGGTATTTGTTTTAAATTTATTTATTGAGCATAATATTCCTTCTTGTTTTGTGGTAATACTATGTAAGTCTAATAGGGCAATTCTGTAAGTAGTCTCTAGTCGCATTTTGAGGTAAAGTCTCAAGTTGTGACTTGTTACCATTTACAACATAGTCTTTAGTCAAAAAATATTGTCTCAAATTTGTGAGCTGATAGCAGTTCACAAAACTAAAAAAACTCTTGGTTGTCATTTTGAATACATATACTGAATAGGGATCATCATAGATATTAATCGATTTTCATTTTTTCATATTATGTAAGCAACTCAAATACGAAAAAGTTAAAAATAAATCAATTACGTTAAGTAAAATACAATTCGGGAAAATATATTATTGACAGATCATTGATGCTGTTCTGTTGTGTTTATTTATATCTTCGGCCCATGCAAAGATATGTATGTTTACGATATATTACGAGTATTATATTATTAGCTGCAGAAATATGTCTTGATGCATATTGTTTGTTTACAGCTGCACGTGTTTATTGAGTTGGGTGCGTGAGTATTATAAAGGATGTTATGGTCTAACTTTTCTCCCCTGTTAAAATGAAATGTCGGGCTTTTTCTTTAATGCTGAAATTTCTGGCTACTTTACTCAGTTTGTACAGCTGATGTTATTCCAGCTGATGCTGTTGGGTGATCCTTGTTTTTAATTAGTATTATTATTGATGAATTGAGAAATAAAATAGAACGATTTATCTTAAGAAGACACGAAAAAAGGATGATCCGTTCAAAAATGAGGAAATTATTGTTGACTAAAAACTTTAAAATTTAATGGTTTATTCTAAAAGTAGCGAACTACTTCAAAATCATAAAAAGTTATCCGGATGACGTCTTTTTAGCAATTTTCGAATGTCGTGCGATTCCTTTATGGTTACATAAAGTAAATTCGTGAATTTATTAAAAACAAACATACATTTTTCTACCGAAATTGAAAGTAGCAGTTCAACCATTTTTGGACTAGCAATCAGCGCGGGCGTATTAAATACTGTTTAGAAAAGTGCTTATATGTTACCTTGTAGAGGTTGGTAAACATCACTCAAACATTCAGGTAACTAAGCGACCGCTTTCACAAGAAATATTATGAGGCAATACATTTCGTTTTTTGGATGTATGTATTTATTGGCTACCCAGGAAGTTGCCATGAGGCGAAAGTATGGAAAAATAGCCCAATATGGTATTCAGAGCTATCACGACTGACCAAATTGAGTTGACTGAGAATGCAATCATTTTAGGTGACTCTGTTTACCCTATTTCAAAGATCCTTATGACTCCACATAGAGACAACGAAAACCTCAACCAGGAAAAGAGAACTTTTAATTATTATCTTAGCTCAACATGAGTCCATATAGAGCAGGCTTTCCGTGTTTTTAAATCAAAATTTTAAACATCCATAATATTATCACTTAATTTTATTATGAACGAGCTGACTCGGCAGGATTCATACTGCCTAATTAAATAGCAAGCCGAACTGGAAATTGTAGTCGTTTAATTGGGGAGCCTGCTTTAGAAGCTTCAAACAATCGATTTTTTTTTTGTTTCACTTAAATCTCTTTAAAAATAATCTAAGAATATGTCCCCAAAGTTATAGATGGGAATTCGAAATATTTTCGAAGCTAGAAGGGAAATAGTGACCAAGCAGATATTGTTGCGTCAAGCAACATATCTATATCTAAAACAAAAATAATAAAATGAATTGTAAAATATTGAATTATTAAAAATTAAATTAATAAAATCTATTACAAAATACTTACTTTAATAATGCATTCATAATACCAATCTATTACTTACTAATACCTACCATAATCTGTAACAATATTTAACGAAAGTTGAAAATTATTATACTTACCTCTTTTAAAGGGGTTAGGGGTATTTAGAATTTTCAAAAAATTAATTATTTTTTTTGCATTTTCGTTAAGTATAACATCTTAAAAATATTCTCTGAAAGTTTCACGTTGACCCGATAATTATTTTTTGAGTTATTCGACAAATAACAAAGAGAGCTCGGGCACTTCAAAGCAAAAAGGCAAACTTTAAACGCGTTTTTCTCAAAACTATGTTTTTTGAACTGGTGAAACTGTAACTCGAAAACCGCTCAGTAGGTTTTAATAAAATTTATATAGCTTTTAGAATACATAATAAACTCGGGCCTGATCGAAGGACTTTTTTTCGAAAATTTTGATTTTTTAAGACCAATTAACTGTTGATTTTTTCCCAAAAATTTAGAAAAAATTTCCTGAGGCCGCCATTTTGTTAATTTTTGAAAAAAAAAAATAAAATCCTTCGATCAGGTCCAGGATTATCTATTTATAAAACTAATTTTTTCTGTCCGATTGATTTTAGATGACTCTCCAAGGACTTATGGTTGTCACCACAAGTAACTTTTTTTGGAACTGGGTCAACGGAAACAACTATAACTTTGAAAATTAAATGTTTTCTTTTTTTGAAATTTTCGTGACTTCAAGTCAACACATACTATAATAATGCCATATTACTACTGTTGTTAAATAACATGATTCAATAGCTAAAAAAAAAATTCTTCAAATTCTCATCTTTTCGTGCCTCTGACTACCCCTAACCCCTTAATACATATCTATATTACCACTAGTTTAAGCCGTTAGTTTTAAGATTTAGGCTTAGCAATAAGATAAAGTGGAATAAAGATCTCTCTTATGTGAACCGTTGAACTGAACGCACGCTTTTTTCGTTACCGGAATAATTTATAAGCCTTTTCGCGACAGGTAATTGGAGTGTATTTAAAATTGCGCATCCCTAACTATTTTTCGAGTCGCAAAAACGCTTGAGACTTTTCATGGCGCCCGAGCAGGGACAAATGCGTAATACAAAAAAAAAAAAAATGTAAAACTGAAATATACTTAAAAAGTGTAAAGCAATTAATAGTGGATTAAAAATTCTTTCGAACCAATCACTTGTATTTAATTCGTTTCGGATCTCGGTTTCCGGTTTTCGGTTCGGCTAAGTGAAATTAGTGAAAAAATACATAAAATAAATATAACCCTTGTGTTATATAGTTAAACACCTAAAATAAAAAAAAAGCTGAAAAAGCAAAACATATTTAACATTTTAACATACAAATTTATATAGGTACATAACTACATACGTGACATAGGGTGTGTGCTAAACAAAAAATTTCTACTTACCTCTGCTTTCTAAAAAGAATAAAAAGAAGTAAAGGAGAAAAAACGAAACGTGCAGTGTGGTTACTGAAAAGAAAATCATATAAATACATACATACGAGTATGTATGTACTAATGATTACATTCTCGCTTACTTACCATATAAGAACACACATATTTACAAGTGCGTACAAAAGTAAAGAAAGTGCTTAACTGAAAAATAGAAAAGCAAAACATACCGAGTACGTAAGTGTAAGGAAACTGGGAAAAGGTAGGTACAGTGAGTTACAAAAAAATTCCACCAAGCGTATGAAGCAGTTTCGCTTGAAAGTACCCTGACAAAAAATAATAATTATTAAAATTAAAAGTTTCGCTATTCTAAAAAACAAAGAAAAAAGAAAAGGCTAAAATCTTTAGTGCCGCATTAGAGGAACAGATAACGTACGTAACGTTTCAACATTTTCATCATTGCCGCTGCGTCAACGCTGCTGCTACGTGTACGTCAACGCCATCGCTGCCGCTGCATCTAAGCCAACAATATCGCTGCGGCTGACCGTCGTGGGAATGCGCTGCAACTGCATCATATGCCAAAGGGAAGTAAGCGCTGCCAAACAGCCGACGCACCAGGTAACGAGTACGGATTACTGAAAGTGGTGCAAACAAACGAAAATTCAAATAAACAACAAAGTGCACACTTTCAGTTTTTGGCTCTAACTTTTTTTCATTATATTAACATACATACATATATGCGGGATTCATTTTAATTGGCTCTCCCTTTTTTCACTATATTAACATACATATATATATGTGGGATTCATGTTAAATGAGAACATCGCGTTCATAGTTTTTTGTTCAATTTCTTATTTAGTTTAACCGCACTTTAAAATTCAAGTGGCGACGTGACCGCTTTACACAAACGTTTCTTAACCACTGATACTTAAGCAATGATTCTTAATTTCTAATACAGAATGTATGATCCATATGGACCGTTATAATGATGGCTGCTGATGGACGCTTCGTCAATTAACAGCTGAGTTACAGTGTGCCATCTGAACGACATTATTCGTTCAGTGACAATACTGCCACCAGTCCTATATATTATTTCCTCCTACAATCGGTCGTCCTGACCTATTATTCGACCTCGAATAATTAAGTCCACCTTTTCATATTTTCTGCCTACTTTGTCAACCTCGTACCTGTCATGGTTTAGTTTGGCGACTACCCTGTACGGTCTTAAATACTTCGGTCGCAATTTCGTAGCCACCCCAAACTGAGTTTTCTTAACAGCTACCAAATCTCCTATGTTGTATTCACGGCTTTCTTTCCTTTTTTGATTAAATGTCTTACAGTTCTCTTTTTGTATTTTTTCTATATTTTCATGAGCACTCTTTCTTAGTGAATCACGTTCAAAATTTAATTTCTCTATTTCGAGATCATTTAAAATTTCATGTAAGTCTGGGTAATCTACTACTCGCATGTTTAGTCCAGTAAGAATTTTAAAAAGGGATATTTTCGTACTGCGTAGTGCAGTGTTATTTAAGATCTGTTGTACTATTGCCGCGTGGTTGTACCACTGGGTTGGGTTACCTTGACGTTTCTTAGACAGCATTGGACCAACGGCCCTCTGAACGCGTTCTACCTGTCCGTTGCCCCGCGGAACACTGGTTGCAATAAACAGGTGTTGTATGCCCTCCTTCGTGCAGTACTCGTTAAACGCTTTTGACGTAAAAGCCGCTCCTCTCTCCGTTACAATCCGTTTCGGGTTGCCGAAAACTGAGGATTATTTCTCTAATTTATTAATTACCTCTTCCACCCCGGTTGATGTCGTTGGATACAACCAAACGAATTTCGAATTTCCGTGTTTCGGTTAATGGACCTACATAGTCAATACGGTAAGTACCTATTGGTTCACAAGTTTTGTCGATTGGTGTCAACAAGCCCTCTTTATTACCTCTTTTCGCATCTATATAATATAATTATACTTATATATAATAATTTCTCTCTACTAGTTCTCTCCTGTGTTCTTTTTGCTGCAAAATGACCCTGGCTATGTGCTAACTTTATAATTTCTTCTTCCATACTGGATGGTACCACCAACAATTCCTTTACAAAGTCGTTGTAAACTAAATCATTTCTTAAAAAAAAAGTTTTCGTATGATTCTACTTCCACAATTTCCGCACTGCTCTTATCCAATCATCTTGCATTTACACCTCTTTTATCCTAAACTTTAACGAGTCTTTTACTAAAAAGCAGTATGCACGACTAAAAGCATCTACGTGTCTCATGCGAGTTCCTGACCTATGTTCAACTACATATTTATATTCTTGTAGGTACATTGCCCACCTCATGTTCCTGTCTGGTACGTCTTGTTTCTTGACTGTCATACCGAAAGCGTTACAATCGCTAACTATTTTAAACTGAATATCTCTTAAGTATATACGCCATTTCTGCAATGCTTTTATAGCTTCAAGAACCTCTAGTTCAAAAGCACTATATTTTTCTTCCGCCCTTGTTGTTTTACGACTCATATATTCGATGGGATGTAACAGATTGTCTTCTGAATCTCTTTGTAGTAAGACTGCGCCCTAACCAAATTTTGACGCATCAGCATTCACCTCTGTTTCCGCATATGAATTGAAAAGTTTCAGTGCGTGCGCATTTACTAATGCACACTTCAGATCTTGAATGGCGAGTTGTTCTTCCCTCAACCCAAACTTTTCGTCTTGACGAAGCATATCTGTTAGCGGCTTCGCATTAACTGCATAATTTTGGATGAAACGCTTAAAATATAAAGTTAAACCTAAAAATCGTTGTAATTCTTCCTACTTTGGTTCTGGAAATGCCCTGACTGCCTTTGTCTTGTCTTCTGAAGGCAAAATTGCCCCGTTCTCCACAACGAACCCCAAAAAATTAATCTTTCTCTTTAGAATATGACATTTCTCCCACCTAATGCGCAAACCGTTTTCACTTGCATGTCTTAATACCTTTTCCAATTTCTTTCGACCTTCGATCTCATCCTTGGCGGGAATAACGATATCGTCTATTTGTATTATGACTGTACCATCCGCAAGCATGTTGTGGAATATTGCTCGTATATACCGACAAAATACCGCCGGCGAATCATTAATACCAAATGGCACAAAACAAAACTCATATTGACCGTTCTTAGTTACGAAAGACGTAAATTTTCGAGATCCTGGTTCTATTGGCGCATGATAAAACCCGTTCTTCAAGTCCAATGTGGTGAAGACCCTTGCACTCTGTAATCTGTCTAATGCTTCGTCCACCACTGTCATTGGAAAATTGTCCCTGATTATTTTCTCGTTTATCTTACGATAGTCACAACAAAACCGTTTTTCTCCGTTGCTAACACAACTAGCGAGGCGTATTCCGACACACTCTCCTGAATAATACCTTCTTTAAGCATACGCTCTACCTCCTCATCAATACATCTTTGATCCGCCTGCGGCACTATACGTGGCCGCTGAAATATCGGTTGTTCATACTTTAATAACAATTTAATCTGTACTGGCGGTTTACTCGACTTCCTAGGATAATAACTATTAATCCAATTGCTAACTACTTTAGCCTTGTCTATCGGCAGATGCGATAGATCCACTTTATCTGACTCCTCAGATATTGCCGTTCCAATTGAACACAATACCCCCTAACTCTTTGCTTAACCCAGGGGTGGGCATATTAGCCCTCAGTGGCATTTTGCCCGTGCAGGCACGAGTGCACATTTTGAGGGCTAGGTGAGGGGATCATCGCGGGCAAACATGAAGAGGGAAGTGAGAACAACGTATTTTACCACTCCATATTTACAAATAGGAGAAAAGTATTTTCCCACCCCATGTTTACAAATGAGAGCGCGCGCATATATGGAAATTTGCATGGTGGGTAATAACTGTAAAATTGCCTAACAATATTAAGTTTCTTTGTAACTACTATAAATTTATAAAATGTAAGACAAATAACAAAAAGTATAATAGATATTTTAATTTAGTAATAATTTTTTAATATGTCTTTATAACAGCATTTAATTTGGTTTATTTGCCATGACCAAAATTTAAATCAGATAACCTTTTTCTTATTTTATGTTTGTTTAATTTCATTATTGAAAAAAATTGTTCACAAGTGCAGGTGCTTCCAAACATAGATATAATTTACACTGATTTCCCTCGCTGATGACATTTCGGTACATTTAAATTATAATAATATCAGTTTCTGAACCACTGTTTCTTCAAACGCGTATACACAAATGAATCTTATGAGAGCACAATGTAAATAATTACTCAACAACGCTTCTATTACCCGCCAATCGTAGAATTTCCAACGACATGGGGTTTCCCCCCGTAGAAACGACTCAGCTGATTGCTCTCTCACAACGCAGGGTTGCTAGGTTCGATATACTGTAGTAATTATAAAAATTGTCTTCAATATATTTGAAATTTTTTTAAAAGAACTCAAAATCAAAGTCGATTGCTATTATTTACAAATATGTTAACTAGTTTTAATAGTTTGGTTTCAGTTTTGATATTTTATATCATGAAAAATTATATTTGAACACTTAGATGTGTACAAAACTACATATGGGTATTGAGTAATGGCAACATTGTTCGAATGAAAACGAGAACAAAACGCTTGCCGTTCGTAGCTAAGTGAAAAGATGTTTCTGCCATTAGCGTTTGTATTCTAAAGGGTGATTTTTTAAGAGCTTGATAACTTTTTTAAAAAAAAAAACGCATAAAATTTGCAAAATCTCATCGGTTCTTTATTTGAAACGTTAGATTGGTTCATGACATTTACTTTTTGAAGATAATTTCATTTAAATGTTGACCGCGGCTGCGTCTTAGGTGGTCCATTCGGAAAGTCCAATTTTGGGCAACTTTTTCGAGCATTTCGGCCGGAATAGCCCGAATTTCTTCGGAAATGTTGTCTTCCAAAGCTGGAATAGTTGCTGGCTTATTTCTGTAGACTTTAGACTTGACGTAGCCCCACAAAAAATAGTCTAAAGGCGTTAAATCGCATGATCTTGGTGGCCAACTTACGGGTCCATTTCTTGAGATGAATTGTTGTCCGAAGTTTTCCCTCAAAATGGCCATAGAATCGCGAGCTGTGTGGCATGTAGCGCCATCTTGTTGAAACCACATGTCAACCAAGTTCAGTTCTTCCATTTTTGGCAACAAAAAGTTTGTTAGCATCGAACGATAGCGATCGCCATTCACCGTAACGTTGCGTCCAACAGCATCTTTGAAAAAATACGGTCCAATGATTCCACCAGCGTACAAACCACACCAAACAGTGCATTTTTCGGGATGCATGGGCAGTTCTTGAACGGCTTCTGGTTGCTCTTCACCCCAAATGCGGCAATTTTGCTTATTTACGTAGCCATTCAACCAGAAATGAGCCTCATCGCTCATCGGACACGGACGCGAAACACATTTCGAACCGAACACTGATTTTGGTAATAAAATTCAATGATTTGCAAGCGTTGCTCGTTAGTAAGTCTATTCATGATGAAATGTCAAAGCATACTGAGCATCTTTCTCTTTGACACCATGTCTGACATCCCACGTGATCTGTCAAATACTACTGCATGAAAATCCTAACCTCAAAAAAATCACCCGTTATTTGTGTGCTTAGCCACTCTCAATCAATAATGCCATACCGCGAAAATATATTTTTATTTGATGATTTCTTATATTTTTGAAAATATGTGTTCACTTTCTATAGCGCATATTATTAATTTAATACATTTTCATAGGCAACTTAGATTTTTAAAATTTAACAAAACAATTATAGAAAAAAACTCAATTCTTTGAACATTTTGATAAAACAACCAGACTGAAAATATCACAAATCATATATTTATATATGTATTTTCATTAAATGGAACTGCAATATATTTAAACACAATATATATTATGGTCAAGAGTATGTTTTATTTTTTATATATGCAAGGCTATCTGCATACGTACGTATAAAAGCCCACAATTTGAAAAAAGTTTTCCCAATTGTAGCTAAAATTAATTTTTACAACTGGCATCACCACAATTAACTGTTCTATCAAATGTACAGTGGTGTGAACAAAATAGGAACAACCATAAGGAGTTGTGAAGTTTTAAAATATGCTGTTTTCTTATTAAATAAAATTTTTTTTAGATACAAGTATAACATACATATGTGTATATTTTTTTCCTAACAGTGATTAAAATTTCCAGCATGCAAAGGTAAATTAAAACAGATATTAATGCGAATCTCTAAAACGTGCAAATTATGTTTACCTCTTTTGGTTCACACAACTGTTCAATTCCGATATGAAGTAAACTTCCGCTCTTTAATTTGTGTACAATGTCAGTATTGCCGCAACCATTCTGCCAGGGATAATGGGATGCCCAACTTATTCCAGTGTGAGAGCGCCTCAAAATAAGCGTTTTTTATAACATTTTCCATTATGGCCAGATCGAACAAAATATGAATTTTTGGGCATTTTAAATTAAAACACCCAACATTTAGTACGAATAAAAACTACTATATAGTGGTTATTTATTATATGGAGAAACTATTTAAATCTTTTTAAAGTATATTAAAACAATTGACTTTTGAACTTTTAATACCCAATAAAAGGATTTAAGCTTTTTAGCTCTTAATCAATAAATGTTTTTAATAAATTTCCATTGAAAATAATACTATGATGCATCCCATTACAAAATATTTCATCAAATACCTTTCAATTTCATAAATTTATTTAATTTTCATTGTTTAACATTTTTTATAAGTAGTCTTGAACGATGCAACAAATTCCTCCGTTTTCATATTTCTTTGGTAAGATTTCAATCTGGCCATCGCTCGTTTCCAATTGCTAAACGTCAAAACCTCCTCAATCCAGTCAACTGTCAAAGTTTAGGTGGTTTTGACATTTAGCAATTGTTCTCACACTTCCAGTGAGAGAGGAGTTGGACATCTCATTATCTCTGCATTCTGCGATGAACATTAAGCTACGGAGGAATGTAATTGATTTTTTTCGCAACTTCTTATGCCATTCCCTCCGTAAACTGATATTCCCCTTATCTAGCCCCCGTGCGCACTTTACTAGCTTTTCGGGCAAATATGTGCCCATCCCTGGCTTAACCCATTGTCATCCATGACTTCCGACCTCGTTTCTAATACCGACCCGATAATGCCCTTTTGTTCCTTGAAACCTTCAACTTGATTTTTCCTATAGTCTCTTAACTCACGGTGAGTTGACCTTCAACATCACCACTTGCACTCCAGTGAGCTGACACAAACCCTTCAGCTCCACCACACGCACCCCCAGGAATCTCGCCGATCCCTGCGTGCTTCACTGCCTCCTCAGCAGTCCTCACAAGTTTCCTGAAGTCAACACTACCTTCTCTCAAAACTAACTCAACATCGCGAAGTACATCATTTCCGATTATGGCTGCATACGGAATATTACTTTCCCTAACTTCGTGAAATGTTACATTTAATGACAACCCTTCTATTAAAACATCGGTCGTAAAGTTGCCTAATGTCGTAAGCACGCCTTTACCTACACCGAACAATTTTTGGTTTTTCACCAATTAGCTTTATATCTCCTAACATCACTAAGGTATCGTACCTCATGATACACACCATACATCCTGTATCCACTAGTACACTGAAGGTAAAACCATTGATGGTTGCATCAACGAAGATCATTCCACCTTTTCTGGTAGACGTTTCTACTTTGTGCTCAATTGTATTTACCCGTTCACTTTTTATCGTCTTATCCCTTTGCTCTTTACACTGATGAGAATAATGCCCCTTCTGTTTGCACTTAAATCAAACGGCATTACTAGACCTAGCCTCCAGGAAGGCTCTTTCTGTATGACCTTCCTTGTCACACTTAAAACACTTCTTTTTCATCGATTCTTTACTCTCTGTAGCTAACCGTTCCACGTATCCTTTGCCTACTGTGGTTTGTACACTTCTAATTTTCTCGTATATGCAAATTTGTTCTTTCAATTCGCCCACCGTTTTGGCTTGATATAATATAACCTTATTTGCCTTAACGTCTGGTATGCCATCCACTAAATACTCTACTACGTTTCTTTCATTTAAGGAGATTTGCTTCCCCAATTGTAAAATAGCATAAAGGTATTCATGAAAACTTTCTTTTGGCTGTTTACGCTGGTTTCTTAATGTTCGATGCACTTCAGACACACATAATTTTTCCCCAAACTCATCGATGAGAGAACGCTTTAAACTAGCCCAATCTCTTACTCCTATTAATCCACGTACAAACAATTTCGCTGCCCCCTTAAGTAGTTGTTTAGCGTATACAAATCGTTCTAAATTATTCCAACCGACCGTGTTAGCCATATCATCAAATTTCTAAACCTAGTGACGAACATCTCAAGTATCATCACCAAAAAAATCTGAAACACTGTCTTTAATGTCGCGCAACGAAAATGACACCCTTTGCGAATTCGATGAAGCAGCATTTACATCAACGTACAACGAATTTTCCGATTCGTCGTCGCACCTCCCTTCATCTTGCTCATCTCCGAAAACTAAATGTTGTAGCAAACGCAGTCGCTACTTCTTTTTCCTACCCGTAACGCACACACCTAGTTCCCTTAGTTTTTCTTTTAACATCTCTACCGTCATTGCCCTAATGATTTCAGCATCCATCTTACAAATTTATTTTTTCTCTTAACTCTTATAAAGAATCAAATTGGGGATACGCTTTTAAAAATTTAATTCAGATTCTTAGAAGAAAATGTACATTTTTGTTTTTGCTTACAAACTAAAAGCTAAACATTCTATTACATTACATCGCAATTGAGTGCAAATAACACACTCTTCTACTCGACTAACTAGAAAATCATTATAACATATCTTAGCTCCCATTTCTCTGCTGCCGTTGTCCAGATTTCTTCGTGCGCCGCCTACTGCCACGATGCTTTGCTGCTGCGTTGTTCTGCTGCGATGCTTTGCTGCCTGCTACTGCTGCGTTGTTCTGCTGCTTAGGCTTTGCTTCGTGCGTCTTATGCGCCCGTCTACGGTTTTGCACCGTTATTCAAATTTCTGTAAACTATACTGTCTGCCAGTTATGGCGTGCTGGGTACAGTCGCGCACTGCGTACGGTTTTTTACGCCGTTACACAAATTTACCGGGAACTTGGTCCGTGCAATCTTATGCACCGTTTCACAACTTTACTGGAAAATGCATTTCCTGCCAGCGATATCGAGCTGGGTACAGTCACTTGCAAATTGCCAGAAATCACTATAAATAATTTTTTGTATTGTTTCTGTGAAATTATAAAATCGTTAAATTATATATTTTATATGATATAAATAAAGTTAACGGAAAATTTTTTTTTTCATTTTATTTTTAAATAAAAAAAAAATCGGCCCACTCCGGGATAATCAGGGATAGTTGTCAAATTAATTGAAGTTTTTTTTTAAGGAAAAAAAATGGTGAAATTCCAAAAAAAATTACGATTTTACTTAAAAAATCGATATTTTTGTATAGTTGATCGTGTTAAATTTTTTTCGTGTATTTTTTCGAAAAGTTCATTCAAAAATAAAAATATAAAAAAAGGTCCCCAAAAGTCAATTTCTACAAAAGTTATGGCTATTTGAAAATAAAAAAGCCATTTTTTAGCAAAAAAATAGCAAAATTCATAACTTTTTTGTAGTTGGACAAAAAATTTTGAAAAAATTCTCAAAAATGTTTTTCAAAGGGTAGAAAAGGATGGATAAGTTTCAGCAAAATTTAAAGGGGTCGGGTTCAAAAGTGGTCGATTGGGTATGGAATACCTCATATATAACAATATACACTATACAATTTATATATTTAAACCCCACGTATGTTTATTAATCTAAATGTATAAATTTAAAGTGAATCAAGGGATGTTGGTATTTTGCGGTTGCCCTTAATTTTAAAATAAAGGTGAAAAATTCTTATTTCAAAATTGAATTACTATATTTTTTCGCAATTTTTTCGATCTTTTATTGCAATTATCGGTCGTTTTTTCGCAATTTTTGTCGATTTACGTTCAGACATTTTCCCATTAAATTACTATATTGTGCTATTGCTCATTTTGCGCATTTATTGGTTTGGCTTTCGTATACTTGGGAATCGATATTATTATTTTTCGTTTTCGTAACCGATTCCAAGTATATTTGTTGCCAACCTTTATTGCTATTGTTCATTTCTCGTACCTTATTGGTTTGGCTTTGGTATATTTGGGAATCGATATATATACTATGTATATTTTTTCATTTTCGTTGTCGATTCTTAATATATTAGTCCAGTCATTATAGTAAGTTCACCTCGGAATTCGAGATACCCAGCTGTAAGTCTGTAAATACTTGTATATTGACACCCTAAAAGTTGTCTCAAAACCTACATATGGTAGGGTGTACGCAACTATTAAATTTCAAGATCAAAGGTCACAAAAATCGGTTGTTTGCAATACAATACAATACAAAATTCTCTACAACCGTTTTCGAGATAGAGGGCGGAGAGCGCGCGGTCACAACATCACTTCAGGTCAACCGGTGCCTCCGGTCAAAAACGCGCCATATATAGTTGATGAACTATCGATAAATCAATGATTATAAATAATTGTCAATTTTTATTAACTATTATATTATATTTTATAACTTTTTCGTAACCTATCCACTTTTTATTCAGTATTAATTTATTTAACAGCACTTATCTGCCCATGTAATTGCAGAATTGTTAATGAAAATATAGAAATTATATTTGAATTTAAACCTAATTAATATTTTATTAATAACTTCTTACATGATAAAAAAAAACTAATTATGAATTTATCTTTTTATTAAAAAATATCATTCAATACATTTATTTTTATTAAAAGTAAAAAATGGAATAAAGGGTACAAAAACTACAATTTATAATTTTAGTCATCTCCTTCTCTTCATCGTCGTCTTCCGGCTGCTGGTAAATTTCAAACTGGTCTTCATTATCGTGTTCAACGACATTTGTCTCAAGTTCTTCCATGATTTCGGGGTAAAAAGTTCCATCTTCGATAATGTCGCTCTGATATGGTAGAGCATTGAGACAAGCTTGCCCATTACATTGGCCACAAGCTAAAGAGAATTCCAAGCCCGCTTTCCTGCATCCGCATCGCGAACCACAACCACTCTTGCAGTTGCAGAAAATTGTATTTAGCAAATGTTTTGGAGCAGGTGGTAAAATGGTCATTATAGGCTCCAGAAAATCGTTTCGCATTGCCCAACCCCATACCTGGGGTTCCAAATCATGCCCTAACCAAGTTTGACATTGATAATATACACGTTCGAAATGTTGATGAGCAGCTGCACTTGTTGGTGGAATATTTGAAAGCTGCACAGGTTTATTAAGTTCTGTAGACTTGACGTAATGGATATAACGAAGATGATCGAGGTTTTTCACAGATTTCGGAGCATTCCACTCTCTAATAATCTCTGGGCCGAACAATTTTCTTCCTCAAATGCTGCAGCTAGTTCATCCAAATTTGTCAGTTTCTCAAAAACTTTTAAAAATCTTTTTTTTTTCCTTTTTAAAAAGCGCAGAAGTTGTGTCACATCCACTTAATTCGTGCAGAAATAATATATGTGTTTTGGAATGAGGATAATTATCAAAACTTTTAGTCGAGTATATCTCCGTTTTTACATTTCCTTTCCCAACTTTTTTAAAGAAAATTTCTTGTTCGTAAAACAGTGTACGCCCAATTAAAATGACGAGTAAATCAAGATCTTGTCCTATTATAACTGCAGTTTTTTCAGACTTTGATTCTTCAATTGCAGTTTCAACAATAAGAACATCCGCATCATCTCTGGCTTGTTTAGTAGTAATATTTGCAGCTTGTAATTTTTCAGTTAGCATATTAATGAGCCTATCTTTGTTATTTCGATTTAATAAGAATTTTTCTTGAGTAAATGGTACAACTATTGTTTCATTGAAACAGACTTCATACGTTTTTGAAAGTGCAGCAGTTCTTCTCTGCTGCTCCATAGCTTTTACGTTCTTACTGTAGTCTGAATATCCGTCAAATACAACAACTATTTTGGAACTGTAATGCCTTTGTAAATAATTTATGTATTTATCAAAAATAATAGAAAAAGTATCTTCTCTGCTCCATACAACATGATGAAGAAGAAATCCGCCATCAATAATGAACGTCACATTATTTTCATTGAGAACAAAATCAATTTGGCTCATATTGTCATACAATGACGCCACAAAATCCTCGTTTTTTACGGAGTAATAATGGAGAGGTTATAGTTTCTCCTTCTTCTTGTTTCCGTTTTGCTGCTTGGGTACAGTTTTTACTAATGTAAATACTTCGGCACTTCTCATGCACTTTAACAGATTTTAAGTAATCAATTTTTCCGTCGTTTCGTTCGACACTTGCAGTTCGTAGAGATTTCATACCGCGCACTACTTCAATAAGCGATTCACCTCCCGAATCTGACTTATTATATAGAAAACAAAAATCAGCCATAGTTTTTGAAATTGTACGTCCGTAGTTTACCAAGATACGATTCAAACTGAAACAAAGAGAAGACGGTCGTAACTATACATCTTGAACATCTGTCCCTACTGGCTATAAATAGAAAGGTCCGTAGTGTATAATAGGGGCCCGTATAATTCCCAGGCATAATTTTTAGTGGAAGGATTTTAAAATTTACAGATTTTAAAGAAGATGCACTTCATTATTTTCTATTTAAAATGTCATTAGTGTTAATGGGAATATAGTTATATTATGATTTAAGTTTTTCCCTTAATTATTTTTTAATTTTAGGAAACGGTGATCAGTATTATTGAATGGATATAGATTTAAGGCATGAAGAAAATGATAAAATATAATATAATTGTTAATAAAAATTGCCAAATATTTAAAATCATTGATTTATCCATAGTTCATCAACTATATATGGCGCGTTTTTGACCGGAAGCACCGGTTGACCTGAAGTGATGCTGTGACCGCGCGAATTATGAAAACAATTTTACACGACCGGCTCTTTAGAGTTTCAGAAAAATGTGTGTTTATTTCAAAGATTTTCTTGCTTTTATAGTTTTACAAAAATGCTTATCTTCTAATTTACAAAAATTCTTATCTGTGGGAAAATTCCACAGTGCTGCTTATCCTTTATTACTATCATGTTATAGTTTTACAAAAATGCTTATCTTCTAATTTACAAAAATTCTTATCTGTGGGAGAATTCCACAGTGCTGTTTATCCTTTATTTGCATTCAATATTTGTTTAGGATCAGTGTTTCTTCTCATATCTTAATTTTACATATCTTCTGGTTTTCTTAAATAAATGTATTTTCTTATCTACCAGACTATCTTCACACCATCTGTGTTTGCTGTTGTTCTTGGGTTAGCATGGGATGTAACTCCTCCCTCCTTAGATACAAAACTCTCCTGAAGTTTGTTTACAATTTCTATTCGCATTTGTTTTTGTTTTCTTAACATATACAAGAGAAGGCTTATTAAAAGTAATGTAATAATAAAATTTACAAATGAAATTGAATAATTAATTTTCTTATGGTACTTAAGTTCTTCTATTTTTTCTATGTTCTTTAAATGTTCCAGTCTCATTTCTTCAAATGGAATTTTATTTGTAAAATTAGTTTCTTCATTTACAGGAAAGTAAAATCTTTGTTGGAATATTTTTACCTTATTAGAGAAAATTTGATTGTTAATTTCTAGTGTACAATTTTGGTAGTGTATTAAATAATTTCCTTCCAGTATTACTTTCCTGTGATCAAAATCTTGTACTAGCTTAGTATTTTTCAAATTTTTTAATATTAATGTTTCATCGTCAATTTCAATTATTTCCGTTATTTTGTTCTTACTTAATAGACATGTTTTTGTAAAAATACAATGTTTTGAAGTTTTTAATTCATTAAATGTTTTGTCTTTTTCATATGTATAAGTTTTATTATTGTAATTAAAAACTGTTTCTGAAACGGAAGTAATTTCTCTCATTTGTTCATTTGAAATGGGCTGAATAACTTTTAATTGAACTGTGCTAAAATTTCGTGGTACCTTTACTATTAAAAGGAGCAGTTTTTCTGCATACTGAATTGCACACATTTTTAAATGTTGCAACTTAAATAGGTCTATTTCGTATATATCAACTTCTTCACTTGTCAAAATTCCTGGATGTAATAATCCATGTTTGGCGGCTGCAATGCTATCTTGAATATGATCAATTTTTTTTAAGGACATGTATTCTTAAGATTTGCTCGTTAAACATGTTGTTTAATGCAGCATCCTTTAGAATTTTATCATTTCCTCTTTCATGATCTAGTATTTTTTCCCTGTCTTGTTCTATTGTTGTTTTTAAATGTTTTTATTTTTCAAAATATTTATTTATTTTAACTTGTTGGTTTAAGGTTGTAATAGAATTGTGCATATTTTGATCAATAAACTTTAAGTGATCCTCAATATCCTTTCTATCTATGTATGTAATATTTATTCATTGTCCCAACCAAATTAAATAATCCTCTTTAATGCCTATTCCCATTGGATTTAGGTATTAAGGTTTTGACTTTTGTTTTAAGGATTAAGAGTTCATTCCTAAGTAAATCGCGATGTAATGGCCTCAAGAGATTTGTATTAAAAGTCATGTTGTTAATTAAATATAAAATTTCATAAGGGTCTATGGCGTGTATTATAAATTCTGATGAAACTACAATTTCCGTTTTGGATGTACTAATTGCCACATATCCGCTGTTTTCATGAGTCGGTTGGATGGTTAAAATGGACGTTGCTGTTGGAGCCATTGTCATTAGTATCAAAAATATTAGTGTACAGTTGATCTGCAAATTTATTTTCTCTTTTAATATTGGTTGTATGTACATTATCTAGTTTAAGCTTCCTATATCGTGGTGCGTTCTTATGACGTACTGCCACATAATTTTTAACAAATGCTTCTTCATTATTTATTACAACATTTTCTCTTTTTTCATTAAGTTTTTTAATATTGTTTTCTTTTGTTTCTTTTAATTTTTTGAATATTATTTCTTTATTTACTTTCCCATTTTCTATGTAAATTGGTTTTTCCTTAGTTACCGAATGAATCGATTTGTTATAAAATTCGATGCATCTAAACATTTTTTCTTGAACTGAGAGAGTCCTATATTCTAATTCAGCAACTCTAAGTTTTTCGCTAATTGTATTATGAAAACGTTCTATATCCGAATTCCCTGTATGACTATTTGGCTTGGTAAAATGAACCTCTATATTTTCTATGTTAAAAAAATCCTTAACATTAGCGTTATTAAATTCATTATTAGCTATAATTTTTCTTGGCTTTCCTTTAATAGAAACATATTGTCTAAGTTTTTCAACAAGAGTCAAACTATTTCTGTTTTCCAAAGGCAATGCCATTGCAAATTTTGAGAATTTATCTATAGTTGTCATGAAAGTTTGCTTTAAGAATGTAAAAGTATCAACATGAACAATATCATTAATTTCAGTAGGAGTTTGTGTTATGTGAAACGTAGGTTTCAACGGATTTCTGTCATACTTTACTTTATTACATATATCGCAATTGTTTATATATTTTTGTATTAACTCTTTTAGTTTTTTAATATATATAAGGTGTTTTAAACCATTATAATTTTCATTTATGCCAGCATGCCCAGTTTCATATTTGTGGTACTTTGAAATGTACCGATATGCCTCTGTTTCATCTGACAAGTCTTTGGCATGAAATAAACATTTAAAGAATTTGATGCTACTGCGAAATATTTTGATTAATTTTAGTTGAAATTTGTTGTATTCGGAGTCAGCTATTTCTGAAAAAATTCCCGCTTTTTTAGTTTTAACATGTGTCCTTAAGATGTCTACCATGTGTTCGCTATTAATGTCATCTTGGCTTATGTAAACCTTAAGATTTTTACCTATTTTTTCAGTGTCTCTTACTTTATGTTCACATAAAATAATTTGAGTCTGAAAACGATTGATGACAGATTCAAGTGTAGGGATATGGTCATTTAATTCTTCTACTTGAGAGTGAATTGTAGCTGCTGTACTCATGTTATCATCTTCTTCAGAAGTTTGATTTATGAGGCAGATTTCTCCAGAATCTACATCTTATCTGCTAAGAAAGTCGGCCAATGTATTTTCTTTGCCTTTTATATATTGGATACATATATCGTATTCTCCAAGTTTCAGAAGCCACCTTTGTAATCGAGGATTTATGTCTTTTCCTTTATATTTTGTTTGTAACCACTTAAGTGGTAAATGATCTGTTAAAAGATCGAATTGCCTGCCATAAATGTAGGGTCCAAAATAATTAACTGCCCAAACGTTGGCTAAGAGTTCCTTTTCTGTTGTGCTATATCTCTTCTCGTTTTCATTAAGTGTCCTGCTAGCATAGCAAATGGGATGGCCATCTTGCATTAATACGGCACCAATTGCAAAATTGCTAGCATCAGTTGCAACTTTAAATTTCTTTTCGAAATTGGGATATTTTAATATTGGATCGTTAACCAAAAGTCTTTTTAGTGTATAAAAAGCGGCTATAAATTGTTGATCTTTAATATTAATACGAACTCCCTTTTTAAGAAATTTTGTCATGCCAATAGCAATTTTAGCGTAATCTTTAATGAATTTCCTATAATATCCTGTTGCTCCTAAGAAAGATTTAATTTGCTTCACTATTTCAGGAAGCTTTAATTTTTGAATTGCTTCTATTTTATTAGGATTCGGTTTAAATCCTTCTGTAGTTAGAATGTGACCAAGATATTCAGTAGTCTTAGCAAAAAAACTTTTCTATACTTTCCTTGTGTTCTTGAAGAGGGGAACTAAATATGAGAATGTCATCTAAATATACAACGCATATTTTATTAATGTATTCTCTTAAGACAGAGTTCATTAATCTTTGGAAAGTGGCTGGGCCGTTCTTTAGACCAAATGGCATTCTTATGAATTCATAATGGCCTAACGGTGTAGAAAATGCAGTTTTTTTCCTATCATATTCTTTTATAAGAATTTGATGGAAACCTTTGGCTAGATCAATTGTCGTAAAATATGTTGCTTGACCTAATTTTCCAGATATGCTATCTGTATTTGGAATTGGGAATTTATCAGATATAGTTATTTCATTTAGAGCCCTGTAATCTATTACTATTCTCCATTTCTTTTTACCAGAATTATCCATTTTTTTTGGGACAATCCAAAGTGGTGAATTGTATGGGGAGCAGCTTTCTTTAATTATTCCCTGGTCCAGCATTTCTTTAATTTGTTTGGTTATCTCCTCCTCGTGTATTTGAGGGTATTTATAAATTTTTGAATATACAGGCTTTTCAGTTGTTGTAACGATTTCATGTTGTACTTCATGAGCATGGGTTAGCTGTTCATTTTCTCTAAATATAAGGTCATTAATTTTCCGTAGTATTTCCTTTAACATTTTCCTTTCTACAGTATTCATATCGGGCCTTTCTAGGATTGAAAAGTCTTTCTCAATGGGTTCAATTGAATGAATTTCTTCCTTAACAAACGGGCATGGATTTAAAAATTTAATTTTATTGCCATTAACATAAATGTGATTTTTTTCAAAATTAATTATTGCGTTGAATGGTCTCAAAATATTCTGCCCTATTAAGCAGTCGAATTTTCTATTAAAAAATGGTGTTAAATGCCAATGCACGATGTTTTCACTATTGAATTCCGTAGGCAAGGGAGTTTTCACTTCTTCAGTAATGAAAAATTCACCACTCATTGTTTTTAATCTAGTGGGATTTTCTTATTTATTTTTCCTAAATCCTAAATCTACTTTACTATTTAAAACTGAAGTTGTTGAACCGGTGTCGATTAAACACTTCAATCTATTTCTACCTATAGTTAGTTCTACTATTGGTAGCTCCTCCCCCGGGCTGGTGACCGAAAATTTTCGCCCTGATTGTAATCCATATGGTCTACTTCCATGGGCACAGGCCTTTGACTTCTATTGCTATTCCTACTCTGTTGTGAATAGCTATTTTGTGATGCTTGTTGCAGGTTAATATTATTATTACTCATTCTCCTATTATTTCCCCAAAAACGTTGTTGCGTTGGAAAAGAAGGCTGAGGATTACTAGCATGTACCCTATTGTTTGAATCGTAATTATTTTGTGAGGGGTAATAACGCTGCCCATAGTTACTATATTTATTTTTATTTTGCTGGATTAATCCAGTATCCTCTAAGCAATAGAAAGCTTTCCTTAGTTTTCTAATATTCCTACTCAAAATTATGGAGGACAAATGAGGACTAATTCGTTTAAGAAGGTTTTTAGAAAAAATGCCTCGTTGGCTTCCGGTGAAAAGGCTATGGGTTTTTCACTATCAAATTCATACTTAATATTAGTTTTATCTAAAATATTCCTTAATTTTACAAAATATTCACTTACATTGTTGTGCTTAACATTGATGGCCTGGTGGTACAGACTCCTGTAGCTCTCCTTTACCCCGAAGTTCCGGATGAGTTCATCCTTTACGTCGTCCCACATCGGCGTGCTTCCTAAAGGTCGGACTACCTTCAGGGCTTCTCCATTTATTTTCGTTAATACGTAGCGTTGAATAACGAATTCCATTAACGAGGGGTTATCGTTAAAGAGGCGGAGTATGGCACCTACTTCTCTTATAAATGATGATAGGTCGTAACCATCACTTCCGTTGAATGGCCTTATTCTCGAAGCTTCCTTCAAGAGCTCGGAGCTGTTAACAGTTGCCATGGTGATGTTTTTCTTCTCTGTGTTTTTTTTTTTAACTGTTTTAAGGCCTCGGAAACGCCTTATTTTTATTTTTAAAATTGATTTTGTTTTTTTTTTCTTTTTTTTTATGTGTGGATTTTCTTCGGACCCGTTTGACCAATCTTAAGATTATGTCAGACGTTTACCGACTGCGCCAATTATGAAAACAATTTTACACGACCGGCTCTTTAGAGTGTCAGAAAAATGTGTGTTTATTTCAAAGATTTTCTTGCTTTTATAGTTTTACAAAAATGCTTATCTTCTAATTTACAAAAATTCTTATCTGTGGGAAAATTCCACAGTGCTGCTTATCCTTTATTACTATCATGTTATAGTTTTACAAATATGCTTATCTTCTAATTTACAAAAATTCATATCTGTGGGAGAATTCCACAGTGCTGCTTATCCTTTATTTGCATTCAATATTTATTTAGGATCAGTGTTTCTTCTCATATCTTAATTTTACATATCTTCTGGTTTTCTTAAATAAATGTATTTTCTTATCTACCAGACTATCTTCACACCATCCGTGTTTGCTGTTGTTCTTGGGTTAGCATGGGATGTAACTCGCGCTCTCCGCCCTCTATCTCGAAAACGGTTCACGGTATGAAAAATTTTTTCAGACAAAATTTGTAGAGAATTTGTATTCTATAATTTGATAATAAATACAAATAGCAAAAAACCCATAGGAAATGAGATATTTACAAAAAAAGCGCAAACCGATTTTTGTGACCTTTGACCTTGAAATTTAATAGTTGCGTACACCCTACCATATGTAGGTTTTGAGACAGCTTTTAGGGTGTAAATATACAAGTATTTACAGACTTAAAGCTGGGTATCTCGAATTCCGAGATTCTCACCTAATTTAAGCTAAAATGACTGGACTATATATCCAACTTTATAGTAATTTTTTCGGAAATTTAATTTAAACAAGCAAAAATGAACAAGCCAAAGCCAACTCTCGCAAACCTGTCTCCAAGTAAGGAGTTGGTGGACTTAAAATCGTTAAGACGTCAAAGAACGGTTGCGAAAAGTAGTATTTTGCGCATTAAATCGGGCCTTCTCGAAAAGACTATGTCTTTAGATCCAATCGCCTTGATATACTAAATTCATGTAGTGAAATATTAATGAAATGCCAATCAAAGATTAAAGAAATTGATGAAGACGACATGGCCCGAGTGGAGTTAGAGGACATAATCGTTGAAACGAAATCCATAATCAAGTCAATTTTAGCGAAAAATAAAACTTCACTTTCCGAAACATCTTTTGTAGCTTCTCACAGCTCAAGGCTCCCTAAAATGAATTTGCAGAAATTCAAGGGAGAATATTCAGAGCTTAAAAATTTTATGAGTTTGTTTGAGAGCTTGGTTCATAACGATCCAAATATCTCAGACATAGAAAAATTTAACAATTTGGTAAATTATCTATCTGGAGAGGCTTTGGGAACAGTTAAAGCATTTTAGATGTCGGATGAAAATTATCCGAAAGCGTTGGCAAGCCTCAAAAAAGTAATGTTTGATATTTTTTAATACAATATCTAAACTTTTTGAGTTGCCAACAATCCCAAAACCTTCTGCCATTGCGTTCAATGATTGACGAAGTGTCAGCGGTATATGACTCGTTGGTATCGTTGGGCGATGAGAAACAGATCACAAACGCTATAATTCTACACATAGTGATGACAAAGGTTGACTCTGCCACCCGATTCAAATGGGAAGAAACCCTGGACCATGACAAACTGCCACTGTAGAAAGACTGTGAAGCCATCCTAAAAAGGAGATACTAGGAAGGAGTATCACACTCAAGGACAAAGGCCATACCAATAGGCAGTACGAGTCATGGGAAGAAACAACAAATGGATAGGACCAAATCGGCGCTAGTTGCTGCAAACACAAGGCATCCTAGTTGTCAACAGTGCAAATCGAGGGGCCACCATTTAACTGCTTGCCCCACGTTCAAGGCGTTTCCTGTGCAGCAGAGTTTCGAGTTTGTGAAATCGGTGGTCTTATGCATAAATTGTTTGCGTAAGGGGCACACGGTCGCTAAGTGCTGAGCGGATCGATGTCGTGTGTGCAGTCGATCGCTTCACACACTGTTGCACCAGTATCCAGTCTCCTTCCCCGCTACACCTCATCCGCAACCATCCACCATACATGCCATGCATACATCGAGTATGCCGGATCGGGTAATGTTGGCAACAGCAGTCATTTTAGTGAGGACCAGCTGTGGAGATTACCTGCTTGCGAGAGCGTTGCTGGACTCAGGCTCTCAGGTCAAATTTATGGCGGAGGACTTGGCACAGAAATTGCGGATCCGACGTCAGCACACAACATTAAGCGTAATTGGAATTGGCAATTCCAATACAAAAGTGGGGTCAAAACTAAGCGCGTTTGTCAAGTCGCGGTTAAATAATTATGAATTTTCGGCGGAATTCTGGGTAATGCTATGCATTTAGGCAAATCATCCAGACCATAACATCAATGTTAGTGGCTGGAAAATCCCGCACAATATTGAATTGGCGGACCCAGAATTCCACAAATCTAACAAAGTGGATATCCTTTTGGGTGCTGAAATATTTTTCGATCTTTTAGCCAAAATCAAAAATGGTCCTAACCAACGAACACTTCAGAAAATCGTTTGCGATGGGTCGTATCTGGCAAATACGTCAGCAATTTAAGTTCTTCTCTCAAATTACATAGCACATTAAGCCAAGCTGAAGCAGACTTTACGTCAATGGATTCAGTAGTCCAAAAAAGGCTCTAGAAGAATTACCTTCAGAATTAAATGGCATCAAATTTACACCAGAGCAAAAAGAATGTGAAAATTTTTTCGTTAATACTACCCAAGTATTGCCTTCAGGACGGCTTCAAGTCAGAATGCCCTTTAAAGCTGACCGTAAGTTACTCGGTCACTCATATCGCAGTTCGGCGGTTTCAGGCCCTGGAGAGAACGACATTAAAAAATCCAGAACTTCGCAAAATGTATCTGGACTTTATGATTGAATATAGA
Organism: Bactrocera zonata; assembly: GCA_037783105.1. NCBI lineage: Eukaryota > Metazoa > Arthropoda > Insecta > Diptera > Tephritidae > Bactrocera > Bactrocera zonata. The sequence continues at coordinate 543,224 of JBAWJQ010003510.1, read as the reverse complement.
GCATTGGTTCACATCAGCCTAACGAACAATAAGATCCCGAGAAAACCAGACTACTTCATTCCGCATCAATGCCGTTTAAAGCCCGAGAGCACAACAACCAAATTACGTGTTGTCTTTGATGCTTCGAGTCATCGACTCAAATAGCGTTGAATAACTTTTTGATGGTAGGTCCAACCATCCAAGAAGGATTATATTCAACTCTTCTTCGTTTTCGCTTACATAAGTATGCACTAACAGCGGACATTACTAAAACGTAGCGTCAAATAATTATGCATTAAGAAGAGAGAAATTGTCAACTTATTGTGTGTAGAGAGCATCCTTCTGAGCAAATTCAAATTTTTCGTCTTAACACCGTAACATACGGCACTGCGCCTGCTCCATTTCTCGCAACACGGTGTTTGCAAATGCTCACTGATGCCAATTCAATAAAATATCCACTCGGTTCATTGGCCATCAAAAGAGACTTTTATGTTGATGATTTATTAACAAGGTCCGAAAATTTTGAGTCTCTAAATCTTTTGAGAAGTGAGGTAATTAAAATATTAAATTTGGCCGGATTCGCCTTAACGAAATGGTTGTCGAACCACCCTAATTTTTTCGACAGTGATTGCACTGAAAAGTCATTAAGTTTCATTGACAAAAATTCTACTAAAACTTTAGGAACTCTTATTGCAAGAGCTTTGGATTCAAAACCTAGATTGGGATGAGTCGATTCCATTGCGCCTTGACACTAGCTGGCAGTACTTTAAATCCAACCTAATGCAGCTCTCATTGATAAGCATTCCTCGTTACGAAAACGTTTAGTCGAGTGCCGTCTGCTAAATAAATTGCTTCTCCGATGCCTCAATAAGTGCGTACGGATGCTGCATTAATATATGCTGCTTACTGCAAAGTCTAGAGTGGCTCCGCTAAAGGCCAAATCTCTCGAAATCCAAGAATTGACTGACGAAGTACATTGGCGGCATATGCCAGCAAAACAAAATCCTGCGGATCAAGTGGTTCGGGGTTGTAACGTGGACGAATTGACTAATTCGACATAGTTTAGCGGTCCACAGTTCCTCCTAGAAGACCCTGCATCTTGGCCAATTAATAACCACTTCCAGCTCTCCACAGAAGACGAAGCATAAGAGAAGAAGAAAAATACATTTACATTAATTTCTACCACTGAGAAAAGTCCAATATTGGATCTCATTGAAAAACTCTCTTCTCATAAAAAATTAGTTCGTGTGGTCGCATATATGTTACGATGGATGAGACGACCACCAAAATCCTCCATGGGACAGGATCTGACATCAGAAGAGTTAAACTTGAGTTTTCTAAAAATTGCGCAGGTGGTCCATCATTCAGAATTTTCGGATGTTATTCAAGAATTGCATGAAGGCACCACCCTACCCGCAAACTTGCAAAAACTCAACTCGTTTTTGCATGAGTACTCGGATATGTCGCTGTCGTTCAAATTAATCCGAGTAGGAGGTCGCCCATTAAATGCACCTATCCCTTACTATGCCAAATTTCCACTTTTACTAAATAAAAGTTCGCACTTCGTTAAAACGTATTTACGGTTCCTGCACATTCGAAATCACCACGCTGGGGCTAAAGCGTTGGTTGCGCTTCTGCGAGAACGCATATGGCTAATTAATGCCCGAGAAGCTTGCAGTAGAACCGTAAGAAACTGTGTACATTGTTTTCATTACAAGCCGAAGTTGCAAAACAAAATAATGGGAAATTTGCCAGTCGAAGGACTTCGAGCACTACGGCCCTTTTTATATGTGGCGTAGATTTTTGTGGTCCGAAATACCCAACCATGAAAATACGCGGTCGACCACCCGTAAAAACTTATATTGGAGTTTTCGTTTGCTTCACTTCAAAACCAGTACATTTAGAATTAGTTTCGGACCTATCATCTAATTCATTTATTTTCGCCCTAAAAAGGTTCATTGGACGCCGAGGGACGCCGACGAAGATATTCAGCGACAACGCCACCAACTTCGTCGGCGCCGACCGCAAGCTATGCAAGATGAAAGAGGCATTTCTTGCCCAGTCAGCAGAAGTGAAGGGATTCGCCGCAGAAGAAGGATTCAGCTTCACCCCTATACCACCGAGGGCGCCGAACTTCGGCGGGTTATGGGAAGCCGCGGCGAAGTCCGCCAAAAATCACGTCGTTCGCGTAACTGTCGACACTACTGGCAGAAGTGGAGGCCATCCTCAATTCTCAGCCTCTAACACCGTTGAGCCAGGACTCCAACGACGGCGAGGCACCAACCCCAGCGCATTTACCGATAAGGTGCTCCCTGCGAGCAATTCTTCTAGAGCAGGTGTCAGTGGACCCAATTCGTTGCTGCGAGAAATGGCAACTTACTTGCTCTCTCAAGCAAAACTTTTGGCGACAGTGGTCCAAAACATGTCTGACGGGCCTTCAGGAACGCAATAACTGGCTGCACCCCACTCGCAATCTGCAGCTCAACGACCTCGTCCACGAGGACAACGTGCCGCCACAGCGGTGGGCACTTGAACGCGTCGTCGCAACCGTCGAAGGGCAAGTCGGCAGGGTGCGAGTCCCAGACGTGGCGACTAAGGCGGGCACAATTAAGCGTCCCATCCAAAAGCTGGCCTTGCTTCCAATGGAGGTTGAAGGAACCTGATCCTGTCAAGGTGGCCGGTGTTGCGTCAAGCGACATATCTATATCTAAAACAAAAATAATCAAAGGCATAGTAAAATATTAAATTATTAACAGTTAAATTAAGAAAATCTTTTATAAAATACCTACTTTAATAATGCATTCATAATACGAGTACCAATCTATTACTTGCCTTAATACCTACCATAATCTGTTACAATTTTTAACGAAAGTTGAAAATTATTATACTTCCCCTTTTTAATACATATTTATATTACCACTAGTTTAAGCCGTTAGTTTTAAGATTTAGGCTAAGCAATTAGATAAAATGGAATAAAGATCTCTCTTATGTGAACCATTGAACCGAACGCACGCTTTTTTCGTTACCGGAATAATTTATAAGTCTTTTCGCGACAGGTAATTGGAGTGTGTTTAAAATTTCCCATCCCTAACTATTTTTCGAGTCCCAAAAACGCTTGAGACTTTTTAGATATATTAGGTCTTGGGCAGAAAACGAAAACTTTGACGCGCGATTTCTCAGTTTTTCATTTTCACGATTTTTCTTAATTGGAGGGCAGGATAGAAAAAAAACTAAACGTCGAAGTATTTGGTCTCAAAAAGCGGATAAAATCATATAAAGTGATTTTATGAATGAAAATTATTAAAAATGCATGACTGAATATAATAATGCAATATATTAAGATAAAACGAGTAAGGAAGGGCTAATTTCGGTTACAACCGAACATTTTTACTGTGCTCAAAAAAAAAGGTGACATTGTATTTATTTTGAAAATTCTTTCTTTATTATTCCAAATCAATTTCATCCCCTTCAAAGTAATCCTCTCCCAATCTTCGAAACACTGGTTGTAGTCACTTTCGGTGTCCCCGGAGCGGTCTTTTGAGCTTGGTGAACAGCCAGAAGTCGCACGGCGCCAGATCAGGTGAGTACGGTGGTTGCGGAACGATATGGGTTGTGTTTTTGGCGAAATTATCATGAATTACGAGGGCAGTATGGGATGGTGCTTTATCATGGTGTAAAAACCAAGATTTCTCTTTCCACAATTCCGGCCTTTTTAGGCGGATGGCGTCACGCAAATGACGCATAACGTTCAAATAATATTCCTTGATGACTGTTTGACCAGTTGGAAGGAATTCAGTCAACATGACCTTGATTTTTGAGCGACTTTGGCGCAATTTTTTTGGTCTCTGCTCTATTTTGGCACGATATTCGCTCGATTGATCGGCTGTTTCGGGGTCGTAAGCATAGATCCAGTTATAATGCATTTCATGACACCCTGGTAGTCGGAAAGCATCGTTTCACACACTTCAACGCGATGCCTTTTTTCCAAAAAATTCAATGTTTTCGGTACCAGTCGAGATTTGACGCACTTGAGGCCCAAACCATCCTTCAAAATGGTATTGGCTGAGCCTTTCGATATGCCAACTTAATCAGCAAGGTCTCTAATTGTTAATCGACGGTTTTTCAACACTAAATCTTTGATTAGTTGAACGTGAGTTTCGTCGGTTGAGGTTGATGGTCGCAACTCACTATACCACATATAAACATTTTTTTTAGACATAGCCTCATCACCAAAGGCTTTCTGCACCATCCTCAACGTATCCGCAGCAGGAAATTGATTCCGTAAACAAAATTTAATGCAAATTCTTTGCTCAACAAATTTCGACATCGCAAAAAACGAAAAACTCACTTTTAGTAGCTCACAAAACGACACGTATCTCAAACACTAATGAATATTTTGACATGAAATTTGACATAGATGTGACTGACAGTACTACCAATTAAAAAAAAATAATTCTCCAAATACTTCTACGCGCGCAGTTTAAATTCAAATGTCACCTATCTTTTGGGCACAGTAGTATATTTTTTTATTTTAAAGCCATTACAACTAGTTAACGTAAAATAAATTAACGAACAATTTATTTTGCTTAATGTATAATACCAAATAGTTAATGGTGCTCTGCGTATAAATTGCAGAGAATCTGGTTACTGTATAAGATGATACGATTTTTTGCGCTTAAGCCTTTCTTTCCATTTACTTCGAGTGACAAGAGCCCTGGCTTCAGTGTTCACATGGTCAGAAAGTCTTTCCATATGAGACTTTGCACATTTGTTGATTGATACAGCAACTGAGTCAATTCCGAGATCGCTTTCAAGATTGTTACTGCGAACATACCAAGGCGAATTGACGGCGCATCTTAAAACTTTGTTTTAAATCGCTGGATTTGTGCAACAATGCTAGGACTTTAGCAGCCCCAAAGTTGTATTCCATAAGTCTAAACTGGTCTGAGCACCTGCTTGTAGACTAGATTTTTGTTATATGTGGATAATGCAGAGTTTCTACCCAATAGCCAATACATGTTTCTGAATTTTATTTCTAATTCTTCTTTTTTCTTTGTGACATGCACACTCCATCTAAGTTTTGTGTCCAGGGTCATGCCTAGGTATTTCGCAGAATTTCGATATGGTATTTGCACACCGTTTAAGTACAGAGGTGTGAAGTCAATGTCTACTGATTTAGTCTCGTTTAATTTTATTCGCCATTTAGCTGTCCATTCAAATAATTTGTTTAAATTTTCCTGCAATCTTGCAATTGATGCAAGACAGAACCGTAGTATCCTCTGCAAATGTTGCTGTAATACAATTGTTGTCATGTGGTAGATCGCACGTAAAGAGTAGGTAAAGATGGGTCTTAACACACTACCCTGAGGAACACCAGCCTTTATTTCCTTAAAATCAGAGTACATAAGTATCTCCTTGTTTAATTTGAAAAACGGTCCGAAAAATATGCTTTTAAATATTGTAATATTTTTTTGGTAAAATCATTTTAATTTTGTTTAGTAGCCCGCCATGGCAAACTTTATTAAAGGCGTTAGACACGTCGAGGAAAACGGCCGAGCAAACTTTTTTTTTTCAAAGGCATTTTCAATGACTCGAGTTATTCTATGTAGTTGATCAATAGTGGAGTGATTTTTTCGAAAGCCAAACTGATGCGCCGGTGTCAGCTTCCTCTCTTCAATTATGTTATTAATACGCACAGCAAGCAGTTTCTCCAAAAGTTTAGAGAGTATTGGCAGGAGAGATATTGGCCGATAGGAAGTAATTTCATGCGCTGGCTTACCAAGTTTATTGAACATAATCACCTCTGCAGTTTTTCAATAAATAGATACGTATTGAAGATTAATTATAGCAGTAATTTTACATATAACATTGTAAGGAAGCTGTTTTAGTATTTCACTTTTAATAAGGTCAAACCTAGGCGATTTTTTAGACTTCAGTTTTTTTATTTCTGCACATACCTCATCGTTAGTTATTAGAGGAATTTCGGTATAATTCTCGTAAGTATGAGGTTCCATTTCTGCTGCATTGGGTGTGTCATATGGTTTGAAGACACCTTCAAGGTATGCCGAAAAAAACATTTGCTTTCTCGATATCGCTTTTGGCTCAAGTCTGGTCTGCTTTTCTGATTGGATGATCCTGAGTTGCGGGTCGAGAAAAATTTTTTGTACACTTCCAAAGTGAATAATCATTCCTATGGTCGTTAGATAAACTTTTCAGATAAGACAACTTTTGTCCAACGGAGATCTTGTTTGTTGCTACTTCCAGCGTTTCTCTGCTACCATTTCTTTAATTTTTTTGGTATACTTATGACCCACTGTAACGTTTCTTTTAACTGGTGTACTACTACAGGCTGTATATTGTAATATATTTGTCAAATTTATGATTTCATTGGATAGCATTTGCTTAAAGTATTCCCAGTCAGTATTTTTATTTGTTAGCGAAAGTGGAGGTTCTTTAATAAGAATACTTTCGTTTAGTATTAAATATACTGGTGAATGGTCAGAGGTCATATCCAAACTGCTTTCTATGCACATATAATTTGAGGAGATATGTTTTGTAATGAAAAAATCAATAAGATCTGGTGTTTTAAGTGGATCTGTTGGCCAATAAGTTGGTGTTCCAATAGACATGATACTGCACCCAGTCAATTGAAGAGTTTTCAATAACTCTCTGCCCTTTGTGTGAGTATGTTTCGCATTATAATCACCACCTTTTACAAATCGGTTTTTATGGCTGTTGATCAGTTCTAGATAGCTATGGCATTTTATTTGATGTTTTTGGGGACTTTAAACTGCTGTAAGGGACAAGTTGTTGTCACTATCTATTGTTACCGGTATTGCTTGAAATTCATCCTTAGATATGCGGCTTTCTTCGTGTTATTTTATGTTGCTTCTTATTATAATAGCAGCTCCTCCGCGAGTTACGTTTTCTGTTGACGGAACAGAAAATGTTTTTTTATGAATAAAAAACCTCGATTTACCGTACTGTGCGGTTTGCCGTCAGGTTCTTTATTAAATTATCATTTCATTCTTTAACTATGCTTAGCGTAATTTACTTAGAGCCACTGTGCTGATTCAAATTATTACTGTCAACGACCCGTCATAACATAAGTAATCAATTTAATACTTAGGTAATACGATACCAAGAATGTGTATTCATGTATATATATATAAATATGTGTTTGTATATACACGATCATGGTACCGCATTTGGCTATGCTATTTTGCAACTTTTGTATATATGTATATACAAAACATATACAAAATACACATATTTACAATTATTATTTATTTTGGGAGTGGTGGAGTTATCTGATGACGTAACTCCCCCAAAGTTACTGTTAAAACTCTCCTGAGTTCTTGTATTTACAATTTAATGAATATATTCTGTTTTATAATTTTTATATTCTTGTTGCAAAATTTCTATTTTACAATTTACAAATTTAATTGCATATTTATTATTTGGTGCGATTTTTCTATCATCGCCGTTTTGTTTCATTACCTCGTTATCATCGTTTATTTCCTGTATTGTGTTTTTTTTTTGTATATAAAGTCACATGTATTTGAAAATATACAGCTTTTATATTTTTTATTTCGTTATACAAAGTTTCTTTGTTGTCAATATTTAACTACCCTATGTATGATTACTTTAATCTGGTCGAACATTTCTGTTATTTTGTGTGGACTTATAATATGTAAAACTGTACTTATTTCATTGACTATTTCTATGTCTTCCGTTTCTTTGATTGTGTACCCCGCTTCTTCTATTATTGGTGTGCAAGAGTGCTGCCAGCAATGTTATAGTTACTGAAAAAAAAAACGCAATTGTCCCCGTCATCTGTGAAAATAAAATTATTTTTATATAACCGTTTTTTTTATGTATTATTATCCTTATTAAATGCCCTTAAACTAAATGTATCTGCATCCTTTTCGTTTGAGTTTTCAATATTTGCCAATTTCAAAACGTTGGAAGGCACTTCATCTCTTTCAATTCGGGGTGTGCATTTGATGGTATAATGGTACCGATCGTTATAATTTCCTATAACAACCTGCATTCTCATCTCTATTGAAGGATCAAGGTCCTCAATTCCTGTTAGTTTCTCCAATAAGGTTGAGTGCAATCTCTCTACGTCCGCATTTCCTGAATGGCTGTTTGGCTTTGTGAGATTAACCTGTATTTCTTCATCCCAAAGATATGCCGGTAATCGTTCTGTCTTAAATTCGTTGGCTATAATGATTTTCTTTCGTTTACCGAACTTCGAAAAATGGTCAATCATTATTGCTTTCTATGCGGACCAGTTTCTATCTGTTATTTTATAGACTGCCGCAAATTTTGTAAGCTTATCAATTACTATGACAAATGACTGTTTTTTAAAATTAAAAATGTTCATATGTATTATTTCATTTTTATATGAAGGTGTCTCTCATCGGATTTATCAGTTTTCTGTCATATTTAATTGGCTTGCATGTTTCGCAATTACCTATAATTAGCTGTACATGTTCCCTTAATTTTGGATAGTATATTTTATCCTTAAGTGTATTGTAAGTCTCATTTATTCCGCTATGCATGACTCATTACTTGGTAAAGTGAAATTTGTTTCTGCAGGTCTTCTTCTTACATAATTTCTGTTGCTCTTTTTGTACATTTTATGAATTGCACTCTTGCAGTTTCAACAGCCACCTTTGGTGACGTTGTGAAAACTCCCTGCTTTTATATTTATTATTTAAAAGCACTATTGGGCTAGGATCAGTTATAATTTTAAATTTTGTGCCATATACATATGTACGGCTTGAAATAGGTTATTGAATATAATAAAATAATTATATTTTTATTATTACTTTACATTGTACCTAGTATATAAAAATAAAATACTAACAACAATTCTAGTCTAATTAATTAGGAGAGATACTTAAGAGCTAAATGTTAAAAAACACATTTGCTGCTACTGTTGTCTTACTAGGTCGGAAGGCTTTTTGCGTTTCAACCATATTTCTCCCCCAGCAGTTTCGATGAATCTGGAGGCTTCCTCATTAACGTGGTGTCTAAGCCTCAGTTCGTGAGACTTTGCTATTTTGGAGATTTCATTTACCACTGAATTCACGCCTACATCACGGTGTAGGTCAGCAGATCTAATGTACCAAGGAGCATTAACTAAAGTCCTTAGTACCTTACTTTGAAGGCGCTGACCTGAGCAAGCCGATAGTTGAGCTTCGTAGGTCCAAACTGGCTTTAGAACTTGATTATGTAATAACAGTTTTTTTTGAATTGATACGTGGATTTCCTGCCAACTAGGTGGTAAAGTTTGCCAAATTTCATGTCAAGCTCGCTCCTTTTTTTGTCACGCTGTTTCCAGCGTAGCCTAGCATCTAAGGTGATACCTAGGCACTTAGCACAGTTATGATATGGTATAGGAAAGTTATTTACATAACTTGGACAACATGCCGGCTTTTTCAAGGTAAAGTCGGCATTAATTGATTTGGTGTCGTTTAATATTATGCGCCACTTAGATGTCCGCTTAGTAATTGCGTTAAGTGCTGTTTGCACTCGTCGTCTAGATATTGAAGCTGTCTCTCCAGCTGCTAACAAAGCTGTGTCATCCGCAAATGTCGCTGTCATATAACTAGAATCAGATGGGAGGTCACTGGTAAAAAGCAAGTAAAGCATTGGCCCCAACACGCTTCCCTGGGGAACACCGGCTTCTATTGGTTGTAAGTTTGAATAGCATCCTCTTGTTCAATGCGGAAGTATCTATCTTTGATTTCACAAAATTGTTTGGGTAGCATGTATTTCAATTTGAACAGCAGACCCGTGTGCCAAACTTTGTCAAAAGCTTGAGACACGTCCAAAAAGGCCGCCGTACAAACGTTCTTTTTATCGATTATATTTTCAATGAAATTAATGATTCGGTGTACCTGGTCAATTGTTGAATGGTGGTCGCGGAAGCCAAATTGATGTGTTGGTATTAGGTTTTTATGAGCGATTATTGGTTTGAGCCTATTTATGAGTACATTCTGAAAGATTTTAGATAAGGCTGGCAGTAGCGAGATTGGCCTATACGATGTTACAGCGTGTACGGGCTTACCCGGCTTGGGTATCATTATGACTTCAAATACTTTCCAAAGCGATGGCACGTGTCTTAGGCATAAAGCACTGTTTATAATGTTTACAATTTTTTTTATACAATTCTTTGGTAAATTGCGTAATATTTCTCCAGTTATTAAATCGTACCCAGGTGCTTTTTTGAGTCTTGATAAGATTTTTAATTTCTTTAATAGTAACAGGAGAAATACTGATGTGTGGATCCAACCAATTATTTTCATACCCATCGTTAGGCGTTAATGTGTTTCTCAAATGATTTGCATATACGGCAGTTTTCTGTTCATTCGTTTTGGCCCATGCAGTTTCGTTTAGTTTTAATGGTGCAAGATGTTTTATTTGTTTATTAATATTTCATGCATCTTTCCATAGTGAATAGTCGGTGGACTTACCACCTTTGAGGTTAGACAGATAAGTTTTGAAGGAATAATTTTTAAACTGTTTAATTTGTGTTCTTAGTTTCGCTGTACATTTATTAAGCTCAGTGTTGAGAACAGAGGACCTAGTTTACTGCCATCTCCGTCGAAGCTTGCGCTTTTTATGGATACTTTCTAAGATGTGTTTTAGGTATTTGGTGCCACTTAGATTCACGCGGGTATTTGGTGTACTCTTCAACGCAGCGTTTTGAATTATTTTTGTGAAATCTTCAACCTCACAGACCACAGTTTTGGGTCGACTTTATTCGCTATACTTTTAAATGTATTCATTACATAACGTTGGCTTGGCGGCCGAAATAAATGGCTTTTCATACAGAGTTAGTATCCCAGGGGAATGGTCAGAGCTTAGGTCTTCAATACATACATATGTACATTGAGTTTCGGTAGTTTATGAATTGTAAAGAAGGCAAGAAGGTCTGGCAATTTCTGTCTATCTGTAGTCCAATAAGTGGGTCTTGCTGTAGAAACAAAATTGCATCCAACTTTGTATAACATTGAGAAGTTCTCGACCTTTCGTTGTAGTTAAACGAGATCCCCAATGAGTGTGTTTTGCGTTAAAGTCGCCACAAATGATGTAACTTCCGTCATATTTTTTTAATAAATTCATATACGTTTCTATTTTTATGTTATATCTAGGTGGACTATACAGAGCAATAAGATACAATGGGTGATTGTGCAATTTAACTGAAATTGTTGTAACTTGAATTTCTTCCGTCTTAATCGGATCTTCCTCCTTGCTTTTGTTAATTATAGCACGCCCTACTCGTGCTGAGTTTGCCGGGTGTGGTGTGTGATATAATTCATAATTTTAAAATTTTGAATACTTTTTCTTGCTCATTTAGTTTATCCAAAATTTGGGATAACGGACTACTTTCTTGAATTGTGTTTGTATGGCCTTGTTTAGCCATTTGCGCAAATGTAACTTTAGAAACGGAAGGAAGGGATTTTACTTCTCCTGTGGAATTAATTTAGATGCTTTAATAGGCTCAACTTTGACAACGGTACTAAGGATGGTTTTGATCTCGTAAATTTTCTTAATGGCTTCGGTAGCATCAAATACTACTAAGAACATATCTAGCGGTTCCTTAGTCTTCCATTTAAACTTATTAATTGCATTTATGATATTAAAACCTTGAAATTTTAGATCATTTAAAATGGTATGAATATACATATAATGGCTAGAAATTCTTTGTCTGTTGTAGCGTATTTCTGTTCATGGTTATTTAACGTTCTGCTAATGTAGAACACTGGCTGACCTTGTTAAGAAAGCACTGCGCCTATTCCGTAATCACTTGCATCTGTTGTAACAGCAAATTCCTTATCATATTCAGGAAATTTTATAATTGGATGCGATCAAAGTAATGTTTTAAAATTTTCAAAACTAGCTATGTACTGCGGATCTCTTGAATTTATTTTATAACCTTTTTTAAATATTTAGTCATTGGATAGGCTACTTTCGAATAGTCTTTAATAAATTTCCTATAATAACCAGTTGCTCCCAAGAAATTTTTTAATTGTTTTTCAGTTCTAGGTATTTTCAAATTTTGTATTGCTGCTATCTTGTCCTGATTTGGCTTAATCCCCTCTTTTGTTAAGATATGCCACAAAAATGTTGTTTCCCTCTTTGGAAAACTACATTTATCGACTTGGATTTTTAAATTATGTTCCTTTAGCTTTAAAAAAAGTTTCTCTAATGAGTTTAAATGTTCGTCTTATGACGTAGAAAAGATTAAAACGTCGTCCAAATAAACGGCACATATCTTATGTATTCTCTTAATATGTCATTCTTTAATCGTTAAAAGGTAGCCGGAGCATTTTTTAGTCCGAAGGGCATTCTTATATATTCGTATAATCCCACCGGAGATACAAAAGCTGTCTTTTCAATATCTTTTTTATCCATTAAAATTTGATGGTAACCTTTGGCTAGATCAAGAATGCTAAAGTACTGCGTCTTGCCCAACTTGTCTAAGATTTCATAAATGTTTGGAAAAGGATATTTATCATCGACAGTTATTTGATTTAGTCTACGGTAATCGATTACTAACTGAAATTTTTTATTTCCTACGCTATCACATTTTTTTTGGTATTATGGTAATGGTGAACTATATTTACTCCTACTTTTCCGAATTATACCTTGTTTTTCTAGCTCCTGTATTTACCTTATGGCTTCTTCCTCATAATTCTGAGGTAACTTATATATTTTTTAATTTATTTGCTGGTTTGTGGTGGTTCTTATTTCGTTGACCTTCGTTTTTGTGTTTGTCAAGCATCTCCTTCTTTTTACATTCATTTTTCATACTTCTTTAGCAATTTTTCAACCTTCTTTAATTCATTTGATTTTAAATGATCCAACTGAATGTTTTGCAATTTATTTTCTTCCAATGCATATATAGGGTGATTTTTTAAGAGCTTGATAACTTTTTAAAAAAAAAAAACGCATAAAATTTGCAAAATCTCATCGGTTCTTTATTTGAAACGTTAGATTGGTTCATGACATTTACTTTTTGAAGATAATTTCATTTAAATGTTGACCGCGGCTGCGTCTTAGGTGGTCCATTCGGAAAGTCCAATTTTGGGCAACTTTTTCGAGCATTTCGGCCGGAATAGCCCGAATTTCTTCGGAAATGTTGTCTTCCAAAGCTGGAATAGTTGCTGGCTTATTTCTGTAGACTTTAGACTTGACGTAGCCCCACAAAAAATAGTCTAAAGGCGTTAAATCGCATGATCTTGGTGGCCAACTTACGGGTCCATTTCTTGAGATGAATTGTTGTCCGAAGTTTTCCCTCAAAATGGCCATAGAATCGCGAGCTGTGTGGCATGTAGCGCCATCTTGTTGAAACCACATGTCAACCAAGTTCAGTTCTTCCATTTTTGGCAACAAAAAGTTTGTTAGCATCGAACGATAGCGATCGCCATTCACCGTAACGTTGCGTCCAACAGCATCTTTGAAAAAATACGGTCCAATGATTCCACCAGCGTACAAACCACACCAAACAGTGCATTTTTCGGGATGCATGGGCAGTTCTTGAACGGCTTCTGGTTGCTCTTCACCCCAAATGCGGCAATTTTGCTTATTTACGTAGCCATTCAACCAGAAATGAGCCTCATCGCTCATCGGACACGGACGCGAAACACATTTCGAACCGAACACTGATTTTGGTAATAAAATTCAATGATTTGCAAGCGTTGCTCGTTAGTAAGTCTATTCACGATGAAATGTCAAAGCATACTGAGCATCTTTCTCTTTGACACCATGTCTGACATCCCACGTGATCTGTCAAATACTACTGCATGAAAATCCTAACCTCAAAAAAATCACCCTATACTTGATCTTGGATAGTTTTTTATGTGGAATGGAATATTCGCACCATTTTTTAAAATTATTGTCATATTTTCGACATCAAGTGTTTTTTACATTTTTAAAAATGAAATTTCCTATCAATAAATCATATGGTTTATCAAAATCCATTAATAATCATCTCATTCTGGCGTTTTGAATTATTTTGCACAAGGGCTCTTCACCTTATTATTTGGTGTTTTAATTATTCCGTTTAAAGTATTTATCATAGTGCTTTCACTTTCAAGCACTGGCAATTTAAATTTTTTAAAACGAGATTTTTTCATTATGCTTATGGTTGAGCCGGATTCAACCAGAGCATAAAATTGTTTTCCAAAAATCGTTAATACAATTATAATTTTATTTTCCCTAATTTGTAAAAAAAACTCTTCATTCGTATTAGATTCCTGTAGATCACCTCTTCTACTCATTGCGTCCGCGTCATGGGTTAAGGTCCTCTTCTTTGAAATTGTTGTCTACTATTTTCCGAGCTTCTTTGCTGTCTCAAGTAATTAAAATAGTTTTGATTAGTTTGAGTTTGCCTTGAAAAATTTTGATAACTTTGCACCAATGGCTGTCTTGTATGATTATTTTGTTGTCCATAGGAACTCATCTGATGTTGTCCAGATTATGGACGATACTGTTTACCTGAGGAATTTTGGTTTTGTGAACGATAACGTCCTGAGAAGCTTTGATTTCGTTGTGATTGATATTGCCCCGAAAGTGGTCTGTTTTGATAGGTGGTATGTCCCCTTTGTCCCGAACGAAAATTTTTATTGCTAATACTATTATTTCTGGTATTGACTTGAAAATTGGCTTCCTTTAGTTTTAGATGAGGATTTAAATTGCCTTAATCCAAACCAGTCAATTTGTAAATTTCATTTGTTATATTTATATAACGTATTTATTATTTATTTATTTTTACTAACTATTGGCTATCTAACTCACCATTATCTAAGAATAATCCCTTATACAATAAGCATATGCATATATATAGCTGGATTATGTTTTGTACCCAGCCCCCTGGAGGGGGTCAGGAAATACCAACAAGCCAACCGAAAAAATTAGTTTCCGAAATAGATGAAACAAAAATTGAAAGAATTAGAACAATTATGCGAACAATTAAAAAGTGAAAATCAAAAGTTTAAAGAACAAAATAATCGCCCACTTATGCCTAATTATAGTCAATCTAAATACGAAACTGATAAAGAAGAATTAGCTATGGAAACATACTGGATTTTAAAGAAAAATAAAAGGCCAAGTAAAAAGCGTAAGACTGAATTATTTTTCATCGAACGGTGAAAACCACACAATTAAAAATGAAAAACCGAAATATGAACCGCGGCCTCCACCTATTATGATTTTGAATATCTCTAATTATAAAGAACTAAATAGCCTAATTAAAGATAACACTAAAAGACATTCATAAAATAAGCGTTTCATCAAGTGATGACCACACATCAGTGACAAAAATGTTGTCTGCGGTGGGAGCTTCATGGTATTCCTTTGAAGACAAACAAACGCGCCATCGCGCGCCTTCACCATTTTCGTAGCATTTGTGATATTATCGCTGATTTAAAATAACAAGGTTTAAACGTTATGAGCGTCGTAAAGAAACTCAAATGGAAAACACGAGAACCTTTAAACTTGTTTTTAGCTACTTTTGATTCTAATGAAGACATCAAGAAAATTTATGAAATCAAACACATTCTTCACACCGTTGTTCTCATCGAGCCTATTTGGAATTCTAAACTTATTCCACAATGTAAAATTTGTCAGGCATTTGGACACACCAAGAACTTCTGTGGCAAAATGTCAAAGTGTGTTAAATGCGGTGGTGAGCCCAAATACGTCGAGTGCCAAAAACCAAACTCAGAAAAACCAAAATGCTGTAACTGTGGCGAAAGCCATCCGGCAAACTACAGAGGTTGTATTGTTGCCACGGAGCTTCAAAGCATTCGTAACAAAATCTTGAAGAAACAAAAAGTTTCCACAAATTTGCCCAGTACATCAAATAATCCACCCATTGGTAATAAAAGTACTGTCAACAGGCAGATTCGTGTACGGACGAAGCTCACTTTTTCTGAAAAGCAACTCAAACGTGGTGAACGAAAAAAACAAAGATGACCGATGACTTACTAACTCAAATCCTTGAGATGTTAAATAAACAAGAAAAAATCAATAACGATCTGTGCAGCCGTTTAGATAACCTCGAAAAAAATAAAACAAAATCTAAGACATGAATGGTGCTCTCCGAATTATGACATGGAATGCAAATAGACTGTTGAAGCACCAAGAAGTGCTTGTACTTATTTTACAAAAAGAGAAAATAGATGTATGTCTAATATCTGAAACTCATTTTACGAGACACAGCAATATAACTTTCAAAAACTACGATGTGTATCATACAATTCACCCTAATAATTGTGCGAGGGGAGGCACTGCTGTTATTGTTAAAAACAGCATTAAACATATGAGGATAGAAAAATCAGTACGCACAATATTCAAACAATCACTATTACACTAAAAGTAATGAATCATCCCTTCACAAACACAAATTCATTATGGGAGGCGACTTTAACGCTGAGCATGTGTACTGGGGATCGCGCCTAATGACAGCTAAAGGGCGAGACTTATTCCAGGCAGCTCAAGAAACCGGGTGTGAGTTTGTATCGACCGGAACACCAACTTATTGGCCAACGGACACCAACAAAATACCTGATGTAATAGACTTCTTTATAACCAGGAAGATATCTCGAAATTTCATAGAAATAGAAGGTGGGTTAGATCTAAGCTCAGATCACTCCCCATTACATTTAACAGTAAATGAAACAGTCATTAAAAGAGATCTTCATCTGAAGTTATGCAACACAAATATGGACTGGAATTCGTTCAAACAAATACTTCAGACTTAAATAAAGTGTCCGAAAATCACAACAACTAAAGTTAGAAGTTAACACATTCACCAAAGAAATTCAACAAGCAGCTTGGGATAATACCCCGAAGATAAAGCGGAAAATTATAGGTTCAAATTACCCATAAGCAATAAAAATCCTTCTAATTAAGAAAAGAAAGTTACGACGAAAATGGCAACAAACCCGCTCACCACTCGACAAAACCAACTTTAATAAAGCAACAGCAGAATTAAAACGAGAAATTGTTCATATTAATAATGAGCCAATAAATAAGTTTTTATCTCAATTATCCGCTGACAAAAAAGATGATTACTCACTCTGGAAAAGTACAAAGTATCTGAAACGTCCAACAAGTCACGTTGCACCACTAAAAGTTGCTTCCAATACATGGGCTAGAAGTGATTGTGATAAAGCCAATGCATTTGCAAAACACCTAGCTGGAACCTTTCGTCCAAACGAGGATAGTGAAATCGCGTTCCTCAGTAGTATTCACTAGGATCATGCAACAATCCCAGCAATCATCATTTGTGAACTTAAAAGCGAAATTAAAAAGCTCAAAGTTAAGAAAGCAGCTGGCTTCGACTTAATTACAGCTGAAGTGTTAAAGCAGTTACCATACAAATATTTACGGAAGCTCACCTATCTTTTCAATACAGCAATCCGTCTGACACATTTTCCAAGCCTTTGGAAAGTTGCCGGAGTTGTTATGGTTCCTAAGCCAGGAAAGGATCCCCACGTAGTCTCATCATATAGACCAATTTCTCTACTTCCACAAATCTCAACACTTTTTAAAAAATTAATTTATCTAAGATTAAAATCTATAATCGACGAAACGCAGTTAATCCCATCACATCAGTTCGGTTTTAGAAATAATTCACAGAATAACATCAGAAATAGAAAAATCCCTGGAGGAGGGAAACGTATGCTCAGATGTATTCCTTGACGTTGCACAAGCGTTTGACAAGGTATGGCACGAAGGCATTATGCGAAAATGAAATCATGTCTTCTGGTTGAGTATTGTGTGAGAAATAGAAAAATCCCTGGAGGAAGGAGACGTATGCTCAGCTTTATTCCTTGACGTTGCACACGCGTTTGACAAGGTATGGCACGAAGGCCTTATGCAAAAACTAAAATCATGTCTTCCGGTTGAGTATCGTGCTCTTTTAGAATCGTATATTACCATGAGATTTTTCCGGAAAAGAATTCTCCAAACTAAAAGAAATTGAAGGAGGAGTTTCTCAGGGAATTATCTTAGGTCCACTTTTATATATTCTGTATAAAAGAGACTTATCGTTAGCACCAAAAAGTATGACTGCCACTTTTGCTGATGACACCGCAATACTATGCGCCGAAAAAACTGCAGGAAAAGCTGTGCTAAACCTGCAACTAAAAAATGGTGAATAAAATTAAACGGTGGCAAATCGGTTCATGTAAATTTTGCAAACAAAAGAATCACTTATCAACCTATAAGTATTCTAAATGTCTGCTTACCATACGCAAATACAGCTAAATATCTTGGAATCACGCTCGATGTAGATTACGTTGGAAAGAGTATATTAAAATAAAAAGGATTGAACTTAATCTGAAATTGTCGAAAATGAAATGGCTAATTGGACGAAGGTCAAACCTGTCCATACACAACAAATTACGTCATATGGTGCGCAACTGTGGGGATGTACCAATGATGGCAGTATTAATAATATACAACGTTTTCAAAACAAGGTGCTAAGAGGCATTGTAAATGCTCCCTGGTACTGCAGAAATGCTGATATTCATTGAGACCTAAGGATGAATACAGTCGCCGAAGAAATAAGGAGTCAGGAAGATGCCCACTACAAAAGGCTTAATGCACATGTGAACGAAGAGGCGAGAAATCTTCTTTAGACACATGAGCACCACATAGCTTAGTTGGAAGCTAAAATATAAAGGAATTAATTATATACCATATACAATATGTATATAATATTACTATTAATTTCTATGTAATTTGTTTTTAAGTTATTCAAATCAGACTGCTCGTTAGTGTTTGAAACTAGTTGTAGTGATATCAAGCATTGTTAAATTTTAAAAATGTTTGTAATAAAAAAAAAGAAAAATTGTTATGTTAGTCAGTGATGTGATTGGTTGCACTGTATAGTATATGCAAATGTCCCTGCTGCTTATTGTTTTATTCACTGAATTAGAATTCTCGAAAAAATGTCTTTCATAGTGTCACCATTTTCACTTAGTGCACTATATTCTGTTATATTATCTTTTATTTCTTTTATTCTTCTACTTAATTCCGCTATGCTGTGTACAATAAGTTCCGAAATTTACTACTGTGATATTGTATTTATTTTGAACATTTTTTATTTCTTATTCCAAATCAATTTCATCCCCTTCCGATGCAATGCATTTATGCCAACGGATTTTCCAATCTCCAAAACACTGGTTGGAGTCACTTTCCGGGATGGCCTTCAGTTCCGTCTTCGCTGCGGCTTGAATCTCCTCTATCGTATAAAAACGGTGTCCCTGGAGCGGTCTTTTGAGCTTGGTGAACAGCCAGAAGCAGCACGGCGCCAGATCAGGTGAATACGGTGGTTGCGGAACGATAAACAGTCAACATGACATTGATTTTCCAGCGACTTTGGCGCGATTTTTTTGCTCTCGGCTCTCTTTTGGCTCGATTGATCGGTTGATTCGGGGTCGTAAGCGTAGATCCAAGTCTCATCGCCAGTTATAATGCATTTCATGATACCCTGGTAGTCGGAAAGTATCGTTTCACACACTTCAACGCGACGCTCGTTTTTCAAAAAAATCAATGTTTTCGGTACCAGTCGAGATTTGACGCGCTTGAGTGCCAAAACATCCTTCAAAATGGTATTGGTAATCTTTGATTTGTTGAACGTGAGCTTCGTCAGTTGAGGTTGATGGTCGCCCTGGACGCTCTTCGTCTTCGACACGTTCACGGCCGGCTTGGAACTCCCTATACCACTTGTAAACATTTTTTTTAGACATAGCCTCATCACCAAAGGCTTTCTGCACCATCCTCAACGTATCCGCAGCAGGAAATTGATTCCGTAAACAAAATTTAACGCAAAATTCCTTGCTCAACAAATTTCGACATCGCCAAAAATGGAAAGCTCACTTTTAGCAGCTCACAAAACGACACGTATCTCAAACACTAATGAATATTTTGACATGAAATTTGACATAAATGTGACTGACAGTACTACCAACCTAAAAAAAAATAATTATCCAAATCCTTCGACGCGCACAGTTTAAATTCAAATGTCACCTTATTTGAGCACAGTTGTATTTCGTTATCGTCATTTGGTCTTTTGTGGGTCTGTAATGCTGCCTTAGCTTATCTTTACAACTAACCCAATCTTGAGGTGGGTTTGTTTGCAAAAAATTTTTTGCTGAACCACCGATTTTTAGATCATAGATCACCCTAAAAAATATTTCTCCCTATCTTACAAAGTCTCTCCGTACTCTGTCAATTGCATCAATGAAAGACGGCAATTTTTTTTACATTCCCTTCGAAGGAAGCTAAATTTTGTAAATCTTTTTCTATTCATTGCCTAATTGACAATTGGTTATTGGCTGCATTTTGCGCAGTTATTTGAGTTAAAGATGCGAAGCATCGAGTTAATAATTCTATTTGTTCTGCCATTATTCCTGGTGTATTTTTAAATTTAATTAAATTCAGATTAATATTAATTATTATTATTTTTTTTTTTCAAATCACAACTTATGTAATAATTGTTTTTGGCAAAATGTTTTTCTATAATTTTATATTCTGAAGTTAATTAGTTTAAGCGAGTATATGTGTGAATATTTTAAATTTTAATATTTTAATATCTAGAGTGTAATATGTATTAGTGTTTTGAACCTAACTGTTGTTGCTGCTTGCTTTGATGATAATATTGATTGCTGCTACTGTTACTGTTATTGTTGCTTTTGCTGCTGCTTCTGTTGTTGCTATTGTTGCCTTTGCTGCTACTCCTGTTGTTGTTATTCTTGCCTTTGCTACAATTTTTATTTTATTTTATTTTTTTTCAAATTTTTAACTTGCTTTCTGTGGCGTTTTTCCTTTCTCTAATGCAGTGTTTTTTCTATTGTTTTAATGCTTTTTTCACATTTTTATTTGCTTTCTTGGCGATTTTCTTTTCTTTTGTTTTAAGCAAAATTCTTGCTTATTATACCCTGAACAGGGTATATTAAGTTTGTCACGATGTTTGTAACACCCAAAAGGAGGCGTCGGAGACCCTATAAAGTATATATATAAATAACCAGTATGTTGAGCTGAGTCGATTTAGCCATGTCCGTCTGTCCGTCTGTCTGTATAAATACGAACTAGTCCCTCAGTTTTTAAGATATCCTTTTGAAATTTTGCAAACGTCATTTTCTCTTCAAGAAGCTGCTCATTTGTCGGAACTGGCGATATCGGACCACTATAACATATAGCTGCCATATAAACTGAACGATCGGAATCAAGTTCTTGTATGGACAACTTTCACATTTGACAAGATATATTCACGAAATTTGGTATATATAATTTTCTAAGGCAACAATGTAATCTCCGAAGAAATTGTTCAGATCGGTTAACTATAGCATATAGCTGCCATACAAACTGAACGATCGGAATCAAGTTCTTGTATGGACAACTTTCACATTTGACAAGATATATTCACGAAGTTTGGTATATATAATTTTCTAAGGCAACAATGTAATCTCCGTAGAAATTGTTCAGATAGGTTAACTATAGCATATAGCTGCTATACAAACTGAGCGATCGGAATCAAGTTCTTGCATGTACAACTTTCACATTTGACAAGATATATTCACGAAATTTGGTATAGATTATTTTTTAACAATGTAATCTCTAAAATACTTGTTCAGAACGGGTTACTATAGCATATAGCTTCCATACAAACTGGACACATAGTTACTAACAGAAATGCACCTGTGAAGGGTATTTAGCTTCGATGCAACCGAAGTTAACGTTTTTTCTTGTTTTTGGAACGAAGTTCCTTACGGCAGGCTTGCAGAAGATAGGATTTTGCTGCGGGAGCTAACTGAAAAAAAAGTGATAGTAAAAACCGTAAGAAATAACCCGTAAGAAATATCCGTAAGAAATAACCCCGTAAGATCGCTAGTTATAGCCTACTTTTAGGTCTTGCTCTATTATAGCTCTATTATATCATTTGTAATAACAATTGATAATTTAAAACAAAAAAATATTTACCAATTTTTACTTATTTTTTGCATAAAAAAAATTTCACTTTGAACAAAATATTAAAATTTCATTGAAGTGAAAGGTATTGGTATGGCCACAACGATATTGTGTACATGCAAAATGGACAGCTGTGTTGTCTTGTGTACATGCCGGCCATGCTGCACTAAATACGTTTATGGGGAGTTGAATTGTTGCATATTTTTTGGCGCAGGCTTTGAGGAAATAACCCGTAAGAAAAAGACTGTAAGATCGCTAGTTATAGGCCTACCTTTAGGTTTTGCAAAATAATTAGGCATGAAAATCTGTAACATTATTGTGTATGCAAATTAGTTTTGAGTGAAGTGCGGAACACATAGAGCGCGACAGACTGCAAACTACATCTGCCAAATATTAAAATACAGACGTTCTTATGGGACACCGTTATTTTGACAGTTGCACGACTACACGACTGCAGGCCGACAGTTGTCGTTCCCGCTAGCTTGAATATTTCCTATATTTGCCAACGGCTATAGGACGACAGTAGAGTTGGCAGTAGAATGGAAGATAGAAAGAGGAGGTAGAGTGGTGATGCCACTAATATGTAGAATGTAAAATTATTCACAGCTCTAACAAACTTGACGTTATTTTACAAATAAAAGCATAAAATAGCTCTATTATATCATTTGTAATAACAATTGATAGTTTAAAACAAAAAAATATTTACCAATTTTTATTTAGATATAATTTGAATTATTTTTTTATTTTACGTAATTCATTATTTCTTAAAATACTAAATTTTCTTAATACTTATCTGTACTTAAATAACAACTAATCAGCGAAATTTGATAGAAAAATCAGGACAACCTACATAAAATAAAATTAAGCACACTTTTTTTTTGCAAATTGTATCGATTCTACATTATCCGAAGGAACTTCGTTCCTGCCTGGTGTCCCACGACAGCACATTTCTTGTTTAATTAATGCAGTGTTTTTTCTATTGTTTTTTTTCATATTTTTATTTGCTGAAGAAGAATTGTTTCACCTTTCAATTTGATCACAGTAGGTTATTACTACTTCTTTATTTATTTATTACTTTTTTCGGTTTTCGGTCGCGGTATTTAATTGAAACAAGAACTGGGTTCTTTACGAAATCCGACTGCGCCAGTTATGTTTTCTGTTGGCGGAAAAGAAAATGATTTTTTTATTAATAAAAATTCTCGATTCACCGTACTGTGCGGTTTGCAGTCAGGTAATTTATTAAATTATCATTTCATTCTTAAACTATGCTTAGCGTAATTTACTTAGAGTCGTTTTGTGTGATTCGACATTTCATTATTACTGTCAACTACCCGGCATAACTTAAGTAATCAATTTAATATTTAGGTAATACGATATCAATAAACATTCATGCACATGTAATATATAAATATTTGTTTGTATATACACGATGATGGTACCGTATTTGGTTACGCTATTTTGCTACTTTTGTATATATGTATTTATACTCGTAGTTGCAAAATACACAAATATACAATTATTATATATTTTGAGAGTAGTGGAGTCATCTGATGACGTAACTCGCGCGCACAATTGTTCGGATGTATTGCAGTTATAGTTTCTGAATATACGTATCATGTAAGTTTGCTTACCAAAATCGGTCTCAGATATTAAACATACGTCAATTTTTTTGTAACGAGTATTGTTTCTAGCTCATTTTGGTGTTTAGTAATTTTTAAGATTTTTTTCATATTTATTTACTTTTTTGTTTTTCGAGCTTCTGAAACCTCTTCTCAAGTGCAATGGTAAACTCGTTTTGTTTTATAAGTTTTTCTAAGGTTTGTTGAAGAATGCTGGCATCATTTGAACAAGTGTTCTCTTTTGCAACTTGCGAATAAGTTAGCTATTTGCCGTTGAAACTTTATTTTCAGCCATTGGTTGGGGTATTGCGTGTTTTGGGAGGCTTTTGGTATCTTTTATAACCGAGCTTTAAGACGTGGGTCGTTTTTTTTGTACCTGTTCTGTCGCAATTACGCATCCTCTGTAGTTAGCAGGATGAGCCTCACCCCAGGTACAACATTTTGGTTGATTGTGATTAGGTTTTTGACACTTTATGGTCTTATGCTTTCCCGCACACTTCACACATTTTGTATCGAATATATTTGAGTAGGGGGTAGTATCGACCGGATTTTATATATACATATAATGCCACATACTCAAAAGCTTTCCCTGGGTTTTATTAAGGTACCTTATGTACAGTCACCAGTCATATGGAGCAAAGTCAAGTGGATGCTCGAAAATCTTGATAATAGTTAAATGGGGGAAGGGTCAAGTTTTCGCCTAATTGTATTTATTTTAGACGCAAAAATGCTCTGTTATAAATAAAACATGTTCTGAAATTTTCATTGAGTTGACCCAAATATTGGCGGATATATCTAGCATAAATCTTTATATTATGTATATGGGGGCTCTGGAAAATATTAGCCCGATTCAACTCATTTTTGATATGCAGAAATACCATTGTCAGGAAAGGATTTTGTCTGAATTTCTATTGCATATCTTACATAATGACCGCTATTTTCGATCAAAAGTCAACTATACGTACAGGAGTCTACATATTCGGTAACTATGGGATTGAGCATTTTTGGTTGGATTTGGACGACTTTTGGTTAAAAGGCGGCATACTTTAAGGGTATTATTACTGCAAAATTTTATTCTGTTTTATCAATTACTTCTTAATCTTGGGTGATTGTAGTCCGATGTCGCTCATTTTCACACTGTGACATAAAAATATTAAAAGAATATCACAAGTAAATTTAGTCGAAGTCGGTCTGTCGGATCCCGAGAAATGGCATTTCGCCAAAAAGTGGGCGGTGCCTCGCCTATTGTCCAATTTTCACACCGGCTCCGAAAGAGCCGATTTATACCATCCATATACCACCCGTCTAGAAGAAGATTTCAGTATTTAATTAAAAAAATAAATAAAGCAAAGGAAGGTTGGGGAAAATGTTTAAGCTTATTTGTTAAGTAGAAACCTTGTAGTTTAGTAAAAAAAAAATAAGTTATATCTCGACCTCTCTCGACACTATAACAAAATTGTTTCATTGTTTTCCCGAAAAAGAAAAACAAAATAATACATTAATTAAATTAATGTTTGTATTATTAATATTAAATTCATACCATGTTGTCCAGAATCCATAAAAAATATTTTCCAGAATTCACTTCATGCAACACAAAAAAGCACTTGCAATTTCGAGAACAATGGAGAGTATCGCGAATATGGACGTGCGTACTGAATGAAGTCTAGGTTCCGACTACTTGTATGGTTTATTGTAGTACGGTTATTTAGGTACTAAAAAAATGAGTTTTGAGTAGCATCGCAGTAGTTTGCAATTCTCACTTTTGTCTGGTTTTTGAAGGAAAATGTTCCAATGTGAGTCGTATGGAATTGGGGCAAAGTATATTATCCTTAGCATTACATTGTATTCTGTTTGAACTAAAAAAAGACCAGCAAAAGTCAAGTTTAAAATTATTTTTTAACAACATAAAGTAATTTTTTTTGGTCAAAAACCAAATTAAAACAAATTATGAAAAAATTGTGGAATTTTAAATTGCATCGGACAATTGCTTCCCAAAGGCAGAATGTCAAAGATTTGGTATCCCAAAAGTTTGTGAATGATTTTAAATATATAACTATAAACCCTAGAAATCAATAATCAATTATTTCTTTCCCTTTCAAAAAAAACCTTCAAAAAAATATATTTTTATAACCCTCTAAAGCAGGCCCCCCTTAAAGTCCAACGGCACATCAATCATTGGGATGCGGGGTATGAGAACGTCTTATCCTTCTTACTTTAATTTCAGTATAGTTGCTTCTATCAAGTTATTTAATAATTTTTTTATCGCTAATTGTGTGACATTGCAAAGACGTGGTTGGTTGATATTTCGCAACATTATAACTACATCATTATCTCGGTTAGTACCCAAAGCAACAGATTTATACATATATTCTCGATTCGCCTGTAATTTGTTCTTTAATTTTTAAATTTAATTCATTTACGTCTATGTTTTTTTCAGCCAATATAGCTCGTTCGTAATTCTGAGAAACATTTGGAGACACAATCTGAATAAATTCATCTTTTGATCGAGTTAACTGACAAAAACTTTGAGTAAAGTTAATGCAGCGAGTCAACATGTCTATAGGAAATTTGCCATTTCCAATGTCAGTGAGTTGTTTAGAGAATATGTTTCCAGATTGGTCATTTTGCAACTCAACACATATATTCTTTCTTATATGTAGTACTTTGATATGTTTTCACAAATTGGAGGACTTTAGAGATGCATTGAGTTCTTCAGCTGGTGTTGATCGTGGAATCACTGGCAATGTTTGACGAAAATCTCCTGCTAATAAAATCATTGCACCACCAAATTGGTTATGATTGCTCCGTAGATCTTTTAAGGTTCTGTCTAAAGCCTCCAAAGATTTTTTATTTAGCATCGTGTGTTCATCCCAAATAATCAATTTATATTGCCGCAAAACCTTTGTCATTGCAGAGTTCTTCGAAATGTGGCAGGTCGTAGTTTCATTGTTCTGCACATTTAATGGCAATTTTAATGCTGAATGGGCTGTCCACCACTTTCAAACGAAGTTGCTGAGATTCCCGAAGAAGCGAGTGCAAGTGCAGTTTTATTTTGTGAGCGAATCGTTGCTAATATTAATGAAATCAAAAAAGTTTATCCTTACCACCAGGTGCATCTAAGAAGTAAATCCCTCTAATTTCATCATTTGCTACTTTCATAAGAACATCAAATACATACTTCTGTTGTTCATTCAACAGTGGAAAATTTGCTTAAATTAATTTATTCAAAGTGTTGAGATAATACAAAATATCATCACACATATAATCTTTGTATTTGATCCACAAATCAATTTGGTTTGATGAGCATGTAGATATGATTATAGAAAACAATGTTCGTATTTGACGAGCGTGGGATGATATAACAACATCATTGAGAGTTTGATCCAAATGAGCGTAATTTTCTAGCAATTGTAAACGTTGACAGGCTTCTCTGTAAGATCCACACAATTCACCATCAACAGTTCGTAAATGTTGGAATGATTTTGAGGCACGTACATTGACTAATAGCAGTCGTAAATAAAATCATTCATCATTACTTGGATGTACTGAATAAATTCGACCAATGGCATCGGTGGATCTGGGTATCCTAGAACTTCTTTTCCTTGTTTCCGTCGTATAAATCTCCTGAGGATTGATTCCAAGTGTAATATTTTGGCATTTCAAAATAAAGCACTGTTTGTGCAAAATCATCGTTTTCGCATGTCTCAAAAAAACTGGTTAATGTAGTAGATGGTGGCTGAGCAGCTCTACTGCGTTCTGTGCTGTGAAATACACTCTTTGTCAATTTTCTAAATGCATAGCTAAGTGAACTACAGAATGGTGTTTCTCATGAATAGGAAAAGAAAATATTCGCCATACTGCTTCATTGCGGCCCATTTGGTATTGGGTGACTTCATCATTGGAATCCTTTGCACCAATTCTTATCACAACCAAATCACTCCCTTTGGTTACATATTTACAAATATATTTAATAGGTTTCACTGAATGGTAAGATTCAACGTTATTGTGTGCTTTGAAGCTCTTTGATAAAATGGGTGAATATAGAACAATCCAATGATTATCTATTTCAATATCTTGTTGATTTAATTTGACAATTGTTGGTCTTCCATTTTCCGCTGTCGATCGTCGACGATACAGTGGGTAACCGTCATTAGACAGATATAATTAGTGAAGTATTCCTATATCACATGAATTCACCAAGTGTCAGCAGCCTAAATAGTTCCAGGAGTTTGCTGGGCGCTACCGATGTGACGAAATCCATGTCAATGTAGAGTATATGGAACCCAGCAAATCTTCCCCCGTCATTACCAGTATTTTCGATATTAATGTCCGTAGATATCCTTTTTTAACATTTACCATCCATCATACATGGTGAATTTTGATTAAGTTTGCAACCCAGGATATACTGGATACTAGATTAGGGATTTCAGCTGATATCACTGCATCAACTTCATTTGGCCTTATCTTTTCAACCAACCAAATCTAAATGTGTGCATGTGGCAATCCTCGTTTTTGCCACCCCATATAATACTTTCAGCAGCGTGTCTCACTAAACACATAATGTTCTACGATGAAATCCAATAAAAGTTTAAATTTTTGTCTAAAGACTCTGGCCGTATGACGATCAATAGGTGATTGCCCAGGGAATAACTCCTGCTTGATTTCTATCCAGTGCGGATTGCATGTAAATGTGATGATCAAAACTGCTGTACCATAATGACGAACATATGACATGACATCTTGAGCATATTCGAAGGTGAATATATTCTTCAGATCGGAGTTTGGTCAGATTCAACCTGATGAATGTTAATCTCTGCTTTTCAATTTTAACATAAATGTCAGCAATATATTTGTGAGATAATCGCCGACATTTCAATATGTGATTGTCTTCACTTTCCCGAATCATTAGGCGGTATGAATAATTGTTAATTGAACTGACTTTTTTGTTGTTTTCAGAACCTGTAAATAGATTTTGTTTTAATAACATTGAAATACAAAATTAAAATAGATAATATAGCGACTGAGCTAAACTAATATTTTAATTACCTGTAAGGGGATCTATCATTTTTATTGAGAAACCATAACCATCTTCACCTTGCCAAAATGTAATGGAATATTGCAGTGCATCTTGTGAACGGTGTGTTTCCTTTACACGTTATAATTGATCATTCCGACGATGTAAAACCATATCACGACTACAACTACAACGATAGCAACTTCATCAATAGATGGTGCATTAAAACGTCTTGCATGTTGACCCATAGGTGTTTTATGAGCTCTGATTACAATTTTGTGATTATCTGATGGCATCAGATCCAGGGCAGTTTTAAACAATATAATCAGTTGATTGTGTTCATGCAATAAAGTTTGTAATTGCTCTACAATTCGTGAAAATTTATTTTATGGGCAATTCAGCACAAGAAATTTATCTGCAGTGCGCACATCAATTTACTAAATTGTTAGGCCCATAAAATAAATTTTTAGGAATTTTAGTTGCTATCTGACACTGGTAATAGTGAATCTGCTCTGTGATATATTTGGCCTTGTTAATTTAAATTAAGAAAAAAATATTTTGTTTGTACGAAACACCATAAAATAAAATAAATAAGCAATATGGGATATAAATTTATGGATTAAATAATATTTGTTCTTAAAAATTATATCTGTCTCCTAATTAGTTGTAACTAATATCTATCATCAAATAGAAAAAAAATAAATTGGGTTTAAAAATACTAAAAGTGTTGTTAAAACTGAATCACCAAATAATGTGATGACTAAGTGATGATTATGATTAGTGACACATCTTAACTTAGGTGACAGAACATATTGGTAGCTAAAATAATTATGATTAACTGCTATAACACATACCTTGAAAGTTGGCTTAAATTTTCCCGAACTACATTTGTTGACCTAAATGAAGTCATTTGAAAGTAATTGTTATATTCTTGGATATTTGTCAAAAAGTGTATGGAATCTGTTCCTATTCCTGAAACCAATGAGCACAATGGCTCTGGTGGTGGTTCCAATGGTATCAAATTCACATTACCATTTGCGCAACACAATCCATTAACTTCGTTTTTATATTTCAATACCTTAGAATGTGAGCAAACCGAGTTCATGGAACCAATAACAACACATTGGTAGTTACTGTAGTCAATTGGCATATCGTAAAAGCAGCTCGATTCAAACTTGCGCGATTATTAGTTGAATGTCGTGCTCGCGCTTCACGCCTTTGTTATATCCGAATTCTTTCACGTTCATTTCGGTCGTTACGTTCTTGTGCAGCATGATTATATCGTTTTATTTTTATTATTTTACATTGAACCTAGTATACAAAAGTCAAATATTAACAATAATTCCAGTCTAATTAATTAAGAGAGATACTAAAAAGCTAAATATTAAGAAATACATTTGCTGCTACTGTTGTCTCGCTAGATCGGAAGGCTTCTTGCGTTTAAATCGGATTTCTCGCCCAGCAGTTTTGATGAATCTGGAGGCTTCCTCAATAAAGTGCTGTCTAAGCTTCAGTTCGTGAGACTTTGCTAATTTGGAGATTTCATTTACCACTGAATTCACGCCTAGATCACGGGGCAGGTCAGTAGATCTAATGTACCAAGGAGCATTAACTAAAGTCCATATTACCTTACTTTGAAAGCGCTGAGTGCTGGCAGTACAGCTTTGACTTGAGCAACCCCATAGTTGGGCTCCGTAGGTCCAAACTGGCTTTAAGACTTGATTATATAATAACAGTTTGTGTTGTATTGATAGCTTGGATTTTTTGCCAACTAGGTGGTAAAGTTTGCCAAATTTCATATCAAGCTCGCTCCTTTTTTTGACATGCTGTTTCCAGCGTAGCCTAGCATCTAGGGTGATACCTAGCTACTTAGCAATGTTATGGTGTGGTATAGGAATGTTATTTATATAAATTGGACAATATGCCGGCTTTCTCAAGGTAAAGTCGACATGAATTAATTTGGTATCGTTTAATGTGATGCGTTACTTAGAAGCCCACTTAGTAATTGCGTTGACTGCTGTATGCACTCGTCGACTAGATGCTGAAGTTGACTCTCCAGCTGCTAACAAAGCTATGTCATCCGCAAATGTCGCTGTCATATAACTAGAATCAGACGGGAGGTCACTGGTAAAAAGCAAGTAAAGCATTGGCCCAAACACGCTTCCCTGGGGAACACCGGCTTCTATCGGTTGCAAGTTTGAATAGCATCCTCTTGTTCAATGCCGAAGTATCTATCTTTGATTTCACAAAATTGTTTGGGTAGCATGTATTTCAATTTGAACAGTAGACAAACGTTCTTTTTATCGATTATATTTTCAATGAAATTAATGATTCGGTGTACCTGGTCAATTGTTGAATGGTGGTCGCGGAAGCCAAATTGATGTGTTGGTATTAGGTTTTTATGAGCGATTATTGGTTTGAGCCTATTTATGAGTACATTCTCAAAGATTTTAGATAAGGCTGGCAGTAGCGAGATTGGCCTATACGATGTAACAGCGTGTACGGGCTTACCCGGCTTGGGTATCATTGTGACTTCAGATACTTTCCAAAGCGATGGCACATGCCTTAGGCATACAGCACTGTTTATAACGTTTACAATTTTTTTTATACAATTCTTTGGTAAATTGCGTAATATTTCTCCAGTTATTAAATATATTAATTATATATGCTTTTTTGAGTGTTGATAAGATTTTTAATTTCTTTAATAGTAACAGGAGAAATACTGATGTGTGGATCCAACCAATTATTTTCATACCCATCGTTAAGCGTAAATGTGTTTCTCAAATTATTTGCAAATACGGCAGCTTTCTGTTCATTCGTTTTGGCCCATGCAGTTTCGTTTAGTTTTAATGGTGCTACATGTTTTATTTGTTTATTAATATTTCTTGCAGCTTTCCAAAGTGAATAGTCGGTGGATTTATCAGCTGTGAGTTTAGCCAGATAAGTTTTGAATGAAAAATTTTTAATTTAATATGTGCTCCTAGTTTTGCTGTATATTTGTTAAGCTCAGTTTTGAGAGCAGAGGACCTAGTTTGCTGCCATCTCCGTCGAAGCTTGCGCTTTTTATGAATGCTTTATAAGATGTGTTTTTTGTATTTGGTACCACTTAGATCCACGCGGGTATTTGGTGTACTCTTCCACGCAGCATTGTGAATTATTTTTGTGAAATCTTCAACCTCACAGTCCAACTCAATACCAGTCGATATGTGCTTAAGTTTTGAGTCGACTTTATTCAATATATTTTTAAATTTATTCCAATTAGTGTGTTTATTGCAGAACGTTGGCTTGGCGGCCGAAAGAATTGGCTTTTCATACAGAGTTAGCAGCACTGGAGAATGGTCAGAGCTTAGGTCTGAGCAATCTTTTATACATAAATTGAGTTTCGGTATTTTATTGATTATAAAGAATTCCAGAAGGTCTGGCAATTTCTGACTATCTGTAGGCCAAGAAGTGGGTCTTCCTGTAGAAACAAAATTGCATCCAACTGCTTGTATAGCTTTGAGAAGTTCTCGACCTTTGGTTGTAGCTAAACGAGATCCCCAATGAGTGCCTTTTGCGTTATAATCGCCACCAATGATATACTATCTATTTTTATGTTATGTCTAGGTGGACTATACAGAGCAATAAGATACAATGGGTGATTGTGCAATTTAACTAAAATTATTTTAGCTCCCTCCTCATGCAGAGTTTGCCGAGCGGGGTGTGTGATATAATTCATAATTGTTAAATATAAAAATGAATGGTTCGTAAAATGCGTTTCAGATAATAAACATAATAACTAGGTACAATGTAATGTAATAACTTCTAATTCATTTTTACTTTTGGAAAGACCATTAGCATTCCATAGCATTATTTTTAAAAAGTTACTGGTCATCAATAAATTGTAGATGGTACTCACGAGCGTTGAGCCGCTGATTAAAGGACTTAAATAGTTTCTCTTGCTAATTTAGTTTATCCAAGATTTGGGATAATGGACTACTTTTTTGCATTGTATTTGTATGGCCTTGTTTAGCTATTTGCGCAAATGAAACTTTAGAACCGGAAGGAAGGGATTTTACTTCTCCTGTGTTCACAACGGTGTTCTCTAAGTTTTTGCAGTTCTTTTGCGACGACACAACCACGGTAGCTTGCAGGATGAGAATCGCCGCAGTTGCAACATTTAGCAGGGCCTTTTTCGGCTTTTCGGCATTCAGTAGTGGGATGTTTGCCTCCACATTTCACACACTTCTATGGCTTGCCACAGAAGTTTTTAGTATGTCCAAAAGCTTGACAGTTTTTGCACTGTGGAATTAATTTAGATGCTTTAATAGGCTCAACTTTGACAATGGTACTAAGAATGGTTTGATCTTGTGAATTTTCTTATTGTTTTCGGTAGCATCAAATACTACTAAACACATATCTAGTGGTTCTTTAGTCTTCCTTTTAAGCTTATTAATTGCATTTATGACCTTGAAATCTTGAATTTTAGATCATTTAAAATGGATTGTGTATCGAATGAGTGGTGTACATTTTTTATCATTACCTTTATTGGCCTATTATGTTTACTCTCGTAGCTAAACCAAGTTACATTTTCATTAGAAAAGTATTTTGTTATTGTGCGATAATTGTTTGCATCGAAGACATTAAGTTTGTAGGCGCCGTTGCTCAAAAGCTTTATTAGAAAGTTGTTCTTTATTAGGTCTGTAATATTACAACGTAATTTATTAAAATCCTTTACGTCGTTAATTATAATAGGAGGTGGGCGGTGGGTTTTAGTATCATTGTTGGCCGCCTGCTTTTTATTTTTATTTTTCGAAGGGCTGACACTTGTTGGAGAAGTATCAGCTTTGCGTTGTTTTGAAGAGCGCTTCTTTTTGAGTATCCACTCAGTTTCTTTAGCTAGCTCATCTTCATCGGTTTCGTATTACACTCACATGCTTGCTTTTACTAGATTTTAGTTCTTCGTTTTCTTTTTTTAATTCTATGTTATCTTCATGTAACTGATTGCACATCGCTTCCAAATTTCTAAACTTCTCATGAATAATTGAGTTAGTTTTTTCTAATTCTCTTATTTTATTTACTCTAAATGAGCTGAGACTGTTTCTCGGAGTCACCTCATGAAGAAGTTCAGCCATTTCTATTTTCTAATGATTTCTCTACTGGGTATTAGAAACCTGTCGTTTGGTCGATAATGCAGTTTGAACAAGAAGTTTGTTTTTTGTTTTTATTTGGCCAGTATGGCAGCGCTGAATGCAATTGGAAATAGTTAGAACAGAACAGCTGATTTAATATACGCAGAAATAACAAGTATGAGAAACAGCTGATGTGCACTTTTTTCACGGCGAAAATTAATAATTTGAGTGTTATATTATGTTTGTATATATTGTTTTTATTGTTAAAAAAAACAAAGCAAACTTCGATTGAAAATGTAATTTGATTCGAATGAGTTTTACCAATTTCTACCTTTAATCCAAGGAAATCGATATGAAACGTGTTGACAACATCAATGCTTCCCACGGCGCACACACTCACGAATTACCACAGATTGGTTTATTTGCAAATTGTCCTAATTGCGGAGCACACCCAGATCTTGACCGCACTCAATGATATCAACAACAAAATGATTAGATCGGTAATTAACTTGGTTTGTGGCATTTCGGGTTCTTCTACCTAAATTGCTTCATATAATAGGAGGCATATCTATATTATAGATTATTGTGTCACATGCAATAATTAGTGATCATAGGTAACTAAACACTGCACAAAACATGATATACGTATGATCTTGACATTGACAGTTTGTTGTTTCGACTTTTTTTAATTTGATATGACTTGGAGTCAAATCCTTCAAGCCGTACTAATGTTTTATGCATGTAAAATAGGAATATGAAATAATAAAAACTTTAAATAATAAAATACTTTTGGTAACGCGGTTTGTGTTTGACTGATGTTATGGCGTGAAAACTGATGCATTTTAAAGTAAACCAAAAGAAATAATAACGCGAAGCTATCAGCCGATATCACTTTTGTTGAATTTCGCACCGCGATATTAAATTCTCCAACGATGAATTAAGTACTCCAATGCACACTGTTTTGATAGATATATTTGAACTACAACGGACTTTAAAAAGAAAGAATTGGCCAAATTGGTCCAGGCGTTGTTGAGTTATGCGCTTACCAACACATTCTGCGATTAATTTTTATATTATAGATAGAGAAGTTTCGGATTGCGTGCCTTTAACTCGTGGAACAACTAATATTGATAATGTAATCCAAAACCAAAATTCCCAACAATACATTGATGATATCAAAGACACTGTTGGCATTCAAATGAGAAAAAAATCGGCAATTTTGTTTGCATCTTAGATTCAATATCTTAAAATTAAAGGAAAGATCTACATATGTCAAAGTTTTAATTCATTCCATATTAAAATATATATTAGTATTAATGTCCCAAGTATAGAGATTATTATTTTAGCATTAAAAGTAAAATTTAATTATTCTTTTGTATAATATTTTTCAAATCAGTAAGTGTCTTAATCCATTCTTGTTCAATTTCGATTTTTTTACGTTTGAGTTCCATTACTTCTCCGTGATGTGCCTGCTTCTTTTCTTCCACATATGCATTTATTTGAAGTGTTACATTGCCTGCATCCACTTTTCTCTTTTTAGCGCCAACACTGGATGAATTGCGTATATTATCCTCCATTACCGTTAGAATTTCTTTGAAGGTATTTTGGAGCGACGATTGCAGAATATTTAGTGGCGGATTGATTGAATGGCATACGCCATATACTGCATCAAATTCGTTAAAAATTCCATTTAGTAACTTAACGGCCGGTTTGGTTATTCCGCTGTTTGATGCGTTTATAGGTGGTCAATAAATTCAGAAACTTTCGGGAAATCTGTTATCATGTTTATTAAAGTCCGACTGAACTTTCTGCATCTCTCAAAGAACTGGGCTCTACAGAAATGACTTCTTTTTTCGTCCAGCCGGACTCTCACTAGCAACTTCAAAGTACTTGTTGCAACTTTCTCGTTGTGTAATCTACTGAATTAAAAAAAAAACACACACACTATGTA
This sequence comes from Bactrocera zonata, assembly GCA_037783105.1. NCBI lineage: Eukaryota > Metazoa > Arthropoda > Insecta > Diptera > Tephritidae > Bactrocera > Bactrocera zonata. The sequence goes on along the minus strand of JBAWJQ010003510.1, from coordinate 507,548 downwards.
TTAGACATAAATCACACAAATTTATAAAATTCACTACTCTCAACGGCATACCAGAGGGATCTTTTTGATCCTAATTATAATTTATTAATCAAATCCGATTTGAATTAAATAAACAGCTAAAATTGTCACAAAATTTATTTTTATTAAACATTGTAATAAATAAAAACCAAATTAATATTGAAATTGAATCTTGCGCCCAACATGCGTAGGGGGACACTTACCACCTTGACACTTTGTCCAAAAAGAAATACACAATTGTTTGTTTTTTTTTTTTGCTATTCCGCTAAATCGTACACTGTTGGTATAAATAGTTCACTGCAACTTCGAGTTTTTTTCCTTTTAGCCGGTAATGCAACACTCGAATTAAAGCCGTGGGGAGGTGATCAAATTTCACGAGCATTGATGACATTCTCTTTTTAATCTTTTGGCAGCGTAGAGGTGTTTAAGCGGGTCGAAGATTAGACTCATTTAACCATCCTGGCCCTTTTAGGAAAATATTTTAGCCTTGCAGACTCTGTAGGTGTTGCAGCGTTGCCACCACGCTGCTGAGACTAGTAGGGCGGCGGGATGACGTTCTAGATTGGCGCGGAGGAGGTGTTCCGCTGCTTGGGTTCCACGGATGAGACTGTGGAGTGCATAGGGCCGCTTTTACGTGACGTAGATGGTCGCTTAACGGCGTTCCTGGGTATGCTATGAAGAAGTGAGTGGTGCGACCTCCCGCCCATTTGACAAGAAAACTCCGAATCACAGTCCTGCGTCGTATGGGTAAATGACACTACCCGTGTACCTGAGTTACCAGCTGACGCTGAGTCGGTTGGATCACCTTAAAAATGCTGCAGCGTTGTAATCAGTGGGGGCGGCGACACAGCGGTACGGTTCCGAAGGCGCCAATGTAGCTTCCAGCGATGGTCGTTCGCTTCGAGCCATAGTTGCTGTGGCAATTAGGGCAGTTTCAGAACGCGGCATATTAATAGCCAAACGTACAGATGGTGTTGGCGTTGATGGCTGATCTGCGTACATATTGACTTGTATGATAAAAGATATTTGAATTGCTTTATTTGTTGTATATATTCGGTCTGGGCATTGTCCCAATTGTTGAAGCAGGTCGTTATATCGATAGAGTCGTGACGCGATTGTTATTTTTGTTTTGGCTTACGATTTAAGCGATCTACGGTTTTTCTTGGTAACTTAAAGTTGTTTATCGAGCTTTCAATCTAAACCGGCCGTAGGCATTCTCTAAATGCCTAAGCCTACTCCAGTTTTGTGGAGCCTGCGGGTTCAGCTCTTACCAACAAACAAGGCAACGGTGAGAAGGATGAGTCATCGCAGCAACCAACTGAGCAGCACCATAAGCATAGCTTACAAAAAACTAAAGCAGAAGAGAACGGAAGTCAACAACGGCCAGCAGCAAACGTGATCACACCAACAACTAAGCAGGTACCAGCAAGTACGCAGCAGCGAAGAACAACATAAAGTAAGGTGAGAATGTACCAATAAAAAAAGGCCAGTCTATACAAACTGGCATTGACTGCTAAATTAACATAAAAAGAAAATTAAGTCCTTCAAAGTCAGTGGTCAATCCCAAGAAATTTCAAGGCGGTACACCAATTAAGAATATACCGGAAGTTTTAAATGGCAATAGCTTTGCCTTAGTAAGCACTGGATCAGACGACGATGCGAAGGGTTCCACCACAGGTTAATGCCAACCCACTTCCAATATATTTGCGCGAACGTAGCAGTAATGCGCTCTTTGCTGAATTAAGCAAAATTGTAGGTACTAACAATTTCCATATAGTGCCTTTGAAAAACGGATAGACAAAACAAAAATTCAGTCCTACAATGGAAAAAGTTTTATGGACATAGTTAATTTTTTGTCAAATAAAAACAAGAATTATTATTCGTATCAACTGAAGAGCTCTAAGGGCCTAGTTGTTGTAATCAAGGGTACAGAATCCGCCGTAGACTCTAGTGAAGTCAAAGTAGCATTGAAAGAATGTGGTTTTGGAGCCAATGTTTAAAATTGCATTGTTGCCGAATTCGAATCAACTTAAAAAAAAATGAGCCCCATCCAATATATAATTTGAAATATTTGATGCATCGTAGAAAAACTGTGGATGAACCACATAAAAGAAACGGTCCGGTAGAATGTACTAACTGTCAAGAATATGGATATACTAAATCATATTGCACTCTACGCAGTGTTTGTGTGATATTGGTGATTTACATCCCACTTCTTAATCCACCCTTAAGAATGAAGAATTAAATAAAAAATGCAGCAATTGTAGAGGAAATCACACTGCTAACTACAGAGGTTGCCCTGTATATAAAGATTTGAAATCAAAGTAGTCACAGGGCGTTCAAGCACGTCGTAACCAAATGTTACAAACACCCTGTAATGAAATTATAGCAACCACAGAAAAAATATCAAATCCTATTGCTTCTAACAATAATAATATGCAAGGAAGCTATGCAAATGTAGTAAAAGACAACACTGTGCAAATGCAACTGCTACAAAATCCTCCAAATGGAGGTATTGAAACTATGATTATAAATCTAACACAGTGTATGACACAATTTATGTCTACCATGCAAAACATGATCCAAGATTTAATAAAATCACAAAATCAAATGCTGCAAAATTTATTAAGTAAAAAATGAGCTTACTTAATATCTGTGTATTGAATGCTAACGGTATTAACCAACATTAATTAGAGATTATCAGATTTCTGTCTTAAAGGGATATAGATGTAATGCTTATTTCAGAAACTCATCTAACAAATAAAAATAATTTCAATATACCGGGATTTAGACAAGTCATCCGGATAGAAAAGCGCATGGTGGCACAGCAGTGTTGATTAGAAATCGTTTAAACCACTATGCTCTACAATCTTATGCCACACCACAGTTACAAACTACAACAATATCACTAAAAAATCGGGATTGTGACCTAAATCTTACGTCTATATACTGTTCACCTCGTTTTAAAATTACATAAATCGGATTCAAAGACGTTTTTGGAATACTAGGTCAAAGTTTTCTAGCAGGTGGAGATTATAACGCAAAACATACGTACTGTGGCTCACATCTTATTAATCCGAAAGGACGACACCTGTATCAAACTGTTATAAATAAGCGCAATAACCTTGAAATAATATCTCCTGGTAAGCCGACATATTGGACTAGTGATCGTAAGAAAATACCAGATGTAATTGACATTGCTGTAATCAAATATATATATAATTGCACATAACAGCTGATACATGTACTGATCTATCTTATGATCACTCTCCTGTACTAATAAAGTTATGTGAACAACCCATATTCGTTAATCCAAAAGTGGGTCTAACTTCTAATAAAACGAATTGGCTAAAATATAAAAAATACGTGATGTAGTGGTTACCTTAGTATTGAGTACAAAATAAATACAGGAAGAGACATTGATGAAAGTATAAGAAAAGTCAATGATATAATAACCAGCGCAGCTGTCTTAGCAACGCCAAACAAAAGCTATAAGCCGCTTGGTTTCAGAAAAATCTCTAATAAAGAAATAGAAATGCTTGTAAACAAAAAAAGAAGTTCAAGACGTGAATGGCAGACAAATCGTTCCCCTTCCACTCAGCTTCAATTAAAATCTGCTGTAAAGCTCTTAATCGTGAGGAAGAATTCAACACCGAAATGTATATAAGGAAGATGTGTCCAAATTTAAACAAGCAAACTTCCCTTTGGAAAGCACAAAAGTCCATGAAGCCCTCAACTAACTCCAACATGCCTATACGAGACTTGGGTGGAAATTGGGCTCGAAGCGACGAGGAAAGAAAAGGTATTTCAATCCAACTTGCCAAAGAACAACTTTAAGCTGTCAATCATATCCAACACAGCTAAAGAGTAGCTCGAGTCTCTTATGACTTCACCTTCTGAAATCATTGGTATCATCAAAGAACTTAATCCAAAAAAGCCGCCGGGACATGATAAAATTTCCCCAAAAATGCTAATTGAGTTACCAATTATTGCTGTAGAGGTGCTCTCTTTGCTCTTCAATGCAATTCTTAATTTCGTATACCATCCAATTTCATGGAAAAAGTGGCAGATTACCTTGACAGATAAACCTGGGAAAGACTTAACACAGCCGTCTTCATACAGACCAATCAGTCTTCTACCCTGTCTTTCAAAAGTATTTGAAAAAGTATTACTATCAAAGATGTCTCCTTTCCTCCACGAAAATAATACAATACCAGTGCAACAATTCGGATTTCGTACGAAACATGGCACAATAGAGTAAGTAAATAGAATTACTAACGAGATAAGGAAAGCATTTGAGCACAGGGAGTACTGTTCAGCAATATTTCTAGATGTAGCTCAGGCGTTTGATAAGGTGTGGCACGAAGGTCTTTTGTATAAGATTAAAAAAATTCTGCCTTTAGTATTTTGTAAAACATTGGAGTATTATTTAAAAAATAGAAAATTGGTGGTAAAAGTGGGAGATTTCATATCTGATGAACGACAGATAAGGGCTGGTGTACCCCAGGGCAGTGTTTTAGGCCCAACACTATACATAATATATACAGCAGATCTTCCAACAGCTAATAATATACTAACTGCAACTTTTGCGGACGACACAGCTATAGTGAGCTGTTACAAATGCCATATTTTAACATAAGGAATATTAACGGAGCATTTAAGTTCTGTCGAAGAATGGCTAGCGAACTGGCGTATAAATGTGAATGAACAGAAGTGTAAGCATATTACATTTTCGCTAAGACCAAAGATGTGCCCGCAGTAAAAATAAACGATATTTTAGTACCCTAAGCGAACGAAGTAACATATAGTGGAGAAAACACATATCTAGTAGAATAACATGTATGAAGATTCTAGCTGCAAATTTAAATTGCCTTTTAAATAAAAACTCCAATCTTAGCCTAGACAACAAAGTGCTTTTATATAATGCGGTCATAAAGCCGATTTGGATGTATGGCATTTAACTGTGGGGTACGACCTGTGCAACTAATATTGATATATTACAAAGGTTTCAATCAAAAATGCTTAGAACAATTACATGTTCACCATGGTACATACGTAACGAAAATATCCATAAAGACCTTGGTACTCCTATGGTAAAACAAGAAGTAGAAGGCAGCGGAATTAAATATATATCCATACTCCGAGATCACCCAAACCCTTTGGCTATTGCTTATGTACATTCCTGCGATCAAACACGACATAAAAGAAGCGATATGCCTGCGTATTAAAGAGCGACGTATCACCAAAACAGCCCCATGACTTGCTTGAGTCTGTCTAGTTTTTAAATAGATTTAAGATTTTATTACTTCTTGTTAGGCTTTAAGAAAAAGCAGATACAATAAATAAGATAATTTTGAAAAAAGAAAGTTTGGTTTATCGACTATTTTGATCTATTTATTTAGATGTATTATTTTCGTTTTCGATGTTATCTGCTGAGTGTTTATTATTTGCTGTGTAGTTATCACCTGCGATTGGCAGAAAACATGGCTTCACGAGTGGGCTTGTTAACGTTTCGCTTTGAGTACGGAGATCAAGTACTCGTATATGACCGTCGGACCCGTAATGTACTTGTTCTAAGCGGCCAAGCCACCATTCGGTGGGGTGTAGACAGTAATCGATAATTAGAACACAATCTCCAAGCATAGATTAATTTTCTGATGTTTTTCATAGATACCTCTTTTACACAATCTTCTTTCCAGCGGCGGCTGAAATTATGATGAAGAATTTTAATACTCTCCCATCGATTTAATAAGGACAGCGACTCCACTCCTGGCTCAGGTGTGGCCTGAATGGGTGCTCCTTTGAGAAAGTGCCCAGGGGTTAAGGGTATGAGATCTTAGAGATCTCACACTTGCGAGAGTGTTGTTAGTGGCTATGAATTGAGTACGGCTACAATGGGAACAAATTATGTTGTAAGTTCTTCGTAGTTAAATATGTAGTTTCCAACTACCTTTTTATAGTGGGATTTGAAGCTTTTTTGGCCACGGCGAATATCGCATTCGAGGAAACGATGAGCTGTTGGAGATGTACTATGAATTCAGCGAATTAAAAGACAGCGGCTATGCTGACTACATCATGTTGTCCGAATGGACGAAAACATTCCAGCTCTAAAAGTATTCGACGCAATACCCGCCGGGGGAAGCAGAAAAATATATAAACTTTCTTAGATTTCGATCCTCAAGTTGACGTTTTAGACCACAAAGCATTTCCGTGGCTGATAATTCGGGTGGTGGAGCACGGTGGGGCTCCTTTCGTGGTTGTGGTTGGCCGTGGCGAAACGGACGGCGCACAAAATATTAAATAAAAAACAATATATTTCTTACAAAAAATATAATATTAATATAAACAAATTTTGAAACACACTTACCACGTTTGGATCGGTTGAGCTGTCGCAAAAGAAGGAAGAGCGCATGTTTTTTCCAGTTAATGTTTTAATTAAAACTTCGAAAATACTTCGATCGCTCTGCCGATACAAACGTTGCAAAGGGAAATAGGCGGGGGCGGCGTCAACATTCTGCCCGCCTTGCAGTATTACTGCAAAGGCAGGTTACAATTAATTACTTAAAACTAACGTCCGACTGACTCCTGTACTTCCTCTCCCACGTCTTCTTTGCAGATGGGGTGGCCGACGAGACGAATCGAGTCTGGTTCGGTCCAGGTAATGCCGCTGAGATGAATCGAGTCTCAGTCGGTCATTGCCGTACCGCCAATTTGCTTAGAAGTCACCACATTCCGAGGTCGGCGAGACGATTTGAGTCTAACTTGATCCTGGGTAGGTGATAAATGTGAGAGGCCTCGACAGGCAGTGCACTTTATTGTGCTGATATTATACGACGGCGGATATTTTATATCCCAGTGTCGTATTTTGGGTAATGAGTTGTCCCATTGCCGCTGGTTATAACCCTAGGAGTAGACGTCCGCTCCCAAAATTAACTCGACTGGCGCTGACTTGTAGAACTCATTGTCTCCCAGTTTTAGGTTCTAGAAGTGTTGAAATGTGTGGTCTTTCAGAGGTCTGGCCTAGGTGGTAATGGACGATGTTGTATTAGGGCACTTGAGGAGATTTCTGATTCTCCACCATGGTTGTCGCGAAACATTAGATCGCAAACTCGGCTGTCTCCACGTGCATGTATACGCAGTCGCAATCGTGAAATCGTGGAGGCGAGGATAACAGTGGCTGGACTGACCATGGCATGCACTGTTATGAATACCAATGCATTTTGCATTATTAATTTGGTGTGATTTTGTACCTCTTCTATGGTCATTGGTTGAAATGCAAATGTATTACGCTGATTGCTATTGTGTCGTTGCTGCTGATGATGTTGTTCTTGTTTAAATATAAAATTTGTAACATTTTCACTACAAAAATGATTTGTGTTTGTTGTTGAGTTATTCCAGAATTTTGTCCGTCGCCTTTGGCATTTATCTTCGTTTCTTCGGAGGGAACGGAACCCCATTTAATATAATTTTTTGGTAGAGATCCGCTCCGATCAACAGGTACAAGTGACTTGTATAGAAATTATTATCCGCTAAGGGGATATTGGTAAACTTTTTAAAATTGAAGAGTTAATTGATATAGATGGAAGCAGTCCAGTCAATATTGGCAGGACAAACGCTTCCGCTTTTCGTTTTAAACTTTTGTTACGGGACGAGCCAATTGTGATCGAACATACCTTTTGAACTCGTCTTAAAACGGTATTATTCAATCCTGAAACTCGCGCGCTGACATTTTTGCTTATCAAATTTAAGCGTTTTGCAGACTATTGCTTACGAAGGTTCCTACAGATTCCGAATCGATCAGAACTCTGATAGTGAAGATGCTCTTGTTGTGACCTATGGTCACCATGGCTATACCTAAGAGCATATTTCGATTGGTACGCACATTTGATACATTGGCCTTAATAGAGGCCATATGAGATTTAGTAGAAATCTCAGTAGTGTCTGTGCTGTCAGATATCTGAGCTATTCCCTCACTCAGATCCCGGTGAATCATAGAGTGATGTCCCTGTTTACATTTGGCATAATTAAACAGACTTTTACAATTTTTGATTTCATGTGAGTCCGATAAACAGTTTAGGCAGACGTGGAGTTTTCTGACAGCATTTAACCGTGCGTTAGTTTTCAAAACGAGCGATTGAGATGAGCACAGTTTACATTTAATATTTTTTTTGCTTTGCATGATGGCAATTGATGGGTTCGGATCCAATCCTTGACTGCAAGGTTGGTATCCAACCTTCTCCATCAGCCGACTTAATATTGGGTTGAGTACCCAACTCTCCTTTGAGGTTTGATACTCTCTCTAGCGTTGTAGCCCGTTTGGTTAGAAACTTGTCTAACTAAACCCATTTTGGGATCTCTGAATCCGAATCCAGAGATTGTTCCCAAAGCGACGGTGTATAGTCCGGCAGTCGGATAGGACACAAATACATACGTACGTAAATATGGCATCCCAGCTATCCATATTGATGCCATGCATGTGTAAAGCTGAAATGCAGCTATTTTTCTCTTGCTGTAAATTTCTGAGTTCGGTCTTAGATTCTGTTGAAATGTCCGGAAGCTTGAACAATAAATTTAATTGTGTGTTGACAAGCACTCGCTTGTTTACGAATATACACAACAAATTATTCCAAGCCAATGCGAATCTGTCATTTGTCAGTGGCAGTTTCGAAACGATAGCTTTCGGCTCACTTCGAATTTTTTGATTCAGATGGAATAACTTTTCTACTGGAAATAGCCTTGGCAAATAAATCCCTAAATGAGGGCCATTGTAAAACATCGTCATATAATATTTCTGTATCTCATGCCGGTAAGTTGATGGAATACCTCACGGGTTCTACAGTTTGTTGTAACTGTTCAGGTTGAATCACTGTTGGAGCAAAACTCCTCAAACTCCAGAAGAGCGTCTGCAGCTCTGGTAAAGGCCCAGATGGATTCCATTGTGTTTGAAAATTGAACCGGAACTTCAAACATGTTGTATAAAATTGGATCTAAAACATTGAATTTAAAATTAAAAATACATTTATAAATATGTTGCAAAAAGTTTAAAAGTTACAGAATCAATCACAAACTACTAATTGAGTTGATGATAAGTAGTGCGTTGTTTCTTAGTGAAGCGTGAATTTTCGAAAGAACAAAAAAAATAATAATAAGTCAAATAACGACTTTTCTTCGTTCAAATTTATTTTGAATGTACTTTCTGGATAATCGTCCCAATGCACTTGCACGCCCAATCTTCGACTTAGTACACAAACAAAATACAAATACGAACAAAAATCCACAAGCACTTATATGATTTACATCAACTTTCACTTGGTTTATGGGGTTATTTTCGAACTATTGCGTCTTTGCCTTTGCTGTTTGCCTTGCTTGTCGTCACTCACTTCACTTGTTTCCTTTGTTGGTGTCACTCACTTCATATGTTCTAATTTTTGGTGTCGCTCACTTCACTTGTTTTCTCGCTTATTACACGCAGCAACTTTTGTCTCGGCAACTCTTGGTTTATAGGCGAGGGGGCGACGAGGAGAGGAGAATCGCGCCGAGTTTCCAGTGTTCAGCAACTCGCTTTGTGTTCTTATTCGTAGCAGTTCGCTGCGACGTTTTTCGGCATTCGTGTTCTTTCTTTCGTAGTACATAGTTGCATTTGAGTATATTTTTTGAAATTAATATTTTGAATATATTTAAAAAATTAATTTCATCTTTTGGCAAGTAATTTGCAAATATGTATACAAATATACATAATATAATTTAAATATTTTAGAAAATGGAGTATGACGAAAAAATCGAATTAATTAAAGATATTGTGAAATGTATGGAGAAAGCCATACAAATTGATTCAGACGATAGTGAAAAGGGTGACATATGTATGTGAAATTCTGTCATATAATCTTTGTTTTCATTTTGAATTATAAATAAAATGTATTTCTTAATTGTCAGAACTGATTAATATATGTGATAGAGTGGCTCAAATACCCATAAGGAAAAAGAAACGACAATGGGTTAAAGTAAAGAGTAGACAATGGGTTAAAGTAAAGTGAAAGAGAATGAGAAAAAAACTCGAACAGAGTTGCGCAACACAAGTTGCTCGTGTGAAGGTAATGGGCGACAGCAAAAGAGAATCGCCCGAGAATTAGCAACTTTTGTCGCCTCGTGTAATAATAGACTTTATTGTTCTTTTTTACACTCGCGAAACTGCAGTTGCGTTATTGCTGCTTGCCTTTATTGCTATTCAAGAAGTACATATATGGAAAGGCAGAGTTGGGCGACTAGACCAGTGGTCGGCATTTCTTAGCAAAATTTTGCAAAATAACTTCACACGTACGCTTACGCTCTATCGTTCAGTCGTTGTCGAGCCAGCAACGAATTAACATCACGCAAGACTATAGCGTAAAACCAAATATGCCCTGCGAGAAATATTTTTATGATTCTAAATGCCTTTGGTGCCATGCAATGCCTTTTATGTTCCAAGTCTTTAAAAGATAATAGCCATTTTGTTAATTTTCATTATACTATTAATTATTTAGATTAGATGCTTAATTTTAATTCCAATTTCTCACTGGGCTACTTTTTTTTCGTGCTCACCAACACAGTGACAGATCCTCTCATGCCGACCACTGGACTAGACTCAAATTAACCACAAGAAAAAACCGAGAGAGATTGTTGACGCTCCAGACGATGTTTGTGCGTCAGAGAAATTTGTAATTTATATTCGAATAACAGGGTGTTTTTTTTTAGTCATATATAAAGTGAAATGATCAGTGCATTTGCGAGGTGTATTTATTGTTGTACTTAATAATATACTACCAGCAGTGTGCGTTGATTTTGCGGGTAGAGTGCCAAAAACAAGTTTTGGTCTCCACTTCACACAGCGCAATGGTTTTTTTTTTACATAACTTATGTACAAATTAACCAATTTATTGCCTTTTCGCTTGCAGAGCACAAGTCCAAAATATGTTTGGCTGTAACTTGCGTGTTGCTAAATCGGGCAAATCAATGCACTTTCACTTTAAATAAAATCAACTTGTTACTGTTATCCTGCTCGAAGAACCAATAATGGCGCAAATTATTCCACACAAAATATTAAATAAAAAACAAAATGTTAAAATAAATATAGTAATAATAAATAAATATAGTTTTATTAAAAAATAATAATTTTTTTTCATTGAGTTATAAAATTAATAAGAAATAAAAAAATTTCCCAAAAATAATCAAACTTTAACTATTAATATCTTTTAAACGGTTGGGTTTACGAGGAGCATTCAATTTCCTACAAAATCTAAGGAACAAGATATTTTTTAAGTAGTTGGAAGCGAGATATACATTTTTCTATCTGATAATAAGAAAAAATAGAAAACTGTACGTAGGAAAACCTTCCCGTTACAATTAAAAACTCATGTTTGGAGAGGCTTTCTTAGAGGTGTCTAGGAACCTATTTTTCTGAGTACCAATCGAAAAAAAAATTGTTTTTTTGAATCACCCTAATATACATATTTACATACGTCTTTCTATAACAGCATTTTTTCGTTTGTTATTTTTTACGGGTTTTCTCAACTTTGTTTCAAAAACATGCTTTTTCTGTACACATGTATATATATGTTAAATTATTACCGTAGTGTTTTGAATCTTGCGCTCAACATGCCTGAGAGGGATACTTACTACCTTGACTCTTTTCCCTTGGTTCAAAAATAAAAACACAACTGTTTGTTTTGTTTTGTTTCGAGCTTTTTTCTTTTAGCCGGTAATGTGAGGATCGAATCAAAACTGTGGGGAGACGATCACGTTTCACGTGCTGTTATAACTCAATAAAGATTTGGCAAACCTTGCCGCTGGTGGGTTTAAATAAAAAGTTTTTGCCTGAGTGAGAAATCTTTCATTCTGAATTTATTTTGATATTTTCATTGCTTATATACTATTTTAGGAAACTATCTTAAATAACTAAATATATGTGTATGTATATAACTATGTTTATATGTATGGCAGCATATTGTTCATGCTGCTTGATGTAGGGTTGTTTTCAAGTGTCTTTTTTTTTTTGTTTTTTTTTTTGTTATGGCGAGATGTAAAAAAATTATTAAAGACACTGTTGCCCTTACAACAGTAGTGTGGGACTTTAACTCACTAAAAAAAACATCTCAATAACGACACATAGCTACTTATGATACGCAGAAGGAACGTTGGCGTTTTAAGGGCCTCTAGTGCTTTCATTATGTGAGCCCAACTAGCGGAGTTGAATGCATTTTTAATATCTAGCGTGACAACGGCACAATATTTTTTGGAGCCGTACATCTACGTGGTTCCCTCGATGGCTTTGTCTGCAATTTCGGTAACTTTTTTGATAGCGCCAATTGTCGAGCCCTTTACTTCTTCAAGGTGTTTTACTAGCCGATCACCTATTATCCGTTCGAGGATTTAACCATAATATCGATCATACAGAGGGGCCTGTACGAAATTGGGTCTCCTGGCGGCTTGTTAAGTTTGGGTAGCAGAACCAAACGCTGTATTTTCCATTTATTTGGGAAAACTCCATCCCTCAGGCACTTATTGAAAAAGTCCATAAAATATTTGGGTTTGAATTTGATGGCAGTTTTTAAAGCCCTATTTGGAATGCCATCCAAACCAGGTGCTTTTGCGTTACCAAAACGTTCCGACGCTTTTATGACTTCATTGTCATCCACTGGCAGAAAAATTGTAGGCTCTTAGCTATCTTGGGGTAGCTCTCCCTTTGTTGGCGTTTGTTGCTTCGGAAACAGAGTCTCTACTACCTCCTTAAGTAGTATAGGACATGTCGGTATTTGACCTTTGTCACCTCTAATTTTTTTCATTACCGCCTTATACGTTCCATCCCATGGATTTTCTTCCGCTTTATCGCAGAGTTCTTTAAAGCGCGAAGCTTTGCTTTTCTTAAGTGCTGCTCTAAGTTCCTTCCGTCTTGCTTTAAACGTTTTCCGAAGTCGCTCGTGTTCTAAGGTTCCCATACTTTTTTGGTATTTCCGCCGGATTTTGTGGCAGTTACTTCTTAAAACAGTAATTTCGCTATTCCACCAATAAATTGGCTTTCGGCAGTGGTTGCATTTTTTCCTTACCATAGCGGCATCGCAAGCTCTGATAACATGGTCAGTCAGTAGTTTTGCTTGTTTATTCGCGTCATTTGAACTGCTTAGTTTTTCGTCTATCATTATTTTAAATAAGTCCTCATCTATTGATTCGTTTTTCCATCCTCTACTTTGAGCTTTTTTTGGCCACCCAGTTCCCTTTTGGCATTTATTATTACTGCAAGTGTCTATTATTACCGCTTGGTGGTCACTATGTGTGTATATATAACATATATTGGCCACTTCGTCTTTCCTGCTAGGGATCTACTCACAAACGCAATGTCGATTATGAAACCATATTCATTTTTTTCGAATGTATTCATGGTACCCTTGTTTAGCAGCACCACATCAAGTACCGAGAATGCTTTGAGCAAGGCATTCCCACGTTGATTTTTTTTTTTCTGCTTCCCCATTCCAAGGCCCAGGCGTTGAAATCTCCTGCAATTAGATTCGGAGTTATTATTTGGGCATCTCTAACAAGTTCGTCAAGAATTTTTTCGTACGCTTCTAGCGATAAACTTGGTGGCCAGTAGCAACTTCAGATGTGGGTAGCACAAACTTTTGCTCTGGCATAGAACGATCGGCCAGTCAGTGTTCTTTCTTGCACCACCTTATCGCCGCAGACCCATATTGCCACTTGACGTGTGCTATCTGAGACCCATGTTCTTGCATTTCGAATTTTGTATTGCTCGCATATTGTTGCAACATCTATTTCCTTTTCATACACTGTTTGTTTTAGAAGTTCCTGCGTTGCTTCGCAGTGGTTTAAATTTACTTGGAGGATTTTCATTTCCTATTGTTGCTTGCTGCTAGGTAAACTGGGCATCTTTTACTGCCGATTTGATGGTTTTTATTCGACCTTCCATTCATTTTTCAGGATACACAAAATGGTTCCTTCACACATACTTTAGCAAAATGTTTCGTTTTTCCACTCTTCATGAAGCATTTGCTTCTGTTTTCTGGGTTTGTGCACTTGCTTGCTATGTGAACATATTCGAGGCATCTATAACATTTTTTAAGGTTCACAGTTTCCCGTATTCTACACACGGCCCAGCCAATCTGGATTTTTCCTGCGTCTTGTACACGCCTTGCTTCTTTCTCTGGAAGGCTTAAAACTGCTATTTGTGTTCGTGCATACGCTTTTCTAATGTTTCTAATTGAAGTCTTTTCTGTATTGAGTTCTTTTAGCTGCGATCGAATTGCTTGAACTACATCGTCCTTTGTAGTAACATCGTCTAGGTCTCGGATTTCTATTATTTTCTCATGCGTTAAAACTCTTATTTTCACCTTGTTACCTAGAACTTTACAAATGTCTTCCTTGTATCCATTGCTGTTTCCTCTTTGATCTCTCGCTGGCACAAACAGAATCTCTCCTTTTGCTTTTTTTTTGATACGCGACACGTTTTCGCCTAAATTTTGGAAAGTCTCCTCTTTTTTAACAGCTTGTAGTATCTCACTCACATGTCCTAACTAAATACATGTGTATGTGTATAAGTATGTTTATATGCATTGCAGCGTATTGTTTATGCTGCTTGATATGGGGTTTATTCAAGTGAACAATTTAATATACTATCGGGCATGTGCTGGAAATCACGCGATTTCGTTCCGTTTCCGAAATTGCAAATCGCATGAATTAGTTTGGGGTGTGCTGAATTCCACGCGATTTCAGTGAAGTTCGAAGTTAAGTTCGAAACAGCTGATTGTCAGAGAAAAGAAAAAATTTGTTTAATTTTGAGTTGAAGATTTGTGTTAAAATGAGCGTTTTCATTCTTTCTGCTTATTTATTGAATGAAATGAACTGGAAAAGTGATGAAAAGGTTGCGCGACGACTTTTAAGAGACCACTCCAATCCTTTGGATATTCCAGAGCCTGTGTAAGTGCATGCGCAAGGCGTTCTATTAAAAATTAAAACACAACATCTTCTTGCAGTTTTATTTCATACTACAGGATAAACAAAGAGGCCTTTCGGAATGTAGTTAACGATATTAAGCCTTTAATACATCTGTCGTCCATACCTGTTGAGTTGAAATTAGCAACCACGTTGAGATTTCTTGCGGAAGGAAGGAGGATTCCAACGGTCTATTGGAAAGGATTCACATATTGCATGTGATAGGACGACGGTGTCAAAAATTTTAAAAGAGATGTTAAACGTTTTAGAGCGAACACAATGTCCAAAGTGGGTAAAGTTTGGAAGGACACATTATGAAGTTCGTCAGTCCAATTTACATTTTTACAACAAATTTGCTATACCTGGCGTTATTGGCTGCATCGACGGGATTCACATCAAATTACTAAAACCTTGCGACAATGAGCATTTATATTTAAATAGGAAAGGTTGTTTTAGCGTCAATGCTATGATAGTAAGTTAAATAATATGGCTTTCATACTATTGTATATACAAAATTAATATTAACGCTTTTGCAGGTATGTGACTATAAAATGAGTATAACAGCTGTGGATGCGTGCCACCCCGGATCAAATCATGATGCATTTATTTTCAATTTATCCAATATAAAACAGTCTCTTTTATCCAGTTTTCAAAGCGGTGACCACAGCTCCTGGTTACTAGGGGATTCAGGCTATGCGTTAGAACCATATTTACTCACACCTTATCGCAATCCGACTGCTGGAACATCGCAGCATAAATTTAATTTGCAACATGCAAAAGCTCGTAACATCGTGGAAAGAGTAATTGGGGTGCTTAAAAGTCGCTTTAAATGTTTGCAAACTGTTTTGCCATACACCCCACAGAAAGTTGTTAAAATTATTAACGTATGCTGTGCTTTTCACAACATATGTCGATTTTATAATGTTGATGATTCCATGTATGCGTTTTCCGAAGAAGTAATCGATGATGACCCTGCTGAAAATAATAGCAGTCTTGAAACTACCGCGACAAATATCAGGGATCAAATTGCAAACAGTTTAATGCAAACACTTTCAATTTCATAATTTTTTTTATTGAATTGTTTGGTAGCAAAATAAAAATACTTAATGTACTTCAATATTATTTACAGAAGGTGCTTGCTTTGCATTTCAAGAACTTAATATACTACTTGCATTGGGATACTTAAAAATAAGAATTTAATGGTATCTATCACATTTATATTACAGTTAAAAAAATAAAATTTAATTTATCACATTGCTTATACTAAAATAAAATTTTTTCAATTCTTCGTTTATACAGGATTATATATGTATGTACTTATGTACATGATATGCTTAAATAACTAGATAAATTGTAAACAAATTTTAATTCTTAAATAACTAAAAAAAAAATTCCGAGATCTCATAACATTTTAAGTATTTAAAAAAAAAAATAATAAATTAAAATTATCTTGCACGTTTCGTCCACTCCCACTTTGCTTCCTCTATCTCCAACATACGTTTCTTCATATCATTTTTTTCTTTCCCAATTCTCTCCTTTATGGAATTATGCTGACGCAAAATTTCATTTTGTTCTGCGGTAAGAGAGTTCTGTATTGAAATGAGATCGCATAACTTTTCCATCGATTTTATCACTGCACCATTGCTATCTTTCAAAATATTTTTGGTGTCATCAAAACTTTCCAGGAGCTTCCCTAACGTTCCAGATATACAATCAACCGCACCTGCTTCCGTGGCCATGTGTTCTTTGATACATGCTTGCATTGAACTTGGTCTTCGCGTTCTTGTTGCAACCGCTGAAGTACTCGGTGTGGGATTTTCGTCATCAGATGATTCATTGCTATTGTTGCATTGTACACCGAATGAGGAACTTTGTGGAATACCTTCTACACAAGTATAAAGACCGCAAAGTTCTGCAATTTTTTCCTCAGTGCAGCTTAAGACAAATTGGTTGAAGGGACCTCCGCCGGTAGCTCTT
The DNA here is from genome assembly GCA_037783105.1 of Bactrocera zonata. Classification (NCBI taxonomy): domain Eukaryota; kingdom Metazoa; phylum Arthropoda; class Insecta; order Diptera; family Tephritidae; genus Bactrocera; species Bactrocera zonata. Next base: position 490,577 of record JBAWJQ010003510.1, on the reverse strand, counting down.
GTCTCCGATTTGTTGTGTGCAATTTTTTTGCGTACGCAGCCCTTCCAGTCCGACCAAACCTGCTCAAGAAAAATTGTTAATAACCACTTATGTGTACTTAAGAATATCTCTTTTGACCTTTTTCCATCCGTTGATATCTTTTTGTGGTGGTCCTTGGCTGTTTAATTCTTTGGCTAGTTCTGCCCAAAGAGCCTCCGCTGCCACTCGGTCGCCCTTGACATAATTTTTGGCAATGTCAGGATGCTGCTCCATAAAACTTAAAAAAGTTTCGTCTTGCCTTGGCGTTTTATGCTTGCCCCTAAATTTAAAGGCATAATTAATATATATCAATAAATACAAATTTAAAATACTTACATTTCTAATGTTTCCTTCAATTTTTCAATAAATTCGCGTGCCCGCAGCTTCATGATTTCAAAATGGAAAACAAATGGCGGTTTCGATTTCTGGCACATGCCAAATCGTTGCGATTTGATGTTCGAAAACGAAAACGGATCAGTGAAATTCAGCATATGTCAGCACGATTTCGCTGACAATTTCATGCGAAAACGAATTGCAGCACATGCCCGTATATGTGTGTATTTGCGTTAAATGTTATTTCATCCGTAAATTTATGACTTGTGCCCCGCATTGATTTTTTATTTTTATTGGATGCGCATTGCATGTGACTGTTTATATACATATGTATGTATGTTCAATATATAAATAGATATTTATTTTTAATAGTATTTTGGCTTTGCTGATAAGTAAGCTTATTCAATGATATTTGAAAGCGACAAGAGCACCTTTCCATCGACGACATTCTCTTTTAACTTGTTTGGCAGCGTAGAGTTGTGGTGATATGTTTATGTGTCATGTGCTTATATGTTAGTGTTGTGGTTTGAAGAATGGTTTTAAAGCGGGCCGAAGATTAGATTCATTTAATCAGAACTGCAACCAATATTTCTTTGATGCGAGTTTTTGCACAACAGTTGTGACAGAGCAGCTTTTTCGAACTTTCAATTTTGCTGCAGATACCAGAATTTTCGAACAAGTTGCATTAACCATCTGCGCCGTTTGCTTTACCGAAAAAGCCCGTCCTCATTTCAAAGGCGCTGGAGTCACTTTATTTCCATTTTTATTACTTCCTCGAAAACTCGTCGTTTTTTTTTTGCTTCTTGTTTATTCTGGTAACATTTACATGCCTTTACTGAGGCGTATGTAAGTAATCCTAATATTTTTACTAAAGTAATAACATAGCTTAAAAATTCTATAGGCTGTTTCTCAATGGGAATTAGGTATTTATACATAGAATAACTATAGGTGAATTGTTTTGTTGTTTAGTTGATCTTTTTATTTCAAATATTCACGTCTTGCTTGTCATGCGGTTGATGCTCAACTGACGTTAATATATTTGACAGCTACATTCTTGCATTAGCACTACAGTAGTTACAGGTACACAGTTTACATCTGTTTGATTACATGCTTTTCTTTAAATTAAATCAGAATTTAAGTCACTTTTTAATTGATTGACTAGACAATCCTTAAGACCGTTACAAATTATTACCAGCCATATCTTTGCGGTAGTTTTGCAGTAGTCACTTCTGCGGTAACATCTAAAACATCACTTTCAGCTGTTTCATACTATGATTGAGATTTCGGCTCAATGTTCATTGAAAGATCTGATTCATCCGGAATTACAATATCATCCAAAGTCGTATTGTTAGCTTCGTTTATCGAAGTTATATTTCAATATTCTGTATTGAAATTTGTCTACCTCATTAGCTTCATAGCATCGCTTCAACACGTTTTTTGAGAAAGCAATACCCTTTTCCGCCACTCCATTACTCTGTGGATATCTTGGACTCGAATATCCACATTCATCATTATAATCATTGGCAAACTGCACAAATGCAGCTGAATTGAATGGAACATTATCTGATTTAATTACTGAAGGATATCTAACTTTGTTAAAAATGCGAGTAATGACTTCAATGATATGCTCAGACGTTATATTATTGACACTGTTGGCTACTAAATAATTTGAATATGCGCCACAAAAACGAAATGAAATCGCGCCCGCGATGTATGAGTTAAGCCTCCTCCCGGGGAAAACTGGGGCACCCTAATAAAATGCTCTTGCTCTTGCGAGCGTTTTATCAATTCCAAGATGAGGTTCATGCAACCACTTTGCCAATTTTCCTTACAAATTTTTTGGAATAACTAGCCGGTAATTTCTAAAAAGTAATTCATTTTCAAAATGCAATTCCGATTTAATTTTATTAAATTGTTTAGCCAAATCCTTTTAGCGATGATGGCACGGCCAACTAGTCTTTACAAATTCACACACACGTTTGAGATCATCATCTTCCTTCAAAATCCTTCTATACCCTGCCAACAATGAGCGGTTAAAAAATCAGTGAAACAGTGGGTAGATTGCCGAAGGCCGTGTGAAGATTCTATCTACTTTTCCCCTCACGTACGTATGTACGTATACATGTGATTTTCCTTACAAATTTTTTGGAATAACTAGCCGGTGATTTCTTAAAAGTAATCCATTTTCAAAATGCAATTCCGATTTAATTTTATTAAATTGTTTAGCCAAATCATTTAAGTGATGATCTGCTGCGCTCATTCAGCAGTGTCATAGAAAAAAGTATATCTGTCCTGCTCTAATATCCCCAATCGACGGCTGATGCAGGGTTGCATTTTTTGATTCCTGCTTTTAAAATTTCTTAAAATTTCAAACAAAACTTTTTAATTTTTAAATTATTAATTTTATTATTTTTAATACATATTTACATAAATTTGCAATATCTAAAAGAAAAAAAAAAGATTAATTGTATAAAATGATAATAATACCTGATAGAAAAGATTAATATTATCTGAAAAAGAAAATATATTAAATACAAATAGAATTTATTCTGAATTAAATAAAAACAATAAAAACATCTGAAAGAAAAGATAAATAAGACTTGATCATTTAAAATATAAAACAAACATTTGTTTTTATATATTATATTGGATTGTGCAGGCCGCCTTAAACGCATAAAATACATACATATGTATGTATGTACATATTTATTTTTACGTATTATATTGGCCTGCGCAGTCTAATTGCAAAGTACACACACTTTTCTTTCAAATATTTACTTAAAATTGATATTTGCTGCTTCTGACGATATTGCTGCTGCTGCTATTTCTAATTGATTCTGATTTCCAATGCTATAAAAAAATAAAGTAATTATTTGCAAATAACCCGAAAATGTGCGTTGGTGTTATTGCATGGAGAAAAAATGTGTAGTTGTATTGAAATATTTGACAAAAGTGGGTAGCCGTGGTTGCAGGGTAATGACCGTAGTTATCCTTTGACACACACAAGGACTTTGTTACTGCATGAATGATCCAACAAAGTTCATCTAATTCACTACTTTCATCCAATTGTGCACGGGAAAGACAACCAACAACCAACGTGGTTTTCCAGCTTTATGCACAAGTTCCATATATGAGTGTTTCCCATGAATTTAACTTCCGATTTACGATACTGAATTTTTTACTGATTAAATTTAACATTATTCAAACGAGCACGTTTGAGTACCGCTGGCAATATTCTATTATGCTCTTTTTCATTCGAAGCTACAACTCCGAAGTCATCAAACTAAACAAAGACACTCGGTATATCACCAAATATTTGTATAATCAATCTTTGAAATATCTCCGGTATACAATTCAATCCAAATTCGATTCGATTAAATTTATAACGACCAAATGGTGTCATAAACGTTGTTACAAGGCGCGTTTTAAAGTAAACGGAACAGAACGTTAGTGTCTGCTATTTTTATCGGTTGTCCAGTGAGAATTTCATGAGATTTCATTGATTGGAAGTGAAGTTATTGCGTTTTTAATGTCAGTATGCTTGTGTTATCGATGCGAAAATGAGCTTCGAACAAAGAGCCAAATTAGTAAAACGTTTCAATTGATGAAACAACTTTATGGCGATGATTGCCTATCCCGTAGCAGAGAGTACGAGTAGTTTCAACGTTTTCAAAGTGGTCGTGACGATATAAATGACGATCAACATGAATCCGTGATCACCGGAAATTCCATTGATACTGTGCGTGAATTCATCAAAAATCAGCCGAAATCATAATTTAAATTCATGGAAATGGAATTGAACCTCTCCAAAACATCGATTTATCGCATTTTGACCAAACATTTAAGCTTACGAAAGGTGTGTGCACGGTTTGTTCCTCACAAATTGACTGACAACCAAAAATTGCACAGAATCCAACATTCGAAGGACATCATTAAAGAGGTCACAAAGGACAAAAACTTCCTTTATAATATTGTGACTGGTGATGAATGGTGGTGTTTCCAATATGATCCCGAAACGAAGCGCCAGCGGTATTTGGTCGACACCTCTTACGAAAATGTCTCCTTTTTCCACATTGACATGTGTAATCCTTGGCTGGACATTTGCTTTTGTGCTCCGTTTTCCAATCACGACCATATTTGAAACAGAAACGACGATTTATGACATTAATTAAATCCGGTTCCTTGTGCTGCGATAATGACACAGCAGAAACTGTTTGTTTCTCAGAATCCAAAATGTCCTTGTTAATATTTACCGATTCAAATGTTTTGCAAATATCAATAACACGATCCAGTGTTTCATTTCGTCCATCCAACAACTTCAATTGAAGTTTCAAACATCCCTGTAATAATCCGGTCACGCAGCCTTCGACTTTCATACGCCACACTACATGTGCAGTTAAATTCACAACGTTCAACTTGTGCTCGTAGCTCCGTCATTGAACGTTGTCCGTTCTTTTTGAAATATATTGTTGAAATTGTATGATTCCATTGTGTCATCCTTTTGTGGTAAACAATGTGCATAAAATGATGCCAAAACATCATTCAATGTTCGCTGACCTTGAATTTCAATTACGACATGTGCGGTTACGCCTTTAGTTGCTGGTACCGTTCATTCAACGGTAACTGTGCCCAATTATGCATTTTCCGATCCGTCGTTTGAAAACAATGTTATAAATATTGGCACCTTTCCAAATCCAATCCGATCGGTTGATCAAAGCAAAGCAAAATTGGGATTTTTGTTGGTCCCGGCTCACCATTTTTGTGTTTTTTTTTTGCAATCATATACATCTGAGAATCACGTTTCCAATTTTTCTAGTCCGTTGATTTATTCGTGCAATCCCATTTTCTCAGCTCACCTCGTGTATCATTCACTTTGATTGCCTGATAATCCCAGTAAATGGTGGTTTTCTTCCGATGAAAAATTTTTATTTCGCAGCAACGTGTGTGATACTTCTGACACCATGTATCAAGCGTAAAAACAATAACTACAGCTGAATTATATAGTTTAGTTGATCTTTTTATTTCAAATATTCACGTCTTGTTTGTCATGCGATTGATGCTCAACTGACGTTAATATATTTGACAGCTACATACATTCTTGCACAAGCATTAATGAAAATGCATTTTTTGATTCGGGGCTTCAGACGAAAAATGTAAGACTCTTGGCGTACCATATGTTGTATGAAGCGATATTCGGCGTGTAGCATTGGTATGTGGATGTAACTCAGGAATAATGTGGCAAATAAAGACTTCTCAGGTATTATTATGGGTTAGCGTTCGTTGTATGTTGGCACGAAGAAGACCTTTCGTGTCTAGAAATTGGTTTAAAACTAAGAGTGAACTCTTTTTGTCAATCGGCTTCGATTGGCGGCAAGTTGCTCCTTTAACTTTAACTTTAAGGCGCTCTAAGAACTTGAGCATGTAGCCGACTACTATGGTGGCGGGGGAACGATGAAAATCAATCAAAAATGTCATTATCGTCCATTATTATGTGATAGGTGTAAATTTTTCAACATTATGGTACAATTATGGTGCGCATTGGCGATTGTGGCTAAGAATCGGAAGATTCTGCTAACCATCGGGGACCATTCCACCACATGTACGTTTTCCACACATGTGGTGGTTTTTCTAACCAGCCTAGCACTATTTCGGAATCGTAGCATAGATATATTGTGGTTGCGGTATCGCTTTTTGTGCGCACGTAGATAGTGGTACAATATGCCTTTTCAGAAGCGTCGCAGAAGCCATGTAGTACCACTTTTGTATTCGGGGGAATAGTTTACCCACCATGGAATTTGTATCTGCGAAATGTCGGTCAGATTTTTAGCGAATTGCTGTAGTGTATGTAAACTGGTCCGATATCTCATCCCATGGTATCCCTAGAGTTTTTGTTGTACTTTTCTTTTGGAATTTAAGTAAATTATTATCGAATTCTCGTGTGGTATATTTTTTAGGAAATTTGTTTGATTTGCTGTGATCGTTTTAAGGGAAACCCTGCGGTGTTGAGGGCATTTATTACCTTTGAGGACTTGTAAGCTTGGGGAAGACTGTGGCTTTCAGACAGAATATCGTCTACATGCGTTTTTGCTTTTAACTCTTGTGTTTCTAGAGGAAATTCTGACTTTGTGTCTTCTGCCAGTTCGTGGAGTGTACGAATGGCTAGGTATAGGGCACAGTTTACGCCAAAAGTAACGGTTTTTAATTCAAAGTCGAGTAGTGAACTATTGGGAGATTTTCGGAAAATAATTCATTGAAAATCTTGATTATCATTTCGTATGAATATTTGTCGATACATTTTTTCGACATCCAAATTGAAAATGTATTTGTATATACGCCAATTTAATATGAAGAGCATCAAATTTGGTTGGAGTGTGGGTCCCGTGGATAGAATATCATTTAAGGAATTCCCCAAGCTAGTGAATCTTAAGGCATTAAAGACAACTCTTACTTAGTTGTTTTTTTTATTTGGCTTTATTACTGCATTACGTGGCAAGTAAAATTAGTATTATTTGCCGTTAATAATTTTTTCGCATGGTCTTACTTCTTCCATGTGGTCTAAATGGAGGTATTCTTCTAAGATACCATCGTATTCGGATTTGAGTTCACCTTTTTCAAGTAGATTTCTTTCCTTATATAGAAACTGCTGTATTGCAGGAGGGAGTGACCTAAGCCGAGTGTATTAGGGTTGGTAAGTGTGGTTCCAATTTATTTATAATTAAATATATGTATTATAAGAAACCTTTGTTTTTTATTTAATATTTCTGTGGAATAATTGCGCCGACCGTTTTCCCACGGCCAACCACATCATCGGAACGAGATAGCACCGTGCTCCACCACCCGAATTATCATTGGTCCTTCGAGCCGGATAATAGGTAAAAAGTCTATTTTTTATTACAGTAAAAGTGCATAATTTGCCCGCTTTAGCAATTCGCAAGTTACAGCCAAACATATTTTGGATTTCTGCTCTGCAAGCTATAAGGCAATAGATTGGTTAATTTGTGCATCATTTATGTACAAAACCCATTGTGCTGTGTGAAGTGGAGACCAAAACTTATTTTTGGCACTCTACCCACAAAATCAAAGAACAAGATTGCAGGTAGTATTGTACTTCATTTAAGGACAACAACAAATACACCTGGCAAATGCACTGATTATTTCACTTTACAAAAAAACCACACACTCTGTTATTCGAGAAAAAATTATAAATTTCTTGAACGCACAAAATCGTCTGGAGCGTCAAAAATCTCTCTCGGTTTTTTGGTTTTTTTTTTTGATTAATTTGAGTTTAGTCGCTCAACTCTGCCTTCCCATATATTGCTCGAATAGCAATAAAGGCAAGCAGCAATAACGCAGCTGCAGTTTCGCGAGTGCAAACAAAAAAAAATACAAAGTGCAGTGAGTGACACTAAAAAAATAGAAAAGTGAAGTGAGCGACGGCAAGAAAGCCAAACAGCGAAGTGAGAGCAGCAAAGGGAGAGCAGCAAAGACCAAGCAACAAAGTGCGAGCAGCAAAGGCAAAGCAGCACAGACAAGCAGCACAGGCCAAGCAGAAAAGCGAGAGCGGCATAGGCAAGCAGCATAGGCAAAGCAGCAAAGGCAAGGCAGCGCAGCAGCCATCCCAGAAACACAGTAACCCCGTGAACAAATGAAAGGGTTCAGCTGATCAATCATATAAGTGCTTGTGAATTTTTATTTTATATTTATATTTGTGACATTTACTACAGTGGCAATATAAAGGAGCGCAAGTTTGCTGTTGGATTCGTGGTGGGAGAGAGACTCCGTCGCCGAGTACTTTCATTCACTCTGGAGAATGAACGTCAAGCCACAATCCGCATCAAAGCGAGGTTCTTCAACATATCGCTGATTTGCGCCCACGCCCCGACGGAAGAGAAGGACGATGTGACCAAAGATGCCTTTTACGAGTGCTTGGAGCGCACTTATGAGAGATGCCCCCGCCACGATGTCAAAATCGTGCTTGGCGACTTCAACGCCAGGGTGGGCAAAGAAGGTATCTTTGGCACTACGGTCGGTAAATTCAGCCTCCACGAGGAAACATCCCCAAATGGGTTGAGGCTGATCGACTTCACCGGGGCCCGAAATATGGTTATCTGTAGTACTAGATTCCAGCATAAGAAGGTACATCAAGCTACCTGGCTGTCTCCGGATCGAAAAACCACCAACCAGATCGATCATGTTGTGATAGACGGAAGACACGCCTCCAGTGTTTTAGATGTGCGTGCGCTCCGAGGTCCTAACAGCGACTCGGACCACTATATTGTTGCAGCCAAAATTCGCACCCGCCTCTGTGCAGCAAAAAACGCACACCAACAAACACAAGGAAGGTTCGACGTCGAGAAGCTGTAATCACAACAGACAGCCGAACGTTTTTCTACTCGGCTTGCACTCCTGCTCTCTGAGAGCACTCGTCCACAACTCGGTATAAGGGAACTGTGGGACGGAATTTCAAACTCCTTACGTACAGCTGCAACCGAAACCATTGGTTTTCGGAAAGCGCAAAAGAACAGCTGGTACGACGAGGAGTGCCGTGTCGCAGCGAAGAGAAAACAGGCTACCTACCTCGCAACGTTACGATCGACCACAACACGTGCGGGATGGGATAGATACCGAGAGTTGAAGAGGGAAGCGAGACGCATTTGTAGACAGAAAAAGAAAGTGGCCGAAATGCGTGAGTACGAAGAGCTTGATAAGCTGGCCAACAAGGGTAATGTTCGAAAATTCTACGAAAAGATGCGGCGGCTTGCAGAAGGTTTCAAGACCGGAGAATACTCTTATAGAACCCCCCAAGGTGATCTAGCCACCGATGCCCAGAGCATACTTAAATTATGGAGGGAACACTTCCCCAGCCTTCTGAATGGCAGTGCACGCACAACACCAGGAGAAAGCGAACCCGATACCCCAATCGATGACGATGGAGCAGACGTTCCATTGCCCGACCATGAAGAAGTTCGAATAGCAATTGCCCGCCTGAAAAACAACAAAGCGGCAGGGGCCGATGGATTGCCGGCCGAGCTATTCAAACACGGCGGCGAAAAGCTGATAAGGTGCATGCATCAGCTTCTTTACAAAAAATGGTCGGACGAAAGTATGCCCAACGATTGGAAATTAAGTGTGCTATGCCCAATCCATGAAAAAGGAGACCCCACAATCTGCGCCAACTACCGTGGGATTAGCCTCCTCAACATCGCATATAAGGTTCTGTCGAGCGTATTGTGTGAAAGATTAAAGCCCACCGTCAACAAACTGATTGGACCTTATCAGTGTGGCTTTAGACCTGGTAAATCAACAACCGACCAGATATTCACGATGCGTCAAATCTTGGAAAAGACCCGTGAAAGGAGAATCGACACACACCACCTCTTCGTCGATTTCAAAGCTGCTTTCAACAGCACGAAAAGAAGCTGCCTTTATGCCGCGATGTTTGAATTTGGTATCCCCGCAAAACTAATACGGCTGTGTAAACTGACGTTGAGCAACACGAAAAGCTCCGTCAGAATCGGGAAGGACCTCTCCGAGCCGTTCGATACCAAACGAGGTTTCAGACAAGGCGATTCCCTATAGTGCGACTTTTTCAACCTGCTTCTGGAGAAAATAGTTCGAGCTGCAGAACTCAACAGAGAAGGTACCATCTTCTATAAGAGTGTACAACTGCTAGCGTATGCCGATGATATTGATATCATCGGTCTCAACACCCGCACCGTTAGTTCTGCTTTCTCCAGACTGGACAAGGAAGCAAAAGAAATGGGTCTGGCAGTGAACGAGGGCAAGACGAAATATCTCCTGCCATCAAACAAACAGTCGTCGCACTCGCGACTTGGCACTCACGTCACTGTTGACAGTCATAACTTTGAAGTTGTAGATAATTTCGTCTATCTTGGAACCAGCGTAAACACCACCAACAATATCAGCCTAGAAATCCAACGCAGGATTACTCTTGTCAACAGGTGCTACTTCGGACTGAGTGGGCAATTGAAAATTAAAGTCCTCTCTCGACGAACAAAAACCAAACTCTATAAGTCGCTCATTATTCCCGTTCTGCTATATGGTGCAGAGGCTTGGACGATGACAACAACCGATGAGTCGACGTTGCGAGTTTTCGAGAGAAAAGTTCTGCGAAAGATTTATGGTCCTTTGCGCGTTGGCCACGGCGAATACCGCATTCGATGGAACGATGAGCTGTACGAGATATATGACGACATTGACATAGTTCAGCCAATTAAAAGACAGCGGCTACGCTGGCTAGGCCATGTTGAAAGTATTCGACGCAGTACCCACCGCGGGAAGCAGAGGAAGAGGGAGACCTCCACTCCGTTGGAAGGACCAAGTGGAGAAGGACCTGGCTTCGCTTGGAATATCCAATTGGCGCCACGTAGCGAAGAGAAGAAACGACTGGCGCGCTGTTGTTGACTCGGCTATAATCGCGTAAGCGGTGTCTACGCCAGTAAAGAAGAAGAAGAAGATTTGCATTTGAATAAAGCGATTAATTCACACATCAATTTTGTTTGTGTACATAGTCAAAGACTAGGCGTGCAAGTGCATTGGGATGATAACCCAGCAAGCACATTCAAATTAAATTTGGGAAAATTACTTTGCGGAAATACTTTACTAAATTTGCAAGTGCAAGTACAAGTGCATTGGGCCAATTACCCAGCAAGCACATACTAAGTAAATTCGGAAAAATACTTTCAGAAATAGTTTACAAAATTTATTCATTTTTTGTGCCTTCGAAAATTCACGTTTTATAAAGAAACAACGCACTGCCTATCATCAACTAATTTGTAGTCTGTCCGTGATTGGTTCTATAACTTTTGAACTTTTGCAACATATTTGCAAATATTTTTTAAATTTTAATTTCAAGTTTTAGATCCGATTTTGTGCAACATTTTTGCCATTCCGGTTCAATTTTCGGAAACAATGGAATCCATCAGAGCCCTTACCACAGCTGCAGACGCTCTACTGGAGTTTGAGGAGTCTTTTACTCCAACAGCAAACAACCAAAGTGCCTACTCTCTTGAAGTACAACAAGCTGAACTGAAATCTCTGTGGGCAGAGGTAAAGTCAGAATACAAGTTGTGTTTGCCAAAAGTGGATCCTTCTGACACAAGCTCAATTGACGACCTTAAACTTAAATATACAAGCTGTTACCACGCTTATGTGTGTTGCGCGGCCTTGATGGGCGAACACATGCACAATCTCACGGCGTTCAACCAAAGCCCTACTTCAAATTCTACAGCGATTCAACCTGAACGGTTACAACAAACTGTAGAACCCGTGAGGTATTCTATCAATTTACCGTGAAGCAAAACCTATTGTTTCGAAAGCGCCTTTGACGAATGACGGATTCGCATTGGCATGGAATAATTTATTGTATAGGTATGAAAACAAGCGAGTGCTTGTCAACACACAATTGAATTTATTGTTCAAGCTCCCGCACATCTCAACAGAATCTGAGACCGAACTCAGAAATTTACAGCGAGAGATTAATAGCTGAATTTCAGCTTTACAAATACATGGCATCAATGTGGATAGCTGGGATGCCATATTTACGTTTTTGTGTTCTATCCGATTACCGGACTATACACTGTCGCTTTGGGACAATCTCTGGATTCGGATTCAGAGATCCCAAAATGGGTTGAGTTAGACAAGTTTTTAACCAAACGGGTTAAAACACTTGAGAGAGTATCAAACCTCAAAGACGAGTTGAGTACTCAACCCAATATTAAGTCGGCTGATGGTGAAGATCGGTTACCAACCTTGCAGTCAAGGATTAGATCTAAACCCCTCAATGCCCATCACGCCAAGACAAACAATATCAAATTTAAACTGTGCTCATCTCAATCGCACATTTTGAAAACTTGTCAGCGATTCATTGAGATGCAGCCTAATGCACGATTAAATGCTGTCAAAAAACTCCACGTCTGCCTAAATTATTTATCGGACTCACATGAAGTCAAAAACTGTAAGAGTATGTTTAATTGTAATAAATGTAAACAGAGACATCACTATATGATCCTCCGGGATCAGAGTGATAATATAGCTCAGATATCTGACAGCACCGACACTACTGAGGTTTTGACTAAATCTCATGTGGCCTCTATTAAGGCCAATATTTCAAATGTGCCTACCAGTCGAAGCATGCTCTTAGGTACAACCATGGTGACCATATGTCACAACGAGAGCACCTTCACTGTCAGAGCCCTGATTGATTCGTGATCTGAAGCCACCTTCGTAAGCAATAGTCTGCAAAAACGCTTACATCTGGAAACCAAAAAGGTCAGCGCGCGAGTTTCAGGATTGAATAATACCGTATCAGGACGAGTTTAATCGGTATGCTCGATCACAATTGGCTCGCCCCGTAACAAAAGTTTGAAACTAGAAGCGGAAGCTTTGGTACTGCCAAAATTGACTAAACTGCTTCCATCCAGATCAATTAACTCTTCAATTTTAAAAAGGTTACCCAATATCCCCTTAGCGGATAATAATTTCTATACGAGTCAAAAGGTTGACTTGTTGATTGGAGCGGATCTTTACCCTAAAATCATTCTCAATGGGGTAAAATCGAAAATCTTCGGATCCCTCGTAGCACAACGTACAGTGTTCGGTTGGGTTTTAATAGGTTCCGTTCCCTCTGAAGAAACGAAGATAAATGGCAAAGGCGACGGACAAACTTCAGTAATAACTAAACAGCAAACACAAAACAATTTTTGTAGTATAATAGATACTAATTATATATTTATACAACAGACACAACATCAGCAGCACCAACAGCAGCACCAGCTACAACAGGATCAAACTAACGATGTTGGCGAAACAAATGATGCATGCAGCAGCGCTATCTCTGTCAGCAACATCCGTAGGCAGCACACCGCCGAGCAGCGCTGAAGCGACAAATACCAACAATTTCGGCTATTACACGGGCGCTGCTGAGACGGTGGCAGCAACGGCTGCCACAGCTTCAACGCAGCGACATGCTGTCGCAGCAACGCCACTACTACCACCCCCATCACAAACGTTGCCGCCATCATCAGCTGTGGCGGCCTCATCAGCAACAGCGCACTATCCACCACCACACAAGCAACACTATGCTACGAGCAACACAGTGGCGCCATTGTCGGATGCCTTTGACCACCAGCAGATGCGGTTACGGCTACAACAACAATGCAAGCAGCGTTATCAACTGCAAACAGCCTATTATCACCAGCAACAGCAGGCGCCGCCGTCGCAATCGCAGCAGGAAGACAAATCAGCAACGTATGTGACGTCACAACAGCCGTTTACACAATACCAACATGCGGCGGCCACAACAACAACAGTAAATCAACATGCAGCGCGAAGCAACAGACAAGCAACGCAGTCGACAGCCACACCACACAACGAACACATCACAAGCAGCAACAACAACACAGCAGCAGCAACCTGCAGTAATGTCGCATGCGTTGACACACGCCACACAGCAACAACAACAACCGTGTCAACGGACGTCATCAGTCACGCAAAGCTCTGACCAACGAGGCCTCTCCCGCATACCACATGCCCAAGATCGAGCCAGACTCGAGTCGTCTCGCCGACTTCGGCATACTGGTAACTTCCTTTCGGATTGGCGGCATGGCAACGATCGACTGAGACTCGATTCGTGTCAGCGACATTGCCCGGACCGAACCAGACTCGATTCGTCTCGACGGCCACCCCATCCAAAGCGAAGGCGTGGACGAGACGCCCGACAAGCCGTAACATCAAGGAAAGGCACGCAGCACTACCTCGGCAGCAAAGACTTGCGGCGTCATATAACATCGGCACAATAAAGTGCACTGGCTGCCATTGCCTCTCAGATTCACCACCTACCCAGGATCGAGTTAGACTCGAGTCGTCACTCCGATCTCGGAAGGTGGTGACTTCGATGCAAATTGACGGCATGGCAATGACCGACTGAGGTTCGATTCATCTTAGCGGCATTTCCTGGACCGAACCAGACTCGAATCGTCTTGTCGGCCACCCCATCTGCAAAGAAGACGTGGAAGAGAAAGTGCAGGAGCCAGTTAGTTAAGTTAGTTTAAGTAATTAATTGTAAACTGCATTTGCAGTAATACTGCAAGGCGGGGAGAATGTTGACGCCGCCCCCGCCCAATGCCGCTGAGATGAATCGAGTCTCAGTCGGTCATTGCCATGCCGCCAATTTGCATCGAAGTCACCGCCTTCCGAGGTCGGCGAGACGACTCGAGTCTAACTCGATCCTGGGTAGATGGTAAATGTGAGAGGCGTTGGTAGCCAGTGCACTTTATTGTGCCGATACTATACGACGCCGGATATTATATATCCCAGTGTCGTATTTTGGGCGATGAGTTAACCCACTGCCGCTGGTTGTGTCCCTGCTAACATGAGCCGGGAGTAAACGTCTGCTCGCTTTACCTCGACTGGCGCTGCCTTGTATAACTTGTCAGCCAGTCTAAGGTTCTGGAAGTGTTGAAATGTGTGATCTTCCAGAGACCTTACTGGCGTCGGCGCTAACGAGTCTGCTTGACGCCGAGCATCTCGTTCACGCCTTCGCTGGGGTGGCCAGTGGAACGAATGGCATTCCGCTCGGTCCGGGCAATGTTGCTGAGACGAATCGAGTATCAGTCGATCGTTGCCATGCCGCCAATCTGAATAGAAGTTACCAACACGTCGAATTCGGGCGAGCCAATTGTAATCGAGCATACCGATTGAACTCGTCCTGATACGGTATTATTCAATCCTGAAACTCGCGTTTAAGCGTTTTTGCAGACTATTGCTTACGAAGGTGAATCATAGAGTGATGTCTCTGTTTACATTTGGAACAATTAATCAGACTTTTACAATTTTTGACTTCATATGAGTCCGATAAACAGTTTAGGCAGACGTGGAGTTTTCTGACAGCATTTAACTGTGCTTTAGGCTGGATCCCAATGAATCTTTGACAAGTTTTCAAAATGTACGATTGAGATGAGCACAGTTTACATTTAATATTGTTTTGCTTTGCGTGATAGGAATTGGTGGGTTTGGATCCAACCCTTGACTGCAAGGTTGGTATTCGACTTTCACCATCAGTCGACTTAATATTAGGTTGAGTACTCAACTCGACTTTGAGGTTTGATACTCTCTCAAGCGTTTTAACCCGTTTCGTTAAAAACTTGTCTAACTCAACCCATTTTGGGATCTCTGAATCCGAATCCAGAGATTGTTCCCAAAGCGACAGTGTATAGTCCGGCAATCGGACAGAACACAAATACGTAAATATGGCATTCCAGCTATCTATATTGATGCCATGTATTTGTAAAGCTGAAATGCAGCTATTTATCTCTCGCTGTAAATTTCTGAGTTCGGCCTCAGATTCTGTAGAAATGTGCGGAAGCTTGAATAATAAATTTAATTGCGTGTTGACAAGCACTCGCTTGTTTTCATATCTACACAACAAATTATTCCAAGCCAATGCGAGTCCGTCATTCGTCAGTGGCGCTTTGGCAACGATAGCTTTTGCCTCACCTCGCGTTTTTTGATTTAAATGAAATAACTTTTCTACTGGAGGTAGCCTCGGGATATTCCCATAAATGGCGGCAAATAAATCCGTAAATGAGGGCCATTGTAAAACATCGCCATAAAATATTTCGGTATGACTTTGCGGTAAATTGATGGAATCCCTCACGGGCTCTACCGTTTGTTGTGACCGTTCAGGTTGAATCACCGTTGAATTTGAAGTAGGGCTTTGGTTGAATGCCGTGAGGTTGTGCATGTGTTCGCCCATCAAGGCCGCGCAACACATATAAGCGTGGTAACAGCTTGAATATTTTAGCTTAATGTCGTCAATTGAGCTTGTGTCCGAAGTATCTATCTTTGGCAAACACAACTTGTATTCTGACTTTACCTTTGCCCACAGAGATTTCAGTTCAGTTTGTTGTACTTCAAGAGAGTAGGCAGTTTGGTTGTTTGCTGTTAGAGTAAAAAACTCCTCAAACTCCAATAGAGTATCTGCAGCTGTGGTAAATGCTCTGATGGATTCCATTGTTTTCGAAAATTGAACTGGAACTGCAAAAATGTTGCACAAAATCGGATCTAAAACTTGAAATTAAAATTTAAGAAACATTTGCAAATATGTTGCAAAAGTTCAAAAGTTATGGAACCAATCACGGACAGACTACAAATTAGTGTGCGTTGTTTTTTAGTGAAGCGTGAAATTTCGAAGACTCAAAAAAATTAATAAATTTAGTACTATTTTTTCAAAGTATTTTTCGAATTTAATTAGAATGTGCTTGCTGGGTAATCGGCCCAATGCACTTGTACTTGCACTTGCAAATTTCAGTGAAGTATTTTCTCAAAGTATTTTTCCCAAATTTAATTTGAATGTGCTTGCTGGGTAATCGGCCCAATGAACTTGCAAGCCTAGTCTTCGAATATGTACACAAACAAAATTGATGTGTGCTTAATTGTTTTATTTAAATGCAAATACAAATACAAATAAAAATTCACAAGCACTTTTTTAATTTATGAACTAATCACTTTCACTTTGTTCACGGGGTTATTTTCGAATTTAACAGTACACTATTCTGTTTGTTGCTGTCCTTCTGGGATGGTGCTGCGCTGCTTTGCCTTTGCTGCTTTCTTTTTGCTGCCTTTCCTTAGCTATTTGGCTTTCTTGCCGTCGCTCACTTCACTTTTCTAATATTTCGTGTCACTCACTTCACTTGTAATTTATATTTTTTGTTTTTTTTTTTTTTTTGGAACTCGCGAAACTGCAGGTGCGTTTTTGCTGCTTGCCTTTATTGCTATTCGAGCAATATATGGAAAGGCAGGGTTGAGCGACTAGACTCAAATTAACCCAAGAAAAAACAAAAAACCCGGGAGAGATTGTTGACGCTCCAGACGATTTTGTGCGTCAGAGAAATTTATAATTTTATTCGGATAACAGTGTGTGTGGGTTTTTTCTTGCAAAGTGAAATAATCAGTGCATTTGCCAGGTGTATTTATTGTTGTACTTAAATGAAGTACAATACTGCCTGCAGTCTTGTGCGTTGATTTTGTGGGTAGAGTGCCAAAAATAAGTTTTGGTCTCCACTTCACACTGCACAATGGGTTTTGTACATAAATGATGCAAAAATTAACTAATCTATTGCCTTTTTAGCTTGCAGAGCACAAATCCAAAATATGTTTAGCTGTAACTTGCGTGTTGCTAAATCTGGCAAATTATGCACTTTTACTTCAAATAAAAATCAACTTGTTACCTGTTATCCGGCTCGAAGGACCAATGGTAATTCGGGTGGTGGAGCCCGGTGTGGCTCTTTCCGTAATTGTGGTTGGCCGTGGGGAAACGGTCGGCGCAAATTTATTCCACAGAAATATTAAATAAAACAAAAGGTTTCATATAATATATATAGTTTATATAATAAATTGGAAGCACACTTACCACGTCTGTGTCGCAGGGCTGCCGCCAAAGAAGAGAGCGCGCAACTTTTTAGTTAGTGTTTAGTTGCACGCGAATTAAAACTTCGAAAAAGAGGAACAGAAAAGATTGCTCTGCCTATACAGACGTGGCAAAGAAATTGGGCGGGGGCAGCGTCAACACTGTATATTGTATACTGTGCATATGCAAGTATATATTTTTTTTTTGCGAACTTAATTGTATGCCCTTGTATGTACACTCGTAGGTACACAATACCCCTTGCATATGTGTCTGGTCTGCACGTAATATGCTTTTATATAAATATGTATAAAGTAAAGACAAAAGGAAAGGTTTGCCAAATAAAATATTTTAAATATGTATGTATATTTTTTGTTGTACCGCAGCCTTTATATATTTTCAATAAATGTCGGATAATTTGTGCAAATTTAAAAATTTGATTAATGCTTTTTATATTTAATTGTCCCCTATATGTACAAATGTATTTGAGTATACCAAATATGTATAAATAATGTTCGTATTGTGTTCGCGTCGTATTGTTGTTGTAGGTGCGATACGAATAGAAGAGATTTCACAATGTACCAGTGTCAACCTTTTTATAAAAGTTATTTTATGTGATATTTATCTCTACTTCGATATTACTTGTGATAACAAAATCGTATGTGTAACCTATTTAATTATTCGTGTCTTCTTTATTGAGTCTATTTTAAAACTAAACTTTCAATTCACTTACAATTACAGCTTAACCTACGCTACCGTCGCTGCTCTACCTGTGGCTAACTACCGTAGACGTTAGGAGTATGTTAAGCCAGCGGATCCCACGATTTTCGCTGTTGGGGTCTGGTAACTATATTCTGCAATGTCGGATGTTAGGCAAATAATGCAGACTGAGTAATTTGACTGCCAGCGTTTCGGGTTAACTCCTCTCTTCCTAAGTGAGGATCGTTAGCGATCCTTTCAGTTACCTTTTTTACCAATACATCTATTGTCCTTTTGGCAGTATGATTTTTGTATGTTATCAAAGCAAACCGCAACAATACTATGTATGATAATGACTGTCGTTATTATAACTATAAAAACCATTGTTTAAGAGTTGTCTTCTCCTTGAAGAGCATCAATATAATTCACATTTTCCACATTCATTTCTTGACAATAGTTTAGGCTCAAAGTGTCTAGATGACACAAATTGACAGATTGCTCGGTTATGCTCGGCCACTATTATTTCGTTTTGGTCACCTTCATTGAAAATATTTGTAACCATTTTTTCTGTGTTACGAAATTTTATGTTGGGGTGGTGTTTAAACAGACGGGGCTGAATTTTTGCTAAAACTGGGTAGGCTGCAATCAGTGGCGTAGCTTGGGCTGAACGTCTTGGGGGCGGCAAAACGATCTTCGCTTTTTTTAATATTCAGAAAAATACTTCAACAAATTTTTTTATAAAATTTATTATAAAAGAAAAAGAGTTGTACACTCACAATGTAATAATCTAAATAACAATGAAAAATATTAATTTTTACTCGAATACTCTTCAGTCTTTGAATTTATCCTACATCTTTTGGCTTATATCTTTCTTAAAAATAGTGATAGAACTTACAGATGCACTTTTCTAGCATTGATCGCTGCAAAATCCCATATCATATCATTGTAATTTAAAGTTGAACCAGTTACACATTCTATTGAGAGAATCGCAAGATTGAACAGTCTACTCTGACTCAGGATCGATCTCAAGTAAGATTTGATCAATTTAAGTTTGCTTAAAGATCTTTCACAAGATGCAACTGATACAGATATGGTGAGTAGTATTCTTAAAGCTGTCGCTAACGTCTCGTAGTCCAGTCCCATTGAAGAAATACGTATATAATAAAACTTTTTCTGGCGAAAATCCAATTTGTTCTTCGTTTTTCTTCGCTCTCTTTAATAAAAGTAGGTTGTCTTGGATGTCACTGTATAAATCTTCGTTATAGTCATCTGGATAGGATTCGGCAAATTTTTTTTTTTTGTAAACATTCACTTTTGTTCGAACCACCCCATGAAACTTATAGGTAGGTAGATAAAGAGGGGCGGCAGAACATCCTTGGCCCCGGACGCCCGAAGTTGTAGCTCCGTCACTGGCTGTAATGAACAGCATTTACAACGCTATCATTAATAATCTCCTCCAGCGTTTTTAGCGGCGATTCTATACTACTCAATGATACTATATGCCTGTGTTTCGATCCAAATATTATAACTGATCGCTTTAATAAGCTTTCATCCTCTTGAAGTATTATCTGATTTCGGAAGCAATTGACCGGTTTATCCACCGTTTCGATGGTATAGGTCAGTGACTCTTCGCTGTGCACATTGGCACAGTCAGAGTGTGCTTCCGTTTTAATCTCTATCATATTCATGTGGTGTCTTGACAATGCGTCGGCGACATGATTGTCTTTACCTGGGCCCGAATCGCGGCAGTCGTGAGCGAGCAAGTAATCGTATCGAATGAAATTTCGTAACATGTCGAGTGTGCGGATCATCACACTCTGTACGAAACGAACAGAAATTTTATAAAATAATTTCCCTGGTGTAGCTATAAATGACATTTTCGAATGCATTGAAATACGAAACAAAACAAGTAATTTAATTTGAGTTGAACGCAAATATTCAAATTTATTATACGTTTATATATAAATTTACTAAATTTATTTTTGCATTCAAGAAAATGAACCCTAACGTGTTTTTTTATACAAGTTCATCTGATTCAGATGAAAAACATCACCAAATGGCCATAAGGTTCAGGATTCGTGATAAAAGTAATTCCATTTTTAATTAAACCGTTTAACATAGTATAAATCTTTTTATTTTAAATCATTTACAAATTCGGGAAGCGGTTTAAATCGACCAAAGACGCATTTAATTTCATCCTATCGGAAATTCAAATTCAATGGGCATTTATCAACCGCAGTATCACCAATGCTTCAATCAGCCGGTGGACCGGTGAAAAATTCTCAGTAATGATAAAAGAAGTCGGTATAGTCCTGAAAAGATAGCAAAGTTCGGCATTATATGTGCAGCGTTGCATAACATCTGCATACAATTTAAAAATTCAACATGTTGCAGATATTCTATAAATGAAAACAATGATACAGAAAAGATATGGAAAATGAGACTCAATTAACTAAAGTTGGTCATAAAATTAGAGATCATATTATACTGTCTTTAGATAATAAATGAATTAATCGTTCCAAGAACATTTGAAGTCATATTTTATTTAAATAAATATATTTTTATTAAAAACAGGAACTTGGAATTAACATATCGTATATATTGGTATTTATTTCTGAACTTTTCTCTTTAAAATATCCAGCTCATGAATTTTAATCTGCAACTCCACAGCTTTCATTTGCATATCTGCTTTATGCACATCTTCTTTTATTTGCAGCGATCTCTTCTTTAAAGAAATTAGTTTCTCAAGATTTTTACTTCTACTGCAACATCTATCTCCGTAGCTTGAAGGAGTTGCTCTTCTGCTACAGTTAAAAGCTTTTCCTCGTACGGACAACTACCAGTCCTTTCTTTCGAGGCTTTGTTGAATGAAGTTTTCTTTTTTATATTGTTATCAGCAAATACCTATATTTGTAAATTATTGTTATTATTTTAATCATCTATTATTTTATTTATTTAATGAATATTATTTATTGATCTTACTTTTCGCATAATTTAGCATCTTTCACCGGTAGCCTGGAAGCGTTAAGTTTTAGCGTCAATGCACCACAAAGCTTATTTGATGCAACTTTGCCTTGCTCACAATTAGGCAGAATATTATTTGCTAAGTTCTGATGCTGTAGCATAAAATCACTCATCAAATTTTATTTACGAATAATTATTTTGTTTACATTTGTCCCTAAGTCATAAGTTATCATTAAAAATACATGTTAATAAACTCAATAAAAGACAAATAACTTAAATTTTACCTCCGATAATTTTTAACTGATATATTCAAAACTTTTTTTTTATTTATGCTATAACGTTTCTCAAATAGCTAACGAGTGAGATTTCGAATCTTTCGTACAAACAGAACACTTTATCGAATGAGGAAATTTCAAATTTCGAAAGTGCGTAGGAGGATGGAGTCATGTGTAGAAATTCACGCAAGTGAGGAAAATTCTCTGATCGCCATTCAATTGGGAGTGGCCAGAACGATTCTTTTACATATAGCTCAAGCAGCTCACGACTTCCGGTCTGTGACAAAGTATCCCCTGGGTAGCCTCAGAACATCCGTTTGAATGCGAGCTAAAGTGAGAATACGAAACATCCCCAACATAGGGTTGTGCGCTGTGTTTGGGACCCGCAACGAAAAAAAACACCCCCAATGAAAATTAACAATCAGCCTCGGATGAGAGTCCACCTTTTAATGACGACCATGGCAAACGAAATAAGGACTACGAATTGAGGCCATGCACCTGGAATATCCGGTCCCTTAATTGGGAAGGTGCCGCTGCCCAGCTGGTTGATGTCCTCGAGAAAATAAAGGCTGACATCACCGCCGTCCAAGAAATACGATAAACGGGACAAGGACAGAGACGAGTAGGTCCTTGTGGCATTTAATACAGTGGCCATATAAAGGAGCGCAAGTTTGGTGTGGGATTCGTAGAGGGTGAGAGACTCCGTCGCCAGTACTATTATTTACTCCGGTGAATGAACGTCTAGCCACAATCTGCATCAAAGCGAGGTTCTTCAACATATCGCGGATTTGCGCCCATGCCCCGACGGAAGAGAAGGACGACGTGACCAAAGATGCATTTTATGAGTGCTTCACCCGAGGTTCTAACATCGACTCGGACCACTATCTTGTTGCAGCCAAGATTCCCACCCGCCTCTGTGCAGCAAAAAACGCACCCCAACAAACACAAGAAAGGTTCGACGTCGAGAAGCTGCAATCGCTGCTCTCTGAGAGCACTCGTCAACAACTCGGTATAAGGGCACTGTGGGACAGAAAATGCGGCGGCTTACAGAAGGTTTCAAGACCGGAGCATACTCTTGTAGAACCCCCAAAGGTGATCTAGTCACCCACTCACCCATGCCCAGAGCATACTTAAATTATGGAGGGAACACTTCTCTAGCCTTCTGAATGGCAGTGAAAGCGCAACACTGGGAGAAGGCGAATCCGATTCCTCAATCGATGACGATGGAGCAGATGTTCCATTACCCAACCATGAAGAAGTTCGAATAGCAATTCCCCGTCTAAAGAACAACAAAGCGGCAGGGGTCGAAGGATTGCCGGCCGAGCTATTCAAAAACGGCGAAGAAGAACTGATAAGGAGCATGCATCAGCTTCTTTGTAAAATATGGTCGGACGAAAGCATGCCCAACGATTGGAATTTAAGTGTGCTATGCCCAATCCATAAAAAAGGGGACCCCACAATCTGCGCCAACTACCGAGAGATTAGCCTCCTCAACATCGCACATAAGGTTCTATCAAGCGTATTGTGTGAAAGATTAAAGCCCACCGTCAACAAACTGATTGGGCCTTATCAGTGTGGCTTTAGACCTGGAAAATCAACAACCGACCAGATATTCACCATGCGCCAAATCTTGGAAAAGACCCGTGAAAGGAGAATCAAGACACACCACCTCTTTGATTTTTCTACCGATACTCTCATATTAGCCTGGTAGAGATTACGAAACACCCATTCAATGTCCTTTACGTGATCTTCGGCTGTTTTTGAGTAGATAATTACGTTGTTGATGTAAACGTGGCTTGTCTTGCCAATTTGGTCCCTCAGAACATCTTCGATTGCTCTTTGAAATATACTTGGAGCGTTTTTAAGCCCAAAAGGCAAGCGGCAGAATTCGTACTTGCCATTGTTTACAGAGAAGACTGTTTTTTCCTTTTCTCTTTCCGCCAACTCAATCTGGTGAAACCGCGATCTCGAATCGGTAATTTGTCCTCGATTGTGATCTCTTTCAGTTTTCTGAAGTCAATCACCAAGCGTTTCTTTTTATTCCCTGCTTGATCTATTCCTTTTTTGTTTACAATCCAAATCAGGTTATTGAAGGGGGACCTTAACGGACGATTGATGCCATTGGCAAGAAGGTCAGCTACCTCTTTGCTTACGAAGTCAGCTACACCCATAGGATATGGGTAGAGTTTGGAGTAAACTGCCTCTTCGATTTTAGTTCTAATGTTAGCAATTATATTTGTATTGAAAGGCAAAGACTCGTTAGGGTCTGCCTTTTTTGTTGCTAATCATTTTACAAAACTGATTTCGGACAGAAAAAGGAATCTCTTCGCTTCTTACCTTGAGGAAATTGACATTTTTACATTCATGGAACAACAAGTTTTCGTTTCCAAAATCATGTCGTATTGTTCCATTGCTCAAGTCTATTTCAGCATTTATTTGTTTCAAAAGATGTAACCCAATTATACCATCAAAAGTTGAAATATTAAGCAGTACGAAAAAATCGGTGATTACACCGAACATTTTAATTCCACATTTTTCTCTCACAGGACTATTACCATGAAAAGATTTTACTGAAAATGGTCTAGATTCGAGAAGGCAGCTTTTTAATTCGGGTATACTAAATTATTATTTTCTTCAATCCAATCCTCTAAATTTCGTTATTTCTTATTAAAGCTTGTTTACACAAAATGGAATAACAACACTGTCACAATTTTTTCTTAAAGCAATCTATTCTTAATCATTTACACAAATGAGAATAACAACACTGTCACAATTTTTTGGGAGCTAGTTATTTTGTGATATAAGTGCCCAAAAAATAAGGTGACATTTGAATTTAAACTGCGCGCGTCAAAGGATTTGGAGAATTATTTTTTTGTTTAGGTTGGTAGTACTATCAGTCACATTTATGTCAAATTTCATGTCAAAATATTCAATAGTGTTTGAGATACGTGTCGTTTTGTGAGCTGCTAAAAGAGAGTTTTTCGTTTTTTGCGATGTCGAATTTTGTTGAGCAAAGAATTTGCATTAAATTTTGTTTACGGAATCAATTTTCTGCTGCGGATACATTGAGGATGGTGCAGAAAGCCTTTGGTGATGAGGCTATGTCTAAAAAAAATGTTAACAAGTGGTATAGTGAGTTCCATGCCGGCCGTGAACGTGTCGAAGACGAAGAGCGTCCAGGGCGACCATCAACCTCAACCGACGAAGCTCACGTTCAACAAATCAAAGATTTGGTGTTGCAAAACCGTCGATTCACAATTAGAACCCTGCTGATTAAGTTGGCATATCTAAAGGCTCGGTCAATACCATTTTGAAGGATGTTTTGGGCCTCAAACGCGTCAAATCTCGACTGGTACCGAAAACATTGAATTTTTTGGAAAAAAGGCGTCGCGTTGAAGTGTGTGAAACGATGCTTTCCGACTACCAGGGTGTCATAAAATGCATTATAACTGGCGATGAGACTTGGATCTATGCTTACGACCCCGAATCAACCGATCAATCGAGCCAAAAGAGAGCCGAGACCAAAAAAATCGCGCCAAAGTCGCTCAAAAATCAAGGTCATGTTGATTGTTTTCTTCGATTATCGTAGTGTTGTGCATTATGAATTCCTTCCAACCGGTCAAACAGTCAACAAGGAATATTATTTGAACGTTATGCGTCGTTTGTGTAACGCTATCCGCTTAAAAAGGGAGGAATTGTGGAAAGACAATTCTTGGTTTTTACACCACGATAATGTACCATCCCATACTGCCCTCGTAATTCGTGATCATTTCGCCAAAACCACAACCCATATCGTTCCGCAACCACCGTATTCACCTGATCTGGCGCCGTGCGACTTCTGGCTGTTCACCAAGCTCAAAAAACCGCTCCCGGGGATACCGTTTTTATACGATAGAGGAGATTCAATCCGCAGCGAAGACGGGACTGAAGGCCATCCCGGAAAGTGACTACAACCAGTGTTTCGAAGATTGGAAATCCGTTGGCATAAGTGCATTGCATCGGGAGGGTATTACTTTAAAGGGGATGAAATTGATTTGGAAGAATAAATAAAGAATATTCAAAATAAATACAACGCCACCTTATTTTTTGGGTACAGTGTTGAATCTCTACTTCGATATTACTTGTGATAACAAAATCGTATGTGTAAGTTATTTAATTATTCATGTTTTCTTTATTGGGTCTATTTTAAGCCTAAACTCACAATTCACCTTCAACTATAGCTTAACCTACGCTACCGTCGCTGCTCTACCTGTAGCTACCTGCCGTAGATGTTGGGAGTATGTCGAGTCAGCGAATCCCACGGTTTTCGCTGCTGGGGTCGGGTTACTATGTTCTGCATTGTCGGATGTTAGGCAGGCAATGCAGACTGAGTAATTTGACTACCAGCGTTTTGGGTTAACTTACATATAAGTATGTAAATATGTTGTTAAATGTAATATAATACGGAGTTGTTATTAGTTGATATACCTGTATTTATGTTTGAATTTATCATTTCCTTTATTTTCTCTTCTTGTATTTTTATTGTGCCTTTTGCTAGTTTTTTTAAATATACTACTTACTGTTTTGAGAAACAGAAGGAGTATTGCGAAGAATCTTGCAAGTGAATTCTTGAATTTAAATTGTTGTTTAATTAGTTTGTTATCTGTGTTTGTAACACAGGGGTAAGCAAATAGGCAAATAAAATTTTTTGTCTTATATACATACATATCTTAAACGTTGGGTTTATGAAGCTGTTATTGTTGTGGTACGCCCTTGTGCTTCAGTGTTCCTTTTTGTGATGATCCGTATGCCTTGTTATTGTATTGAATTAAGGTGTTTTTATTGTCCGATCGCGTCCGAACTACGTTTGGTGATAAGACTTTAGATTTAGGTTTAGATTTTTATTACGCGCCCGTTGGATTTTAGTTTTGTATAACTTTATGTATTTTAATAGCTTTTCTCCTTGTTTATTAACGCGTTTGTAAATACGTATTTATTTAATATTTCAGTTTATGTACATATTTTTATATACGTGTGTTAATATTGTTTCTGTCTTTTGGATATGTTTTATGTGCTTTTAAATTGCAAATTTTTTTGGTTTTGCTTTTTTCCTATAAATCCTTTCTATAGGCTCGAAGGACCATGTCTTATTTCTTAATTTTCCACGCACTCATCGTTTGGAAAAGTACGAAAAGCAAGGAAAGCATTTACAGTTTTTCCATAATCTTTATAAACTTTATTTTTATCATCAGCCATAACATTTTCAAAAACAACGATATCTATTATACAATTCACTTTAGTAATTGAGAGGGGAAGCACTGCTATTATTCTTAAACCTTTCATGCCCGATGTTGCCTATAGGAAATATTTACATATTTTCTTCTAAGTCCCGTTATATAAATTTTTTGACACGCGGTTTTTTTCATTCTGTAGTCTGCTATGCAAGGGTTCATTCAGTAGGCGTTTTTCGTAGAGTGAAATTGTCAAGATCGCGAAAAAGGTGTTTACGCAGAATGTGTTTGAAAAGTTTAAAATAGTTATTTTATTGTAAAACCAAGGGAACAACATAAATAAATAAAGGTAATATTGTTATTGAAAATAAAAATAAATCATTGAAAAATTGTTTAGTTTAAAAAAGTGCTGTTGTCGATAGGCAACATCTTGTAACTATCGAACCAGGACACTAAGGATTTTGAAATTTTTATCACTTCATACTAGAGTTAAGACTAACATATATTTGTCCTAAAAAATGGTTTAGCTCCGCCCATTTAATTCGGGCATTAAAGGGTTAAAAACAGCATTAAACATTATGAGGATAGAAAAATCAGTACGCACAATATTCAAACAACAACCATTACATTTAAAGCAATGAACCAACCCTGGTTAATTACTGCAATATATTACAAAATGCACCCATACAAATTTATTATTGGAGGCGACTTCAACGCATCTTTAAAAATGTTTACTGGGAAACGCGCCTAACGATAGCTAAAGAGCGAGACTTATTCCAGGCAGCTCAAGAACCCGGGTGTGAGTTTGTACCGACCGGAACACCAACTTACTGGCCAACGGACAGAAACACAATACCAGATGTAATAGACTTCTTTGTAACCAGGAAGATATCTCGAAATTTCATAGAAATAGAAGGTGGGTTAGATCTAAGCTCCGATCACTCACCATTATATTTAAAACTAAGTAAAACAGTCATTAAAAGAGATCTTAATCTGAAGCTTTACAACAAAAATACGGACTGGACTTCCTTCAAACAAATACTTCAAACTAAAATAAAGTGTTTGAAAATCACAACAATTGAACAACTAAAGTTAGAAGTTAACACATTTACGAAAGAAATTCAGCAAGCAGCTTGGAATAACACTCCAGGGATAAAAGTATATGTTCAAATTACCATAAAGAAATAAAAATCCTCCTAATTAAAAAAGGAAAGTTACGGCGGAAATGGCAACAAACCCGCTCACCACTCGACAAACCCAACCTTAATAAGGCAACAGCTGAATTAAAATGAGAAATCGCTCATATTAAGAATGAGTCAATTAATAAATATGTATCTCAAAAGTACAAAGTATCTGAAACGTCCAACAAGCCACGTTGTCCCACTTAAAATTGCTTCCAATACATGGGCTAGAAGCTAAAGCCATTGCATTTGCAAAACACCTAGCTGAAGCCTTTGAAATCGCGTTCCTCAGTAGTATTCAACACGATTATGCAACACTCCCAGCAATTACCATTTGTGAACTTAAAAGTGAAATTAAAATGCCTAAAGTTAAGAAATCAGAAAATCGATTTAATTACAGCTGAAGTGTTAAAGCAGTTACCATACAAATCCGTCTAACACCTTTTTCAAACCATTGGAAAGTTGCTGAAGTAGTTATCGTTCCTAAGGCAGGAAAGGATCCTCACAAAAGTCATATAGACCAATTTCACTACTTCCAAAATCTCAAAACTTTTTGAAAAATTAATTTATTATTTGACGTTGCACAAGCGTTTGACATGGTATGGCACGAAGGCCTTGTGCAAAAACTAAAATCATGTCTTCCGATTGAGTATTGTGCTCTCTTAGAATCGCATATCACCGTGAGATTTTTCCGTGTAAAACAAGGAAATGAATTCTCCAAACTAAAAGAAATTGAAGAAGGAGTTCCTCAGGGAAGTACCTTAGGTCCACTTTTATATATTCTGTGTACAAGAGACTTACCATTAGTACCAAACAGTATGACCGCCACTTTTGCTGATGGCAATGCAATACTATGCGTTGAAAAGACTGCAGAAAAAGCTGCGCCAAACTCGCAACATGCAATCAACTCTGTAAGTGGGACTAAAAAATGGAGAATAAAACTAAACGGTGGCAAATCGACTCATGTAAATTTTACAAACAAAAGAATCACTTATCAACCAATAAGTATTCTAGATGTGTACATACCATATGCAAATAGAGCTACGAGTAATTATCTTGGCATCACGCTCGATGCTAGATTACGTTGGAAAGAGCATATTAAAATAAAACGGATTGAAGTTAATCTGCAATTGTCGAAAATGAAATGGCTAATTGGGTGAAGGTCAAATCTGTCCATACACAACAAATTACGTATTTTTTTTTGTTTTTTTTTTTAATTATTTTATTTATTGGATCTGCTTTTTCTTAAAGCCTAACAATAAGTTATAAAATCTTAAATCTAATTAAAAACTAGACAGACTCAAGCAAGTGATTGAGCTGTTTTGGTGATACGTCGCTCTTTAATACGCAGGCATATCTCTTCTTTTAAGTCGTGTTTGATCGCAGGAATGTACCAAAGCATTAGCCAAAGGGTTTGGGTGATCTCGGAGTTTAGATAAATATTTAATTCTGCTGTCTTCTACTTCTTTCTTTACCATAGGGATACCAAGGTCTTTATGGATATTTTCGTTACGCATATACCATGGTGATTGTTCTAAGCATTTTTGATTGAAACCTTTGTAATATATCAATATTAGTTGCCCAGGTCGTACCCCACACCGCAATATATAAAAGTACTTTGTTGTCTAGGCTAAGTTTGGAGTTTTTATTTAAAAGCCAATTTAAATCTTCAGCTCTAATCTTCATACATGTTATTTTACTAGAGATGTGTTTTATCTACGTGAGCCTTCTATCTAGGTGAATACCAAGATATGTTACTTCGTTCGCTTGGGGTACTAAAATATTGTTTATTTTTACTGCCGGGCACATCTTTGGTCTTAGCGAAAATGTAATATGCTTACACTTCTGTTCATTCACGTTTATTTGCCATTTCGCTAGCCACTCTTCGACAGAACTTAAATGCTTCTCTAATATTCGTGATGCTAAAATGTGGCATTTGTTACGGCTCACTATAGTTGTGTCATTCGCAAAAGTTGAAGTTAATACATTATTAGCTGTTGGAAGATCTGTTGTATATATTATGTATAGTGTTGGGCCTAAAACACTGCCCTGGGATACACCAGCCCTTATCTGTCGTTCATCAGATACTTTTACCATAAATTTTCTATTTTTCAAATAACACTCCAATGTTTTATACAATTCTAAAGGTAGAATTTTTTTAATCCTGTATAAAAGACCTTCGTGCCACACCTTATCAAACGCCTGAGCTACATCTAGAAATATGGCTGAACAGTACTCCCTGTGCTCAAATGCTTTCCTCATCTCGTTAGTAATTCTATTTACTTGCTCTATTGTGCCATGTTTCTCACAAAACCGAATTGATGTATTAGTATTGTATTATTTTCATGGAGGAAAGGAGACATGTTTGATAGTAATACTTTTTCAAATACTTTTGAAAGACAGGGTAGAAGACTGATTGGTCTGTGTTCAGTCTTTCCCAGGTTTATCTATCAAGATAATCTGCGACTTTTTTCAAGAAATTGGATAGTATCCGAAACTAAGAATTGCATTGAAGAGAGCATCTCTACAGCAATAATTGGTAACTCAGTTAGCATTTTTGGGGAAATGTTATCATGACCCGGCGCCTTTTTTGGATTAAGTTCTTTGATGATACCAATAATTTCAAAAGAAATTACGTATTTATAAACAAATAATCAAGACGTTATGGTCATACGGTGTGCAACTGTGAGGATGTGCCAATGATAGGAGTATTAATATTATACAACGTTTTCTAAATAAGGTGCTAAGAGGCATTGTAAATGCTCCTTTGTACTGCAGAAGTTCTGATATTAATCGAGACCTAAGGATGAATACAGTCGCCGAAGGAGTAAGGAGTCAGGCAGATGCTCACTACCAAAGGATTAATGCACATCTGAACGAGGAGGCGAGAAATCTTCTTTTAGACACATGCCGCTCTAGTCGATTATGTCGAAAAAAAACCACATAAATAGTTTAAATAGAAGCTAAAATGTAAAGGAATATAACTTTTATTTTCTATGTAATTTGTTTTTAAGTTATTCAGATCAAACTGCTCGTTAGTTTTTGAAACTAGTTGTAGTGATATCAATCTTTGTTAAAGTTTTAAAAATGTTTGTAATAAAAAAAAATAAACAACAAAAAAAACTTTATTTTTATTTATTTATTTAGTTAAGTCTATGAACATTAATACTTACAGACTAATGGAGAATTAAATTACAGTTTCATAAGTAGATAACTTAAACTAAAAAACAGAATTGAAGGTATTAATGAAGGATACCCTAAAAAGAGAAAAATCAAGAAGAACTTTCTCGGAAATCGTGTTAAGCTCACGCATAGCACGCTTGAGAGGAGCATATTCAGCAAAATTAGTACTTTCCTTTTTATAAAAAAATGGGGAATAGATCTGAGACAACGCTGAGGAGTATTGAAGATAATTTTCCCCAATAAATAGGCACAGACAATACCTCAATTAATTACATTGAAAACAAATCAAAGGCAGAGAACGGACCGTCGATTTACCAGTAATTTAATATGTAAAGCAATAACGAGATGTATACGATTGTATTGGGTCAACGAACTTTAAGGAGCGGAGAGCAAATTTAAGAAAAATCTTTTGAACACGCTCGATCCTATTAACTGACGATGTGCAGTATGGTATCCAAATGAACACTGCGTACTCCAAAATGGACCGAACAAAATATGTATACAGTAATTATAACGTGTAGGGGTCGGAAAAACTTGTAGAATTTCGACGGACAAAGCCGAGTACAGAAAATGATATTGAAGTGATATAGTTGATATGATTACTGAAAGAAAATCTGTTGTCAAAGATTACCCCAAGATCTTTGATTTCAGTAACACATCTCAGGAGATAATTAGAAATATTGTAACTTAAAGATAGGATGTTACGTCCCCTACCATAAAAGATCTGAGAGCATTTATCTAGATTCAGAAAAAGCTTCGATTTCAGGCACCAATCATAAAAAGTATCAATATCACATTGAAGTTTGAGTACATCTTGTGAGTTTTTGATTATTGCAGAAATTTTTAAGTCATCTGCATATAACAGAATGTTAGCGAAAGAGAAGCAACAGGAGATGTCATTGTTAAACAGCACAAAGAGAAGTGGACCCAAAACGCTTCCTTGTGGCACTTCCGATGACGCAATGAAAGAATCAGATGACACCCCATCGACACTGACAACGCATCGTCTATTGTGTAAATGTGATTTAATCCACTGCAAGAAGACCGAGTGAAATCCTAAAGATGATAAGTTTTTAATTAGAATATTGAGTGAAACTTTATCAAAGGCTTTAGAGACAAAATCTACCTGAAATCCAGCGAAGAATGCAGACGTACAATAATCGCTAAAAATCGCTAAGTTTGACACAGTGGAGCGTCCCGCGACAAAACCATGCTGATTGACATTAATTATTGATTTTACTGCAAAAAATAATTTGTTTTTAACAGAATACTCAAAAATTTTCGAAATAGTAGAAAGTTTAGAAATAGGCCTGTAATTGGAGACTACATCCTTTCTACAACCTTTGAGAATAGGGGTAATGCATGCCAATTTCCAGTCAGAAATAAAATTCCCAGAGGAGAGAGACTTACTAAAGATAAGCATGTGAGGATATACCAAGGCAGTATAATTTTTTGTAAGTACAGGCGGAAGCTCATCCAAATCCAATTTGGAAAAAGACTTAATATCACCAATAGCCTTGGCAATATCATCCTGTGAAAAACACAGTGAGCCAAAATTTATGGATAGAAAATTATTAGCCGAAAAAGTGGAACTAATACCGAGATCATCGCGAACATAATTCGATTTGAAAAATTCAGCAAACAAGTTGGATAATTCGCCAGGAGTGCATGCCGACTTATCACCCCAGCGTAAAGCAGAGGGAATGGCCGAACACGCTCTTCTAGATTTTACAAAGTTCCAAAAGAATTTAGGGTTCGACTTAATTGTAGACTCCGTACTATAAATAAACCTTTTATAGAGAGAATTATCCAATGCATTAAACAGTCTTGTGTAGTGCTGATATTGAACAAAGAAAACATGAGATTTAGTTGTATCCTATACAATTTAATACCTTTAAAATTACACTCACCCAATCAAAGTTGTGGACTTAGAATCATATGAACAGCAAGAGAAACAATGTTCAGCTATCATAGAAGAGCCCATTGAAATGCAATGGAAAATTAAAACAAGATCGTCGAAAAATTCTACTTCCTTCCAAATGAGGTCTAAAATTAACAAAATAGTCAGGCAATGTAGAATATATTCAGAAAATAAGTAAGAGAGACATCCAAACAAACCAGAGATAAAACTTATCCCATTCCTGAATATCCAGGACAAATTCTTCATATCGACATATTTATAGCAGAGAAAAAATTAATACTAACAGCTATAGATAAATATTTCAAATGCGCTCAGGCAAAAATAAATAAATCCAGTACAACAGAAAATATCTGGTAACCGCGCAGACAAGTACTTTTCACATTTGGAACACCAGAAACTCTAATTATTGACAACGAAAAATCACTCAATTCTCATTCCATAATGTTTATGATAGAAGACTAAATAAGGATTCAAATCTACAGAACACCACCACGCACAAGCCAAGCGAATAGACAAATTGAACGGTTTCACTCAACTCTTGCAGAAATTTTAAGATGCTTTAAGACCGAAGGCTTAAATAGAAATGTTAATGAATTAAAGCGATTGTAGACCATTAGAAGTAACAGCGATAAAGAAAAGAGAATTAATAAATAAAATTGAGTACAAAACAATTCTATTATGTGTTTAATTCTATTTTGTGAAATATAATTCATGGAAAAATTAATCAATTAATTGCAAATCGTATAATAATTTGTCTGCCTGTCCAAAAAGTGTAGTGGTTGGCATAACGAATGACACTTGCATAGCACATCTGTTAAAAAGTAAAGTCGGCAAATGCACAAACGTAAATAACAAGAATGTTGTTAATAAATATGTTACATTTGAAAAGGAAAATATAAAATTAAATGAGTCATATTTGATCAAACACTGTAATACAAGTATTGAGATAGAAAACAAAATGTATTTTTCAAAAGAAATAACAGAAAATAAGCCATTAACAGCAATATTGCAACCAATGGCAATGCGTAGCACAGTAGAAGAAATTTTATCTTTAAAATCAATCAAAGAATTTCAATCAAATGAAACTGAAGAAATATCATCTTTAGGGAGACAAAACTATACTTACCTTACTATAAAATTAATGTAACATCTATATTGATTCTAAAGTATGTAATCACAATTGTTTTAAGTAAATTTAAGCAAAAGAAACTTAAAATAAATAAAGAAACAAACCTTAACCAAGACACTATAGAAATCGGGATAAAACATTTACCAAAAATTTTGCTCGACTCCATCGAACGAAGACGCTCGAACTTAAGGGCTAATTCCTCCGCCCAAAATCAAAGTGGGAATCTATTTAGTAAATTCAATATTTCACATAAATAAAACAGCTGAATCCGATTCGAAGAATCAGCGCGGTAAATTGAACCAAAAATATAAAGTTTAGTCAACGCTCTGCCCTGTAGTTTGTAGGTATTAATTGTGATTTTAAAGCTTCTATTGTACTCACAAGAATAGCCTCTTCTCCATTCGGATTTGCATTATAGTTGTTCCTCATAATAGTTTTGCACTGTGTAAGCGTAGTCCTTTAATTGGCACCATATAGCACAAAAATTATGTTATAAATATACTACATGTATCAGTCAAAACATATTTTTTGCTACTGAGATCTGTTACTAAATCAGCAAAAGAGGAGTAAATAATAAGTAAAATTATATTACCGTACATGCTGTAGCTTGTCCTCGAATACTGTCCTTGTGAATTAATTTCCTCTTTGTTGTTAAGATCGTGTCCCCACGGGTTTCTTTTAATTTGTGTTTATTATATTTCGTAGCTTGTTTGTTCCACCTATTGTTTTTACGTAGATAACGGCTTATTCGTTGTATGTTAACACCTTCCCGTTTTATTGTGATATATTAAGAATTTCTCCTGATTTTTACTAATTTTGTCTCTTATATAAGGATATTTTTCACGATTGAAGAATACTTCTTCTGGCTTATACCCTGTGGTCAACTGTTTAGGTTAGGTTAGGTTAGATTAGATGGCTGATCAGAGATCGCAAATGGACTATAGAAGTAGTCCTTTGTGAAAATCGAACTCCCGTGCTCGGACTTAGAGATCGGCAAACCGTTTAGTATCCAATAAAAATTTGCAGAGGCGCTTAATTTCTATGGCCGCCAGATCGGTGGGATGTCTGAAGGTATGTGCCCCCAAGTGCCTAAGTCTTGATCTCCCAAAAGCAGGGCAGTCAAGAAGGAAGTGCTGGCTAGTTTGTACTGCATCTTCTTCCAAGCAGCTTCTGCATGCGGCAACTGGTAAGATTCCCAGTCTTACAGCATGAATGCCAATAGGGCAGTGGGCCGTCAAGAGCCCCATCATTAATGAGAGGCTAGACTTACTGAGGGCAAAGAGATCACTAGATCTCCTGCAATCTATCTTGGGCCAAAAGGCTTTTGCGACCGCGCAGGTACCAATGCTGGCCCATCGCTGACCGAGCAGCCGCAAGGCCCAACTATCCAGTTGTAGAACTCAAGAGGATTCAGGAGCACCTACCCGTTCCCATTCTACCGATAGCGATTTTAGGGCGCCTTTCCTTGCAGTTACCTGCGATTCCGCTGTGGCCCGGCACCCGTACCAGTCTTATAATAAAAGCTCTCGCCGCCAGAGACAGTGACGCCAGACACTCTTCGATCAACCCTGAACGCAATGTGAATGAGTTCAAGGCTAGTATCGCCGCTCTGCTATCCGCGTGAATGGTCACTTCTCTGAAGGTAGACACTCTTTTGAGCAGCATATCTGCTGCTACCTTCATGGCTGCAACATCAGCCTAGAAAATACTGCAATAGTCGGGAAATCTGAAGCTGGATTTTATGGAGAGCTCTCGACAGTAGACCCCTCCACCAACCTTCCCCCGAAGCTTTGACCCATCCGTAAAGAAGCTTACTGCCCC
The DNA here is from genome assembly GCA_037783105.1 of Bactrocera zonata. Classification (NCBI taxonomy): domain Eukaryota; kingdom Metazoa; phylum Arthropoda; class Insecta; order Diptera; family Tephritidae; genus Bactrocera; species Bactrocera zonata. The sequence continues at coordinate 454,418 of JBAWJQ010003510.1, read as the reverse complement.
TCTCCTCCAACGGCTTCTTCCCTGCCAAACCTCCCTCGCCGGTATACGTGCAGAGAAGGAGCCACCGGAGTTCGATAAGGCGACTCCATGATCCAGATGATCCGGTATGCAGTCAAAGCTTGTGAGGATATCCGAGTGTTCAGATACACGCTCCTTTAGGAACCCAGACTCCCTGAGCCTAATAGCCACCTTTGCGGCCATACACCTTCCGGTAATATCCACCGGCGTTATGTTCAGAATTGCACTAAGTGTAATGGATGGGGTAGACCTTAATGCACCGCACATGCTGATGAGCATCAATACATATTAGGGTAGATTAAAAAAAAAATGAGTTTCATCATTCATAATAATTTTTTATCATGGAGTTATAAAATCCATAAGAAAAAAAATTTTTCCAAAAATAATCAAACTTTAACTATTAATATCTTTTAAACAGTTGGGTTTACGAAAAAATCATACTAGACCTTTTTTTAGGGCATTCAATTTCCTACAAAATCTAAGGAACAAGATATTTTTTCAAGCAGTTGGAAGCGAGATATAAATTTTTCTATCTGATAATAAGAAAAAATAGAAAACTGTATGTAGGAGGACCTTCCCGTTACAATAAAAAAGTCATATTTGGAGAGGCTTTCTAAGAGATATCTAGGAACTTATTTTTCCGAGTACCAATCGGAAAAAAAATTTTTTTGAATCACCCTTACCTTCATGAAACTTGGCATGCGCGTTCCATGGTAGATGGAACTGATACGCCCAAAAACGCTAATAAGCGAACACTTATAAAGTGCCATGCAAGGGACAAAAATTAAGAAAAAGTGGCCGTTCCCCACCCTCCAATAAGTTTATTATATATCTCTTAACGGAGTCTGTTAAAAACTACTGATCAATTTGCAGCCCAAATTTTCAAACAAAAGTACTAATCGTTTTCACTATTCTTAAGTAAAAGTGCTCACGTATTTAAAGTGTACAATCATTTCAACGTTTATATCAAACTTATAAAAACTATAATGTCATATTTGAAAGACGTGTACGGAATGTGGTCGGAGTAATTCGAAATCCGGACGCTGAGGCATCGATCGTAGGAGGGACTAACGTGGCGGCGCGTAGGATCGAATGTTTCTGTTATCCTGTTGTGCATCCTTTTTGATTAGTTATGTACGAGTGTGGTTTCGTCGAATATGGTGTTTTTCACTCCAGATGTAGTGTATTCGTGATCATGTGGAGTATACACTAGTTTATAACAGGGTGTGCCCTTTTGGTGTCGGGTAGAGTTGAAAGTGGGACTTAATTCACGTGTGTATTTTGTATGCATATCAATATGCGTTTATTAGGCCTGTGATATTAAAGGAATCTTACGAGAGAGTCGTAGATGGAGAACGGCTTCGATTCGTAAAGTAAGGAATTTTTCATAATTTATTTGAAGCTTGGTATTCCTGATTCCCATAAACCACGATATGAGGAACGCTTGAATAGATGCGACAATGACAACCTTTAGTTATTGAAAGGGTAGGTACGTCACTGTATCGCATTGGAAACATGGTGACCCCTTAAGCTTCCTTTTGAGTTTTTGTTTATAACATGAAAATTTATCTTTGAGGTAATACTGAATAGGAGGCTGGAGTCATGTGTAGAAGTTCACGTAAGTGAGGGTATTCTATTCCAAATCGACCACTTTTGAACCCGACCCCTTTAGATTTCGCTGAAACTTATCCATCCTTTTCTACCCTTTGAAAATCATTTTTAAAAAGTTTTTCAAAATTTTTTGTCCAACTTCGAGAAAGTTATGAATTTTGCTATTTGTTTGCTAAAAAATAGCTTTTTTATTTTCAAATAGCCATAACTTTTGTAGAAATTGACTTTTGAGGACCTTTTTTTAAATTTTTGCTTTTGAATGAAAAAATACAAGAAAAAAATGTAACACGATCAATTATATAAAATAATCGGTTTTTTTAAGTAAAATCGTAATTTTTTTTTGTGGAAGTTCACAAAAGCAGAGTTGAATGCATTCCAGGGTAATCAGCGCACAATATTCTTTTGTACCATTCGATCTTTTTCCACATACTGTACAATTTGCGTTGCCGAAAACTTCTTTCAGTTCATCGATAGTGGGCCTCCGTCTTCTGAAGCCTGAGTTGTCTTTCTGCCCATTGTGTCGAGCGAACGCAGAGGTCGATGCGATGAAGCTTGACCTGGTGTTTTTTTGTTTTTCTATTAAAAACAGACGCTGAACTTTCCAAGAATCGGGCGTTGTGCATATTAGCGAAAGGAGTGGGCTTTGTCCACCTTTGGAGCTCTGTTTGGTATGCCATTGATGCCAGGTGCTTTGTTGGTTTTGACTTTTTTAGCTATGGCCCTTAGGTCTTCTTCTGTAACTAGCAGGGGTGATTCAGCAGCTTCCTTTCGTCACTCAGCACTAGAAATTGGCTCGTCGGATAATGCCTGAACAGCTTTCTTCATGAATGGAGAGCATTTGGGTTCCTGCGACTTATTTTAGAATTTGGACATACAGATTTTATAAGAAGTTTCCTAGGAGTTTTTATTCGCTCACAGATTTTTCCAAAACAGTTTCTTTTATACCTGACTTCAGAAGCTTCTTATGGCTCTTAAATGCTTCTTTGATAAGCCACTGTAAAAATCGACCACACGCACTGATCACTGACCGAAGTAAATAAGCTTACTGTGTTTTTTTTTTGTGAAATTACAATTTGTTTATTCACTCCACTGCGGAAATACTTCGTTTACAATATTTTCAAACTAATTATTTGAAAAAAAGGGTTGAACAAAATTGACTAGCGAATGAATATAACAGCGCGTCGTAATTTCAGGACTCCTTTAAGAAAGTGCCCTGGAGTTAGGGCTGCGAGAGTGTTGTTAGTGGCCATGAATTTAGTACGGCTTCAATGGGAACTAATAATGTTGTAAATTCTTCGTAGTTAAACATTTGTTTCCAGCCACCTTTTAAAAGTGGGATTTAAAGCTTTTTACAGCTGATTCCTATAAGGCACCCTTTTAAGGAGCCCTTGGGGATATATATATTTCCAAAATATTGCCTTGGGGAGCGTTCTTTTGTACAATCTCAGAGGAAACTTGTTTAATGAAGACCAAATGGCGCGAGGAAAACCTCCTTTGTCAGAGAAGTACATAGCACGAGCACTTCTTTTGTCGTACAGCAGCCAAAGACAACCACGTAGCCTTTCATTAGTGGGTGAAACCTTAGCATGGACCCCTTTACCTGGAAAGGCCCAGCAAAATCGACAGCTGTAATAGTGACAAGCACGGAAAATAATTCGCTGAAAATCGTAATCGTCTTTATGTACGACTATATAATTTTTCGATGTCCCTATTGAATAGGTATTTGAATATAAGACAGTGTTTAAATGAGTTAAGCATCCACCCACTCTACCCGGAAACACTGGCGCACACTAATAAGACAGCTTAGTTCACCACAGCTGACGACATCACAACACCATACCAATACAACTTACCACTCTTCTACATCATCAAAAAGGCTGGGCGAAAGGATGGCGAACACATTCGTTTTGATACATCTACCGGTTGCAACACCCGTCCCGCGCGCAGCATCAACGTCCGAATCTATACTGACGAATCTATACTGCGCCGCGTCAAGACTACCTTTGGATCTGATCTACATCGTTTCGCCCGCGCCGATATATAGCATCGCAAAATATTGGACTGTGCTTCGTTGCCAACACAATTTTGTAACACACATAATAATACGATAATTATTAATATACTAGCTGACCCCGCAGCCGTTGTCATGCGTGAAATTATGTGTATTTTGAAATGAAAAGAAAGTTAAATTTATCATTTCATTTTTTTTTTTCAATGTAACGCAGCTTTATAAACAAAATTTTTTGGTTTCTGTTCCGGGGTATAGAAAAGATGGTTTTCCAACTCGTGAGCACGCCACGGCCGCGTGAAAGACATAGCATTTCCAAATTTATGCCTCACACTATGCGACTATCTTTAGGTCCTGTTGATTGTCCTCTCAAATGTAATTTTCACTGGAAACGGAATACGTTTGAGCTGAAATTGGAAATCGTTAGAACTCAAAGGAACTCGTAGAATCAAGCATTCTCCTCCTTGTAATCGATAGGTGCGTCACAATCAGTCGGGTTCCATTACACAGAAACATAATAACGACGGATCCTACTTTGAGACGCAAATGGTGCGGTGGCATACCAAGCCTGTCCAAAGAATTTAGAAATACCATTTAATAATTCACGGCGTCGTCATCATTGTCAAGACGATCAATCGATTTGTATGAGTGCAAGTCTCCCGAAATTTGACTTTGAATCTTCCAGTTTAAGTCAACAACATCGGTATTTTTGGAAGCTAACATTGCGCGTGCACTTAAGGAATCGTATTTACTATAACTTGGGTAATGGACAAACATTTGCGATGAGTTCATCTTTCGTGAATTGATAAAGGGAAGATAGAATTGTCATCGAACCACCGGAAGTATCAACCGAAACTGTACCATTTCCAATTTTTAGCGAAGACGATGTAAGATGTCTTTGGCAATGTCGATGTTTACATCGAAAAGTATGCGAACTTCATTTTCATTTCAGTGATTAACGTGTTCCAGCAAACACATCGAACCATTAACAGTAAGCAATAACTCAAATAAATTTGAATCGCGTACATTAATCAATAGCAACTGAAGGTAGAAACAATCGTCGTTTTTCGGGTCGATTGGACCTGGATGTCAATCTACTGGTTGGCCTTGCTTTCTGCGTAACTATTTCTTCGACGATGCATTCCGAACTTGCTTCCGAAAAGAGCAAGTTCTCACAAACGGATCACTGACGAAAGTTGAGAAAAAACTCGTCAATGTTAAAATTGTTGCTGTCGATGTTTCCGCTCTCTGGCCATTCTCCAAATTAACTGCGAGACGCACAGGGTGGGAAAACGTTCATGAATTGCAAAATTAAATATCCTACAAAGCGCTTTATTGCAGTTCACGTATCGACCGTATCGTTCAAGAAATATAACTGCTATGTTGCGTCCTTTGGGGACGTAATTTCAAACATATTTTATCGATTACACCAAACTGCAATACTCCACATTGATATGAGTTTTGAATGTGAATTAGACAATAATGATGAATATAGTACGATCAATGTGTTGTCAACTTCGATATTCACTTTTCTAAGTTGAATGCTGAATGTTCTGCCATTGTTGTCTGGTGAGCGACGCCGATAGAGTTGATATCCATTATTTCCAGTTTGTGTTGTCGAAAGAAAAGCACATAGATAGTGTTTCGTGGATTTATTGTCAGACATACAAACCGAAAAGGAATTGTAGTGTCCGCAAAGTCCATGCACCATATTTGTTTCCACCACTTCATATAATACTGGATCTTTCTCTACATCAGGAATTTCCGGAGAAATGATTTCATCGATTTTATTTGGTGTAACCATCATCATTCTTCTTTGGATGCAGAAAACTCTATTTTGCCACTCAACAGAGTACATCTAGCATCCAACAGCACCACATATACGTTGCTTCAAGATAAAGTCAATCAAACATCATAGCTGTTGTTTGAAAAGTCATGCAGTGGCATCGTGACGATCGCTTGCTGATTAACCGCAATCCATAATTCCGCACGTATGTCACCGCATCTTGGGAGAACTTCTTGCCTTGCCTTGCCGTGGGCTGCCATATTTTGATGGCAAAAAGAACACCGACCGATATTAGGGCGATCTCTTGGTGGCTTCGTAACAAATTTCAATCTGCAATTGACCTCTTTGTGTGAAACACACGTAAAGTTTTCACTGAATAATTTTCAATAATTTTTCTTTTGAATAGCCGGAATAAAAAAGCAAGCGACCGAAATTGAACTATTCAAATAATTTAAAAATCAAAATATTGTAAAACAAAGCAAACAAAAATTAAAAAAAAAAAAAAATTGTATGGAAAAAAGTTACTTTTTGGAATTATCCAATTTGCCGACTTTTCATGAAAAGTATAAGATGTTTTTATTTCTAAACCTTCCTTGATCCACAACGAACAACCTCTTAAAATTTCATCAATATTGGTTCAGCCGTTCTCTTAGCGTTACTAACGAACAAACATTCATTCGTTTGTATGAGAAAAAGAAGAGGGCTGTTTTTAGGGGTTTTCCGGCAATTATTCGAATTTTTTTCTCCGCAGAAACCATCCCTGAACCTCAGCGATCATTTTAAAAAAAGAATTGTCAAATTTGGTTCAGTCGTATGAAAGTTATGAGCGTACATACATTTTGACGATTCATTTTTATTTATATAGAAGAAGATTGTGCGTTTTATAAATACACTGAGTTTTCTTTTTAAACACTCGCGCGAATGTGAGTGTAAGTGGAATAATTTAAATTGAGTATTTCCCAATAATTTAATAAGTTATTACATAATTATGCATGGCCCTTCGAGCCTCACAGAGAGGCACTATTGGAGAAACAAAAAACATTAAAGATACATCTACTAGTTGGTGGCAAAATAAACAAAAAAAAAACAGAATAAAGTACAAAAGTAGTGACCCAGCGGAACAAAAAAAAAAAATGACAAAAACAAAACCAATTTCGGTAACAAACTGCAACGATACAAAGTGCAAAAACGAACAAAAACAAAAAAGAAAACTAAAAACCTAATCATAAGCACAATCAGGAAAATAATAGAAGACACAGTTCCGAAATTACAGAACCCAAACCTACGGTGAAAAAAAATAAATTATTAAAACAAAATATACAAAACTGTACAAGTGCAAAAAAAAAATAAATCGGGCGCGAAAAGTAAAAGCACCAAAACAATAACAAAAATCCAAAAAAAAGAGAACAGAAAAAAAAACACAAAAAACATAAACAGGCAATAGGACGCGCGATACCTAACAACAAAACATTAATGGGGAGCGAAATATAAAAGCGCCTAAACAATAAAATATACACAAAAGCAAAATAACCGAGCGCGAACAAAAAAAAAAAAAAAAATACTACTAAATATTAAACAACAAAAATAGAAGGTGTACCTTTAAGTGGCTCCTCCTGAAGGAAGTGGAGAAAGGAAGAGGAAAAAAACAAAAAAAAGCAGACAGCATTAAGGGAACATGCTATGCACATACATACATATATACACCTATAAATCCCTTGAAGTAACCAAGTGATCGTATTTAGTCCATTTTCCATACTTAATAATATGCATATACATATGTAACTTAAAATACCAACAATATATCAAAATATTTATAAACAAAAAAAATTTAATGCCTATATTTTGAGCTTACCTTTGTGCATTGAAACACAACTTTGTAACAAAACCAAAAAGCAAACAAAATTCAAGTATTTACTTGCAATCTTTTCCGGCAATACCCCTTCTGCTTAATACAGCAGTAAGTAGGATTGCATATAACTAAGTAAGTAAAGGCAAACATTAAAATTATAACATAAAAAGCAACACAAAAAGTATAAAAGAACAAAGCAGACATATGTTCATACATAAATGCATATTTACCGAGTGCAGATAAATTACATATGTACACCAAATATAATATCAAAGTGCATATGGGAGCATACCTGCACATTATCCACTTCGCTTTCGCGCTTTCTTCCAAGTGCGAACATACATATGTATGTATATATTTGTACTCATAATCATACGGCATAGAATCTGTCTGTAATTTTATACCCTACAGTGTATACCATAAGCTAAATTATTAAAATTATAAATTTTAATTAATTTTTATTATATATTTTACTTAATTTTCTGAAAATAACTAAACGGTAAGGTAAAGTAACACTGCCTTTTACAAAATACATTTATTGGAACGAATCCAACAAAAAGAACCAGATTAACGCAATATAAATCAATTTATAAATTTGAACAACATACATTAAAACATATGTACGTACATATGCACATATACGTATATTTAAACATACACATTGGCATCTATTCTGCAATACCACTTGTTCTTTGTCAAACAAAAACAAGGAGGATTGAGGAAAAAAAAACATTACAGCATATTCTTTGCCCACCAACTATTCGTGCATACTTACGAAGCAAATTGATCTCTTCGACGAGCTCTCAATTGTACAAAAACAAGTACAAACAAGCCAAGTATTAGGGTATGCCTATATACCTACATAGGGTCATAGAAAAATACTTAAAATTAACATTGCGGTTTGAAAGCAACGCATATAAAATAAAAATAAAAATAACCCGTCTTTTACAAAAAAACGTACATATACTTAAGAAAGTATTCAGTTCGCACTGAGAAACCTTTAATTAATTTTAAAAAATATTTCTTCATACAACCCAAATAATGAACAATAACAAAAATCAAAGAACACCTGGAGTTACACGCTCAAAACAGGTTGTTAGATTTATTTCAGAAAGTGAGAGTTTAACAAGATACTGCACTAGATTTGCTCTTCACCGATTCACGAAAACTCAGAATCGTTATTAGAAATAAAAAGCCAAAGTTTCAAAAATTTTTGGACTCGCCTCCAAGCGGCTCATGACGCCATAGTAAATCATCGGCTTATGACATTTTTGAAAACTGCTTAGACCAACAAGAAGAAACAAAAGCTATGATCTCCGATCAATTAAAGCTAATTAAAGCAACTGTACCTACTCCCCACAGTAGAGTAGAGCTGCCACAAATAGACAGTCAAGAGGCAAGTTCGACACAGAAACATTTTATGGAGGTTATGAAGAATGGCAGTTCTTCCGGGACATGTTTACAGCCGCTTACATCAGCCATCCAGAACTATCAAAAGCACAAAAATTGTATCACCTCCGATACAAAACCAAAGGTCAAGCAGGCGTAATAGTAAAACAGTTCGCTCTTAATGACGGTAACTTTAATTTGGCTTGGGAAGCTCTAAAAGCGAGATATGAAATCGAAAGAATACTGGTCGATAAACAAGTAGCGACACTAATGAACTTGCCAAAATTTAAGAAAGAAACAAGTGTAGAATTCATCAAACTAGAATGCACTGTTTCAAATTGTTTGTCGGTCCAATCGACACTAAATATCCCCACAGACAGCTGGGACCCAATTCTGGTAAATAAATGCACTGCCGCATTACCAGAAAAATCGTTACTTTTGTGGGAGCAATCACTCTCATCACGAAAAAAGTGCCCAACATGGCGACAAATTAAAGATTTTCTCACCACCCAATATGAAATTGCGGAAAGGTTAGAAGAAAAAATAATCAAAACTAAAAACATTAAACACGACCAAAATGAAAGCTTAAATAGACCCCAAGCTAGAAGAAACAAAAATTTAAACAAAAGCTTTTACAAAACACAAACGTTCACATCCGAACTGAAAAAACTGTGTAAAAGAGGGCATAAACTTAAAACTTGCGAGAAGTTTAAAAAATTAAACATTAACGAAAGGAACAACTATGTCAGATGAAAAAGACTCTGTACTGTCTACTACTGCTTGTCCAATACACATAATTTTAAAAATTGCATAAGCAAATTTAACTGCTTATATTGTCAGAAAAGACACATTTCAAAGCTTCATTACAGCACATATCCCATTTCACCCCACCGAAGCGCTTATACAAAAAGAACGACGGGTTTAATTACAAAAGCAAATCCCGAAATCCAAAATTCTAAGAATTGCCAAGAGACACCATGTTGCTCAAAGGCACAAAAAGCTCAAACGCTGCACAGTGAAACACAAAGTAAACTAATTACAGAATCAATTACCACTATGACAACTCAAGTTGAGAAAAAACAAAATCATTACCTTAATTCACAATTAAGGAAATTTCAAGACATAGGGAAACTTCCTCCAATATTAAATAAAACTCTAGAAGATCAGTATTGTAAGGGCTTCTCTAAAGCCACAACTACTCGATCCAATAATGGCCGGTACGTCGTACGTCTACCACTAAAGCCACCATTTTCCAATACTCCACAAATTGGTATAAAACACAAAATCAGAGTTTCCTCTGACAATCCATACACATACAACTTTTCGGTCCCGCAGGTGGCTTTCGCCAAAAATGATACAAAATTCAGATTCAAAAAATCTGAAGTTATGTGGCGCGCTTCTAAACGCCAAATAAGTGCATGTGCACTTAAACATAAAATATAACAAAATTGTCTCCAAAAGTCGAAAAATCTACACATTTTATGCAATATTGCCCCATAGAGGCTTAAATTTTCAAATATAAATAAAATCAAAAAAGAGATTAAGGGATCACAATACTCCCAATGCGATACATTAACGCACCTACGCTTACTAAGCAAAGGTCGCTTTTATCGAATCTATCCAAGTTATTTTATTATTTCCAATTAATTGATGTTTATTTCTATAGGGAAAACATAATTATATTTAAGGGGAAGCCTGCTGTAAAGGCTTAAGAAAATCGATTTTTTTGAGGTTTTTTTCTGGGAGAGAACGAAATAATTGATTAAGGCGAAATTTCTAGGGTTTAGAGTTATATATTTAAACATCATTCGCAAATTTTTTTGGTACGAAATCTTTTACATTTTGTCTTTGGGAAGCAATTGTCAGATGTTTCTCGCAAGTACATATGCCAGACGGCGAGCAGGAAGCAGGTCGTGATTTCTATCGGAAACAAAAAATTCAAAGAGATTCATATCTTTTAATAATTTATGTTCAAGTTAAACTAGGAATATTTCAAAAAAAAAGTGTAAAATTCTAAAATTTTTAAAATATGGAAAAAAACGGTTTTCAACTAAAAACAATTTTACTTTAAACATATGTTCATACCTAACTTTTCTTAGTTTTTTTTTAATTTAAATAGAAGAAAATTTAATGTCAAAGATAATAAACTTCGCCCTAATTCCAAACGACATTTACTTTTTTTCTATCCTGCCCGCCAATTAAGAAAAATCGTACAACTGAAAAACCGAGAAATCGCGCGAGTTATGTTACTAATGTTACTTCGTTAAATAAGTAAAACACCTTGTCTCTTTGAAAGTTACACCAATAATAATCTTTATTCTTAAATTAATTTTACATGACGGTAAATAGGCAAAGAAATTTGATGAGTCAGTAAAACAATAATAATTGTATAAAAGTTGGTAAACAGGAATAAGTATCAATTACAATTGTTGCAATGTTTTAAATTTGATGAGTCAATAAAAATAATAAAGTACAATAAGAAAATAAATACAATTGTTGCAATGCTTTAAATTTGATGAGTCAATAAAAATAATAAAGTACAATAAGAAAATAAATACAATTTTTGCAATGCTCTAAATTTGATGAGTCTATAAAAATAAAGTTCGTAAACAGGAAGTAAGTATCAATTACAATTGTTGCAATGATTGAAATTTGAAGAGTCGATAAAATAATAAAGTACAATAAGAAAATAAATTTAATAATTTGTTGTTATTGTTTTATTGGTGTCTTTTGGGTTTTGGTGGGGGTTGATGTGACGATATCACTCCTCCACCACAACGAAGTTGGTGGAGACAGAGCGGCTTCAGTGGGCTTAGGATAATACCGAATTCTGGGGTTTTTCCATAACAGAGTTGCACTAGTGATAGTTAAGGTGATGAGTATCAATGTTGTTATCGTTATTACGTTTCTTCTTTGAATTGCATCCTTTCTTAATCTCATAATATCATTTTTGTTGATGAAACTGTAATCTTTGATCTTCTCTAGGCTTAAAGTCTCTGTTATTGTTGTTATTTGCACTTTCTCTAGATTTGGTGGTGCTACGAAGATTGTGTCCCAATGGACTGAAGGGTTGTCTTTATATGTTGTTCCCGCTATCGTGACGGAACAATTCGTGTAGTGGAGAAGGGAGGTTCCTTCAATTGTGAAGTTTTGCCCACAATCAGAGGTTATCGGTAGTCCCTTTACGTTGATAACCATTATATAACTATCTTCCGGTTGGAATATATTCGATGTGGGCCCCACATCGTTCACGGGACATATTGGTGTTTTATTATTCAAGATTCTACCGATACAAGTTGAATTATTGGTGCTTTCGAAGTCATTTGACCTCTTGCAGTAATACACGTTCTCGATTTTTGGGCAAATCTCTGTTAAGGACTGGAGCTCGTGGTTATTGTAACTTACATATGGCTTTTTTTTAATTGCTTTCGTATTATTCATAGGAAGAGGAATGAGATGGAAAAGCGAATTCGTACTTTTAGCCAAATTTGGTAGTTTTATATTAACCCTTTCGGACCTGAAGTTGCTTGTGAGCAATTTCAAATGTTTAACGGCTGACTGTGAGCTTTTCATTTGTTCTTATTTGCTAAAATGCATCTGTAACGAAAGCTTTATGTGTGTGCTTTAAGCTCAATTAAAGAACAGCTGATTTGTTGGCGATCTGGTAAAGTTATTTACATTTGAACTCAAGCGTGACGTGCAAAAAAATTTTACGTATTTGATAAGAGCTGTTTTTACCTGCGGTTTTTTTTCAAAACAATAACAAAAAGTGATCATTTTTAATTGCAGTGTTTTTTAACAAAGTATAAATAAAACACTAAAAAAATTTAAATTTATAATTTGTAAACAAACATCAAGTAAGTAATTTTCAAGATGACCAAGTTGCTTGTGGGCAACTTTCGGCAATAGTGGTAATTATTTTACTTACTTACAGACATGAGACCTGAACAAAAAGGCTTAACAAATGATGATGTAGAAAGAGTTTTAAACTTTGATTGGGATGCCTCTAGTGACGAAGAAAGTGGTGATGAGTTGGAAGATATTTCTGCAGTGCTAGAGAAGAATTTGGAAGGGATCTTGGAAAGAGGAGAAAGCATTGAGATCGGCCTAATTGAAAATGTAGTTGCGGAAGAATATGATGAACAATCTTGTAGTGCTGTAAATATGTGCTTTGAAAAAATTGATGCGAAGTCTCTTAAATGGAGATCGAGGCCATTTGAAGACCCAGAGACTGTTTGGAAAGAGGATGATATCTTAAAGGTCGATATCGTTCTAGCACCAGTACAATATTTCGGTGAACTTTTTGATACTGAAGCTTTTGATTTGATTGCCCAGCAAAGTGATATTTTTGCATTGCAAGAGCTCGGCATTGAGCTCAAATGTACTAAGGCGGAAATAAGACGGTATATTGGTGTTTTGTTATACTTGGGTGTTTTCAAAATCCCTCAGTTGAGAATGGCATGGGCCCAAAATATAAAGCTTACAGCAGTTGCAGACTCAATGTCACGCGATAGGTTTATGAAAATTAAGCAATGCTTACATTTCAGCGATAAAAGCAAACAACCTAAAAGGGAGACTCAAATTATGACAAGTTGTACAAGATACGCGCATTACTAAACATCCTCAAGGAAAACTTTAATAAGCTACCGCAGGAAGAGCATCAAAGTGTTGATGAACAGATAATTGCGTTCAAAGGTATGTATCAGTAAAAATTTAAATAAATTTATAAATTTATGTTAGGTTTAACTCTTGCTTATAGGTCGGTCTACTTTCAAACAATATAACCCGGCGAAGCCCCACAAATGGGGTTTCAAAATATTCACCAGAGCTGGAACATCTGGAATGGTATTTGATTTTACATTGTATGTTGGTGAAGGTACCTGCCCGTCTTATGGATTGGGACTGTCTTCGGATGTAGTCCTCTATTTGGCGCAAAATCTTCCAAAGCACAAGAATTACAAACTCTACTTCGACAATTGGTTTACTTCAGTAAGCCTTCTTATCGCTTTGAAGGAAATGGGGATATTTGCAACAGGAACTGTAAGAAAAAACAGAATTAGTAGTTGTCAGTTGGTTTCAGACGCTGAACTCAAAAAGCAAGGAAGAGGATCGTTCGCTGTGAAATGTGAAACAAACTACAATTTAGTATGTCTAAAATGGTATGACAATAAGCCAGTCCAAGTCATGTCTTCATGTACAGATCATCGACCTGTGGGGGTATGCAAGCGTTGGTGTCCAAAAGAAAAAGTTTATATTGATGTTCCAAGACCTGCGATCATTGAATCCTATAACAAAGGCATGGGAGGGGTTGACTTAGCAGACATGCTCATGGAACTTTATAAGATCAACCATCGCTCAAGAAAGTGGTATATCAGAGTCTTTTATTGGTGCCTGGGAACATCCGTTATAAATGCATGGCTTCTATATAGAAAACACCTACGTTTGCTGGAGCCGAACAAAAAATATATGCCACTAATACAATTTCAACTGGAAATTGCTAATACACTCTTGCAATATACTTCTTCTGAGGATTATGTAACGAAAAAAAGAGGACGTCCATCAAATGTGGAAAATGATAGACCAACCTCCTCCCTTTGTAACACTCCATCAAGCAGTGTCTCCTCACAAAGTACCAAAAAGTATAGAGTCCAGCCCAACCCTCCAAATACAAAGCGCTATGACAAATTGGAGCATTGGGTCATTTTTGGTGAAAAAGGGCGTTGTCGACTATGCAAAACGGGAACTCCCATGTCCAAGTGCCTTAAGTGTAATGTACATCTTTGCTGTAACACCAACAAAAACTGTTTTTTGTCGTTTCATACTTAATTGTTCAGACTGAATAAATAAAACTTCACACTATTTGCCTAACAAAAAAAATGTGTATTTTTATACCACAATTGCCGAACGTTGCTCACAAGCAACATTCTCCAGCGCCCAAACCGATGGGCGTGGTGACCTGAAATTTTTTACTGAAATTTCTTGAGCGATTAAGAAATAATTTAAAGCAAAAAAAAAATTTTAGAAGCACAGGGAAAAAGTCAGGCTCGAAAGGGTTAAAAATTAGGTTGCTATTATTATAATATGCTTGGAGTTCCAGAAGTTCGTAAAGGTGTTCGTCCGAAACTAAGTCAATATTCTGGGACTTAAAATGGTGTCTTATTTCATCCAATTCATCTTCATGAAGAATAAGCTTTGATACTATACCAAGTTTTGCGAGCATTACAGCTTCTATTATGTCAGAGATATGGTTCAATAATAAATCTATATTATAATCAAGCTGATTTATGTATTGGATTTCTAATAGCACTTTGTCTTTTTTTAGAATATGATTAGTTGTTTTTGCTGAGAGTTTTTCTAAAAATTTTGTAATGTTTTCCTGATCGTTATTTATATGCTCTGTCAAATTTTTAAACCTCTGTATCATTTGTATATTCAAATTTTTTTGATTTTCCTCTATTATTTTTGAATTTAATGTTGTGTCCTAGAGTTCTTGTATTTGTTTATTTATAGTCATAGCGTCATTTGCGTCCATGTTCCCAGTTACATATTTTGTTACAGAGCCTAAGCCATTGAATAGTCCTCGTTTTGTACGTTTATATGGATTTAATGTCTGTAGTTTGTTTTCGAGTCCCTTAAGTTTCAGCTTAAAAATTTTAGCAGCATCTTTTAGAAGGCTATTTTTTTCAAATTTGTCTACGATAGTAATTAATTTTGGAGTTTGCGAATTATAATTGTCCAAGTCTATTATATGAATGAAATTGAAATAACTTTCAATCGTTTTCGTGTGTCCAATCTTCAGGGCTATCATGTTCTGGTGTTCGTTAAAATTTTGTATTTCCAAGACTTGTCCATAAGCAAAGGCTATTCTTAAGGTAAATAATTGTTTATTATTTTCGTGGTCTCAGTTTAATTTTTGATTTGTGTAATTTTTTGTCTTTAGTAGTTTGTAAAGTAACGTCATTATCTTTCAATGTTAATGTTTTGAGAATCGTGCAGTTATTTTGTTTCTCCTACATTCTTTTCTATATATATCCTCTTCTTTGTTCCTACGCTCTGGCGGTTTCCTAGATTTATTAAGACGACTTATATTTTTTAATTTAGCTTTCATAACTTTTTCTTTAACAATGGGGTATGTTTTTCTTTAAATTCATTTAACTTAACTAAAAATTCGTGTTTGTTGTCGTGTTTTATGTCTCTTGAGAAGTTATACGGTCTTCCAAAGAATAACTCATATGGTGTAAATTTTGTAGATGAATGGTTTGTATTATTGTAAGTTATAAACGTCTCATCTAATATCTCTTCGTGATCTAATTCCATTTTCTTGGATTTTCTGGTTGTCATTATAATTCTGTATATTTCAGTTAGGGTTAAATGAAGTCGTTCTATTGGAGAGTTGCTACTGGATTGTTGAAATGATGTGAAGTGAAGTATAATTTCATATTGTCTACAAAAATCTTTAAAAATGTTAGATGTTAATTCGGTACCCTGATCACAAACAATTTTCTTAGGTATTCCCGCAAGGTTCATAAATGTTTTTAAAGCTTTGAGCACGCAATCGCTTGTTCTTGATGGTAATGTATAGCCTGTCGCATATTTAGAAAATTTATCGATGATGATCAAAATACATTTACAATGTGCAAAATTTGAAGAGGTTCGTTTGGTGTTTCTGTAACTTGGAATTCTAATTTTGGTGGGTGTCTGTCGTATTTGAGTGTATTGCAAATTTCACAATTATTTAAAGTTTTATTTATTATAGATTGCATAAGGGGAAAATAATATTGTCTCTTCAAGTATTCAAAAATTTCGGTAATTCCTCTATGGTTCCTATTTGCATGACAGGCACGAATTAGTTCAACTTGCTTATCATTATCAGTTACATCTGATAGGATTTTAGTGCATCGGACAATACGAAATTGTTTTCCATTTGAAAAGTATTTTGAGTATATCAGTTGAATAGTTCTAAAGGTTGGTTCATCGGAGAAAATGGCAGTTAGTTTACCTGAGGGTATAAATTTTTTGAAAATCTGAACTATTGTGTCTTGAGAAAATTCTTTTTCTCTTATAGTTCTACGTTGTTTGTTTCTAAAGATGGCTTCAACAGTTATATTGGGTTTTTTGTCAGATCTTTCTAATAAAAGTTGCAAGTTGAATTCATTTAAAGGTTTTTCTGAAATTGATATGCCGTCATTCACATTTTCCTTACATGAATGTATTGTAGACAGTTCTTCCGAATCACACAAATTTATATCAGCGGTTTTATCATGGTCTAATTTTATCCTGCTCAATGCATCTGCGTTAAGCTGAAATCACACGATTGGTCAAATGTACCAATTTTTTGTCATTTATAAGAACAGATCGTGTGACAGCCAGAAAATATTTGGCATAAGGCAAATTAACAACATTTTTGTGCAGATAGACCGATAAAATACGGCTCTGTTGTACCAATCATGTGAACTGTTGTACAATTCAAGTAAATACAAAAAATGGACAAATGTACCGATAATTTTATCTGCCACTGCAGGACCAACCACAGTGATCAATTAATTCAAATAAAGCCAAAATTATGTTTTTTTATTTTTATTATCCTAGGAATACTTTACACCTGGCTGGAATTTTATTATTTAGTGTTTGGCAACTCTATGATTATTAAACTAATAATAATTCTTTGGCTTCATTGGTTGTGTATGTCGTTGGGTTTTCCTCCGCTCCTTGTTGGCAATTTTGAGTACCTTGCTCATGAACTGAATTTTCTTATTGATCATTCCTATCTGTAGTTAAACCTTCCATATAACTGGCTTTTTTTTTAATTAAAAAATTATGCAAGGCAAAGCAGGCCAGTGTTATTTAGGTCAGTACTTCTCCTCTGAAGCCAATCCAGCACCCAAACACTTCGCTTCTTCAATGTTCGTTTTTCTTTTATTTGTTTCTTTTTATTAATTAGGTGTACACAAATACACATAATTGTCACTATTTTCTTTTTTCTTGATGAAGAAATCATTATATTTAAAAATTATAAAATTACGTTCAAATATATGTAATTATGTATTCAAAGCTTATCAACTATCTACTTTATTTAAGATGACAAGCCCAACCATGTGACAGGGTTGCACAAATATCTGTCATATTATTGAAGTGTACAAATCAAATCGTGTGTACAAATTTGAACAGAAAAATTTTGTCAAAAATCGGTACATTTGACCAATCGTGTGATCTCAGCTTTACTGTTCAATTTTCCTTTTTTGTATACGATCTCGTAGTCATACTCTTCCAACTTCAGGCGCCATCTCACCAATTTCGAATTGGGCCCCTTGAGACTCATTAGCCATGTAAGTGATCTGTGGTCAGTAATTATTTTAAATTTACGACCGAAGAGATATGGGCGGAAATATTTGGTTGCCCACACTATGGCTAAAAGCTCTTTCTCAATAGTGGAATAGTTAATCTCACTCTCAGAAAGAGTCCTACTTGCGTAGCAAAAAGGTTTGTCACTACCTATGTGACCTTGAGAAAGGACTGCTCCAAGCGCAATGTTACTTTCGTCTGTTGTGAGTAAAAATGGCTTTGTGAAATCAGGGTATTGCAGAATTGGATCGTTCATTAAAATGTTTTTGCATGTTTCGAAAGCTTCTAGGTATCTGGCGTTTAATGTTATGCTTCTGCCCTTTTTTAAGCATTCTGTCATTGGTTTTGCAAGTCTTGTCAGGTTCGGGATAAACTTCCTATAATAACTAAGTAGGCCTATGAACGATTTTATTTCACGATTAGTTCGTGGTATTGGAAATTTCTGGATGGCTTCTATTTTTGTCGGATCCGGTTTTATATCTTCCGTCGTGACTACGTGTCCTAAAAAAGCAATTTCTTTTCGCATAAACTCTGATTTGTCCATCTGGACCTTAAAATTTTAACATCTTAACTTTAGAAAGACCTTTTCTAGATTTTCAATATGTTCCTGGAGGGACGTCGAAAATATAATAATGTCATCTAAATACACTAGCCAGATTTTTCCAACCAAATCATTTAGGACATTATCCATAACCCTCTGGAAAGTTGAGGATGCGTTTTTTCAGCCAAAAGGCATTCTTACGTATTCGTAGTGACCCCCTTCCACAGTAAAGGCTGTTTTTGATATGTCCCGTGGATCCATTTCAATTTGATGGAAACCACTTGCTAAGTCCAAAGTCGAAAAGTAAAGGCATTTGCCCAGTTTATCCAAGATCTCAGATATGTTCGGGAGTTGGTACCTGTCCGAGACGGTTTTCTCGTTCAACTTTCTATAGTCAATGACCAGTCTCCATTTCGTCTTCCCCGATGCGTCCTTCTTTTTTGGAACAATCCATACTGGAAGGCTCCATGGGGAAAATCTCAGCTTAATAATCCCTTGCTCCAACATCTCTGATATCTGTCTCCGAACTTCCTCTTTGTGAACGAAAGGATACCTGTAAGACCTAGTATGAATAGGAATATCGTCTCTCGTCCTAATTCTGTGTTTTATTTCATTTGCAAACGTCAACTTTTCATCCTCTCTATAAAAGATATCACTATATTTAGTATATAGTTTCAAAAGTTTATGCTTTTCTTCGCCATTCAGATGTTCCATTCGGAGTAAGTCAGATAAATTTGCAATTCTTTCGCTGTTTGATTTGCATGCATATTAAAGTTATTAAGTTCCACGAAGTTTTCTGAATCATACGGACTTGTTTTCAGGGGTTGCTCTAGGAAATTTGTTTGGTCATTCCCCGTGGGATTAACTACTTCTATTGTACTAAACCAGTCTTTCGCAAAGTATATGCCTGGAGAAATAAATAAGCCGTTGTCCAAAGTTATTGTATTTATCATAATACCTCCTTCCTTAGAATCAACTGGCAGTTTTACGATTTGTTTCGAATTTGCCTCTGTTGTGAATTTATCAGAGGAAAAATTTGGTTTCATTTTAAGAGGTATTGTAGTATTATTTGTAATTAGTATTTTATTTTCAAGATCAATTTTAGCTTTAATTTTTGTCAGAAAATCTAAACCTTACAGTCCGTCAAAATAATCATGGAATTTAAAAACTAAGAATGTAAGAGTTCCTGTTTTCTTAATTTCTTTGAAAATAGGTAATGTCACTTGCTTTTTAATTATATATTTATGTAAGATGGTAGATATAGTTATTGGAATACATTTCTTGATATCTAAGGGATTTATAAATTCCGGGTTTATAAATGAAAAAGAAGTTCCGGTATCTATTAGGAATCTTAATTTTCTGCCAAATGGAGAGCTTATACTGATGTAGGGTAAAATACTACCATGTTTATTGTAGTCTATATATACTGTTTGTTTCTTGAGGCTAACTGTAAAAAATCCTGATTATCGTCAATATTGTAATTTTCATATTGGTCCAGGTTTATCTTGTTAGCGTGGTCAAGACATGGGACAGAGCTTTCATTTCGAAGACTTCTAAATTCGTTAATATTATTCATTCCATTCCTATTTATTATCCTACTAAATTGAGTGCTTGGGCTAGTTTTAAATTTGTTTGTGCCCTTTTCAAATTTTGAAAATCCACTACCGGTATCCATAGGTTCTGGTGGGGGCTGTGATTGCCTCCAATTTGTTTGTCTCGAAAAATTATCGAAGCGTTGGCTGGGTTTAAAATTTGAAAAATTCTCGCGGTGTACTTGGGAATTTCGGGGTAACAAATTACGGTTCTGATTGTTTGAATTTGGCTCAAAATTATTGTTATTAGCATAATAAGATCTGGTTGAAAAATTAGAACACCTTTTAGGTTGGTAATAATTTTCTTGTCTTGATGCATTACTTACAAAATTTTGTGAATATTTAGGATATGGATTATATTGGTAATTTGGTCTCCATTGAGGATATATGGGTTTATTTAAATTGGACCTAATATAGTGAATATTCTGTTCTCTGATGCAGTAGACAAGGGGAATCGGCAATGATTCTGGTCTCATTGCTCTAATCGTAGATCCCATAGGTTCCCGTAAACCCGACAAAAATGAGTTTAGGCACATTTCACAAAATAGATTTCTCTTTGCATTAATTACATTAGTATCGGACTCGTGGATAGATAAATTATTAGACAAGGCTGATTGGATTTCCATTATTTCGCTGTAATATTTTTCAATCGGTTTGCCGTATTGTTTTAAACAATGAAGACCTCTAATTAGGGATGTTTCTGTCCTTTTATCTGAATAATGCGATATCAAGTTTCTTCTGATCTCATCCCAATTGAGGGATGTGCTATATATGTTTAAGACTTCGTTGGCTTGGCCATCTATTTTATTTCGTATGGCCCTCAAGGGGATTTGTCCATGAGGAGTGTTATCTGCTCCACTAATGTGAATGAGTATTTCTTCCACATTACTAATGAATTCGTGGAGCAATTTTGGATTACCATCAAATTTGGGTAGGTCCTTGATTGCATCTGGAATTCTAAGTGAGTTAAAAGTGTCGATATTATTCATGTTGTTACTATTAGTTGTCGTTTGAGTCCCTGATATACTTGGAACTTCTGTATTTGAAAGCATATTAAAATTTAATGTACTGTCCTCGGATATAACGGGTAGGCTTCTTGACTTAAAAATCTTAAAACTTTTAGGATATGGAAAATATCTAGATTTACTACTCATCAAAAATAATAACTTGTTCTAGTTACGTAAGATAATTTGGTTCCGATTGATAGAAATTTGGAATCAAATAATGCCTACACAAAAATAATATGTAATTAATTTTTATTTAACTTTTCCACTTCTTCCTTTTCAATTTTATTTATTTTGGCAATGTATGTTATATTTTCTTTTAAATTGTAAAGATTATATTTTTTTTTTGTAATGATCTTTCCAATCTTTATTTGAATTAATACATTTTATTTTAAATTTTTTCTAATTTCATCTATTTTCGCAATATATGTATGTATGTACATATGTTAACTTTTCTTAAAATTTTTTTTTTGTTTTTTAATGATCTTTCCAATCTTTATTTGAATTAATATATTTTATTTAAAATTTTTCGAATTTCATCTATTTTCGCAATATATGTATGTATGTGTATATGTTAACTTTTCTTCAAATTTGTTTTTGTTATTCAATAACCGCTCATTTACTTACAGAGCCCCTATGAGAATTGTATGCATGAGGGGTTTAGGTCCTTTTTCCAACGGTTCACTTATCTCCTTGTAGCCTTATACCAATATGCTCTTGGTATTTGTTTTCCGTCCGATATTCCCTCAGATTTTTGAACAGGCGGCCCCTTATGTGGTCCAAGGATTAACAAAGTTTTATTTTGTTAGTATTTTTAGTTTCAACCCGAACCGTTGGCTTTTCGACTGCGCCAGTTATGACATATGTGACGATATAACTCGCGTCAAAGTTTTCGCTTTCTGCCCAAGCACTCTTAAGTACATCTGCTAGACGCTCGGTCACTATTTCCCTTCTAGCTTCGAACGTAAATTAAAACCCAAATGCGTCTTTATTCATTCAATAAATGTTATATCTTAGGATTGCTTCCAAATGTATCATTTGCAAGTTTTGTTACATTAGTAAACAGCTACTTCGAATATTGGTTTTGCGTATGTTCAAAAAGACGAAAATCCAATCTGATTCTGTGACACCATTGATAATCAGAATTGGTTTGCAATTTTGACAGCTAAACAATTCTGTCTTGGACCCCACAACACTCCTGATTGCCTTTTCCTGATGGGAAAGCGGTGTTCTTGGACGCATATATTATACATTGTTAGGAAAGGGTTTGTGTTTTTAGCAATCGCGGTTTTTAACGCTATATTCCGAATTTTATTTAGTCCCGGGGATTTAGATGGGTTTAACCGATTGCATGTTTCTCGGACTTCTTCATTCGAAACAACCGGTATAACCTGGGTTTGTGGTACTCTTACGCTCTACTGATGAAGTGGGGGTCGGATAAGGAAGAGTGCCGAAACTATTTCTTCTATCGCTGTGGGGGAGGTTAGCATTTGTCCGCCAGTGCGGAGTTTTTTAATAAATCTATAGTTTTACTTTTTTAATTGACTGTTTTAGTAATTTTGTCCTTAAAGTATTTTCGGAGAGTGGTGTATTCAGATATATCGCGTGATCATTGGTACACGCGCCTTGCTCGCTGGCATTTTTACGTAATCTAGCGGTTGTCTCGTTTCACCAATACACTGGGTAGTGGTATCTACGTCGAGATAGCTTGGACATTGAAGCGTAGCATGCGCTCTTAATACAGCTTAGAATCAACGGAGCAGCTTTGTTAGCCGACAACAAAGAAGTCGGGAAGAGTTGGTATGAAGGCTTCTTCAAAGAAGTATGGATCGCATGTTTTGGGCCGCCAGTTACGTTTTTGAGTCGGTAATCACTGCCGTGCATGTGTAGTTTTTATGTCGAATATAATTGCATAGTGATCGCTAAAAGTGTAATGATCGCCCAATGAGATCTGCGAAATAAACTCGAATGTACAAACGTTAAGTCTATCGCCGATTGTTGGCCACCTTTGTCAAATGTGCATTGATTGCCTGCCTTTAAAAGCTCCAGATCAAGAGAAGCAAAGGCTCCTGGTATTTGGTTCTTTTGAATCCCCATTCACTTAGTAGAACCACATCAATTTGCTTTTCGGAAACTGACTGTTTTAATAAGTCATGTGCCGCCCGACAATGGTTTGTGTTCAGTTGTAAAAGCCTCATGTGACCTATGTGTCTTGCGGTATTTTCGCTAGTTGGCGCTAAAAGCGCGTAGTTCTAGTTTTATTCGTCGCATCGGGTCATGCTATACCTTTTTGGAAAGCTCATTTCACGCGCTAACACGTGTTTGATTGATTGTCTTTTAAGTCGTTCGTGAGTTATAGCGTCGCAAACATGGAGCAAAATAAAGAGAAAATACGGCATATTTTACAGTAATACTACGATAAAGGCAAAAATGCATCTCAAGCCTTAATAAAATTTGTGCAGTTTATGGACCCGTTACAGTTTCCATTTCCACCGCACAACGATGGTTTCAACGTTTTCGTTCTGGTGTAGAGGTGGTCGAAGATGCGCCACGCTCCGGAAGGCCTGCCGTCGAAAATTGCGATAAAATCGCTGAATTGGTCGAAAGAGACCGGCATAGTTGTCATCAAACCGTTATAAACCATTTGGAGAAGCTTGAAGTCACTAAGAAGCTCGATGTATGGGTGCCACACGAATTGATTCAATAAAAATACCGCAAGACTTTTTTGACAACCCAATATATAAGGCACCTGACACTTTATTAAAGTGATCAATTTCCTTTGTACCGGCTTTCAAGCAAAGCAAACATTTTGGCTTGTTGTTACACTCTTTTGAGCGGTGCTCCCCTTGGCCACATCTTCTACAGAATCTGAACCTGTCCCCTTTTGTGCAGGTATTTATAGTGTGCCCACAATCAAGACATTTAAAGCATCTCTGTAGATGTCTATATTCTCGAATACGGCAATTTACCATCCAACTTTAAGCTTTCTAGCCAGTAGAAGCCGTTTAGCTGCACCAAGCGGTAGTTTAGTGGCTGCTGTTTGGGTGTCCCCATAAAACTTTCTTAAGCTCTTAATTGTTGGAATTGTCACTTGAGGGTTTCCCAACTCCCTCTGTAAGGCATAAAGAACTTCTGCCTTGCTTGTGACTTCATCAAGGTCTTTGCAATCCAGTAGAGTCTCCTAGGTCAGAAGTTTAACGGGGGCTTGATCCCCAAGACTTTTCTTCATGGTCTCCTGAGAGTCGTTTGGAATCACTGCTCCGCTTAATTGTAACAACATTTCACCACTTTGAGTTTTACGTATCTTTGTGATGATATTTCCGATTCCGCTGAGTGTTGAGTCGGACTTGATTTTCCATGTAATCTCCGTTTTTGTCAATTTTTCTGTCTACTGGTTGGCTTTTTTAGCTACTATATTCCACTGTACCTCCATTAGCTTCGTTGTTGTTGCTTCATTATCAGGCCTTTTCGTTGGTTGTGTGATTAATTGTCTTATTGCTGGCGACTTTGCAGTGACGTCAAACATTTGAGTTGTAGAAACATCATTTGCTATTATTAATTGTTTGAGCTGACAACCTTTTTTGGTCTGGGCGATCGGGGGGATTGCCGCCTCTCTAACTTCTGTTACTGCTTGTTCTCAGTAAGAGATCAATGTTGCTTGCTATTACGGTTTGTTGTAGCAGAGATTGTGCTGCGGTTCAATGATTTAAGTTTAGCTGCAATATTTTAATTTTTGCATTGCCTTTAGCAACTCGAAGTGTTTAGTGCAAGTCGTACTTATAACTGATTCTTCCCCTTTACAGAGCATGCAACATGGTTTGTTAATGCATGTCCCGCGTTAGCACAACGTGTGCAAAGAGAGGACCCTGTCGATCAGAGTGCAACGTTTTCGCGTCATTTAGCCTTCATGGAAAGATCTATAACAGAGGGAAATAGGGGAGTACTCCTGGAGGTGACAGATCGACCACCCGATCTTTATTTTGCCTATTTTGAGTTCAGTATTGGCGTCTTGAGCACGCAGGCATATAAGGGCTATATGTGTGCCGCTCCTTGTTTCCGCATATTCTTAACATTTGTTGGCCCTATATTCTTACACCCGCACTCGTTGAAGAACTTCGCTTTGATGCGGATTGTGGCTTGATGTTCATCCACCGGGGTGAATGCTTCCGGTGAGTTTCCACCACGAATCCCTCACCGAAATCACGCTGCTTTATATGGCCGTTGTTGTAAATGCCACATGGCCCTACTCGTCTGAGTCCTTGTACCGTCCATCGCAATTCTCTGACGACGGTGATGTCAGCCATTATTTTTACGAGGACATCAACCAGCTGATCAGCGGCACCTTCTCAATTAAGGGACTTGACATTCCAAGTGCGTGTCTTTGAATCGTTATCCTTAATGCGGTTGCCTTTGTCGTTATCAAAAGGGGATTTCCCTTCCTAGGCCGTGGCAGGTCTGAAATGCACAAGAAGGAGGGTTTCTCCTTCCCACGGGTGTTTTTTTTGGCTACCCAGAGAATATTTGGTCTAAGGCCGGAAGTCGTAAGCTGCTTGAGCTATATGTAAAAAATTCGTTTCTGGCCATTCCCAAGCAAATGGCAATTAGAGAACTTTCCTCACTAGCGTAAACTTCTAGACATTACTCCATCCTTCATACGAAGTGTAGGGTATAAAATTACAGCCAGATTATAAGCCGTATGA
Source organism: Bactrocera zonata (assembly GCA_037783105.1). Taxonomy (NCBI): domain Eukaryota; kingdom Metazoa; phylum Arthropoda; class Insecta; order Diptera; family Tephritidae; genus Bactrocera; species Bactrocera zonata. The sequence continues at coordinate 428,578 of JBAWJQ010003510.1, read as the reverse complement.
TTATATATGCATACATAAACATATTATATATATATACTTATGTTCAAGAAAACGAAGTGGATGATGTGCAGGTATGCTTCAGTGTGCACTTTGTTATTATATTATATTTGGTATGTAAATACATTTATATATGTATATATTAAAATTACCTTTAGATTATATAACGAGGTAAGTTGTTATATGTATACAGTGCGCGAAATTATTACATGAGGCGATACTTCCATGGAATAATAATATAATATATAATATATTATATTGTTTTCACTGCTATATTAGTTTTTGTTGCAGAAACATTTGAATTGTTACTTTACATAACAGTAAGAACACTTAGTCCAAAATTATTTTTAAATACTGTTGGTGTGGAACTCTTTAGAATTTTCGGCTTAGCTAAACTGATATAAGCACATGGGACAGTTAATTCCTTGGCGCGATTAGATACACATCGGTTGAAAATTGATTGACCAGATACCTTTTTTTGTTTATTTATGTTAAAGAAGGTAAGTATTCGCATAAATAAATTTAATGCCTGCCTCAAACCAATTTTTATATAGAGATGCCTCGGGGAACAAAACTCGCTTATGATAAGCCGATAGAGCCGAGAATTTTTGGAAAGCAAAAACATTGACGTATTCAAATGGCCGGCAGTATGTTCGGACCTAAATGCCATCGAGAATCTATAGGGCATTCAGTTCAAGAAAGTATATGCCAATGGGAACCAATACTAAACATTATTGGAATTGAAGATAGCAATCCAAAAATAATGGACAAATTTAAATTTTCTTTATTGCAAAATTTAATTCAGTCGATGCCATTTCGTATATCTTTAGTAATAAAAAATCAGAGGTCATATAGATTATTAAAATAATATATATATTCCAAAAGAAACAAGTAAGAAAGGGCTAAGTTCGGGTGCAACCGAACATTTTATACTCTTGCAACTTGCTGGAATTAAAGACAGGGAAATACCTAACGATGTAAAACGTTAACCAGAGGATCGGAATCTAAGTAATTTAATATATATAGTACCATGTTTAACTTATATACTGTCCTACGTATATATTCGGCATAACATTTGTTAGAAAACCCAAAATCATTGTACGTAGTTATTATAAAAAATCAGCCGGATGTTCAAAAATCCTGGTAAAAGTCGTATGCGGGCTAGGTAAAGTTTTCGCTCAGTTTGATTCATTTTAGACAAAATGATATACTATTCTGAGTCAAATACGTGCTCAAATTTAATTTTCATTGAGATAACTCAAATATTGGCCGATATATCCAGCATAAAATCACCAGGAAGTTCGAAAATCTTTATATTAAGTACGTGGGGGCTTAGGGAAGTTTTGACCCGATTCCACCAATTTTGGATACACAGAATTACTACTGCAGGAAAAGGATTTTATCTGATTTTCTATTGAATATCTTACACATTAACCGATATTTTCGAACAAAAGTCAACTATTGCTACGGGGGTCCACATATTCGGTACCGAGGGCTTTGAACAGTTTTGGTTGGATTTAAACAATTTTTCGTCATAAAGTGGCATACTCTAATTACAAGTAAAAGAATCAAGTGGTATTTAAAATTGTGCTATGTGGGAAGTAGGCGTGGTTATATTTCGATTTCGCTTATTGCACAGTTTGCCTAGAAATATGATACAATCGGTCAGTCGGGTCCCGAGATATGGGATTTAACAAAAAAAAAAGTGGGCGGTTCCAAGCCCATCGTCCAATTTTTACCATGGTCCCTATAAAACTTTGTTATCCAACCCCAGCGGAAAATTTTTACTTTTCTTGCGTATTTAGTTATCGATTTATTGCGTTTTTGGTAGTTTTGAATATGTTATATGGGGAGCGGGGTTTTCATCCAATTTCATCTATTGCATACAGTCGGCAGGAGTTCCTGTAATGTTTGTGCTGGGTGAGTTTTGTTGTTATAGCTTTAGTGGTTCAGGAGATATGTACACTAAACATATAAAAGGGCTGGGCCACGCCCACTTTTTAATGATTCTTTATTCACAGGAGCCCCTTGCTACTACGATCCCCTGTGCCAAATTACAGTTTTATATTTTAATTTAGTTCTTAGTTATGGCACTTTATAGGTTTTTGGTTAATGACGAATTGTGGGCGTAGCAGTTGTTCGACTACGCCCATCTACGAACTCGAATTTGTTTTCTAGAGGACCTGCAGCATATCAAGTTTCATCAAGCTTTCTAAATTGTTACTCAAGTTACAGCTTGCACGGAAGGACGGGCACACAGGCGGTCAACCGGATTTCAATTTTTCCCGTCACTCTGACCATTTGTATATAAATAACCCTATAGCTATCTCGACTAGTTTTAGGTGATAAGTACAACCGTTAGGTGAACGAAACTATAATACTCTGTAGCAACTGGTTGCAAGAGTATAAAAACAAATACATATACTATTAAACTGTCGTATACGTATTTTTAATGAACAAAAGTGCACTTTCGTGTTTTTTTTAATTTTTGTACCGCATATATATATATGTGTATATATTAGAGGATCCGACCACGCTTTACTGTGACAGATACATAACGGGTTATAACTAAAAATTTGCACTAACTTTAATTTTATTTTGCAAATGCTAATACTACGCAATTAGTGAACTGAGTCCCGAGGAAAAGAACAAATTAAAAAAAAGTTGAGTCCAAAGTTAAGGGTGTTTCTGAGCAGTTCTTTAAACCAAAAGGACTGGCAATATAACATGCGACGTACATGAATTAACGTTTGGACAAAATTTTGGTTCCTTTCATACATAAATACCATAAAAACGGTGAAGTCTTATTTTGGCCGGACAAAATCTTTTCATTCATTATGCAATTCAGTTAAAGCTAAATTACTGTCGTTTGCGTTGTTCTCTTTCTCTTTTACTTTAACTCTCTTATTGCCTACGAAATTGCTTTCGTTTTTACCGAGGCGTACATGCCTTGTCCGTATTCATTATTTAAACTTAGCAGCTCTTTCTTGCCGAATTTAGCGCTCTTTTCGCTAAAAAAATTTTGCTCTTTTCAAAATATTATTTCCATGACTTCGCATAGCAAATCACCCAGCCCAATAACATGTAAAGTTACTACGAAATTAATTCCATCCACTTCGATATTTACTTCAAAACTACCCAGTGCATGTACAAACTTCACTGCTTTTAATACCTCGCAGGATCAACTGATTGTCGCTAACCTTTGAAATCCCTGAACACTTAAACATATCATACCTCATCAAATTCACGTCAGCACTCGTATCAATTAGAGAACTAATTATCAAATCATCCATCTTTATTGACATTAAGATGGCACTCTTACTCCAAACAGTCAAAGCATCACTGCGTTTTTCTGTTTTAATATGCACATCGCCTCTACGATCACATTCAAATTGACGACGACCTATTTGCCCACACTTGAATCACTTTAGCTGTTTTGTCTTATCACAACCGTTGGCCATATAAAATTAACTTCCACACTTGAAGCACTTACTTTCGGCCCCTGGTTCTACCGGCGTTCATGCGACATGCCATGAATTCTCTCTGCTTGGCGGCTTTCGAGAATCATGTACAATCTTATATACTTTTAACTGCTCTTTGAGCTCTTGAATTGTTCGTGCCTGATATAAATAATATTTAATTTCGAATCCGGAATTACTTTTATAAAAAATCAAAATCAGACTCTTGTCATCTAAATCTACTGGATTGGCAATTTTTATGAAAGAGGTTGGTGCCTCTACTATTGTCACTGAACGTCATTCACTTTCACTTTCATCTTTATCCTCCAACACATGTTCGAAATGTAAGAGCAACCTATCCCTTAATTCATATTACCTACCTTGCACACTCATTCCAATTTCTCGTAATTTATGCTTCAAAGCTACCACTGTCACACTAAAAATATCCCGCACAACCACTGTCCCTTTCTATCAGGTTGATTACAATTTCTAAACAAAAAATATACATGCATACATATCGTAAAATATAACTTATTTCATAAACAATATTGTATAAATTAAATATGCATAATAAATTCATTTTAAGTTGCAACATTTTTATGAAAATAAATTTTAATAAACATTATATAAATTTATTTTAAGTTGCAACATTTTAATGAAAATAAATTTTACTTTGAAGTATTTCTACTGACTTCTTTGGACATATCAGCACATAAAATTAACAGTCATCCGTGTTTTACGTCGCATCTGTAAATGTAGCTAATTTTTTGTTGGACACTACATTAACATTAATTGGACAAAGTTAGCCCAATTTATACAAACATACATTTTTCTCACATTTTGCTACTTTGTTCAAATTTCATTTCTTCAATATTTCTTACATACTTTATTCCTTTTCTTATCGAACTCTTTTGCCTCATTGTATTTTCTTCCTTGCCGCTGTTAGTTGAATCTTTGCAGCTTCGCACCTCTTTCTGCTTCTTTCCCTCTCTCGTCATTTGAATTGCTATACTTTGTGATACTTAGCTCAACAGCCGCTTTAGTTGAAAATTCTCTGAAGATCGTCAAATTGATGTGTTCCTTATTTCTCTCATTCTCAGCTCGTTCACGCTTTCGTCAAAATTCGATTGTGTTGCAAATTTGAATTTTTATGCTAACGCAGTGGCAGCGTCTTCTTGGAAGATTGAACTTCTAGGGAAAATTTTTGCACATTTTATATACATACATATTTAATTTAGTTAGATTTAGTTTAGTTAGGCAATTTCAATTTTCTTCAAGCGCTTAACTTTCCTTTATTTTTATATGGAATTTCTTTTCCGTTTAATAAACTTTAGGTACACTCACATACGCTCATTTTTCGGTTGGGGACTTTGTAGTTTCTATTTATTCTATTTATTCATTTCAAACTTTCGCATAGAACAACTTATTTAAATATATTTAAATTCAGTTTGCAAAGTTTAGTACAAAAAACGTATTTAAATTTAATTTGATTTTCTTGTCAGGTCGATGGTCAGGCCCTTCTTAACTTCTTCAGCACTACTATCCAACTATACTGTACTGTTCGAAAATTATTCGAGTGTTCTTCGAATTAAATATATGTATTTAGTTTTTGTTCAGAGGTGCAATTAAAAGGCATATCCGCTACGTGTGCACCCTTGACCCACATAAATGCATGCAATTTAAATTTTATAAAAAAATAGAAATTTTACACTTTTTTTTATAATTAACGACATTGAACACATTGTACAAGATGCACGCAGTGCTCGTCGCATACTAGCTTGTGACAATTGGCACAGTTCTTATGAGTCTTTCGGCGTATTCTTATCGGCAAGGCATTGCAGACTACTTTTCTTCCAGCTTTATCTTTTAGAATCACTGGACCACGACTGTTTCTGTCAGTGCATAACATAAAATGCTTTCAATGACAATCTTTGTTGAGAAGTGGCGCATTACTTGTCGATTCGCCGTGCGTTGTTCAATCAATGGCAATGCTAGTTCTTCGCTTAGTTTACGCATTATTTGATGACGTTTTGTTACTTTTTTTGGCAATCATTTTATTATTTTCGTAATAAATTATATATGATACAATCGAAGAAATGTATAAACATGTTGAAGAACATTGGCATTAGCCATTTCGAAGATTGTGGTTGACTTGTACACCTGCGGACCATTTGGTTCATTGTGTCAACACCAGCTTTATATTTATTTGTTTAGAATCATCACCAACTGATGCATTTGAATGTATTGTCGTTAACAGAATGACAGCTTTATTTCTTTTAGGGATGTAGGAACACATGGTAACTTTTTCGTGAAATCCAAAAACCGTCGAATACTGCTCTCGTGTCTTATTGCTGCCATAATATTAGGGATGTAAGGTTTATTTTGTTACCGTGCCAACAATGGTAATATTCCACGATAACAAATGTTTAGCAACGGGTAGAGTATACGTAGTAAAGAAGTTATCCATGCAGATGTTTCTGCCACTACTTCGGTACGGAATCGCCAATTCTTTCACTACTCTTACACCCTGATTTTTTTCTCCAACAAAACTCCCTATGGAGTGTTTTATGTTTTTCCAGTGTACATAATCCCTTTACTATCGTCGAACCTTAAAAAACCCAAAGTATTATGGAATCTAGTCAACCACATCGTCGCGCGATATAGCGGATAAGAATTGAAGTGCTACATATCAAAAGTATAATCTGTATTTGAATTATTTGCGCCAGCACAAATCAAGATACCGAAGAATGAATAAATTTCGGGTATCCATTGATGCAGAGAGTTTGGATGATCAGAATTATATTCTTGAAGAATAGTTTCGGCTTTGTAAGTAGTGTGACGGACGATTTTATCAACAATTTTGTAGGAAACAATTTTTTAAAAGCTCTCGCTTATGGACAACGTTTTCGTACCGCGATCAGGCCCACTTCGCTGACGTACAACATTGTGAGCTGCAGTCTGATGCTGAGTTATTGAAGTTTTGCTCCAAACTGTTTTATCTTTCGTAATAAAACTCCCAGATAGTTCTTGGGCTCGTCCTAAAATAATAATAACGACATAAATTAATTATTAAAGAACAAAAATTATTAAATTTCAATCATTGTTAATAACAAATGTTTTACTCCCTTCAGACTCAGCAGCTTATATGTACTTCATTGTCTTCTTCACTCCCACTTCTTCTTCTGCTAAATTCCCTGGAGCGATTTCTGCTGTAACTTCTGGTTTCTCATGCTCTGAATTATGTTCTTGATTTAAAGTTTGATGCCTAGTTGTATTTGTATTTGGAATCTAGCCTTCGTCTTCACTGTCAGAAAATCCGCTCGAATCACTGTCATTTTCTCCAAGTAGTTATCTTAAATATTCATTTCTCTCGGTTGTACTAAATGTAATGAATTAATTATTATATTAAATAAGTTGTTAATAATTTTATTACATAAAACTGTAATTAAAACATTAACAAATGTTAAATATTGGGTGGTCAGAAAAGTCTTTTCGTATTTCTAATCAAATTCAACTTATTTTATAACACGTATGATCCCACTACAACTTATTTTTTTATAATACGTCTGATCCCACTAAAAATTTAGTACGTACCGAAAAATACTCGACTCTAGTGCGCGATAGAAACATAGAAATAACCTTAAGTTTTTTTCTCTCCAATGGCATATGCCCAACGACTGGAATTTAAGTGTGCTATGCCCAATCCATAAAAAAGGAGACCCCACAATCTGCGCCAACTACCGTGGGATTAGCCTCCTCAACATCGCATATAAGGTTCTGTCGAGCGTATTGTGTGAAAGATTAAAGCCCACCGTCAACAAACTGATTGGACCTTATCAGTGTGGCTTTAGACCTGGTAAATCAACAACCGACCAGATATTCACGATGCGCCAAATCTTGGAAAAGACCCGTGAAAGGAGAATCGACACACACCACCTCTTCGTCGATTTTAAAGCTGCTTTCGACAGCACGAAAAGGAGCTGCCTTTATGCCGCGATGTCTGAATTTGGTATCCCCGCAAAACTAATACGGCTGTGTAAGCTGACGTTGACCAACACGAAAAGCTCCGTCAGAATCGGGAAGGACCTCTCCGAGCCGTTCGATATCAAAGGAGGTTTCAGACAAGGCGATTCCCTATCGTGCGACTTTTTCAACCTGCTTCTGGAGAAAATAGTTCGAGCTGTAGAACTCAACAGAGAAGGTACCATCTTCTATAAGAGTGTACAACTGCTAGCGTATGCCGATGATATTGATATCATCGGCCTCAACACCCGCGCCGTTAGTTCTGCTTTCTCCAGACTGGACAAGGAAGCAAAAGAAATGGGTCTGGCAGTGAACGAGGGCAAGACGAAATATCTCCTGTCATCAAACAAACAGTCGTCGCACTCGCGACTTGGCACTCACGTCACTGTTGACAGTCATAACTTTGAAGTTGTAGATAATTTCGTCTATCTTGGCACCAGCGTAAACACCACCAATAATGTCAGCCTAGAAATCCAACGCAGGATAACTCTTGCCAACAGGTGCTACTTTGGACTAAGTAGGCAATTGAGAAGCAAAGTCCTCTCTCGACAAACAAAAACCAAACTCTATAAGTCACTCATAATTCCCGTCCTGCTATATGGTGCAGAGGCTTGGACGATGTCAACAACGGATGAGTCGACTTTGCGAGTTTTCGAGAGAAAGGTTCTGCGAAAGATTTATGGTCCTTTGCGCGTTGGCCACGGCGAATATCGCATTCGATGGAACGATGAGCTGTACGAGATATACGACGACATTGACATAGTTCAGCGAATTAAAAGACAGCGGCTACGCTGGCTAGGTCATGTTGTCCGGATGGATGAAAACACTCCAGCTCTGAAAGTATTCGACGCAGTACCCGCCGCGGGAAGCAGAGGAAGAGGAAGACCTCCACTCCGTTGGAAGGACCAAGTGGAGAAGGACCTGGCTTCGCTTGGAATATTCAATTGGCGCCACGTAGCGAAGAGAAGAAACGACTGGCGCGCTGTTGTTGACTCGGCTATAATCGCGTAAGCGGTGTCTACGCCAGTAAAGAAGAAGAAGAATGGCATCTGCTCGCAACAATGAAAACCGGTCGACTGCCTGGAGTGCCCCAAATAGGTTTCAGATGTCATTCACAATTCTACATGGTTATTATTATTTACTTTTCTTTAAATTTTTACTATCTTTTTAATAATTAGGGCTCTGGGCTTGGAAAATCAAACTTTTTAAAGGGATTGTATATATTAGGTTGTCAAATATCTCCCTTCCGCCCTTTTGTCTTTTGAATGTCGCGGCTATGTATACATCTTTGAAAGGTCTTGACATAACCTACAAAACGACGCTATGCATGATTAGTTTGAATATTGCGTTCAACATTTATAGACGTGTAAACATGAAGTTCACTAACGCCGAAATTCGCGCTATTTTAAAGTTTTCCTTCGTTAAAGGCAAATCTGCTAGAGAAACGTTCCTTGGAATTAATGGTGTTTTATGGGATGGTACTCTATCCCTTCGAACTGTGGAGGAATGGTTTCGACGATTCAGAGCGGGTGAAAACGACACCATGGATAAGCTAGCCGACGGAAGACCTGTGACGACGAATACCAATCAAATCATAGAAAGCATCGAGTTAGACCGGCATGTGGCATCTCGTGACATCGCTCAGAAGATGGGAGTTGGTCACCAAACCATATTAAACCATCTGCGAAAGGCTGGATACACAAAAAAGATTGATGTTTGGGTGCCGCATGATTTGACGCAAAAAACCTTCTGGAACGAATCAACGCCTAAGATATTCTGCTGAAACGAAACGAACTCGACCCATTTTTGAAGCGGATGATAACTGGCGACGAAAAATTGATCGCATATAACAGTATCATGCGAAAATGGTCGTGGTCGTAAGCCGGTGAATCGTCTCAAACAGTGGCCAAGCCGGGATTGACGGCCAGGAAGGTTTTGCTGTGCTGCGAACAACTGGGCCGCTTGAAGAATGCGATCGACCAGAAGCGTCCAGAATTGTCCAAAAGGAAGGGTGTAGTGTTCCACCAGGACAACGCAAGACCACACATTTCGTTGATGACTCGTTAAATGGTACGGGAGCTCGGATGGGAGGTTTTATCGCATCCACCATATAGCCCGGACATAGCACCAAGTGATTATCACCTGTTCCTGTCCATGGCGAACGCCCTTGTTGGAGTAAAGTTGAACTTAAAAGAGGCTTGTGAAAAGTGGATGTTCGAGTTCTTGGCAAATAAGGAGGGGGTCTTCCACGAGGGGAGTATTATGATGGAAACAGATTATCGAACGAAATGGAGCATATTTGAACTAAATCCGATCACTGTAACACTTTTTGTAAAGCCTTGAATAAAGAGCAAAAAAACGGAAGGAAATCTTTGACAATCTAATATTTACATATCAGACGAGAAAAGATGAAATCCGGTTGGCTCTCTGTTTCCGTTCGTCAGGCCTTCCGTGCAAGCTGTAACTTGAGTAAAAATTTAGATATCTCAATGAAACTTGGTACGTGGGTTTCTTAGTACAAAAAAATATGGAGTTCGCAGATAGGCGTAATAATAGGCTGCCACGTCCGCTAATCGGAATTAAACTGTAATTTAGTACAGAGGAACGCAGCAGCAAGAGGCGTTTGTGGGCAACATTTTTTTAAAAAATGAATATGGCCCCGCCCTCTAACAAGTTCAATGAACATATCTCCTAAGCCAATAACAAAATTTGCTGAAAAAAATCTTATAAGAACTTCTACCGACAGTTCGAAATTGGATGAAATCGGAGGATAACCCCGCTCACTCCCCATATAACGATACTACTAAAAACGCGATAAATCAATAACTTAATACGCCAGAGACATTAACTTTTACCACCGAGATGGTATGAGAGAGCTTTATGGGAGGCGGCGTGAAAAGTGGGGGCGATAGTTTTGGAAGGATACCAAATGCAGCCATAACGGCGGCTCCTCTTCATGCTGTCGAAAGCAGCTTTGAAATCGATTCTCTTTTTATGGGAATTTTCCAAGATATGGCGCATGGTGAATATATGGTCCGTTGTTGAAGGTCTACAGCCAACAGTGATTAGGTCCAATCAGTCTTTTGACGGTGGGCTTTAATCTTATTATTGCTATTCGAACTTCTTTATGGTATGAAACGACTGTTCCATCGTCATCGCTTGGGGAATCTGATTCGCCTTCTCATGGTGTTATGCTTCCACTACCATTCAGCAGGCCGGAAAAGTGTTCCCTTCAACATTTTTGTATGCTTTATACATCAGCCACTAGATCACCTTTGCAGGTTCTACAATAGTATGATCCGGTCTTGAAACCTTCTGTTAGTCGCCGCATACATGAAAAGGGAGATCACACAATCTGCGCTACCGTAGGATAAGCCTTCGCAACATTGCATAGAAGGTTCTATTGAACGTATTGTGTGAAAAATTAAAACCCACCGTAAACAAACTGATTATATCTTATCAGTGTGGCTTTAGATGGAGTCATGTGTAGAAGTTCACGCAAGTGATGAAAGTTCTCTGATCGCCATTCACTTGGGAGTGACCAGAAACGATTCTTTTACATATGACTCAAGCAGCTCACGACTTCCGGTCTCTGACCAAGTATCCTCTGGGTAGCCTAAGAACATCCGTTTGAAGGCGAGCTAAAGTGAGAAGGCGAAATATCCCCTACTTAGGGTTGTGCGCTGGGTTTGGGACCCGCCACGTAAAAAAAAAGCACCAATGAAAACCAACAATCAGCCTCGGATGAGAGACCCCCCTTTTGATGACGACCATGGTAAGCGAAATAAGGACTACGAATTGAGGGCATGCACCGGGAATGTCCGGTCCCTTAATTGGGAAGGTGCCGCTGCCCAGCTGGTTGATGTCCTCGTGAAAATAAAGGCTGACATCACCGCCGTCCAAGAAATGCGATGGACGGGACAAGGACAGAGACGAGTAGGTCCTTGTGACATCTACTACAGTGGCCATATAAAGGAGCGCAAGTTTGGTGTTGGATTCGTGGTGGGAGAGAGACTCCGTCGCCGAGTACTATCATTCACTCCGGAGAATGAACGTCTAGCCACAATCCGCATCAAAGCGAGGTTCTTAAACATATCGCTGATTTGCGCCCACGCCCCGACGGTAGAGAAGGACGATGTGACCAAAGATGCCTTTTATGAGTGCTTGGAGCGCACTTATGAGAGATGCCCCCGCCACGATGGCAAAATCGTGCTTGGCGACTTCAACGCCAGGGTGGGCAAAGAAGGTATCTTTGGCACTACGGTCGGTAAATTGAGCCTCCACGAGGAAACATCCCCAAATGGGTTGAGGCTGATCGACTTCGCCGGGGCCCGAAATATGGTTATCTGTAGTACTAGATTCCAGCATAAGAAGATACATCAAGCTACCTGGCTGTCTTCGGATCGAAAACCCACCAACCAGATCGATCATGTTGTGATAGACGGAAGACACGTCTCCAGTGTTTTAGATGTGCGTGCGCTCCGAGGTCCTAACATCGACACGGATCACTATATTGTTGCAGCCAAAATTCGCACCCGCCTCTGTGCAGCAAAAAACGCACGCCAACAAACACAAGGAAGGTTCGACGTCGAGAAGCTGCAATCACAACGGACAGCCGAACGTTTTTCTACTCGGCTTGCACTCCTGCTCTCTGAGAGCACTCGTCAACAACTCGGTATAAGGGAACTGTGGGACGGCATCTCAAACTCCTTGCGTACAGCTGCAACCGAAACCATTGGTTTTCGGAAAGTGCAAAAGAACAGCTGGTACGACGAGGAGTGCCGTGTCGCAGTGGAGAGAAAACAGGCTGCCTACCTCGCAACGTTACGATCGACCACAACACGTGCGGGATGGGATAGATACCGAGAGTTGAAGAGGGAAGCAAGACGCATTTGTAGACAGAAAAAGAAAGAGGCCGAAATGCGTGAGTACGAAGAGCTTGAGCCCGACAGGGGTAATGCTCGAAAATTCTACGAAAAGATGTGGCGGCTTACAGAAGGTTTCAAGACCGGAGCATACTCTTGTAGAACCCCCAAAGGTGATCTAGTCACCGATGCCCAAAGCATACTTAAATTATGGAGGGAACACTTCTCCAGCCTGCTGAATGGCAGTGAACGTACAACGCCAGGAGAAGGCGAATCGGACTCCCCAATCGATGACGATGGAGCAGACGTTCCATTGCCCGACCATGAAGAAGTTCGAATAGCAATTGCCCGCCTGAAGAACAACAAAGCGGCAGGGGCCGACGGATTGCCAGCCGAGCTATTCAAACACGGCGGCGAAGAACTGGTAAGGAGCATGCATCAGCTTCTTTGTAAAATATGGTCGGACGAAAGCATGCCCAACGATTGGAATTTAAGTGTGCTGTGCCCAATCCATAAAAAGGAGACCCCACAATCTGCGCCAACTACCGTGGGATTAGCCTCCTCAACATCGCATATAAGGTTCTGTCGAGCATATTGTGTGAAAGATTAAAGCCCACCGTCAACAAACTGATTGGACCTTATCATTGTGGCTTTAGACCTGGTAAATCAACCACCGACCAGATATTCACCATGCGCCAAATCTTGGAAAAGACCCGTGAAAGGAGAATCGACACACACCACCTCTTCGTCGATTTCAAAGCTGCTTTCGACAGCACGAAAAGGAGCTGCCTCTATGCCGCGATGTCTGAATTTGGTATCCCCGCAAAACTAATACGGCTGTGTAAACTGACGCTGAGCAGCACTCAAAGCTCCGTCAGAATCGGGAAGGACCTCTCCGAACCGTTCGATACCAAACGAGGTTTCAGACATGGCGACTCCCTATCGTGCGACTTTTTCAACCTGCTTCTGGAGAAAATAGTTCGAGCTGCAGAACTCAACAGAGAAGGTACCATCTTCTATAAGAGTGTTCAACTGCTGGCGTATGCCGATGATATTGATATCATCGGCCTCAACACCCGCGCCGTTAGTTCTGCTTTCTCCAGACTGGACAAGAGAGCAAAAGAAATGGGTCTGGCAGTGAACGAGGGCAAGACGAAATATCTCCTGTCATCAAACAAACAGTCGTCGCACTCGCGACTTGGCACTCACATCACTGTTGACAGTCATAACTTTGAAGTTGTAGATAATTTCGTCTATCTTGGAACCAGCGTAAACACCACCAACAATGTCAGCCTGGAAATCCAACGCAGGATTACTCTTGCCAACAGGTGCTACTTTGGACTGAGTAGGCAATTGAAAAGTAAAGTCCTCTCTCGACGAACAAAAGCCAAACTTTATAAGTCGCTCATAATTCCCGTCCTGCTATACGGTGCAGAGGCTTGGACGATGACAACAACCGATGAGTCGACCTTAAGAGTTTTCGAGAGAAAAGTTCTGCGAAAGATTTATGGTCCTTTGCGCGTTGGCCACGGCGAATATCGCATTCGAATTAAAAGACAGCGGCTACGCTGGCTAGGTCATGTTGTCCGGATGGATGAAAACACTCCAGCTCTGAAAGTATTCGGCGCAGTACCCGCCGCGGGAAGCAGTGGAAGAGGAAGACCTCCACTCCGTTGGAAGGACCAAGTGGAGAAGGACCTGGCTTCGCTTGGAATATCCAACTGGTGCCAAGTAGCGAAGAGAAGAAACGACTGGCGCGCTATTGTTGACTCGGCTATAATCGCGTAAGCGGTGCCTACGCCAGTAAAGAAGAAGAAGGAGTGTGGCTTTAGACCTGCAAAATCAACAACCGACCAGATATTGACATCGATTTCAAAGCTGCTTTCGACAGCACCAAAAAGGAGCTGCCTTTATGCCGCGATGTCTCAATTTGGTATCCCCTCGAAACTAATACGACTATGTAAATTGACGTTGATCAACACCAAAAGCTCCGCCAGGAACGGAAAGGACCTCTAAGATCCGTTCGATACCAAACGAGGTTTCAGACAAGGCGACTCCCTATCGTGCGACTTCTTCAATCTGCTGCTGGAGAAAATAATTCGAGCTGGCGTACGCCTATGTCATTGATATCACTGGGCTTAACATACGCGGCGATCCTGCAACAGAGGCCAACTGTTACTAGCTTGTTTAACCTTCGTCGGAATTCAGTGGTATCATCTGTGTTTGGGTGAGAGAGATAATAGAGGATCCTATTTTAAAGGCGATATTAAAAATTTGTACTGAATTGCGTAAAAACATGTTTTGTATTCAATCTGTCGGTCAAATTTGATCAGATGGTACAATGACTTTCTACTGTTTTTCTGTATATCATTTTATTATTTTAACGAATAGTGCCATGAATGGTGTCTCTATTATCGCTGTTAACTTGTGTGTCTTCGAATTGTTCGATCCAAGGATACATTTATTATTTAATATGTGAATAACGGATTTTTATTTATTATTAAAACATTACCCAATTTATTGATTTGTATAAACTAGAAAAAGGAAAAAATAGCCGTGTTAAAGGACCAATAGAAGACCGGGACTTTCTATTCCGATCAATAACAATGCAGTTACTTTCCCATTATATGTTTACCCAATATTTTAAATTTCGTCCGTTTAGTTGAGTTTATATCTCATGTATCTCCTTAGAAGATATCTCCATTAAATTAGGAATAATATTTTAATTTGGGTTATGCTATTCGAAAACAAAAATTAAGGATATCGGTTTGTACTATTTTACATTTTTTTATTTTACTGTTCCGATTGTGTTATTTAAACTGATTTTAATCTATATACATATATCCGACTAAGTGACTTTATACGTACATTCTACTCTGGGCAAAAAATAGTAAGACTTCGTTCATAATTTGAAAATTATTAATTTATTAATCAAAATTTATGTCGCTCTCAATATACTTGTGCCAAGTTTTTTGCAATCCTCGAAAGAGTTTTCAGTCATTTTCCGGAATAACCTTCAATGCCAGTAGCAATTCACGTTTTATGCTTTTAATTGAATAAAAATGTGTTCTGCGGAGCGGCCTTTTGAGTTTGCTGAACACCCAGAAGTCACACGAGCTACATCAGGTGAATACCGTGGGCGCAGCACGATATTGGTTGAAAATTTGGAAAAACTCACGAAGAATCAATACAGCATTCAACGGTGCATTATCGTTGTGCAAAAATCAAGAGTCGTCGGCTCATAAATCCGGCCACTTGCTACGTTTGGCTTCGCGCAAACACAACACTCCAATAGCATTCCTTGTTTACAGTTTGAATGGTCGGAAGGAATTCGGAGCCTACCACACCTCGATAATCGAAGAAAATTGTCAGCACAACCTTGATTTTTGATCTGCTTTGACGTGGTTTTTTGACTTCGGCTCACCTTTCCACGCTATTCGGCCGTCTGTTTCCGGGTCGTAAGCATAGATCTTTCGCTTGTAATAATACGTTTCATTCATTTTAACTCTTATATTCGTAGCCATAGTCCTTCAGTCTTTCTTATGAAGTTTTATTTTCGGGTGATCTTCAAAATATGGTGGATAGCAGTCTATCTGCTCGCTTGGGGTTTACAATGAGTTTACAAACATATTATAGTTATAAGATAACAATAAAATATTTATTTGTTTTCTTATCATTGTTTTCCATAATGAATATACATATCTGACAATCCACATAAATATATCAAAATATCCATCAGTCAATTGCTAGAATCTTATATTTTGTAAAAAACTGAGTAAGTAACATTACCTGTTGTCTATTTTGTTCAAACTACTTGAAGCTGTAATTATAAGAAGACTTCAGAACATAATTGAAGAAAAGGACTTTATGCAAATTCATCAATTTGGATTTAGATCGCAACATTCCACAATCGATCAAGTTCATTGAATAAGAGATATAATAGAAGATGCGACGGAAAAAGAGCAAAATTGTACCGCTGTTTTTCTCCAATTTTTGAAAATTTTGAAGAAATTCTCAAAAATGTTTTTCAAAGGGTAGAAAAGGATGGATAAGTTTCAGCAAAATCTAAAGGGGTCGGGTTCAAAAGTGGTCGATTTGGTAGGGAATACCCTATATATGTATTTCAAATATTCCTTAACAATAAACAAGAGCCTGGTTCGGTGTAACCAAAAATTTCATACCCTTGCAACTTAGAAGGATCAAATACGGGAAATTGACAAAATTTTATTTAAAAAAATATTGCGAAAGAATTCAAGACTCATTGTTCTACGAAACTGAATTGTTTACAATAAAATTTGTATTTTTGAAATTTTTTATAGATCCAATTCGTTTTATAATTTTTAAAAAATTTTCAACCATTCGTTTAATGGTGCCTTGTGGACCATTGTTACTGTCCGATTCCGCCCATTTGCAATGATGGCATCAAGATACATATCTCAATTGTTACTCAAGTTATCGCATTTACAGACGGACGGATAGACAAACAGAATTCAACTCGCCTTGTCATACTGATCGTTTATATATGCATAACACTACAAGCACAACGTGCGTTCTAAAACAAACGGGACTTTTTGAATCTAGTTTCCCCTGGTGGCGCCATATATATATCCACTGGCGCGTTAGAAGAGTTACAACAGACACCTTTCATTAATTGATATATTGGGTAGTCGAAAAAGTCTTTTCGTATTTTGTCATTAGACGCTGTTGCAGTCGTATATATCCTGTACTTCCAATCACATTATGTCATATCATATACTGTTGGAAAGGTGAAATACGAAAAGACTTTTTAAATATTTTTGAGTACTCTTTACTAGCAAACATATTGGAAATAATGTGTTGTCATATAACATGGTAGATTTATATTTCATCACCGAAATTTGAAAATCCTGTGTTTGGAGCTAAAAAAATCATAAAACAATAATGAATTACGTACAATGTACTTTTTTACCTAATTTAAGTGAATTTTATAACATTTACTGTCGATGCAGTGCAAAATATTTAGAATAGTCAACAAGTAAACCAGTTTATTTTAAATGTGTAAAATCTCGAGTTTTTCTGTTTTTCACCTTACTTTTAACATCTTTCGGGATCTACAGGTTGGACTTTTACTTTTATTAACAATTACTATTGGAACATACTTCTCAAATAAACCCGTTTTATTAAACACTCAGTTCCCGTTACATTGTCTATGATTTCGACAATTGTTTCTAAAACAGGATGATACGGGTTCTCTGTTAGAACAGGAGGATAGCTATGAATAACAGAATACTTGAAAGGGGTACCATAGTGTCTAAATTTAAGTAACCAACTCGGGAATTTTTTCCAAAAACTTATTAGAGAATGACCGATTGGAAATCGGTACGATGTAATCATCGAAAGCTTTCCTCGAGGCTCATGGTAAATTGAAATCACCCAAATTGATTATTAAATCTAAATTATTTGTCACCGGGATAGCAGGAATTATTGCTTCCTTAACAATTTCTTGCTTCATATACAGAAAAGTCCCATTGGGGACTGCTGTAATGGCAAAAGTTTGTGATTTTATGCGTTTGTTACTTCTTCACGACTAAACGGCAGAGAACTTTGATTACAGAGAAGGTTCAATTATGGACAGGTGTGTGAACTGTCAAGAGCTAAAAAGTTTTTATTAGTAGATTTCACCAAAACATGACTCGGAAAGTTACATTTTAACAAAGATGAGTGAACAAAGCTAAGCATTGAATGAAAATTATGCTCAGAAATATGCATCAATTTCTATGAATATCATTTTGCGAATTTTTATGAGGTCATGTAAAATTGATAACATTTTTATTAAATAAGATAATTATCAGAACAATATTTGTAGTTAATGGACTTTTCATATATTTTTTATCTTTGATAATTTCATATAATATGTATCTACATACATACAGCCATGGTCACGAAAATAGCACACTTATTCATTAGAAGCAATAAGCGCTAATACTATTAACAAACACTTTTAAAAGAGTAAAAATATGATGACTTGTTTATTAATGTACCCATTTAAGTAAAAAATAAAGCCAAATAGCAGTTCACAAATAATTAGTATTATTTGAAAAACTTGAACTTCCTCTAAAATGCCTTGGTCACCCAAATAGCACATTTTACCAAACTTGCAAAAATGTCAAAAATCATATGAAATTAGTGAAATTTAATCAACGATTTGGTGCCATAATATGCTTACATTTCTAATACCTGGTTGTATATTCCAGATTTTCAATTATAGCATTACATCCGCATACTATATTTTCTACAAGCTTCTCGCATATCTTCTTTGGGGTGGAGTACCAAGCTTCTTTAATACCTGCCCATAAATCCTCAAAATTTGTAAACATTTTTGCAGCAATTTTACGGTTATAATCGTTCCATAGCTTTTCTTTTGGATTAAGATTGGGCCCACGCCCTGCCAGGAACAGGTACCCCATATCATCATATTTCCGCCTGCGCATTTTATCGTCTTTTTTGTGAACTTGGGATTCAACGATTCATTATTTGGACGTTGAACATTACTTCCCAAAAATATATATATGTTCGTACTGGATGGAGTTTTCATTTTTTACGCATCAAAAATCTGTAACAAGCGCACATTTTCAAAGCTGATACATTTTTAGCCGCACATGATTCTAATCAATCAAGTAGAAAATTTGCAGTACTCGTACTTTACTAGGAGTTTACCCGCAGTTTCACATCGATATGAACTGACATGATACGATTTGAACCGAAGCCAGCCATATCGTTTACTCGATTGTGATTGCCGAAGAACAGACATTCCCACACAAATAATGTATACACAACTTACGTATTTATCTGCGTACAAATGTAAATATGTATGTCGCCCGAAAAAACTACAAATATTGTTCTACAAAACCAAAATTGTCTCAGACATCATCATTACTCAATATGGCAGCCAAATAGCCGACGTCAAAACTTATAGTAAATTGCACAATAACAAATTTTCATTCATGACCGCAAGCGCACTTTCAACAGGCAATCTCGCTTCATTCATAAAGTAGACATCAATACATCTTCCCGAGCATGCTTTTGTTCACAAGCATCTTTTCGCAATGATCGCAAAAGCTTAAAACCATAAATTGAACAATTTCAAAAAGGGAAAAGTGACAACCCTGCAAATATAAGTGTTCAAATATATTATAATAAAACTGACAACGTAATATATATATAACTGATGTATGTCAATTTGCGAGTAGGAAATTTTTCAAAAAGAATATTCAATATTCTTCTGATTTATAAGTACAGTCCATCCCGGTTAAGAAGTACTCCGCTTAAGTGCCAATCTCTCTTAACTGCCTGTGTCTTACTGCACCTCAAGTTTTGTTCTTTGAAATACAAAGAAATTATTATTTTAAGTACTACGCACTTAAGAATCCACACTCGCTTATGGACCATATTATATTTTTATTTTTAACAACCCACAAAAATCTGTATGTTTGATTGTGGCACATAACCGGGATTTACTGCATTTTTCAAGAAATAAATACATATGTAATAATCGATTTCAAATATTTTACCATTTTAAAAAATTTTTCCGTTTGCAAAAATCTTTGTTAATATGTATGCAAGCTCATGGTTTGTGGGCGTAGCTTTACAGCGGAAAGGAAATTGGTAACAATCGGCTTTCGTTCGTTTGTGTTTTTCGGCACAGCTCGGATTTTCTACCAACACAATGTTGTGAGGCTTTGTTGTAGCGTCAGTCCTTCAGCACAATGACTCTTTGACAAAAAGTGAGCTTCGGCCATTAATTGTTCCTGACAACGGAGATTTCGCATGAAACAATGAGTGTATATGGGGTATTCCATACCAAATCGGCCACTTTTGAACCCGACCCCTTTAGATTTTGCTGAAACTTATCCATCCTTTTCTACCTTTTGAATAACATTTTTGAGAATTTTTTCAAAATTTTTTGTGCAACTTCAAAAAATGTATAAATTTTTCAAAAAAATGGCTTTTTAGTTTCAAATAGCCATAACTTTTGTATAAATTGACTTTTGGGGACCTTTTTTTTAAATTTTTTCTTTTGAATGAACATTTCGAAAAACTACACGAAAAAAATTTAACGCGATCAATTATATAAAATAATCGGTTTTTTTTAAGTAAAATCCTCATTTTTGGGAAGTTCGCCAGTTTTTGGAATTTTATTTTTTTTTTTTTCTTGTTCGCGAGTGATTCACTCAGCAGGCACGTTAAGTGGGCAGTGTCAAATACATACACAAATAGTGATCAAGTGGCGATTGTTCAAATTTCGTACACTCTAGAGCCGGAACTTCTCAGCAGAAACACTTCCCGAAAACGAAGCTGGAAGCAACAGGAGTTCGACCTGTTTGAGCCGGTCTGGAGTGCATCAAGAGCACCAGATGACGACGCGGCCCATCTGGTATATACTGTGCGAAACGAATTAGTCGAAACATGCGATGCGACAATGCGTAGAACAACACATCACAACAAGCGTCGCCCGGTATATTGGTGGAATGAGGAAATTGCCACTTTGAGAAAGTTTTGTCCAAAGATGCACGATTAGATTTCATATGCCAAGCGACGAAGCGAAGCTGCAGAGTCACCCCCGTTAGTTACAGACGAATAGCTCCTGGCCATAGCAAAGAAAATAAAAAAACAGCAAAGCATCTAGATTAGATGACATACCTAATAGAGCCCTGAAGGAAGCTATAAGCTCAAAACCTCAACTGTTTGCTAAAATGTACAACGGTTGAATTCCCCGACTCGTGGAAAGTACAGCGTTTGGTTCTGCTCCCAGAACCAAAGAAACCACCTGAAGAACCTTTATCGTACCGACCCTTGTGTATGTTCGACACAATGTACGAAAGTATAATACGAAACCGCTTGGAGTTAGCAATCCAGAAAGCCAGCAGATTATCAGAGAGACAATACGTCTTTATAAAAAAGATATCCACTATTGAAGCTATACGAGAAGTCGTCGATACTGCGAAATGTGCAGTAAGTGGCAAAAGATGGAAAGGTGGCACAAAAAAGTAATGCGCGCTGATTACCCCGAATGTGTTCAACACGGCAAAATGGGCACACCTAATCAAAGCCCTGGAAAAAATTAGCGCTCCAGAATATTTCATAAACATTATAACGGGTTAGTTTAAAAATAGAAGGAGCCAAAAGTCAGTCGACTGACACATGAGTGTCGTTAGATTATCGGCCGAAAAACTACCACCGAGTGTGGTTTTTAGTTTTTCCTTTCTATTTGAGAATCGAGGGCAGTAAAATAGTACATGTTCAGAGTCTTCTATATACTCTGTACACGTCGGGTGAGGAATTCCACCGCTGCCGATACCGTTTTAGGCGCTGATTGCTGATATAATCGCCCGAGTTCATCTCCCTGGATGGAAATGGGTGGCATACTGCATAATACTTCAGCAGCATCGGTTGATTTAGTCCGGAAAGTACTTATTACTCTAATTGCAGAAAGCCTATGCAACTCAATTATTTGTTTAGCATATGCTTTTATATTCGTTTCGTGTATCCATACTAGTGCTGCATACAGTTTTACGGAACTCATTGCTTTCGCTATTAAGAATTGGCGGCTGGAACGCAAACACCCTGTATTGGTCATCATTCTTGAAAAAGCATTATAAATTTTGGTTGCTTCACCGCAAGAATATTTCAGGTGTTTCTTTAATTTTAATTTGGAATCCAATATTACTACCTGTTACTTCAGCTGGGGCTGTGAAGTAATCTCGCACTCCCCTATAGTGAGCTCTAATTGTTTTGTACATTCCTGGTGCTTATGAGTATAACTTTAGTTTGTTTAAAAAAATACAGGTGGATACACTTATAGCATCTGGGAATAGGCGAGTATTCTCGAAGGCAACAGATCGACCACTCAATCCTTATTTTTCTCAGTTTGATTGTGGTCTTGGCATCTACGAGTTTTTCACAGACTTTTTACATTTGATACTTCTAGGTTCTAGATTTCATACTCACTTTTAAGTGCTGCGCAGATTTCTTCAGGGTTGTTATTTTGTCCAGATCTTTACACGCATGTGGTTTTTAGGCTGTATCATAGCCATTTCGCCAACCACTCCCTCCAAGGTACTTTGGAATGATTCGGCTTTCGTATCTGCTCGATTTTTCAGTTCTAGGAGCAATTCGCCTTTGAGTGTTTTCCGAATATAGGTAACGTTTGAACCCAGCTTCTCAAGTCTCCTGTCACTTTTTATTTTTCGCGGAATATCTGCAGGCATCTGGTTTTGTTGTAATTTTTTTCATCGGTTTTTTTATTTTTAACAACGTTTACCCATCTTTAATTTGCATTGTGAAGAGTCGTGGTAACATTTTGAGCTCTATAACGTTTTTTAGCTTTTTAGTTGGTGGTTAAAAGCCTGGCGCCTCTCGCATTCTCTTTGGGGTATCACCTCCATCAATAGGGACTTGAGATGATTTTCCTATCACCACTATGCTCGATGGGTTTTCTACTTTTTCCGATTTTGCATGTAACGTCACTATACTGCTCACAAGTTTGCGCATGGCTTGATTAATGTGCCTTTGGCCATCATGCTCTCCAATTCATTAATTTTTTTGTCCAATTTACTAAAAATGCTGGCCGTTTCTCCACTTTGCGATTCCTCACGCTTGCTATCCTTGCTTATTTGATCGGCAGTATCACATTTATTTTTTGGTCCAGCAGACTACATAACTGTGTCCATAAGATCGTGTGTATTTTAACATTTGACAGATTTGGCTTGAAGTATGGTGCTCACTATGTGTTCAGCACAACACACTTATTTTGACATACTTACTTAACAATTTATATTTGTGCTTCAGATGATATTGCTGCTGCTGCTATTTCCATTTCTGTTCTGATTTCCAATGCTATAAAAGCAAATGAAGTAATTATTTGCAAAATATTGTTAAAAAATCACATAAAATTCATCCACGTACCTTTCTGTTATACGAGCGCGAGTGACATCCGTCTTTCAATCGTTTTTTTTATTACCCTTTTTGGGATTATTTTTTGGCACTACAGAGTACGGCATCAACTTCACCGTTCGCGCAGCTGTCGCACTGGAATCAGCCGTTTATTAATTTGCTGAATGACAGTTCGGAGTATTGTTCACAAGTGTACAAAAGCGTTTTGCCAAAAGAGAACGCAAAAAAAAGTGATCAGCGATGGAATTTAAACGTAATAGTGTGATTGCTTTATATTTAGCTGGAAAATCACAGCCAGCAATTGTTCGTGAGCTATAACACCTTAATGTGAGTTTTTGTTTTTTTGTAAAGTTTTTGTTTATCGCACCACCACTCGTTACAATGATACTGGTAGCAAAGCAAAACGCCATGGAGGTGGTCATTAAAAGACTGCAACGTCACGTGATGGTTCGGAAAGTGAAGAAGCGACTTGAGCGAAATCCACGACGAAGTGCCAATCAAATGGCTAAAGAACTGAAAATATCCCACCGCAGCATCCGACGCATATTGAAAAATGAGCTCAAGGTCAAGACTTACAAGTTTCAATTGGCCCATGATCTCACACCGAAGCAGCAACCATTAAGACTTGAGAGAGCGAAGCAGTCCGAACACACTCCCCGAACATTTGCGTTGGTGCTAGTGTATATAGTGCATGTATAGAGAAAAAATGTGTAATTTCATAGAAATATTTGAGAAAAGTGGTTAGCCGTGGCTGGCAGGGTGATTCGTTCAAATTTGTTTACGTACACACAAAATTACATATGTATGTGAATGTGTGAACTATATTCCGAATGGTTTTTTAAAATCTGTTTACAAGTACACAAAATAACATGATAAATAAAAACTCTTTCTGATTACCTCGAGAAATACATCACCTTTAAATCGCATATAATTTTTTTTTGTTTCAGATGATCCAGCAACGAGTAATAATGTTCCACTTTTTTCAAGGCGCTTTTGGAGATTCGCCGTCACAGGCTTATTTCTTAAAATTTTTATTGAAAATTCTTTCTAATATACTTCAAAAGTTGTACAATAATATATCATTAAATTTATTAAAATTATATTACTCATATTGCCACAAAAAAACACAAATACAATCTTTTTCTTTTGCCTTTTAAACCTGAAATTAGTATTATGTTATTTTCCACCCCCTCAGTTTTGTGGTGAAATCCTCTAATAGAAAAGATTATACCAGAGAACATAAAGGCATAGAGAAGGTGCTAATTGAATTCTGTATGATGTTCGATTGGACGGCGAACAGAGCTGAAAAACTTAAAAATATAATCAAAATCATAAATCTGTAACAAAAAATAATTAAATAAAACGTATACTATATAAGCATTTAAAAGTAAGCAATCGCTTAATTGTTAATCAAGAGATAATAAGTAGTAGTATACGATATTATTTGTTTGATTACCTCAGGCAAGTAAGGAAACTTGAGTTGTAGTGACTTGATTATTACTTTATTGAATAATAATATACAATTGAAATACATGGCTTTTATACAAAAATTTTGCTTAGCTCACTCATTCATAAGATTTTACGAAAACATCAAAATAATTTCCGGGTTCGACCACTTCTAATTTGTTCGTAAGCAATAAAATAATAATAGCAACAATGTTACAACATACGTTGATTTGTAACATTGTTGTGACAAAGAACAATAAGCAATTGAACATGATATCAATTTCGACAAAGTTGAGACAAAGCAAATGTAAATAAAAAATATCAACTACGATGGTCGTTTTGCGATATATTGCTTAATAATCATTTCATACATTAAAGAAGCATTGTTATAATGGGTGGAGTCTCTGACGTAACTCGCATAGGCAAACACGGGAACAGGCAACTACAACTTAACACGTGAGAAACATGGGATTTCTAGATTAATACCTGAAACATGTAACTATTGCCCCTTGTCATAGCAAAAACAAACCGCATTTGAAACTGTAATCGTTCAAACGCCAATAGGTACATAATATTTTAAATATTTAAAAACTAAACAAACTCGAGCAAGTAAATGATCTGTTTTGGTGATACGTTACTCTTTAGTACGCAGGCATACCTCATCTTTTGAGGCGTGTTTGATCGCAGGAATGTATCAAAGCATTAGCCAAAGGTTTTCTGTTATCTTCTACTTTACCATAGGAATACCATGGTCTTTATGGATATTTTCATTACGCAAGTACCTTTGTATTATATCAATATTAGTTGCACAGGTGCTACCACAGTTGAATGCCATACATCCAAATCGATTTTATGACCGCATTATATAAAATCACTTTGTTGTATATTTGATATCAAAGCACATAAGTGTACATGTAGATATGTGCAATTTGACCTATTTAATGATGAATTCCATTAAATGTGTTGAAATGTATAATAAAGTCATATTTGTATTATTACCTAAATATTATAGTTAATATAGGTTTGTTAAGTTATATACATATTTATATACACATGTATGTATGTATTTATTTACTCTGGCATTAGAGGTTTTGATAACATTTTAAAAGACCATGCTGTCGCACATAAGCATGTAAAAGATTTCAAAAAACCATACGCACAATTTTCACATATTCACATATGTATGTAATTTTTGATTGACTGTACACACAAATCATAGGAATATTGAATATTTTCTTTGAAATATTTCTTGACTTGAAAATCGACAAATAAACTATTTGAATATACTTACATACATATAATTGCGGGGTTGTCACTTTTTCTTTCTCATACATTTCAGAACTATATTCAATTTATGATTTTTAGCTATTAAAATCGTCGCGAAAAAGCACTTGTAGGCAAGGCGTGCTCGGGGAGATTTAATGGCGTCTGCTTTTATGAATGAATCGAATTTGCTTTTTGAAAGTACGATTGAATGAAACTTTTGTTGTTATGTAATTTACTATAAATTTTGACGTCGGCCATTTTGATTTCTGATGCTATTATCGTTTATTATAGAGTCCAACTGCGGACAAGCGTGTGAACTCTTAAAAGCTATGAATTTTCTACTAGTGGATTTTACCACTTTTTCTCGGCGGGAGAAATTTTAACAGTGATGAGTGAACAGAGATGAGCATCGAATGAAAATTATGCTCAGAAAAATACATTGCTATTACAGACGTATGTTGGCCTTTTGGCTTATATTTTTATACGCTAACATGCTACCATATCATTTGATATGAATATCATTTTGCAAACTTTTATGAATTAATGCAAAATTGATAACAATATTATTAAATTATGGAATTCTCCAATCAAAATTTGTGGATAATGGGCAAATGAGCTATTTTTTTTAAATATTTCGTATCTTTGATAATGTAATATAATTTAATATGATAATATAAGTATTATCATAATATCCCAGAAAACTTAACATATTACAACAACAATATATATAAAGCACACCTTTTATCTTTTAAAACTTTCATATGCATCTATCCTGCAAATACGTATGTAAGTACAAATCAATTTCAAATCAAGATATTATCGTTTATAGTAATGTAATGTACGCGCGCTGTAAATATATACATGTGCGTATGGCATTGCCACACAGATAATGCATACACAAACCTACATATGTACGAGGTTTGACAATTAAGTAATGAGACTGGTTTTATTGCCGCGCTTGTGGTAAACATGTGACCTTAAAATTCCCTTTCTCTTTTTTCGGCATCCCTCCCCTCTCCACTGATATATGTACCATCGCTCTGGTTTGTTTAGTTCGCCTGCTGCGTCAAGTTGAGTAGACGTGTGTTTGTAGTGCTCGTCACGAAAATGGAAAAACGAAATCAAGAGCAACGCGTCCCGATAAAAATTTGCGCCAGCTTCGGATACGTACGCTAAAAATGTAAGTGTGTATGGTGATAGTGCCAAAAAAAGCGCCAAAGCTCACAATGGTTGTCTTCGCCCGCCTCCCGCCCGAAAAAACTCACATCAGCAAGTCGAAGGTGAAAACGATGATTATTGCTTTTTCGTCCACAAAAACTTCGTTCCACCGGGGAAAACTGTGAATCAAGTGTACTGTTGCCAAGTACTCGAAATATTGCGAAAACGATACAACAGGGTGTGCCCAGACATCGCTCGTAAGTGGATCCTTCATCACGACAACGCGCCGTGCCACACCGCCCTCAGCGTGTCCCAGGATTTGTCCTCTAAAGGGTGTTGCAATAGCCGCCTTATTCGCCCGACATGTCCCCCTGTGTCTTTTTTTGTTTCCTAAAACAAAATCGGTGGTCAAAGGAACCCATTTTAGGTCGATTACGGACATCCAGGCGGCCGTGACAAGGGTACTCGCGGATATCGAAGCGTTCCAGAAATGTTACGAAGCATGGAAAACGCGCTGGAGTCGCTGTATAGCTGCCCAAGGGGAATACTTTGAAGGAGATGGCAGGGGTGTAGAATAATCGTCAAATATACGGTTTTTATGGAATCAGTCTCATTACTTAATTGTCATACCTCGTATATACATATCTGTACACAAATATAAATATGACATTCGCAAAAACTTCAAATATTGTTCTACAAAAACAACAATCGTCTCAAAAAGCATCAGAAATCAAAATGGCCAACGTCAAAATTTATAGTAAATTACATAACAACAAAAGTTTCATTCAATCGTACTTTCAAAAAGCAAATTCGATTCATTCATAAAAGCAGACGCCATTAAATCTCCCCGAGCACGCCTTGCCTACAAGTGCTTTTTCGCGACGATTTTAACAGCTAAAAATCATAAATTGAATATAGTTCTGAAATGTATGAGAAAGAAAAAGTGACAACCCCGCAATTATATGTATGTAAGTATATTCAAATAGTTTATTTGTCGATTTTCAAGTCAAGAAATATTTCAAAGAAAATATTCAATATTCCTATGATTTGTTTGTACAGTCAATCAAAAATTACATACATATGTGAATATGTGAAAATTGTGCGTATGGTTTTTTGAAATCTTTTACATGCTTATGTGCGACAGCATGGTCTTTTAAAATGTTATCAAAACCTCTAATGCCAGAGTAAATAAATACATACATACATGTGTATATAGATATGTATATAACTTAACAGACCTATATTAATTATAATATTTAGGTAATAATACAAATACGAGTATGACTTTATTGTACATTTCAACACATTTAATGGAATTCATCATTAAATAGGTCAAATTGCACATACATATCTATGTATACTTATTTGCTTTGACATCAAATATATATTTCATGATATCTGTAAATGATATCCATAGTCGTATGCGCATTGTAAATACGCGAATCTGTAAGAGTACGTTTGTAAGCATTGAAATTAGCATCACTTTTCTCATTTAACTATGAAAATGCTCAATTCTGCTATTTTCGACCACCTCATGTTAAATATTCGAGAAATCCGCTAATAATTTTTTTGTGGTGAAGTCCACTAATAGAAACAGTGCCCCTAAACAAAGAGGATCGTTCTGACAATGAGCACTCCACTAACCTTCTCTATAATAAATGTTCTCTGTTGTTACTTCGATCGCTTGGGGTACTAAAATATTATTTATTTTACTGCCGGAACATATTTGGTCTATGCGAAAATGTAACATGCTTACACTTCCGTTCACTCACATTTATATGCCAGTTCGGTAGCCATTCTTCCACATAAATGCTCCGCTAATATTTTTGATTCTAAAATGTGGCAATTGTTACGGCTCACTATAGCTGTGTCATCCGCAAAAGATGAAGTTAGTACATTATTAGCTGTTGGAAGATCTGCTGTATATATGACGTATAATGTTGGGCCTAAAATACTGCCCCGGCGTACATCAGCCCTTATCTATCTTTCATCCGATATGAAATTTCCTACTTTCACCATAATTGTCTATTATTTAAATAAGACTACAATGTTTTAAACAATTCTTAAGGCAAAATATTTGTAATCTTAGATAAAAGGCCTTCCTGCCACACCTTATCAAACGCCTGAGCTACATCTCGAAATATGGTTGAACAGTACTCCCTGTGCCCAAATGCTTTCCTCATCTCGTTAGTAATTCTATTTACTTGCTCTATCGTGCGAAATTTGGCACGAAACAGGAATAGGTGCTTCGGTATTGCATCATTTTAGTCGAGAAACATTTTTGAAAGTAACACTTTTTCATATATTTTAGAAAAACAGGGTAGAAGACTGATTGGTCTGTATGAAGACGTCTGTGTTAAGTCTTTCACAGGTTTATCTATCAAGATAATCTGCGACTTTTTCCATGAAATTGGATAGTATCCGGAACTAAGAATTACATTTAAAAGCAAATATTGAACCTCTACAGCAATAGAAGTAATTGCTAACTCAATTAGCATTTTTGGGGAAATATTATCATGTCCTGGCAGATTTCAATGGTACCTGAGCTCATTTAGAATCTTATTTATTTCTCTATTAGTGATTTTTGTGAGACCAAGCGGCTATAGTTTTTGTTTGGTGTTGCTAAGAAAGCTGCGCTAATTATTATGTCATTGAGTTCTCTTTCCATCAATATCTTTTCCTGTATTTATTTTGTACTCAACATTAATTAGGCTATGCACGTATTTTTTATATTTTAGTCAATTCGTTTTTTAAGATGTTAGATCCACTTTGAATCAACGGATATTATTTGTTCACATAACTTTATTAGTACAGGAAAGTGATCAGAAGATAGAGTGGTGTATGTATCAGCTGATATGTGCGATTTATCAATATTTTTGATTACAAAAAAATCAATTCAATCTGGTATTTTCCTACGATCACTAGGCCAATATGTCGGCTTACCAGGAGATATTATGTCAATATGCTTATTTATAACAGTTACAGCTGTCGTCCTTTCGGATTAATTCGTCGTGTGCCCAAATACATGTGCATGTATGTTTTGCATTGTAATCTCCACCTGCTAGAAATCTATGACCTAGCGTTCCAAAAACTCCTTAAATTCGCTATCTGTAATTTTGAAACGAGATGGGCAGTATATAGCCGTCAAGTTTAAGTCCCCGCAATGATTTTTTATAGATAAAGTAGCTTCTAACTGTGCTGTAGCAGCGAACATAAAGACATAGAGAAGGTACAGGTTCGAAAGCGAATATTTATTTATATAACTACGAAATTCACCACACAACCATAGAAATCACGCTGTGAAATGTTAACGTTTTGATTTTGGCAGAAGGGAATCTGCAGAATTACAACTTTGTTAACATTATCAACCATGGAATATTGTTGACTATCCGAGGAATGGATTCAATTTATGGCATGTGATTTATATAATTTTTTATTTTTTGTATACTTTTTTATATTCTTATCCCTTTTTGTTTTTGTATTTTTTATAAATTTATCTTCATTATGAGTTAAAAAGTTGCAGTTGCAAAATATTTTGAGATATAGTACATGCTTATTTCATTAGATAATTCATGAAATGACTTCATGAGGGAATCAAAAAAGCATGAATTGCGTTTTGCCGTCGGTAATTTCATATCTACATACATACATATGTATGCGTAATGAACATTTTTTCTCAACCAGGGAATTGTTTGAATATGTAATTACAAAATATGTTTAGAGATCAACATATCTTGATTTCTTTTACTTGTTTTAGTTCAATAACAGTTTTAAGAAAAAATTATATGTATTTTCAATTTTTTAAATTCTAATTTAATAAATTAATCAACTATTTAAAAAAACATACAAAATATCTTCAGATTCAATTTATTTTTAATAAAATTTTTAACATTTATTTCTTGTCATAGACAAGCAAAATAAGCAAATGCTTACACAGGACATACATATGTACTATCATGTAATATATAATATTAATTCTTTGGCACATTTGTCAGTATATTTACGAAAGCAAATACGAGTCACATATGTACATTTGTACAAACATTCATAAGGGAATAACAAGTGTCACACGCATCTTTCCGTTTCTCCGTTGTCATGGACAACCAGTGGCCGAAGCTCACGTTTTGTCAAACAGTCAATGTGTCGAAGCACTGACGCGACGACAAAGCATCACAACATTGTGTTGTTGGTATGAAATCGGAGCTGTGCCGAAAAACACAAACGAAGGAACGCCGATTGTCACCACTTCTCTTGCCGTTGTAACAGCTTCGCCAACAAACTATCGTAAATATGTATGTTTCTGTATGAGCTTGAATGAATGTGCACTTGCGTTTATGAATGAAAATGTTTTTGCTGTAAGATTTACTGCATTTGTGGTTCGCCAATTTGGCTGCCATATTGATTTGTGATGATTATGGTATTTGAGACGATTATTGTTTTTGTAGAGCAATATTTATTTTTTTTGTTGGTGACATACTAACATGTGTACGCATATATATGTTGGTATGCTTGTGCATTATATGTTCCGTAACGTATACACATACATATATGTACACATAAGTAAAAATGCATGTAAAAGAATATGCAGATCAATGCGCGTACATGTAATACATATGTATATTGATAACTGATAAAATCATGATTTGAATTTCTGAATGCGCACATGCGTATACAAGGTGCGTTCCAAAGTAAACAGGACTTTAAAAAACACAGAACAAATGGTTTTTACGATAAAATAAACTTATTTTATTCAAAATAATCTCCTTCTGCTTCAATACAGCTTTCTGCACGGTCCAAAAGCACGTCGAACGAGTGTTTTAGATCGTTGACCGGTATGGCTGCAAATGCATTTTTCCGAAAAGGAAGAAGTCGCACGGTGCCATATCAGGTGAATACGGAGAGTGGTTAATGGTTAAAATGTGATTCTTGGTCGAATAAACTTCTTTAATAATGTCTTTTGAATGTTGCATTCTAAGCAATATTTGGTCGTCAGTCAATTTGTGCGGAGCAAACCGTGCTCACACCTTTCGTGAGCCCAAATGTTCGGTCAAAATGTGATAAATCGATGTTTTGGAGATGTTCAATTCCATTTTTATGAATTTCAATGATGATTTCGGCTGATTTTTGATGAATTCACGCACAGTTGCGATGGGATTTCCGGTGATTACGGATTTTGTTTGGCCCACATGTTGATCGTCATTTATGTCCTCACGACCACTTTGAAAGCGTTGAAACCACTTGTGCACTCTGCACCGGGATAGCCAATCATCGCCATTAACTTGTTTCATCAATTAAAATGATTCGGTAAAATTTTTACCAATCTTAAAAGAAAATTTAATGTTTGCTCTTTGCTCGAAGCTCGTTTTCGCCTCGATAACAAAAAAATACTGACACTTAAAACGCAATAACTTCACCTCCAATCGAAATGAAATTTCATCAAATTTTCACTGCACAATCGACAAAGATAGGAGATTTTAACGCACCAATCGACATATAGATGGCGCCACTAGGGGGCGCTACATTCAACAAGTCCTGTTTACTTGGGAACGCACCTTGTATATAAGGGTGCTTCAAAAAAAATTTTAAAATCTTTTTTCAACTTTTAACCCGGCAAATGTTGGGGATTGATAAAAAAATCCTTCCTCAAGCCAGGCACTGTAGCTTACCTCTAAGGGGTCGCTATTTTTTGTTTAGGTTCCCATTCATTTAACATAGCATATTTCGTTTTTTCATTCAAACTAAAATTTCACCAACTAAATTTTTTTTCTCTAAAATAACCATCACATATACAGAAAGCTGACTTTTCAAACTTTATGTTGGTTAACACCGTTAGCATTCCATACACAAATGTTGAATCCACTCTTTTTATAATTTCCGACAGAAATTTTTGTTTTAAAGTTTTTATATACATTGATGGTTACGGCGGTTCCTTCTTCATTTTCGAAGAAAAATGGGCCAATGATTCCACCAGACCGAAATCCGCACCACACAGTGATTCGTGCTGGGTGCATTGGCTTCTCGGCGATTACGTGCGAGTTTTCTGGGCCCCAAATGCGACAATTCTGCTTGTTAACGTAACCATCGAGGTGGAAATGAGCCTCGTCCGGAAAGATGATTTTTCGGTAAAATTGATCATCCTCGGACGAACTTTGGAAAAAAGTTTTCAATATTTCCCAGTTTTGGTCTAGTGAATAGCTACCCATTTCGTAAATTTTAGACTTTTTACTGAATATCTGTTACTTTCCGAATGGTATTTGACGTTTCCAATGTCGAAATATAGATAATTCAAATTTAAAACGTTAGGTGTTACAGCATTATATGAAAATGGTTTGTGCCTATTAAATTGCTTATTTTGGAGACAAGCGCATTACAGCTCCGCTCACGCAAATACATATATTGGAGGGGGTTTTGCTTTCACAACTGTGGTGGTACCCTTTGCATCGTTGTTAGACTCTTTACTCTGTAAGGCAAATCTGTTGCCATTTAGGATTTCTGGCTTTTTAACATTTGGCGTGCCTGGCTAAAATTTTTTGGTATCGACCGCTGATTTAACTGGACTTAATTTCCATTTTACGTTAATATAACCAATACGAGTCTGAACAGAAGGCTTTTTTTTTTTGCTTGGTACATTCTCACCTTGCATTTTGTTTTCCTTCGCTGTCCAGGTGCTTGCTGGTACCTGCATACTGGTTGCTGTCAGTGTATTTGTTGCTGCCCGATTACTGTTTTCTGCTGCTTCTGCTTACCGCACTTGCTTAGTTTCTCTTTCAGCTGATCGCTGTGATGATGAGTCATCGCCGTTACTTTTGTTATTGCCAGTAGTTGCGTTTGTTGGCTGGTGAGGCTGAGCAGCACTCATTTTTGTTTGTTTGATTTTTTTGTTTTTACTTTTTGTTCCGTGCACAATATGTTTATGTTTATTAATAACAATTTGTGTGTACTGTTTGCTATTTGTTTGTTTTCAATTTAATCAATTTTCAAATGAATGTGAGTTGACAATCCTGGCAAACCCAGAGAGTTTAAAAATTCCTATGGATAGTTGACATCATCTTGGTTAGTAGTCGAATAAACTGACTTATATATCCTCAATTCGAATGTAATTTGTTATTGAATTTCGAAATTTAATTAATTTAAATCCATGTCTATGGTACCCAATATAGCTCGTTCGCTCAACCAATCATGGCTTTTGTAATTTTGTACTTCATATTTTCATCGAGTTAACTAACATAAACTTTGAGGAAAATTAATGCATCCAGTCAACATGTCTTTAAAAAATTTGCGATTGACAATGTCTTTGAGTTGTTTAGAGAATGAGTCTCCAGATACGTCATTTTGCAACTAGACACGCATGTTCTTGCTTAAATATAATACTTGACATATTTCCACAATTTGGAAGAGTTTAAACATGCATTGAGTTCATGCTCGTGGAACCAATATCCTGCTACTAATTTCTTGCACCACAAAATCTGTTAAGATTACTCCGTAGTTAAAAGATCTATATAAAGTAAGGCAGGGCACCTTACACCTTATGGTATAAAACCAATCATATAGAGTAAAGTCAGCCAGATGTTTGAAAATCCAAATATTAGTTATATAGGGGTTAGGCCAAGTTTTCGCAAAAAATTACCTATTTTAGTCTTAAAGATACACTGTTATGAATAGAACACACTCTCTTGTTTTCATTGTGATGTCATATTGGCCGATATATGCGGTACAAAGTCACCCCAAAGTTCGAAAATCTTTATATTAAGTATATGGAGGCTAAGGGAAGTATTGGTTCGATTGAACCCATTTTTGACATACTGACATACCATCATAAGAGAAGGATTATCTCTTAATTTCTGTTATATATAATACATACTATATATCACATATTACGAACATTTTCGTTCAAAAGTCAACTGTAGGTACAGGGGTCTAAATATCTAAATATAAAGCTCTCTCATACCATCTCGATGGTAAAATTTAATGTCTCTTCCGTATTTAGTTATTGATTTATCGCTCTGTTAGTAGTTTTTAACAGTAATATGGGAGTGAGCGGGGTTATCCTCCGATTTCATCAATTTTCACACTGTCCGTAGGAGTTCTTAAAAGATTAGTACTCAGTAAATTATTATTGTAGCTGAAGTGGTTTAGGAGATATGTCCATTAAACTTGAAATGGGTTGGTCATCAAATAGTGCGTTTCTAGTTGCACTAAACTTAGTGCATTCATCGAGAAGATGTTGAATTGTAAGCGGTGGATAAGTGCAGAATTTGCAGCGTGGCCTATTTGAACTGTTCAGCAGGTACGAGTGCGTTTTAATGGTGTGCCCAATCCGAAGTCGAGTGAAAGCAATAAGTGTTGCGCAATATTCCAAGAATCAGTTTTCAGTTCTTTAAGGAAGTTATTGACGAGTAGGAAGATATCCTCTCTTGGCGTGATTTGTTAGAGCGAGTAGTAACTTAAGTCCCAAGCTGGTGAACTGACAGAAGACATTTCTATTCCTAAAAATTTAGCGTATTCCAGCACTCTGTACAATGTTGGTGTGCGTATTGGTGTTTTATTAGCGGCTCATATTGTTGGGATAGTGTCATACAGAATACTATTTCTGCAAAGAAAGATCTTTGGGATAACCCTCATAGCGGTATATTCAATTCTTTGTTATAAGGTAGACATTCCAGCTTCGGCTAAGATGCATTAAGTCGGGGAAGTTGAAAAAGCACGCATACTCCTTCAAACGGCTGCAGGATACGTAGAAGAGATCAGTTTTATATTACTCCTTGTACTATTTCCGTAGTGGTAAGCCATAGTCAATCTTCGACACTGTTATAGCCTTAATAGCATTAATTAAAGTATTTGGATGGATAAGGCAATGTTTATAAGATGCATATTGTTTTTAACGAAGACCGTGCCCTTTAAAAGTTAAATGTTTGTCGAAAGAAAGTAGAAACATTTGAAATAATAATATTATTATGAACTCAATTTAAATCCGTACATTTATGTTTGTGGCATATATAAAAATATTTGTACGTATTAAGGGACAGAGTTGCCCCAGAACAAGTTGACCAGTTAGAAATATCGGTAAGTATGTTTTGAAATTTATTTTTATTAGAGTTTAGATTACTTATTTTAGAATAGAGTAAAACGTTATCTGCCTAAATAATGTGCGAAATATTCTTATGTTTGGTAATTATGTGGCTTAATTCATTAAACGCGATAGCAAATAACATTACGGAAATTAATACCATTTAGTTAAATATGTATGTAAACTGAAAATAACATTTTTAATTTTATTTTGAATTTACTACTGTGCCCAAAAAATAAGGTGACATTGTATTTACTTTGAAAATTTTTTATTTATTCTTCCAAATCAATTTCATCCCCTTTAAAGTAATCCCCTCCCGATGCAATGCACTTATGCCAACGTATTTTCCAATCTTCGAAAAACTGGTTGTAGTCACTTTTCGGGATGGCCTTCAGTTCCGTCTTCTCTGCGGCTTGAATCTCCTCTATCGTATAAAAACGGTGCCTCCGGAGAGGTCTTTTGAGCTTGGTGAACAGCCAGAAGTCGCACGGCGCCAGATCAGGTTAATACGGTGGTTGCCGAACGATATGGGTTGAGGTTATGGCGAAATGATCACGAATTACGAGGGCAGTATGGGACGTTGCATTATCGTGGTGTAAAAACCAAGAATTGTCTTTCCACAATTCCGGCCTTGTTAGGAGAATAGCCTTATGCATTGACGCATAACGTTCAAATAATATTCCTTGTTGACTGTTTGACCGGTTGGAAGGAATTCATAATGCACAACACCACGATAATCGAAGAAAACAGTCAACACGACCTTGACTTTTGAGCGACTTTGGCGCGATTTTTTTGGTCTCGGCTCACTTTTGGCTCGATTGATCGGTTGCTTCGGGGTCGTAAGCGTAGATCCAAGTCTCATCGCCAGTTATAATGCATTTCATGACACCCTGGTAGTCGGAAAGCATCGTTTCACACACTTCAACGCGACGCCTTTTTTCAAAAATTCAATGTTTTCGGTACCAGTCGAGATTTGACGCGCTTGAGGTACTAAACATCCTTCAAAATGGTATTGGCTGAGCCTTTCGATATGCCAACTTCATCAGTAATTGTTAATCGACGGTTTTTCAACACCAAATCTTTGATTTGTTGAACGTGAGTTTCGTCGGCTGAGGTTGATGGTCGCCCTGGACGCTCTTCGTCTTCGACACGTTCACGGCCGGCTTGGAACTCACTATACCACTTGTAAACATTTTTTTAGACATAGCCTCATCACCAAAGGCTTTCTGCATCATCCTCATTGTATCCGCAGCAGAAAATTGATTCCGTAAACAAACTTTAATGCAAATTCTTTGCTCAACAAATTTCGACATCGCAAAAAACGAAAAACTCACTTTTAGCAGCTCACAAAACGACACGTATCTCAAATACAAATGAATATTTTGACATGAAATTTATTATAAATGTGATAACAGTACTACCAACCTAAAAAAAAAAAAATAATTCTCCAAATCCTTCGACGCGCTTAGTTTAAATTCAAATGTCCCTTATTTTTTGGGCACAGTAGTACGATTAGTGAGAAAATAATTGATAATGGTACACTTTATTTCCAAATTTCCATTTTTCTATTGTCGTAGAACTTTGTGATCTCCGACACGATCCTTTTCGAAATCTATATATATATTTCTGTCTATCTATTGTTGCGCTTTTCTAGTTTTGAGGATATATTCCGCTCGTTAAAATTTTATTGTACAGATTGATTAATCACAATTTAAGCGGTGTAGGCAAGTTTTTTTATCATATCGTATGAAATTCTATCTGCGCTAAGAGTTTTCCCCGACAGAGAAGATACTGTACTTTCGAGTTCTAGATAAGTGATCTCTGATTCTATTATTTTAGCGGGGGAGTTAAGCTGATTTTAGCTGCCACTTAGAGGTTCATATTTTTTATATATAAAAGCGGAACTAAAGTTCCAATCGCTACAATACGTAGACCAAGTGGAGGTAAACTGTTCAGCTATCGCCTTGGGATCGAACATTGGACCAGTTGGGCTATTAACAAAATTTATATGGGCTTGGAAAGGTGAGCCAATTAGCATTTTAAAGTCCGACCAAACCTTTTTAGGATTAGAACTGGGATTCATTACTGTGGTAAGTTTTTCGAAGCTCATTCGTTTCGCTTCTTTAGTGTTTTTACGAAAAAAATCATTTGCTTCTTGGTATAAAATCAGGTTGTCTTCTTCTGGATCGCTTGCATTGTCTCCAGTTATGCTATTTAAGATTTAAATTTTTTAGAATGCAGTCTTGCGCATAATTAGTAAGGACACAAACCAATACCAGTCAGCTGAATGCAGAATGATCGATACAATTTTGTCCTACAAGGCTAAAGTATTCGTAGACTAGTAGTTTCACTCTAGCTTAGTGAATGTAAATCTACAGTATGTAAAACCTTTGGAGTTAAGCTACAGCGCCTGGCTTGAAGGAGGATTTTTGTTTTGTCAATCACTAACAATTGAGAAAGTAAGAGTTGAAAAAAACTTTCAAAAATTTTGTGAAGCACCCTAATGCACTTATGTATTTTGTGGCTGGATGCTACAATCCGTTAACCAAATGTATATTTAATGAGGTATTCAATATCGAAGCGGCCTATTTCGGGATAGACTGGTATACGATCCAGACGAGCTTTTTCAATTGGTGGAATTCACTACAACTTAGAGTTTCATATTTCTTAAGCTCTCCTGCTACCTTGACCAGAATAAACTACAAGTATTTTTTTGTGACGTTTGAAAACAATTTGCGGGATTGAAAGGTGCGCTGCCGACCTTAGTAATTTGGTGATATTAGCCGTCTCTTTATCGACATTTTAAGATACTGGGATTTGACCGCAAAATAAAATTGCTTTTTGAGAGTATTTAGACCAGTCTGCTTTTCCTGTCAGAAACTTTGGTTTAGGAAAGGCCTTTGTAAAGGAAGACATTGCTATTTTAGTTCCTATTGGGTAGTGGTCACTACCGCACAAACTGTCAAGTGTTCGGCTATTTACTGTTGGAGCTATGTATATTGGTAAAGCAAATAGATAGGTCGACGTGCGTGAAAGAATTATGAGTTGAAAAATGAGTTGGGGCACCATCGTTCAATATGGTTAGATTCTCTGTAAGAACTAAGTTTTGCAGGATTAATCCTTTTGGTTGGTTCGTGAAGAGCCCCATAATGGGGACCCCAAACTCACATCTCCAACCAGGATTACGGTTTGGTATTGAAAGAATTTGCTTAAGCTCAGCAAGCGTGAAATTTTGTTGTGGGGGAGAATATACAAGCAAATAATCGTAAATTAAAATCCTGTGCATGTTTAAATAGCTAAAGAAGCTATATTTGAATGGATTTCGAGAAATTTATGTGGAATGACTTCTCCTACTAAAACAGCAATACCTTGTTTGTTTGCTAAATTCTGAGGTAAATTTAAGAAATAGCTAATATATTTATTTGGTACAAAAGCGTCTTTGTTTACAGCAAGATGAGTTTGTTGTAAGGCAATGAAGTGTGGCGATATTTCTTTAATGAGAATTTCAAGTTTGGTGCAGTTGTTGTAGAAGCCTCTTGTGTTCTATTGAAATAAATACGACAAAGAAGAATGAACTAAATTTCTTCATCGTCGTAAGTTGACATAATCTGGTCATGGTCTGGGTGACTGTACTGTTGAGTTATTAATGGGTTAGTTTGTGAGTTGTTGATAAAAGCGTTTGAAATGTGATGAAATTTTAGTTCGCTGATAAATAGATGAGGGGAGTTAGTTGCTTGATGTATGAAATTATTAGCAAAGCTGTTAAGAGTGTTGTGGGAGAAAGTATTGAGAGAAATAAATGGGAGAGGTTGAGAGATTTCTGAATTTATTGAGTGGTTTTTTCTGAATCATAATTTAATTTTTGAACGCAAGAAGAGGTTGCTAAGGTGTTCAAATCGTTGTTGGCGTTTGAAGTAAGATATTTTTGAGCAGTGTGGTTGGAGGATGGAGTCATGTGTAGAAGTTCACGCAAGTGAGGAAAGTTCTCTGATCGCCATTCACTTGGGAGTGGCCAGAAACGATTTTTTTACACATGACTCAAGCAGCTCACGACTTCCGGTCTTTGACCAAGTATCCTCTGGGTAGCCTAAGAACATCCGTTTGAAGGCGAGCTAAAGTGAGAAGGCGAAATATTCCCTACTTAGGGTTGTGCGCTGGGTTTGAAACCCGCCACGTAAAAAACCACCCCCAATGAAAAACAAACAACAGCCTCGGATAAGTGACCCCCCTTTTGATGACGACCATGGCAAACGAATTAAGGACTATGATTTGAGGGCATGCACCGGGAATGTCCGGTCCCTTAATTGGGAAGGTGCCGCTGCCCAGCTGGTTGATGTCCTCGTGAAAATAAAGGCTGACATCACCGCCGTCCAAGAAATGCGATGGACGGGACAAGGACAGAGACGAGTAGGTCCTTGTGGCATTTACTACAGCGGCCATATAAAAGAGCGCAAATTTGGTGTGGGATTCGTGGCGGGAGAGAGACTCCGTCGCCAAGTACTATCATTCACTCCTATGAATGAACGTCTAGCCACAATCCG
Source organism: Bactrocera zonata (assembly GCA_037783105.1). Taxonomy (NCBI): domain Eukaryota; kingdom Metazoa; phylum Arthropoda; class Insecta; order Diptera; family Tephritidae; genus Bactrocera; species Bactrocera zonata. The sequence continues at coordinate 387,825 of JBAWJQ010003510.1, read as the reverse complement.
CATCAAAGCGAGGTTCTTCAACATATCGCTGATTTGCGCCCACGCCCCGACGGAAGAGAAGGACGATGTGAACAAAGATGCCTTTTATGAGTGCTTGGAGCGCACTTATGAGAGATGCCCCGCCACGATGTCAAAATCGTGCTTGGCGACTTTAACGCCAGGGTGGGCAAAGAAGGTATCTTTGGCACTACGGTCGGTAAATTCAGCCTCCACGAGGAAACATCCCCAAATGGGTTGAGGCTGATCGACTTCGCCGGGGCCCGAAATATGGTTATCTGTAGTACTAGATTCCAGCATAAGAAGATTCATCAAGCTACCTAGCAGTCTCCGGATCGAAAAACCACCAACCAGATCGATCATGTTGTGATAGACGGAAGACACGTCTCCAGTGTTTTAGATGTGCGTGCGCTTCGAGGTCCTAACATCGACTCGGATCACTATATTGTTGCAGCCAAGATTCGCACCCGCCTCTATGCAGCAAAAAAAATGCGCGCCAACAAACACAAGGAAGGTTCGACGTCGAGAAGCTGCAATCACAACAGACAACCAAACGATTTTCTACTGGGCTTGCACTCCTGCTCTCTGAGAGCACTCGTCAACAACTCGGTATAAGGGAACTGTGGGAGGGCATTTTAAACTCCTTACGTATAGCTGCAACCGAAACCATTGGTTTTCGGAAAGTGCAAAAGAACAGCTGGTGCGACTAGGATTGCCGTGTCGCAGTGGAGAGAAAACAGGCTGCCTACCTCGCAACGTTACGATCGACCACAACACGTGCGGGATGGGATAGATACCGAGAGTTGAAGAGGGAAGCAAGACGCATTTGTAGACAGAAAAAGAAAGAGGCCGAAATGCGTGAGTACGAAGAGCTTGATAAGCTGGCCGACAGGGGTAATGCTCGAAAATTCCACGAAAAGATGCGGCGACTTACAGAAGGTTTCAAGACCGCATCATACTCTTCTAGAACCCCCAAAGGTGATCTAGTCACCGATGCCTAAAGCATACTTAAATTATGGAGGGAACACTTCTCCAGCCTGCTGAATGGCAGTGAACGTACAACGCCAGGAGAAGGCGAACCCGATTCCCCAATCGATGACGATGGAGCAGACGTTCCATTGCCCGACCATGAAGAGGTTCGAATAGCAATTGCCCGCCTGAAGAACAACAAAGCGGCAGGGGCCGACAGATTGCCGGCCGAGCTATTCAAACACGGCGGCGAAGAACTGATAAGGTGCATGCATCAGCTTCTTTGCAAAGATGGTCGGACGAAAGCATGCCCAACGATTGGAATTTAAGTGTGCTATGCCCAATCCTTAAGAAAGGAGTCCCCACAATCTGCGCCAACTACCGTGGGATAAGCCTCCTCAACATCGCATATAAGGTTCTGTCGAGCGTATTGTGTGAAAGATTTAAGCCCACCGTCAACAAACTGATTGGACCTTATCAGTGTGGCTTTAGACCTGGCAAATCAACAACCGACCAGATATTCACTATGCGCCAAATCTTGGAAAAGACCCGTGAAAGGAGAATCGACACTCACAACCTATTCGTCGATTTCAAAGCTGCTTTCGACAGCACGAAAAGGAGCTGCCTCTATGCCGCGATGTCTGAATTTGGTCTCCCCGCAAAACTAATACGGCTGCGTAAACTGACGTTGAGCAGCACCAAAAACTCCGTCAGGATCGGGAAGGACTTCTCCGAGCCGTTCGATACCAAACGAGGTTTCAGTCAAGGCGACTTCCTATCGTGCGACTTCTTCAATCTGCTGCTGGAGAAAATTATTCGAGCTACAGAGCTTAATCGAGCAGGTACAATCTTTTATAATAGTGTACAACTGCTGGCGTATGCCGATGATATTGATATCATCGGCCTCAACACTGGACAAGGAAGCAAAAGAAATGGGTCTGGCAGTGAACGAGGGCAAGACGAAATATCTCCTGTCATCAAACAAACAGTCGTCGCACTCGCGACTTGGCTCTCACGCCACTGTTGGCAGTCATAACTTTGAAGGTGTAGATAATTTCGTCTATTTAGGAACCAGCATAAACACCACCAACAATATCAGCCTGGAAATCCAACGCAGGATTACTCTTGCCAACAGGTGCTACTTCGGACTGAGTAGGCAATTGAAAAGTAAAGTCCTCTCTCGACGAACAAAAGCCAAACTCTATAAGTCGCTCATAATTCCCGTCCTGCTGTATGGTGCAGAGGCTTGGACGATGACAACAACCGATGAGTCGACGTTACGAGTTTTCGAGAGAAAGGTTCTGCGGAAGATTTATGGTCCTTTGCGCATTGGCCACGGCGAATATCGCATTCGATGGAACAATGAGCTGTACGAGATATACGACGGACCTGGCTTCTCTTGGAATATCCAATTGTCGCCACGTAGCGAAGAGAAGAAACGAGTGGCGCGCTGTTGTTGACTCGGCTATAATCGCGTAAGCAGTGCCTACGCCAGTAAAGAAGAAGTTAGTGCTTTCTACAGTGACAGTGTGAGAGACTTCAGAAGAACTTTAATTGGATTCGGAAGGTGTATGAATGGAATGTGCTGTAGAATTTTTGATTTCTTGTAATTGAATGAATCGTTTTGTTTTATCATTTCTGCAAAAGCAGTGTTAGGAAGGCTTGGAACTTTTGCTTTATGCAATTTTATAGCCTCCTGCATAGCACATTCTCAGTTTTAATTTTGAGAATTGGTTTTGTTTGGATGTACCTTGGGAATGTATTCGAATATGATGGATACTCACCAGCGCAATTAGCGCATGAGGTGCGCAAACATAGCACTGAGCCGTGAGGAGGGAAGGTACAAGTTTCACACGTATGTTTGTTTTTACACCTCCAGAATTTTAAGTTGAAATGATTTACATCTCATTGGATTAAGGAAATATGGTCTTACATGGGCTGACCGCCATGAAACCTCCACTTTTCCACGTAATTTATATAAATCCGGTGTGCACTAAAATATTGTCCACCTTTTTTTGGATTTATGCACTCCTACAACACCTTATTCTTTCATGTTTTTATAATTTTATCTTCAGGGACATTATTGAGACATGGTGAAAGTACCCTTGGAAAAGTTATAGTTATCTTCACTTTCACTTCACATATTCCTTTCAATCGCTTTGTAATTAAGAACTTTTGTGCAATTATTGGATTTTTCACCAGCAACAATAAATTACCATCCCGTAGCTGAATAGAGAAATGGAAATTGGTACTTTGCTTACAGCTTTAATGCTTTATGAACGGCAAAACACGAGTATTTCGATATTGGTTTTGTTGAATCAATTGCTGAAATAGTGATGTTTAGCTTTCGGTAGTTCGGGACAAATTAGGGGTTTATATATTGTTTTTTTTTGCGATTGGCTTGGGGTCATTCAGCTAACAAAGCGAACCTATTGTCCCCCAAATTTGGTGGCCCGGGGGTCATAGATATGGAGATATTTTTAAGTTCAAACACTTGTAATGAATTAACAAGTGTGTCCTTATAACTTTGAATTAACGCGCACAGGAATAATGCTTAGCGGGAAACAGAAAATTGATGAGCACCACAGAGAAAAAGTAGCCTGAAAATATGTCCACTCGCGGTTGCAAGAGTATAGAAGTTAATCACAAAATGTGTTGGTAAGCGCGTAATTCAACAACACCTGAACCAATTTTGCTAATTCTTTTTTTGTAAATGCTTGTTGTATCCAATTGTTTGGTAGCAATTGTTTTTTACTTCCTTTTAATAATAACTTCCTTTTAATGAATATTAAATTACTAGTTAAAAATAATAAAACACTTTTGACAACGTGGTTTGTGAGTTGACTGATCTAATGAAGGCAAAACTGATCATTTTTTTATTCTTCAACACGGAAATGCATTCTGTTTTGATAGATAAGATTAAATTTGGACTTTTTGCGACGGTAACAAAGTGCAAATTGCTTAGACAACAGCGACGGCTGGTAATTTATTATAACTTTGATTGAATAGCAAAAATGTTCAACGTTTGTATGCGAAAAAAGGGCTGTTTTTAGGGTTTACTCCGTAAAAGCCTTCCTTGTAATTCAAGGAACATTTAAAAAAAGAATTTGCCAACAAAATCCGGGCGTTGTTGAGTTATGCGCTTACCAACACATTTCATGTTAATACTCTTGCAACCTGTTGCTGGAGAGTATAACAGTTTTGCTCACCTAACGGTTATACGTACCACCTAAAACTAATCTAAATAGATATATAATTATATATACAGAAAATATCAGGATGACGAGAAAAGTTAAAATCCGGTGATTGGCTGTCTGTCCGTCTATTCGTCGGTGCAAGCCATAACTGAAGTAAAAAACGAGACATCTTGTTGAAACTTGGTATGCGGTTTTTTCTTCTTTACTATCGTAGACACCGCTTGGCGCCGACTGGATATTCCAAGCGAATCCAGCTCCTTCTCCTCCTGGTCCTTCCAGCGGAGTGGAGGTCTTCCTCTACTTCCCCCCCTGGTACTGCGTCGAATACTTTCAGAGCAGGTGTGTTTTCAGACAACACGTCCTAGCCAGCGTAGCCGCTGTCTTTTAATTCGCTGAACTCTGTCAGTATCAGTAGTATAAAAGTGAGTGTTCTAGATCACTTTTTGTATGGAGAAATGGAGCAAAGGAAATATATACAGACACACATGTATATATATATGCATGAAACCACAAAACCGCAAATGCAGTATGTATTTATGTGCACAAACATTTTTTAAACCACAAGAGTGTATATTTTTGGTTTTTAACGAGATAAGCATTATGCAGGAGCGGTTCTGAGTGTAAGGGGCCCGTAGGAAGGGTCCCGTTACTTGGGGACTGACGACTTGTGGCTGGCGGCTGAGGGTTGAGGGCTGGCCGAACGGTTATGGGGGCGAGGGGTTGAGTGTGTGATGGGACTCCGGGCCGCTTTTGTTTTGGTGAAAGCGTGAGGATTTTATGAAACCACATATATACAAAATTTTCCATATGGTAATGTATAAAAATGCTTATAATTTTAAGATTACATTTTGTGTGAGAATTTTATGGAAGATAAGACATTTTTAACCACAAGCGTGCGCGTGTGAGAATTTTATGAAATCACATAGAAAGTATATAATTTTGCTTTTAGAAATGTATAAAACTGCTTATAAATTTATGTTTACATTTTGTGTGAGTTTTATAAAATCACTTAATTATGGAAGATAAGACATTTTTAACCACAAGTGTGTGCTTGTGAGAATATTATGAAATCACATATATATAATTTTGCTTTTGAAAATGTATAAAACTGCTTATAATTTTATGTTTACATTTTGTTTTTACTAATTTTTCGAACACAAGCCTCAAGGGTTTTACTTAAAATGCCTATTTCAGCATTTAATTTGTTTTGTGAGGAAAATGTTTTTATTATTCTGGATTATATTACTCTGGAGGAAGCTGGAGTTCTATCTCCATTCTTAGAAGGTCAACACTCGTACAGTGAACAAGCGCAAATTAACATCATTCGTGCACATTGGAATAGTAGTAATACTTGGGTAACAAAACCGAAAATACTGTGCGAGTACTTTATACTTCAACTTCTTGAGGAGCGAATGGAATACAGCCTTCGAATAGAAATCAGCGCAGCTCTCAGGAAAGTTGAAAAGGAAAGATCATATGGTGAGTTCGTGGTCAGTGCTTTAGCATTTAAGGGAGACGCCGGTTGTGCTACATATGGGACACAAGATCGAATCTCTGTAAATTTCGATAAATTAAAGATAATAAACGAAAAAATATTGTTTTAATTGCTTGTTTTGTGTTTATTTATTTCAAATTTAAAACATTTGTGTTATCTAAATTTAATGAATGCATATAAACTTTTTTTCAAGTGCTTAATGCGGCCAAATTCTAAAAGCTCACTATTGGTTTTTATTGAAGTTCGATTGCCTTCCAAATCAATATCATCTCCCTGAGACATTTCATCATCAAACCATTGTTGTATTAAAAATTTTAGTTTCTGAATATCCCCATCATATTTGAAATTAACTTCAAATGAAGAGACATTTTCACCTTACCATTTAAATCAATTTTTCCTTCATTTAGTAAACTCTTGGTGTTTAAAACTCCATTCATAGGAACAGCTGCTAAATTTGGTTCACAAACATCAATACAATTACACAGTACAACAGCTAATCTGGGGGGTGAGAAATTCCAAGTCAGGGTGATGGTACTAGGTCAGTATAGTAAAACCCTCAAAGAGTTTGGCGTTCGTATGTGTCAGTTTTTTTATGACCTTTTAAATTTTTTCCTTATGTTGATGTTTTTTCGCTTAGTTGTAACATTTTGGCAAAAACGTAGTTTAACATAACTCGCGATCCAGTTGTCCGATTTAGATGAAACAAATTAAGTAAAATTAAGAATTACAATTTCTATTTGTTTTTATTTGTTTTTGCGTTTGAGGGTTTTACTATACTGACCTAGTACCATCACCCTGACTTGGAATTTCTCACCCCCCAGACAATAATCCCAAAAATGTTCCACAGTGTTATTTACAGGAATAGCTCTTGGTTGAGTGGCTTTTCGTACAGATCGCTCAGGTTGTATTAACTTTGAAGGTCGTTGTCTCTTACGTTTATTTGGTATCTGAGTCTCCCCTTCAATGGTACCATGCTGGATTTTGGCGGGCTCTTCTAGTTCTTGAAGCTGCTTGTAAAATCCTTCTTCATTGAAATTTTGTAAGATCTTTTCAAAGTCATCTTGATTAAACTCAAAATTAATTATTTGTTGTTAGTTCTCAAAATTTGAATCCATATTTCTCCACGCTGATGTGGCTCCCGTAAATATTTTAGTACAATTGGAGTATTAAAAAAGTAAAAGTACATTTCGAAATTATTTTTTGGTTTCTTTATCACTTATTTGTGGTTTTTGTTTTCTACCATCTTGGCTCCTTAAACATGACAGCATATAAATTATAAATTTTTTTCAATGTTTTATATCGGGAATAGAGTGAAATACAATCACATGTATTTTCTATTTCCTTGTATGAATCATCCTCTTTCTTATGTAAACCATTCCGTGAATATATAAATGGCTCGGATAAACATGGTCGCAATTCATTTAGCATGGAATAAAAAAATATTTGATGTTCATTATCAATACGGTCGTCATATTTTCTTAAAAAGTTTTCTAAATATTTCGGGAAAGACATTTTATTTTATTTTCTTGTTCCTTTTAATAGTAGTGTCTCCTTAATACTAAATTATAAATTATGACCCATACTAGTAGAAGTGTGAAACTTGCGGTTTGTAGGACTATAAAACCGCAAAATACATATATGTACATGTATATATTCTTCTTTACTGGCGTAGACACCGCTTATGCGATTATTAGGGTGATTCAAAAAAAATTTTTGTTTTTTTTTTCGATTGGTTCTCGGAAAAATATGTTCCTAGGCACTTCTAAGAAAGCCTTTCCAAATATGAGGTTTTGATTGTAACGGAAAGGTCCTTCTACATACAGTTTTCTATTTTTTCTTACAGATATAAAAATTTATATCTCTCTTCCAACTACTTGAGAAAATATCTTGTCTTTTCTAGACACCTTTTCAGTGAAAACATTTAGTGAATTTTGTGAAGTGACTAAGATATTTATACAACCACCTCTTTAATGTAAGCTTTTTTTATAGATTAAAATTGTTTGAAGCAACTCTTGTTCCATGTAAGGATCTAAAATTAATCCTAATTTCCAATCACCAAAGGGTACGTATAATAAGCTAATATATTTATACATCCCTACTTTTCTACTTTGTCCACTTAAGGATATAAATTAAGTCTAAATTATGATGAAATTAAAGACTTGAAATCGGTTTCAAAGGAAAGAGTCCGAAAACCAATACTGAAGGCAATTGATTTACCAATTCATAAAAAATTCAGATTTATGAAAGCTATTAGGGTGAAGACAAAGTTTGGGGAGAAGGTGATATTAGAACTAGATGATAGGGTTCTTTTTCTTCCGGATTCCTACAACGCTTCAGAGGATTCAACTATTGATGCGTTAAATAGTATTACATTTTATATAGAACTAGTTAAACCTGGTGAAAAATTTACTTCAATATTATTTAAATTTCATGCAGAATAAAAAAAAAAATTACAATATATCCGTGCAGTTTTTGTAAAAAGAGAAACACTCGAAAAAGGAATTTAAAAAAGCATATTATAATGAAACATCAAGATTAAAAAAAAACTTTTTGTGAGCAATGTAAAATTCAAGTAAAAGAAAATTTATGGACAGCACATGTGAGAACGAATATGCATGAAAAGAATTGTGTGTTTAGTGAAAATAGTTATAACATTAAATGTATTAATGCTGTGTTTACTAATCGTATTAAAACATACGTTTTAGAAAACAATCAACCCAATGATTTAATTGTTGAAAATTTGTTTGAAAAACATCTAAATGAATTATCTGAGCATTTACGGAAATCTGTAGAGAAGCGTGAAAGCATCAAATTTAACTTTGAACAATTTTGTACATATATTCCAAATACAAGATAATATTGAAGAATTTGCCACAGTGTCACATCAACCTGTAATGACTGAAGCATTTATGGAGAACAGTAATGTTATTAATATTAGGTTGTCAAAAAAGTCTTGCGGTATTTTCGCTAGTTGGCGCTGAAAGCGCGTAGTTCTAGTTTTATTCGTCGTATCGAGTCATGCTATACCGTTTTGGAATGCTTATTTCACGTGTTCGTTTTTTTTCGTTTCTTTTAAGTCGTTCGTGAGTTATAGTGTCGCAAACATGGAGCAAAATAAAGAGAAAATACGGCATATTTTACAGTACTACTACGATAAAGGCAGAAATGCATCTCAAGCCGCCAATAAAATTTGTGCAGTTTATGGACCCGATACAGTTTCCATTTCCACCGCACAACGATGGTTTTAACGTTTTCATTCTGGTGTAGAGGTGGTCGAAGATGCGCCACGCTCCGGAACGCCTGTCGTCGAAAATTGCGATAAAATCGCTGAATTGGTCGAAAGAGACCGGCATAGTAGCAGCCGTAGCATCGGTCAAGAGCTGGGCATGAGTCATCAAACCGTTATAAACCATTTCAATAAATTCAATAAATCATTCAATAAAAATACCGCAAGACTTTTTTGACAACCTAATATAATTAAAGAAAAATTTGCTAAATTGATTGAAAAAATGGACACATTTCAAGAAAATTATTCATCTAGAAGTAAACATAAATAAATATCAACTAATTAGAGGGTCGTTATATATACCACTACCAAAAATAATTGTAGATAAAAAAGCATGTATAAATATTGTTACAATGATGTATATTGCTTTAAGTGGGCCATAATTTCATCTTTTTACCAACTCTCAATAAATAGACTAAGGTGTTCTTCATACAACATTAGAAATATTCAAGAATCCATTATAACTTTAAATAATGATAAAGTAGTAAATTTTGAAAATTTAAATTTCCCATTAAAAATAAAGGATATTAAAATATTTGAAGCAAATAATCCAATTATTAGTGTAAATGTGTTTGGTATAGAAGACAATTTGTTAGTAGAACCCTTTTATTTAACGAAAGAAGAAAAATCACATCATGTTAATCTTATTTATTTATGTAGTGATGATTTCAATGAATGTCATTATGTTTGGATACAAAATTTAAGTAGATAAGTAGATTACTTCGTTCCAAAGTTACAAGTAGTAGGCATAAATTATATTTTTGTAATTCATGTCTAATACATTTTTATGAGGAAGAAAAATTAGCTATTCATAAAATGCATTGTAGAAAAATTGTGACACGGATGCCTTCACCTGAAAAAAATATTAAAATTTTAAAATTTCAAAAAGCAAATAGATGTACCATTTACTACATATGCAGATTTCGAATATATTTTAAAATCAATAGATATTCAAAATTCTGGTAGGACTCAATGTGTGCAAGAACATATTCCTTATGCCTATTGTTATTTTATTAAGTGCTCATATAATAATCATCTTAATCGTTTCAAAATATATAGCATTTTGATGCTCCAAAAAAATTTTTTTTTACTATTTTCGATGACGTTTTAGATATTTACCACCAGTATTTGAGTAAAACAGTTGGAATGCATCCATTAGCTGTTGACCAACTTAGACGTCAAAGAGAGGATATAGTTTGCCATATTTGTGGAATGGAACTTTTATTAAGTGATAGGGTAGCAGACCATTGTCACTTGACTGGTGAATATAGAGGCACTTAAAAAATGTAATTTGGAATATCAGATAGCAAATTTTATTCCAATATTTTTTCATAATTTATCGAAATATGATTGCCATCTATTTATTAAAAAATTGTCATCTGTTAAGGGAGATATAAATATTATTCCATTAAACAAAGAGTTGTACATTTCGATATCGAAGAGAATATACTTGTATGTTAATGATAAAGAAACAAATGAAGTTAGGTTTTTAGATTCTTTCGATTCATGCCTTCTAGTTTAGACAGTTTAGCTAAGAATTTAAATAATATTGATTTAGAAATTACAAAGACTTTTTTCCCTAACGATCACCATTTTGATTTAATGAAACGAAAAGGTAAGTATTTTCCCATATGACTACTTAGATTCAGAAACATGTCTCAACCAAACACAATTAACTGTTCGTTCACATTTCTTTAATAAATTATCAAATGAATCATGTAGTATCGAAGATTATCAGAATGCTCAAAATGTTTGGACAACATTCAATTGTTCCAATTTATTAGATTATATATTATTATATCTAAAAGTAGATGTGCCACTCCTCATTGACATTTTTGAAAATTTTAGAAAATTATGTTACGGAATTTATCGACTAGACCCATGTCAATATTAAACATCTCCAGGATTATCTTGGGATGCAATGCTCAAAATAACTAGAATAGAATTAGAATTGTTTACTGATGAAAACATGCATAATGTTATTTTGTCCGGTATTAGGGGAGGTATTGTTCAATGTTGTAAACGGCATTCAGTTGCAAACAATAAATATTTAAGTGATTACGATACGACTAAGCCTTCAAATTTTATAATTTATTTAGATGTTAATAATTTATATGGTTATGTTATGTCACACAATCTTCCTCATAGCAATTTTGAATGGGTTGAAAACGTAGATGATTTTAATGTTTTCAGTATGCCAGAAGATTCTTTAGTTGGTTACGTAGAAGTAGATTTAGGTTATCTTATACCACTCACAATATTTATAATGACTTCCCATTTTATTTCAAAAATAAACAAATTGGATCAATGAAAAATTCAAAGTTGATTGGTGATTTGGGGAACAACCAAAAATATATAATTCATTATAAAAATTTACAAGAGTGTGTTAAATATGGTCTTGTATTGAAGAGAATTCATATAATTCTACAATTCAATCAATCGGATTGGTTAAAAAAATATATTGATTTAAATAATTATCATAGAACATTAGCATCAAACAAGTTTGAAAAAAATTTTTTTAAATTATTAAATAATGCGGTGTATGGGAAAACTATGAAAAATGTAAATAAAAGAGTAGATGTTAAAATAGTACAAAATTGGGAAAATACTAATATTGGTGGAAGAGGCAGGAAAAAATTAGGTGCTGGAGCCTTAATAGCTAAGCCCAATTTCCATAGCCTGAGCAAATTTTCTGATAATTTATTAGCGATTCAATTGAAACAAGTATCTGTTCTGTAGAACAAACCGATATATGTATATTGGTTTCTCCATTTTAGAACTTTCTAAATTTAAAATGTATAGTTTCCATTGTGATTATATCAAAGAGAAATATAAAAATATTATTACTTTGAATTATACGGATACTGATTCATTCATTTGTGATATTCAAATTGATGACTTTTATAATGATATTCGTGGTGATATTTTAAAATTTTTCGATACTTCTTCATATCCAATAGAAAATATTTTTAATTTTCCTCGATTGAATAAGAAGGTTTTAGGTATGATGAAGGATGAATGTAACGGAAAGTTGATAAAAGAATTTATCGGGTTAAGAGCGAAAATGTATTCATTTAGAATTGATAACGATGCAAATGAAACTAAGAAAATTAAGGGAATAAAAAAGTGTGTAACTTCTACATTGAGCTTAAATGATTTTAAAAAATGTCTGTTAGAAAATAAAGTATATAATGCATCAATGCATACATTTAGATCTAAGCTGCATACGATTTATACTCAAAATATTTGTAAAGTAGCTCTAAGTAGATGATAAGCGAATTGTACAGGAAAACCATATTGATACTTATGCTTATGGTCATTTCAAAGCATTATAATATTAGTTTATTATTGTATTACAAAAAAACAGTTTACATTTTTTATTACTTACTTTTAATTAAATAAAAATTTTAAACATAATTGACCACATATTACTGTGTTATATTTTTGTTTCTGCTAATAACACTGTGGAACATTTTTGGGATTATTGTCTGGGGGGTGAGAAATTCCATGTCAGGGTGATGTTACTAGGTCAGTATAGTAAAACCCTCAAAGGGTTTGGCGTTCGTATGTGTCAGTTTTTTTTTTTAAATTTAAAATTTAAAAGGTCATAAAAAAACTGAAACATACGAACGCCAAACCCTTAGAGGGTTTTACTATACTGACCTAGTACCATCACCCCGACTTAGAATTTCTCACCCCCCAGATTAGCCGTTGTACTTTGTAATTGTAATATATTGGTGGCTTCAGGTAATTGATTAGTTCTACCGGTGGCTGTAAATTACCAAAACTATCAAAATATTCTTTATAATTTTTGTTTTTATAGTATGCTATCCAATGAGTTCCAGGACCATCAGCATCATCTAAATTAAAAATTCCATATTTTTGAGATTTTGGATTCTTCGATAATGAGTTTCGCATAAAAACTCCCCTAAAATTTTTAAGATGTTTGCCATATTTCATTAAATCTACGTCTGTTAACGGTTTTTTGGGTAGCTTTTTTACTAGTTTTTTGGATAGGGTCGTAAATATAACCCATATCCTCTTTTATATGGCTTGAGGAATAAACCCTTCCCCATAGCGATTGATTCCATATATCTATTATGACGGCTAGCCTCAGCCAATTGCTCGTTTCCATTCCCGATATCATTCAATACTTTGGCTATGGCTGATCCACCAGATGTTATACCGCCAAGTGCGCCTAACGCTGTTAAAATAGGAAGCAGTGGTAAAATTCCATCAATTTTTGGGACTGGAATTATTCTCGGTATGTTCCCTTTTTTATTTTTAAAGCTCGACTTTATAGCATTCTGAAAATGTTATAAGCCTCATTACATGACTGCGGCTTCTTTTTGTTAAGCACGTTTATACCATTTTTAACTGCCCTCAAAAATATTTTGTTTGATGGTACTTTGTGGGGTTTCGTCTTTTTACGTTTTTTACCTTTAGATGTATTTATTTTCTTATTTCAAATTTGGGTTTTGCCTTCATAGCATTTGTTACGAGCCAAACGTTTGCTCGTTCTTTGAAATCAGTACCCTTAGATGTAACACGTTGCCAGGCTTTTCAGATAAAACTTTATCAGCTTGATGTCTGATATTTATATCTTTCGCTTGTGAATATGTACTATCGTGTTCTCTGCAGGCTGTACCTAAGGATTTATACCTTTATCTCCTCTTTCTAACCGCTGTCGGAGTTTGGTTCCAGGTCCACAAAATTGATATCTGGGTAAATGAAGTTAAATAGGTAAAGAATTAATCAAACTACTTAGAAGACCCTCCCCATTTTTTTTATGTATTAGACCCATTGAGTGAGTTATAATTAAATGAGGTCATTATTATAAAAGCAACGGTTTATATTGCTATAGGTCAAGAAAACAAATGGAAATGGTTAACCAACGTCTTCAACTCAAGGTTCATAACGCTGACAATTATATAAATGTTAAAGATGTTAGTAGACATAGTTTTACCAAATTCCATACGAGCCTAACGGGATTAATTTCCGAAATATATACATTTATTCAAAATCATTATATCAATCGAAATATATATATCCAAAAAGGCTTATAGAACCGATAAAAGGAATAAATCTTTGTACATTTAGTGAAAACATTTATGTTATCAAGCCCACTGAAGCCAACCGGACTCTATTTTTATATTCGATGATGTAATATGTGGAAAAAAAAGTACAATACGCGATTATTTTTGTATGGGTCGTCATAAAAATATTGATTCCTTTTATTTATGCCAAACTTATACAAAAATTCCTAAACACTTAATTCGTGATAATGCAAACATGATTATTGTATTCAAACAAGATGAAATGAATCTTAATCATATCTATAATGATCATGTTATTGGAGATATGTTATACAAGACATTTTTAAAAATGTGCGCTGAGTGTTGGATAAATAAATACGGCTTTATTGTTATAAGTAAAGATGATCCTATAAACAATGGTCGCTATCGAATGGGGTTTGTCAATTTTATACAAATATAAAACATCGATAAAAAGCATACTTACACCACACCAGAACCTTATCAGATACTTAGCTGATAGGTAACAGATTTTTTTACCTCATTCGCTAAAGATCATGTCCAATAATCACATGACTATATTAGCAAATCTTGCTAAGACCAGAAAAGTATTAAAAGAAAAAATTCAAGGAATCAGATTGGGAGAATTGGACAGTATCAACTTGTTGGAGGAAACATTTAAACCCATCTCAAAACCATTAAATGAATTGCTTGGCAATTTGAAAACCTCTACTAATAATAAAATAATGTTACCAATTATAATGGTGATAATGATGATGGTAATATTGTAACTTGGCAACCGGTAAGAGTAAAAGAAAGCAAAGACATGGAAATTGATGCAATGATGTGAATGTTAATGATCTTGATAGTAAAGAAAACATTTTTTCGAATGCGTCAGATTTAGAATATTCTACAGATAGTTCTCGGAAACAGAATGTTAAGAAGCAAGCGATGAAGAAAGTTAAGAAGCAAATGATGAAGAAACGTAAAAAGAAGAAGCGAAAAACTATTGATACCGCTAATGAGCAATGTTTTGATAAAAAAACAAAACCAGATAATTTTTATAGTGTTAGACGAAAAACAAATTTTATGAATGATTTTGAAAGGCCAACATCGTATATTCAAACTAGACCTCATGATGATGAATTACTAAAGAGAGCTGTACAAGGCAATGTAAAGAAAACTAAAAAGCGAAAATCTATTGATATCATTAACAAACAAAATTTTGATAAAAAGCAAAAATTAGATAATGTTGTTGGTGTTAGACAAAAAATAAATTATATGAATAATCCTTACCGAACAGAACTATATATTACTAGAAAGCCATACGATGAACAATTGTTAAACAAGGCTGTTGAAACCCAGAATCGAAGTGAATTATATAATGATAATAATAATACTCCTCTAACTGAACAAGACTTTTTAAGAAGAACTGATGAAGATCCGAGAAGGATGGAGTCATGAGTAGAAGTTCACGCAAGTGAGGAAAGTTCTCTGATCGCCATTCACTTGGGAGTGGCCAGAAACGATTCTTTTACATATGACTCAAGCAGCTCACGACTTCCGGTTTTTGACCAAGTATCCTCTGGGTAGCCTAAGAACATCCGTTTGAAGGCGGGCTAAAGTGAGAAGGCGAAATATTCCCCTACTTAGGGTTGTGCGCTGGGTTTGGGACCCGCCACGTAAAAAACCATCCCCAATGAAAAATCGCAAACAGCCTCGGATGAGAGACCCCCCTTTTGATGACGACCACGGCAAATGAAATAAGGACTATGATTTGAGGGCATGCACCTGGAATGTCCGGTCCCTTAATTAGGAAGGTGCCGCTGCCCAGCTGGTAGATGTCCTCGTAAAGATAAAGGCTGACATCACCGCCGTCCAAGAAATGCGATGGACGGGACAAGGACAGAGACGAGTAGGTCCTTGTGACATTTACTACAGTGGCCATATAAAAGAGCGCAAGTTTGGTGTTGGATTCGTGGTGGGAGAGAGACTCCGTCGCCGAGTACTATCATTCACTCCGGAGAATGAACGTCTAGCCACAATCCGCATCAAAGCGAGGTTCTTCAACATATCGCTGAATTACGCCCACGCCCCGACGGTAGAGAAGGACGATGTGACCAAAGATGCCTTTTATGAGTGCTTGGAGCGAAATTTTGAGAGATGCCCCCGCCACGACGTCAAAATCGTGCTTGGCGACTTCAACGCCAGGGTGGGCAAAAAAGGTATCTTTGGCACTACGGTCGGTAAATTCAGCCTCCACGAGGAAACATCCCCAAATGGGTTGAGGCTGATCGACTTCGCCGGGGCCCGAAATATGGTTATCTGTAGTACTAGATTCCAGCATAAGAAGGTACATCAAGCTACCTGGCTGTCTCCGGATCGAAAAACCACCAACCAAATCGATCATGTTGTGATAGACGGAAGACACGTCTCCAGTGTTTTAGATGTGCGTGCGCTCCGAGGTCCTAACATCGACTCGGACCACTATATTGTTGCAGCCAAAATTCGCACCCGCCTCTGTGCAGCAAAAAACGCACGCCAACAAACACAAGGAAGGTTCGACGTCGAGAAACTGCAATCACAACAGACAGTCGAACGATTTTCTACTCGGCTTGCAGTCCTGATCTCTGAGAGTACTCGTCAACAACTCGGTATAAGGGAACTGTGGGACGGCATTTCAAACTCCTTACGTACAGCTGCAACCGAAACCATTGGTTTTCGGAAAGTGCAAAGGAACAGCTGGTACGACGAGGAGTGCCGTGTCGCAGCGGAGAGAAAACAGGCTGCCTACCTCGCAACGTTACGATCGACCACAACACGTGCGGGATGGGATAGATACCGAGAGTTGAAGAAGGAAGCGAGACGCATTTGTAGACAGAAAAAGAAAGAGGCCGAAATGCGTGAGTACGAAGAGCTTGATAAACTGGCCAACAGGGGTAATGCTCGAAAATTCTACGAAAAGATGCGGCGGCTTACAGAAGGTTTCAAGACCGGAGCATACTCTTGTAGAACCCCCCAAGGTGATCTAGCCACCGATGCCCAGAGCATACTTAAATTATGGAGGGAACACTTCTCCAGCCTGCTGAATGGCAGTGCACGCACAACACCAGGAGAAAGCGAACCCGATACCCCAATCGATGACGATGGAGCAGATGTTCCATTGCCCGACCATGAAGAAGTTCGAATAGCAATTGCTCGTCTGAAAAACAACAAAGCGGCAGGGGCCGACGGATTGCCGGCCGAGCTATTCAAATACGGCGGCGAAGAGCTGATAAGGTGCATGCATCAGCTTCTTTGTAAAATATGGTCGGACGAAAGTATGTCCAACGATTGGAATTTAAGTGTGCTATGCCCAATCCATAAAAAAGGAGACCCCACAATCTGCGCCAACTACCGTGGGATTAGCCTCCTCAACATCGCATATAAGGTTCTGTCGAGCGTATTGTGTGAAAGATTAAAGCCCACCGTCAACAAACTGATTGGACCTTATCAGTGTGGCTTCAGACCTGGTAAATCAACAACCGACCAGATATTCACCATGCGCCAAATCTTGGAAAAGACCCGTGGAAGGAGACACTCACCACCTATTCGTCGATTTCAAAGCTGCTTTCGAGAGCACGAAAAGGAGCTGCCTTTATGCCGCGATGTCTGAATTTGGTATCCCCGCAAAACTAATACGGCTGTGTAAACTGACGCTGAGCAACACTCAAAGCTCCGTTAGGATCGGGAAGGACCTCTCCGAGCCGTTCGATACCAAACGAGGTTTCAGACAAAGCGACTCCCTATCGTGTGACTTTTTCAATCTGCTGCTGGAGAAAATTATTCGAGCTGCAGAACTTAATAGAGCAGGTACAATCTTTTACAAGAGTGTACAGCTGCTGGCATATGCCGATGATATTGATATCATCGGCCTCAACACCCGCGCCGTTAGTTCTGCTTTCTCCAGACTGGACAAGGAAGCAAAAGAAATGGGTCTGGCAGTGAACGAGGGCAAGACGAAATATCTCCTGTCATCAAACAAACAGTCGTCGCACTCGCGACTTGGCTCCCACGTCACTGTTGACAGTCATAACTTTGAAGTTGTAGATAATTTCGTCTATTTAGGAACCAGCATTAACACCACCAACAATGTCAGCCTGGAAATCCAACGCAGGATTACTCTTGCCAACAGGTGCTACTTTGGACTGAGTAGGCAATTGAAAAGTAAAGTCCTCTCTCGACGAACAAAAACCAAACTCTATAAGTCGCTCATTATACCCGTCCTGCTATATGGTGCAGAGGCTTGGACGACCAAGTGGGGAAGGACCTGGCTTCGCTTGGAATATCCAATTGGCGCCACTTAGCGAAAAGAAGAAACGACTGGCGCGCTGTTTTTGATTCGGCTATAATCGCGTAAGCGATGTCAACGCCAATTAAGAAGAAGAAGAAAATTTAATTAAATGAAGACTATGAACGAGTTAAGCCTAATCAACCCAATTCATTATTAAAAAATATAAGATTACTTAAAAGTTTAAAAGCGTTTGATGGGCCAAATAGAGATCCAAATGGTCGATGGCGATTTGGAGTCAAACCAATTAAATTTATTTCAAAAGATGTTATACAGATCGGTAAGGTTAAATGGAAAATGACACAAGGTCTTTTTGAGCTATTATTTCCTAAAAAAATCACAACATTATAAGAAGCGTGATTTGATGACTTATCGAGAGATTTTATTAGATACAAGTGCTCACAGGCGTAATAAGAAGCCAGATAGTCAAATTAAGGGAACAATATCATTTAGATATCTATACATTATCAGAAAATTGTTCAATTATATTCCACACTCTTTCATAAGGGTTTATTGAAGTCAATCGACTGTCATAAAAATATTTATCAATATTGGGATATCCCTAATGAGTTAGTGGATAGATTGAGATTGCTTATATCTTCAACAAGTGCCGGTACGAGAAGCAAATACTACTAAATAATATAAGTTTAAATAAATTTGGTCATTTCTCTTTAGACTTTAGTAAGTCAAGTGGGAAATCAATGCTAGATCGAAATAAAAATCTGAATTTAAAGAAGAAAAGAATAATTAACCTAGCTGCTCCCATAGGAGACGATGATGCCATTTCGAAAGTATACTTTTTAGACATGCTGAATAAGATGAAAACCAAATTAAAACATCAAATTAGAAAAATAAATATCATCTTGAAAATATTATTAAAACTGATGTAGCCATTATTGAGAGTGTAATAGACCAACGAATAAAGAGTGCATGTGAAGAAGATTTACATAATATAAACAACTATTTATCAACTATTCAGGATTATTTGATATGTTTCGTTGTATTAAAACAACATCCTACTGAAAAAGACGTTGAAGTGTTAAAAATAAAGTTCCCTACTATAAAAGGATTAGAAAAATGAATAACAAAAGCGCTATTGTAGAAGAGTAACGTAAACAAGCTAGAAAAAATTTTAAACGACGACATGTTATTATAAAAGGAATCGATGATTTATGGGAAGCTGACTTGGTGGTAATGATTCAGTATTCGAGTAGTAATAATCAATACAAATATCTTTTAACTGTAATCGATAAATTTTCCAAAAAAGCTAAGCCGAAGCAGTTAAAGATAAAACTAAAGAACGTGTTACAAATGCAATGGTTAAAATTTTAAACTCAAGTAACCGAATACCGAAAAACCTGCAAACAGATGATGGAAAGGAATTTTATAATACTAATTTTAAGAGATTACTACAAAGAAAAAATATCAATCATTATTCAACATTTTCTTCATTAAAAGGATCTATAATAGAGCGATTCAATAGAACATTAAAAGGAATGATGAGGAAAGAGTTTAGTTTTCGGGGAACCTATAAATGGATTGATATCTATAAAAATGAAGGCAATGATTACAATAATTCTATTCATAGGACTATCAGAATGACTCCAAATGAGGTAAATTCCTCGAATGAACAACATTTATTGGACACTGCATACAACAATTTGAAGGTTTTTCATAGACCAAAATTTAAAATAAATGATGAGGTTAGAATAAGTAAACGTAAACATGTATTTGAAAAAGGATATACACCAAATTGGACAATTGAAGTTTTTAAAATAAAATCAATTAAAAACACAAACCCTACAACGTACATATATAATCGAAGACTATCAAGGAAATGCTATCAAGGGTGGATTTTACGAAAATGAACTAATGAAAACTAAACATCTTCATGTATGTTTGGTTGAAAAAGTTTTGAAACGCCTAACAATAGAGTTTATGTTAAATGGTTAGGATTCTCTTCTGACCACAATCCCTGGGTGGATGTTAATAACTTAAAAAATAAAATAAAATAAATATCTATTATAAATGTAACAGTATTTTAAAAAATTATTTCAGTTGAGTTTTTAATGATAACCTATCATCATCATCATCATCATCATGTCGATTACATTAACAGTAAATGGTAATTCATCTTTATTGGTTGCAAATTATTTTCCTCCCATAGAATTGCCACAAGATTATGTTTGCGGGTTAATTAGTTTCGACTCATGAGTACATAGTAATGAAGAAGTGAATTTTAATAAAGAATGCTCAATTGGTTCATTAATAGGATTCAGTAAAAGAGTATTGGAGCCAAAAATTGTTCATTACTCTGATAATTCAGTGGATATAACAAGAGTAAACACAATATCTGTTGAATGTAATATCATCAATGGTTCATATATAAATAAAGCAACTGCGCATACTATACCTCAGTTTTCACTTAGAGTTAGCCCAGGATATAAAATCTCAGAAAAACCTAATAATGTAATATATTTACCGATTAATACACGTCAATTAAGCACTCTAGTTCTTAAAATTGTAAATCAAACGGGAAAACTTATTAATTTCCGTGGAGAAGATATATCAATAAAACTACATTTAAAACCTATATAAAAAATGATAGTTTTTTAATAAAAAGCCACTACAAACAGATTTTGTAAATAGTTTTCAATCATCCTCAAAGGTATTGCCTTGAAAAACGAAAAATCTACGCTCCAAAGAGGTAAATTCTCTTGTTCACCATAAAATTGATTTAACCCCATCGAATAAGGAGTTCCTACTAAGTCTAGGATTTAATTTAAAAAAATGAGTGATATGTTTAGTAAACGTTTTGTACAAACCCATTTTTGATAATAGTATAATAAAAAGGGATTATCATATACCATATCTATCTATATATATCTATATACCATATTTACATTCGTTTCAAAACAATGATCAAATTCGGATCCCCATACAAAATCAAGACCTCTATGTGCTACCAAGTGAGAGTATTTTATCCTTAGAGGGGTTCATATCAAGAAGTGATTCAACAATTTCACAATCTGTGCAGCTGCTAAATAATTGTATGGCTTATTTATTTAAGGAGATACGATATGAAATAAATGGAATAGAAATCGATCGGACTAGAAAGTTGGGTATTGCAACCGAAATGAAAAATTATGTATCACTTAACGCATTTGAGAGTACAAATTTTAAAAATGCAGTGTGATGCCCTCTTAAAAATAATAACCTCACGACTGGATATTTCAATGTTTGTTTACCACTAAAAACCCTACTTAGATTTGCCGAAGATTTTGATAAAATTATTGTTAATTGTAAACATGAACTAATTTTAGTACGAGCTAAAGAAGATGATCCTGTTATGATGTCAACTACAGCAAATGAAAAACTTGTATTAAAACTTTTAAATGTTATAAGGAAAGTACCACATACTGAACTTTCAGACTCGTGTCGCTTAACTATGTTGAGAACAATTAATGGTAAACAACCGCTAAACATTTCATTTAGAAGTTGGGATGTCTATCATAACCCCTCTCTACAGGAAAGCAAATTTCACAAATCCGTCCCTGCTAACACAGCTGCTAATTTCATCCTTATCCACGATAAAATATTCGAATATATTCCACATACAAACATAGTTAAAATGATTATTTAAAACGAGCTTAAATTATATCAAAACCACAAGTAGGATAAACATTCTTTCCTACACTATTTTTTATCGCAAAAAAAAAAATAAAAAATAAAATACAAAAAAAAAAATTTAAAAAAAAATTCAACTGATTAATTGTTTTGTTATAAAAGTTTAGCTGTGCTGCGATTTAAGTCATTTAAACTAACTATTTTGTTAAACATGAAGTATTTACGTGGACACATATACAGGAGGACGTTGAATGGAACCAATGAGAGCTGGATTCCGGTATTGGAAAACGAGGATGAGCGTATGGAACTATGGAAATTAAAGAGATGATATTATCTCGTTTACGAATAGAACTCGATGGTGACATCGAAATGATGTTTGACAATATAGATGTGTCAGAAAAATCAATGGGAAACATATCAGTTTCCCTATTCCTTTATCGGAGACACTTGGGTCTTCTATGGCGACTTAGTGATGGCCAATTAACATTTAGTAATGGAACTTTAAATTTTGTTATGCCTGCATAAATGAAAACAAAAATTAAAAATAAAAATAAAAAAAGTTTCTTTTTTAAGGGTTTATTAAGTTATTACAGGTGGAATTTATTTACAACATTTACAGCTAATTTGAATATAAATTTTGGTGAAAGTGTTCATAATTTTATAGGCTTCCTCATCTAAGCGATCGAAGTATGAGCAATTACAGGTGTCTGGACCAACTGTGCAATTAGGATTCGACCATTCGCAGTTTTCATATTGTTCACCGAAATGATTTCCTGTTTTACTTAATTTATCTCTATACTCGATTTTTTAATGAATATTTATAAGTGTTCTCCTCTGGTCTCCAGGTAAAATATGTTCAAACTTTTTGAGAAAATTAAATACATATGTACATAGCTGACGACGACGACAATTCAATTCCCACGACAGCCGGTTCTACGCACTGGAATTGACTCGGATTTTATCCGGCCAAGGGCTCTTTTTTCGGCAATCTAACCTCGTTTGCATCGGTGAGTACTAATTTGTGTTTGTCGTCATTGGAGCAACGCCTTGCAGCAGGGTTGCTCCGTATCCTCCTGACTAGTGCTGGCATTGAGTCCAACCCGGGCCCGGAGGAATTTTTCTGCTGCGTCTGCGCAAAAAGGCTCCATCCAAACTCCACCTCGGTCAGGTGTAATACATGCAATGGATGGAGCCATCTTAAGACCTGCTCAGGCCTTAAGACCCATAGGGAGTGGACCACGCGTTACGTGGCCCCATGTTGCCTGCACAATACTGCGATACAATCCTCTACGGCTGTGCAATCTGCACATAGTTCGCGCGTCGCGCCGCCACTCAACCAGAGTGGCCAACTGAGGACCTCTACGGTCAGGAGCTCAAACAGGCAACAAAGCTCCCACTCTGACTTGTCCCCCCCCCAACCTTCATCCCGCTCCAATCTTCGTGCGAGAACCATTCAGCAACTCTTGGTTCCTCGCACAGTCTGTTCCGTGTATCAGACCGTCATACGTCGGAATTTCACATCAGTTAAGTGCAATTCCTGCGCTGGCTGGTGTCACTTCCCGACGTGTTCCGGCCTGCGCACCACACGTGAGTGGAGTGAATTTTACGTTGCCCCATGCTGCAGGAGTCTGCCCCCGCAACTCACAACAGTGGCGTCGCCATTCAACACCCCAGTGCGACAACCGTCCCTGCGGGCTCTGCAGCTGCAACAAACACCACCAACACGTCACTCCCTCACCCCCAGGATCACCCACGGACACCCGCGACAAACCAGACTTCTTCAATTCAACTGCAACGGACTCCAAAGTAAGTTCGAGGAGATAGTTGCGCTTTTGAATCGGGAACGTGTATCGATAGCTGCGGTCCAGGACATCACCCGAATATAGGTGCGCTACTTCGTGGTGAAAACGGTATGGTACTAGGCGACTTTAACGCGCACCACGATCTTTGGCATTCCTGCCTGTCAAATGATCGTAGGGGGATGGAGCTGGCGGAACAGATTGACGACTCGACATTCTGCACAATGAATGACGAAGCCCCCACCAGAGTTATGGGCAACTGTAATAGCTCGCCTGATGTTACCATTGTTACCTGGCGACCTATGCTAACTCTCACTTCAGACCATCTGCCCATAATTATCTCGATCGAGAAGCCTCCTGATTTCGTTTCTGTGGACAACCGTACCTTCATTAACTTTAAAAAAGCTCTACCCATTTCTACGGACGTATGCGTATTCCGCAAGGTGATCGCAGCAGCTACCGCTCGCTTCATCCCGGCTGGAAGAATAGCGAAAATACGCCCCAATTTCCCAGCCGAAGCAGCTGTTTTAGCTAACGAGCGCGACACCTTACGCCATGCCGATCCCGGGGATCCCCGAATAAAGGATCTCTATTTGGAGATTCGGCGTATGGTAAATCAACATAAGCGGACGAAATGGATAGAGCACCTGAAGTCCTGCAACCTCTCCACCGGTGTGAGTAAGCTCTGGGCTACTGTCAAAGTTCAGTCTAATCCGAAGAGACATGACGACCGAGTTGAAGTTCAATTCAATGGTCATGCCTCTTCGGACCCGAAGAAGTGCGCGAGCTATTTTAGCCGGCAGTTTACACTGCACCCTTCGGTAGACAAAGCCAAGAGATGTGTTAACCGACGGCTGCGCAAAATGCCAAACAACTGCGCGCCACTTACTTTCACCGATGAGGAGGAAAAATCTTCCAAATCTATTGGCCCTGATGGAATCAACATGCTGATGTTAAAGCATCTAGGCTCGACGGGAGTAAAATATCTCACCAAGGTCTTCAACCTGTCGCCCACCACTCTTCAAATACCCGATGTGTGGAAAGTCGGAAGAGTGGTCCCGCTCCTGAAACCTGGGAAACCCGCCAACAAATGGGGAATCTTATCGTCCGATAACTCTCCTCTCCCCAGTAGTGAAGACACTTGAGGCCATGTTACTCCCGACCTTCACTCACCACCTGAGCCTAGCCAGCCACCAGCATGGATTCCGCAACGTGCACAGCACCACCACAGCACTTAGCGTCATAAACGCCCGGATGGTTCGTGGCCTCAACCAGAAACCACCCTGCGAAATAACGATCCTCGTAGCGTTGGACCTGTCAAAAGCTTTTGACACGGTCAATCACACAACGCTACTGCAGGGGATCGAAAAAACCACTCTCCCTCCAGGGCTAAAGAGGTGGACCATGAACTATCTGAACGGTCGTCAGTCATCCGTACTATTTCAAGGTGAAACATCTAAACTGAGAAGAATTAAACAGGGGGTTCCGCAGGGTGGTGTCCTCTCCCCGTTACTGTTTAACTTCTATATCTCGAAACTTCCTCAACCACCAGAGGGGGTTTCCATAACATCGTACGCAAATGACTGCACGATATTGACCTCGGGCAATGGAATCGATGGCATGTGTTCGAAAGTAAACAGCTACCTCTCCGACCTTTCTCGTTTCCTCACTGCACGAAACCTCCAACTTTTACCCACCAAATCCACAGCGACCATATTTACAAACTGGACGAAGGAGTATAGACTTGACTTAATATTGCAGTCGATGGCGTCAAAATTCCGACTGTCAATAACCCTAAGATTTTAGGCGTAACCCTCGATAGTCTATGCTCCTTCTCTCCCCATACGACCGCGATTATCGCCAAAGTACAGAGCCGCAACAAAATCCTCAACTCGCTAGCCGTCAGCACATGGGGAAAAGACAAAGAAACGTTGCTGGCAACTTACAAGGCAATCGGCCGGCCAGTCCTCAACCACGCAACACCAATATGGTCGCCTGGATGCAGTGGTACGCAGATGTGGAAACTTCAGACCTTGTAGAATACAGCACTCCGGACAACGACGGGAAGCCTATTGATGCCTCCCATTGAACAACTCCACAGTGAGACGCGCGTGCTACCTGTAAAGGAGCATAATCAACTCCTCTCCAGGCAGTTCCTGCTGGGTTGTTTCCGTAGGAATCACCCTTGCACCCACATGCTTGGAGCGGATCCGCCTCCCAGGAGCATCAAGAGGTCATTCCTCGACTATGTCGACGACATCGAAGAGTACGCCGACCAGACCTCGGACGCAACAAACTTTCGACAGGCACTGACCGCCATTCACAGTGGAGCCATCAACACCTTCACCGACTCCCTTCCCGTGAATGGCGTTCTTGGAGTCAAACCACCACCTATTGCAGACGAGGAGCTCCAGTTGCCGCGAGAAACGCGAGTGACCCTAGCGCAACTTCGTTCTGGATACTGTAGCAGGTTAAACTCCTACTTATCCAGAATCGACCCCGACATACCTAATGTATGTCCTGCACAAACAACCCTTACCATCCTAACGGGGATTAGCAAACCGTTAACAACAACAACAACAACGACGACGACATCTTTTTGGTAACTGAACCTTCATATGTAATGTTTGACAATAACGATCAACATGAATTATTGTCGGGTTTATAACGTAATGCTCATGTAATGCCTCCCTATTGTTTTCCGAAAATTCGATAAAAAAAAACCTCTGGACTTCAAAGAATACCTTAAATTATCTTTTCCTTTTCCACTAAATCTTTTTTGAAAGTGTCAATGGCCTCGAGAATGGTGTATGCACCTCTTTTTACGTTATGTGACTCAGTCCTTTGATCGGGGTAAGTTGGTCTGAAAGATTCCCAAGGACTCTGTGTTGTTTTTGTTGTTCTTTATAATGGTTGATTCGGCTCAGGAAAACTTTGATCTATCAATTGAGTTGTTACATTTATTTTTAAAAGTAATGAAGTGTTTGGAATACTGTACAAAACTAGCTTGTTTACTATTTTCAAAATTTCCAAAGCTACTTATATTTTGATTTTGATCCATAAATCATTATAGCTTGTTCCATAGCTTAAATAAAATAGGTGTAAAAGTAGAATTTTTATTAAATTAGCTAATTTCATTTTCTTTCTTGTTTTCTTAATTGATCTATACACGTGGAGCTCACGTTGTACTATGACCATATTATATGTTTGTTTATAGTTTTTTAAATCAACTATTTCCACATGTGGTCTTTTATATGAAGTATCATGGACTATCCCCATTACTTAGAATTTGTTCAGTTTCCATTTCACGATATTCAAAGCACTTGATGCTCAGCAGTTTGTCACTATATCTACTATCATAGGTACAACGAATTGGTATATTAAAGTTATCATATTCCAATTTGAAATGACAATTAAATGCTTGTTTCGCCTCAATGATTCCTTCAATATTAGACTCCTTTTCAATAATTTCTTTACGAAATGCCTCTATAGCTTCATCTATAGTAAAAATTCTCAAAGGCTTTCCTTCAGTTGTCAAGTCAATTGCAGAAAACGGTGTGATTGTTGAAGATGGTTGAATAATTTCTGTAGGGGGTGTAGATGGTTGTGTTATTTCTATAATGGGGTCGGTGGCGACACTTCGATTTCTTCTTCTTCATAATCCTTTAAAAGAGGTTCACTTTGCTTAAGTAATAATAGTGAAATATTTAATTGTAAAATATCATTACTATTCGGCAATGTTAAATTAAATAGTAGATTTTTCGAGTTTTGGTTTATCGCAAGTCCATTATTTTCTACCTTCTTCCAAAATGGTGCTCCGTAGGCAGTTTTGAAAACAAAGAGGAATGATAATAATAATGGCGAAAGATAAAATTTAAATTCCATTGTGTCATGTCCCTTTGCCCACGACAATTTAAAATGGGGTGGAGATTTGAAAAAATGTGTTTACATACTTACTTACTTTCTTCTTATTTTCAACCATTAAAATAAGAAAACCTAAGGTTTAAAATTTCTAATTCAATTTTTTTTTTTTTTTCATTTATATCTGTATCTAGTATATATTTCAACATAATTAATGCTGATTTTAAAGCACATCGAATTTTTAGTTTGTTAATTTTCACATTACACGTATTATTATTAAAATGATATTGACAATGTATAGCATCTGGGTATAAATTATACAATATAGACAAATTCATTCCATTACGTTCCATCAATATTAAAGACCGGCTTTTGGAGAAACTCAGCTATCCACATTTGCTTCTCTTGCCCTTTTACATAGACTTTAACATTTTTCAATGTAGATGCTAAATAATTCCTTACTGCTTTGGAATTATCGTTTCCATAAGACCATAGTAAATTATGGTGGTGTTTGATTAACCACTTAGCTTGTCGTTGATTATCCTCATTCATCTCTGAAAAATCAGGTCTTTGATGTGGAAACAATGAAATTTTTCATTATTAAAGACCACAACTATTTTCTTCACAATAAATCTGTTATCATAGGCTTTGAAGCCTTGAAGGTCTACCGTTACAAACATTTCGAAAATTCAAAAGAAATAAATGTTTTTAACTGTTAGTCTTTTTATACTGTGGTTAAACATCTATTATCTTCCATAATTAAGTGATTTCATAAAATTATCACACAAAATATAAACATAAAATTATAAGCAGTTTTATACATTTTCAAAAGCAAAATTGTATATATGTGATTTCAGAAAATTCTCACGCTTTCACCAAAACAAAAGCGGCCCGGAGTCCCATCACACCTCTCGCCCAGCCCTCAGCCGCCAGCTCCAAGTCCCCAGCCTCAAGTGGTTTAAAAAATTTTTGTGTACACACATACATATAGTACTACATTTGCGGTTTTATGGTTTTGTGGTTCGCGGTTTTGTGGTTTTATGCATATATATACACATACATGTGTGTCTGAATATATTTCCTTTGCTCCATTTCTCCATACAAAAAGTGATCAAGAACACTCATTTTTATACTACTAGTATCGTCGTATATCTCATACAGCTCATCGTTCCATCTAATGCGACATTTGCCTTAGCCAACGCAAAAAGAAACTTAAATCTTTTGCACCTTTCTCTCGAAAACTCGCAACGTCAACTCATCAGTTTTTGCGGCTTGCAGAGTTTGGTTTTTGCTCGTCGAATTAGGACTTTACTTCTCAATTGCCCACTAAGTTCAAAGTAGCACCTGTTGGCATGAGTTATCTTTCCAGGCTGAAATTGTTTGTGGTGTTTATACTGGTTCCTAAATAGACGAAATTTTCTACAACTTCAAAGTTATGACTGTCTACAGTTAAGTAGGAGCCAAGTCGCGAGTGCGACGACTGTTTGTTTGATGACCGGAGATATTTCGTATCGCTTCGTTCACTGCCAAGACCATTTGCTTTGCTTCCTTGTCCAGCCTGGAGACAGCAGAACTAAAGGCGCGGGTGTTGAGGCCGATGATATCAATGTTGTTGGCATACGCCAGCAGCTGTACACTCTTATAAAAGATTGTACCTGCTCGATTAAGTTCTGCAGCTCGAATAATTTTCTCCAGCAGCAGATTGAAGAAATCGCACGATAGGGAGTCGCTTTGTCTGAAGCCTCGATTGGTATCGAACGGCTAGGAGAGGTCCTTCCCGATCCTGACGCAGCTTTTGGTGCTGCTCAACGTCAGTTTACATAGCCGTATTAGTTTTGCGGGGATACCAATTTCACACATCGCGGCATAAAGGCAAAGAGGTGGTGTGTGTCGATTCTCCTTTAAAGGGTCTTTTCCAAGATTTAGGGCATGGTAAATATCTGGTCGGTTGTTGATTTGCCAGGTCTAAAGCCACACTGATAAGGTCGAATCAGTTTGTTGACGGTGGGCTTTAATCTTTCACATAATACGGTCGATAGAACCTTATACGTGATGTTTAGAAGGCTTATCCCAAGGTAGTTGGCGCAGATTGTGGGGTCTCCCTTTTTATGGATTGGGCATAGCACACCTAAATTCCAATTGTTGGGCATGCTTTCGTCCGATCATACTTTACAAATAAGCTGATGCATGCTCCTTACCAGCTCTTGGTCGCCGTGTTTGAATAGCTCGGCCGGCAGTCCATCGGCCCCCGCCGTTTTGTTGTTCTTCGGGCGGGTAATTGCTATTTCTTCCTGATCGGGCAATGGAACCTCTGCTCCATCGGATTCGATTGGAGAGTCGGGTTCGCCTTCTCTTGGTGTTGTACGTTCACTGCCATTCAGCAGGCTGGAGAAGTATTCGCTCCATAATTTAAGTATGCTGTAAGCATCGGTGACTAGATCACCTTTGGGGGTTCTAGAAGAGTATGATCCGGTCTTGAAACCTTCTGTAAGCCGCCGCATTTTTCCGTAGAATTGAGCATTACCCCTGTCGGCCAGCTTATGAAGCTCTTCATACTCACGCATTTCGGCTTCTTTCTCTTTCTTTCTGCAAATGCGTCTCGCTTCCCTCTTCAACTCTCGGTATCTATCCCATCCCGCACGTGTTGTGGTCGATCGTAACGTTGCGAGATAGGCAGCCTATTTTCTCTCCGCTGCGACACGGCAATCCTCGTCGTACCAGCTGTTCCTTGTAAAGGACCGGACATTCCAGGTGCATGCCCTTAATTCGAAGTCCTTATTTCGTTTTCCATGGTCGTCGTCAAAAGAGGGGTCACTCATCCGAGGCTTGGTGCTCCTTTTCAGTGGTATGATTTTTTACGAGGCGGGTCCCAAACCCCACGCACAACCCTGCGGAGGAGATTTTTCGCCTTCTCACTTTAGCTCGCCTTCAAACGGATGTTCTTTGGCTACCCAGAGGATACTTAGTCACAGAGCGGAGGTCTTGAGCTGCTTGTCATATGTAAAGGAATCGTTTCTGGCTACTCCCAAGTGAATGGCGATCAGAGAACTTTCCTCACTTGCGTGAACTTCTACACATGACTCCATTCTCCTGAACTTCTACACATGACTCCATCCTCAAACTACTAAAGCTACAAATTTTCTCAGCGCAAATATTCTATTCTACCGACTGTGTGAAAATGGATGAAATCGGAATTTAACAGCGCTTACTCCCCACATTACGGTACTGTTCAAAACTACTTAATGCACAATAAATCAATAACTAATTACGAAGCCACATTAAATTTTACCTACGAGACGGTATGACATGGTTTTATAGTATTCGGTGTGAAAATTGGATGATGGGCGTGAACCAATTTTTGGTGAAATCACATACAAATCTCGGGAGCCGTTCAACCGATTTCAACTAAATTTAGTATGTAACACTTTTCTTTATTCATATTCCTATGTCACAGTGCAGAATGGTCCACGTCTACTTCCCTTATAACACAATTTTCAATTCCACTTGATTCTTTCACTTTCCCGTATAAAAACTAATAAATAATTAATATAACGGCATTCAAATTTGCACGAATAATGCCTTTATAGTATCCCACCAAAAATTTTCAAAATGCAGAAAAGACTGTTCTTGCCCCTAAGTACCGAACATGTGTTCCTCAGTATCTATAGTTGACTTTTGACCGAAAATATCGTAAATTTGTGAGATATGCGAATATGAAATTCAGTCAGAATCTTTTTCTGACAATTGTAATTCTGTGTATCAAAAATGAGTTGAGTTGGGTCAATATTTCCCTATACACCGCTATATATCGAATTTTAAAATTTTCAAAGTTTCAGGTGTGCTTTTACTCTATACGGACCAATATTTGAGTTTTAGCAATGACAGTTACAGAACGTGTTTTGCTCATATATCTTTCTGATAAAACTTATAATACTTAGATATAATAAAGCGAAAACTTAACTTATTACCAGGATTTTCGACAATCCGACTGACTCGCTCCATATGATTGGTGATTTTATGTGACCTACCTTAATCAAATTCAGGAAATATTTATGTTTTAGGATGTGGCAAGATAATAATTAATCCAACTTAACTCCCATATACTAAGTATAATGATTTCCGTTTTTCTAACAAACTTTATGCAGAATATCTCGGTCAGTGTATAAGGTGTATATGGTACCTACATATGTACATGTTTATAAAATTGCTTGGATGCCGATCCTCTGTTTGACATTTTACACCCTATCGCATTTCCCTGGCTTTGATTCGTGCGAGTTGCAAGACTATAAACTGTTCGGTTGCATCCGGACTTAGCCCTTTTTTACTTGTTTTTTTTTTATTTACTGATTGCATTTAAAAATTATCGATCGTAAAAAGTCTCCATGCGACACCTAATTAAAACATTATTCATTGCGGCCTGAAGGGTTGAAGTTGAGATTGCCTCAATTATAAATGTAATGGACTGCTGCAATTCAGTCAGGTTTTTAGGTTTTGTTTTGTACACTTTATGC
The DNA here is from genome assembly GCA_037783105.1 of Bactrocera zonata. Taxonomy (NCBI): domain Eukaryota; kingdom Metazoa; phylum Arthropoda; class Insecta; order Diptera; family Tephritidae; genus Bactrocera; species Bactrocera zonata. Next base: position 355,720 of record JBAWJQ010003510.1, on the reverse strand, counting down.
TTGACAGTTAGGTCAGGTAACCTTGGGGGTCAGCGGAAAGTGAAGTTTGCTGATATTAATTTGTTTCAAAGTTTGCTTGGAGCTCCACAATAACCGACCTGGAAAAGTGTACAGTTGCTCCATCTTGCTAAAACCAAACGCTTATTAAATACATACACCTTTGGTGCAGTTCTGGGTAAAAAAATTCATTCTTTAAATAACGGTTCTCCTTGACAGTTACTTTTCTTCTAAGAAGTATGGCCCGACAATACACTTTGATTAAAATGCGCACCACATAGTGACTCGTTCCGGCTGAAGTTCTATCTCGTGGATTAGTTCGGGATTTGATTACGTCAATATAATGTAATTGGGCATCATTACACATAAGGAAGCAAATTGGAAAATTATTGTCTTCTTCGGTCATTGTTTTGACAAAACGAATAGGTTTGTCTGGCTTGTTATTTTGACTTTGTAGGGAAACAGATTTAAGTCATCATGAATTATCCAGCGGGTACAAGCAAAAACCTTCACAGCTGGAGTGTTCTCTTTCATTCGCACAATATGATCTAGCCAGAGCAGCCGCTGTCTCTTGATTCGCTGAACTATGTCACTGTTGTCGTATACCTCATACAACTCATCTAATGCGCGCAAAGCATCGTAAATCTTTCGCAAAACTTTTCTCTCGAAAACTCGCAACGTCGACTCATCAAATGTTGTCATCGTCCATGCCTCTGCACCATATAACAGGACGAGAATAATGAGTGCCTTATAGAGTTATGTTCTTGTTAGTCGAGTGATGACTTTACTTCTCAATTGCCTACTTAGTTCGAAGTAGCACCTGTTATCAAGAGATATACTGCGATGGATTTCGAGGCTGACGTTGTAGTTGGTGTTGATGCTGGTCCGAAGATAGACGAAAATATCCACCACTTCGAAGTTATAACTGTCAACAGTGACGTCAGGGCGACGACTGTTTGTTTGATGACAGGAGATATTTCGTCTTTCCCTCGTTCACAACCAGACCCATTTGCCTCGCTGCCTTATCCAATCTGTAGAAAGTAGAACTAACGGCGCGGTTGTTAAGGCCAATAATATCAATATCATCAGCAGACGCCAGCAGCTGTACACTCCTATAGGAGATTGTATCTTCTTGGTTTAGTTCTGCAGCTCGAATAATTTTCTCCAGAAGTAGGTTGAAAAAGTCACACAAAAGAGTGTCGCCTTTTTCTTAAACCTAATTTGGTTCTTGATCCTGACGGAGCTGTTGCTGTTGCTCAACGTCAGTTTACACAGCCGTATTAGTTTTACTAGGATACCGAATTCTGACATCGCGGCATAAAGGCAGCTCCTTTTCGTGATGTCAAACGCAGCTTTGAAATCGACGAAGAGGTGGTGAATGTCCATTGTCTCTTCGCTGGTTTTTTGCAACATTTGGCACATGGTGGATATCTGATCAAGTGAAGATTTTCCAGGTCAAAAGTTACACTAATAAGATCCAACCAGTTTGTTGACGGTGGGATTTAATCTTTACATAATTCGGTCGATAAATATTTATCTGCGATGTTGAGAAGGCTTATCGAACGGTAGTTGTCGCAGGTTGTGGGGTCTCCCGTTTTTTAGATTGGGCAGAATATAATTAAATTCCAATCGTGGAGCATGCTTTCGTCCGACCATATTCTACAAAGCAGCTGATACATGCTTTTTACCAGTTCTTCGCGGCTTTGTTATTCTTCAAACAGAATTATGCTATTCGAACTTCTTTATAGTCGGGCAATGGAACGACCGCTCCATCATTAAGGAGTGGGTGATCGGGTTCACATTCTCCTTGTGTTATGCTTTCACTGCCATTCAGAGGGCTGGAGAAGTGTTCCCTTCATAATTTAAGTATGCTCTGGGGATCATTCCCTAGATCACCTTTGGGATTCTACAATAGTATAATCCGGTCCTGAAACCTTCTGTCCCCATCTTTTGAGATAATTTTCGATACACCTAGCGGCCAGCTTGTCAAACTCTTCGTACTCACGTATTTCGGTCTCTCTTTTTTTGTCTGCAAATGCGTCTCGCTTCCCTTTTCAACTCTCGATACATATCCTTCCGCACTTGTTGTGGTCAATAGTAACGTTGCGATGTAGGCAGTTTGTTTTCTCTCTATTGCGACATGGCACTCCTGTTCTTTTTCTTTTTCAGAAAAACCATGGTTTCGTTGGCAGGTGTACTTAAGAAGCTTGAAATGCCGTCCCATAGTTCCATTACATCGAGTTGCTGATGAATGCTCTCAGAGAGTTAGAGTGCAAGGCAAGTAGAAAATCGTTCGGCTATCTGTTAGGATTGCAGTTTTCGTTGGGTTAGTGTTTTCCGTTTGTCATAACATGATCGATCGGGATGGTGGCTTTTCGATCCGGAGACAATCAGGTGTCGTGGTGAATTTTTCTATGCTGGAATTTTTTACCACAAGTACCCATATTTCGAGCTCCGGTGAAGTCGATCAACCTCAATCCATTTGAAGATGATTCATCGTGGAGGCTGAATTTACCGACCTTTGTGCCAACGATACCTTCTTCATCTCTCATCCACTACGAATCCGACACCAAATTTGCGCTTCTTCGTATTGCTATTGTAGTAAATGCTCCAAGCACCTACTCGCCTCAGCCCTTGTCTCGTCCATCGCATATCTCGGACGGCGATAATGTCAGCCTTTACAATTACGAGAACCTCAACCAGCTGGGCACCTTCCCAATTGAGGGACCGGACATTTTAGGTGCATAGCATCAAATCGTAATCCATAACACGTTTGCAGGGGTCGTCATGAAAAGCCCGAAACTGTTGTCTTTTTAATTGTGGCGTTTTTTACGTGACGGATCCCAAATTTATCGCACTACTCTGTGGAGAGGATGTTTCGCCTTCACATTCATATAGGGTAGCAGATTTGGTATTTTGAGCTATTCATTCGTCAACGGGACTATCCCATAAATTGAAAATGCGCCTCATACCATAAGATAGCATCCACCGAAATTGCGCTTTGAAAAATATGGCGGTTCTTTTCGTTAATCTCTCCAGTATCCCAAGCAACCGTATGGATCATTAACGTTGAACTTTTTCTCATCGATAAAAATCACCTGGGACAAATAGTAAAGTTTTGTTCTGTAAACGCATTGTCTATTTTGACGTATTCCTCAATATTGATTTTTCTTAAACTTACCGGATGCCAGTCGTTATTCAATTGCAGAAATGTGGTTCTTTCTTTTCACTTTTCGTATTGACGTCGTTTTATTCGATAACTCGACCAATTTCTCTTTTATGTCGTGTTTTTATAAATTTTTTTCGACCAGCGTAAGTTCCTTTGTCATAATTTTCTTTTCAAATTTCGGACACTGGCACGGTTGGTTAAACCCTCCCCATTTAAATCGTCTATATCTCCTTTCTCTTTATCGTTAAGTTAGATTTTACGCGACATTCTCCGATTAGCTAACATAATTTAATAAAATTAATTTATACCTCTAAATGGGACTGATCGGTATGCGCGTTATTTTAGCAATGAAACACCGTTTAGAGAACATTCTGCTTAATTATTGTAGGAATTAAGGAGAATGTACAATACCATTTTTTATAGAATTGTAAGAGTTACCATAGAGCTTTAAAATAACAATATTTGTATTTAGAATATAAACATAATTTTTCAGTATTTAACATAATAACAATAAAATAAAATGTATTTATGTCCATATGCCTGTTAAATGCATATAGTCTGGTACTCGTAGTAAGCCAACAGTTTATTCAAAATTTGCAATTGTTATTAATATTTCAAACTAGCTGACGCGGCAGCCGTTATTCTGCGTGAAATTATGTGTTTTGAAATGAAAAGATAAAAATTTATTTGTGTTGCTAATCATTTATTTGCGATTTTTCTAGATTTTTTTCAATATAATGCAGCTTGATAAACAACATTTTTTGGTTTCTGTTCCGGTGCGTAAATGCACAGAGAAGATGGTTTTCCAACTCGTTAGCACGCCAAGTATATCTGGCCGTGCGAAAAACATAGCATTTCCAAATTTATGCCACACACTATGCGACTATCCTGTTGATCGTCATCTAAAATTAAATTTTTCTGGAAACGGAATACGTTTGAGCTGAAATGGCACATCGTTAGAGCTCAAAAGAGATCCGTAGAATCAAGCATTCTGCCCCTTACATTTAATAGATGCGTCACAATTAGATTGCGAAACATCATAACGACAGATCCAACCTTGAGACGCAAATGTTGCGGTGGCATACCGAGCCTCTCCAAAGAATTTATAAATTCCACTGATAATTCATGGCTTCGCCTTCATTATCAAGACGATCGATTGATTTTTATGACCGCAATTCTCCTGGAACTTAACTTTGAATCTTTCAGTTTAAGTGAACAACATCGGTATTTGTGGCAGCTAACATTGCTCATATACTCTAGAAATTGTACTTACGATTATTTATCCAATGTTCTTATAAACATTCGCGATGAGCCCATCTTTCGTCAATTGATAAACGGCGGATGGAATTGATATCGAACCGCCGGAAGTATCAACCGGTATTGACCCATTTCCAATTTTTAGCGTATACGATGTAAAATGTGTTCGGCAATGTAATTTTTGGTTGTATCCCATAATTGACGCGGATTTGAAGGCTGATCATCACGAAAAGTGTGAGAACTTCAGTGGCATTCGAAGCAGCTATCGCATCTCTCAAAAGGTTGCACACACCGTACCATTCACAGTATGCAATGACTCAAATGAATTTGAAGCGCGTACATTAATCAATAGCAACCGAAGGTAGAAGCAATCGTCGTTTTTCGAGTGGATTGTGTAAATTCGTCCTAATGCATTGATTGAGAACACACCTGGATGTCACTCTACTGGTTGGCCTTGCTTTCTGCATAAATATTTCTTCGATGAATTCCATATATTTCCATGTATGTCAAGGTATTTCGGAATAGAGCCATGTTCTCGCAAACGGATTACTGACGAATGTTGAGAAAAAACTCGTAAATGTTAATTTTGTTGCTGGCAGTGTTTCCACTGGCTGTACTGTATTCTCTGAGTTGAAATAGACTCTTTGATCATTCTCCAAATTAACTGCGAGACGCACAGGGTGGGAAAACGTTCATGAATTGCAAAAGCAAATATCCTACAAAGCGCTTTATTGCAGTTCACGTATCGACCGTATCGTTCAAGACCAATAACCGCCATGTTGCTTCCTTTGGTGACGAATTTACAAACGTATTTTGTCGATCACACCAAGCTGCAATAATAAATACTGATATGAGTTTTGAATATGAATTAGACAATAATGGTGAATATAGTACGATCCATGTGTTGTCAACCTCGATATTCACTCTTCTAAGTTGAATGTTGAATGTTGAATGTTCTGTTATCTGGTGAGCGACGCCGATAGAGTTGATATCCATTATTTCCAGTTTGTGTTTCCGAAATAAAAGCACATGGATAGTGTTTCGTGCATTTATTGTCAGACATACAAACCGAAAAGGGATTGTAGTGTCCGCAAGGTCCATGCACCACATTGGTTTCCACCAGTTCATATAATACTGGATCTTTCAGTACATGAGGAATCTCCGGAGAAATGATTTCATAAATTTGATCTGGTGTAACAATCATCCAAAGAAGAATGTGTGTGTGCGGAAAACCTCTATTTTGCCACTCAAGAGAGTACATCTAGCATCCAACAGCACCACATATACGTTGCTTCAAGATAAAGTCAATCAAACATCGTAACTGTTGTTTGAAAAGTCATGCAGTGACATCGTGACGATCGCTTGCTGATTGACCGCGATCCTTAAGTCCGCACGTAAGTATGTCACCGCATCTTGGGAGTACTTCTTGCCTTGCCTTGCCGTGGGCTGCCATATTTTGATGGCAAAAAGAACACCGACCGATATTAGGGCGATCTCTTGGTGGCTTCGTAACAAATTTCAATCCGCAATTGACCCCCGGAATAAAAAAGCAAGCGACCGAAATTGAACTATTCAAATAATTTAAAAATCAAAATATTGTAAAACAAAGCAAACAAAAATTAGAAAAAAAAAAAAATTGTATGGAAAAAAGTTACTTTTTGGAATTATCCAATTTGCCGATGTTTTTATTTCTAAACCTTCCTTGATCCACAACGAACAACCTCTTAAAATTTCATCAATATTGGTTCAGCCGTTCTCTTAGCGTTACTAACGAACAAACATTCATTCGTTTGTATGAGAAAAAGAAAAGGGCTGTTTTTAGGAGTTTTCCGGAAATTATTCGCATTTTTCTCGCCGTAAAACCCATCCTTGAACCTCAGCGAACATTAAAAAAAAATTATTTTCAAATTTGGTTTAGTCGTATGAAATTTATGAGCATGCATACAGTTTGGCGATTCATTTTTATTTATATAGATTTAAATACACGATGTTATGAGCAAAGTTGATATTATGTTGTCGATTCAAAAGTCTTGTTTTAATGCGTTCTTTAATTCGAGTAGAACTGAGAGTACAAATACCGTCAAATGTTTGACAGAAAGTAAGTGGTCAACTTTTATATGGGAAAATGGAATTGTCGTCTTACTCTATCTTACTCGCAATTTTTCCGTATTTGCTTACCGTTTTGACCTACCCTGGACTACGACAAATATTTTAAAACCAAAATCGGCTCAATTGGACCAGCCGTTCTCGAGTTTTAACCAGACTAGCGAACAACAATTCATTTTTATTTATATAGATTAATGTATTTTGAAAGTCTCATTAATATTGTTATTAAGTAATCAAGTTGTTTGCTTTTAATTTTAATTGGCTTGAGAATATATTTAATAATTTAATTACCAAGATGAAATTTCAAACGATGCAATTGCTTTTGGTTTGACTTTCCAGAAACAAAACTTTGCTTTATATTAGACACAACAAAATGTAAAATTTGCACCTAAGCAAATTTTTCATTCCAACTCAATACAGAGAAAAATGTGTCCGTTTGGAAGAAACCTTTGTATTAGGTTGTCAAAAAAGTCTTGCGGTACTTTCGCTAGTTGGCGCTGAAAGCGCGTAGTACTAGTTTTATTCGTCGCATCGGGTCATGCTATACCTTTTTGGAAAGCTCATTTCACGCGCTAACACGTGTTTGATTGATTGTCGTTTCTTTTAAGTCGTTCGTGAGTTATAGCGTCGCAAACATGGAGCAAATTAAAGAGAAAATACGGCATATTTTACAGTACTACTACGATAAAGGCAAAAATGCATCTCAAGCCGCCAATAAAATTTGTGCAGTTTATGGACCCGATACAGTTTCCATTTCCACCGCACAACGATGGTTTCAACGTTTTCGTTCTGGTGTAGAGGTGGTCGAAGGTGCGCCACGCTCCGGAAGGCCTGTCGTCGAAAATTGCGATAAAATCGCTGAATTGGTCGAAAGAGACCAGCACAGTAGTCATCAAACCGTTATAAACCGTTTGAAGAAGCATGGAGTCACTAAGAAGCTCGATGTATGGGTGCCACACGAATTGATTCAAAAAAATACCGCAACTGTATCACTCTGCTGCTAGGGCATGCGGGACCGTATTTAAAATATTCCCTAATCTGAACGAAAACACGCATCACTTCCACTTGAATGTGTTTTCTTCACTTGCACCCAAAGAGTAAAATATGATTTTATTGTAGTTCTCTATTTAGTACATATTAATTGTTGTTTTCACCTTTAAAAGATTCACAATTTCAATAGAATAATTTAAGGTCCAGAGAACGAGAAAAAGGAGGGTGTCATGCAGGAAAATATAAAAGACTCAAACAAATTCGTGATCGTTCGGTGATGACGATCAAGAAAAAGATGTCCGGATGAATTCGCCGATCTTTATTGTTTATTCAGCAGAGAGAGTGTTGAAAATAAGGGTGATGTTATCGTGTGTGGTGTCTGTTTACATGTATTGATGTGTGGTGTTTTCTCCAACAAGATGGCGTTACATGCAATACGGCCAACGAATCGATCAATGTAGTGAAGGAAACTCTTGGTAATCACATTATCTTGCGTCGTAGACCTGTATCGTGGTTTCAAGATCATGTGATTTAACACCGTTGGACTGTTTTTTGTGGGATTATTAAAAGTGACTTGTCTATGCAGATAAGCCTAAGACGATTGACTCCTTGGAGGAGAATATGAAAACATAATGACAAACCCTTATCTTTATAATAAAGATAAATTCTTGGCCATAACATTAAATTATATGCCTTTTTATACCCTGAACAGGGTATATTAAGTTTTTCATGAAGTTTGTAACACCTATAAGGAAGCGTCGGAGACCCTATAAAGTATTTATATAAATGATCAGTATGTTGAGCTGAGTCGATTTAGCCATGCCCGTCTGTCTGTCTGTATATATACGAACTAGTCCCTCAGTTTTTAAGATATCATTTTGAAGTTTTGCAAACGTCATTTTCTCTTCAAGAAGCTGCTCATTTGTCGGATCTGCCGATATCGGAAAACTATAACATATAGCTGTCATACAAACTGAACGATCGGAATTAAGTTCTTGCATGGAAAACTTTTGCATTTGACAAGATATATTCACGAAATTTGGTACAGATTATTTTCTAAGGCTACAATGTAATATCTGAAGAAATTGTTCAGATCGGCTTACTATAGCATATAGCTGCCATACAAACCGAACGATCGGAATCATGGACTTGTATGGAAAACTTTCGCATTTGACGTGGTATCTTCACGAAATTTGGCATGGATTACTCCGAAAAAATTGTTCAGATCGGATTACTATAGCATATAGCTTCCACATAAACTGAATACATAATTACTAACATAAATGCACCTGTGAAGGGTATATTAGCTTTGGTGCAGCCGAAGTTAACGTTTTTTCTTGTTTCTGCTTGAAAACCACCCAAAAAGAAAAACTATTTTTTAGTTCCATTCATTCTCTCAGAAGAGAGGAAATAATGGAGCACACGGTTCACAATTTCGACTTACAAATACATTATATTCATATGCAAAATTTGTTATAACAAAGTTTTACAGACACCAGAAATTGTTATATCCAGTGGCGGACTTACCAGCAGGCTCAGTGGTCTGGAGCCTAGAGCGGCTGATTTTTTTTGTCTTACAGAAATAAAATAAAATTGTAAACCTTCACAAAGAGATTTGACCCATTTATTAAATTAAATACGTATAATATATTTAACGTGTAAAATGTTTCAAAATTTAAATATTCGTTATTCACCAGCATATTTTTCAGTGGTTGTGTGCTTTAATTTTTCAGACTGTTTAGTGGATTGTATGAATAGATAATTTTTATAACATCACATCACCGGTGCATACAATACATACTTATGGTAAGGTAAGAAATTCTAATGTATTACAATAAATCATCAGCAACGAATCAGTAATTCAACTTGATTCTGTTTTGGAAGGTTTGCATGGAAATTCACATTTTCTGTTTTATTATACTTAAATGTCGACGGTTAAGTACCAAACACTTCTTCTTCTTCTTTACTGGCGTAGGCACCGCTTACGCGATTATAGCCGAGTCAACAATAGCGCGCCAGTCGTTTCTTCTCTTCGCTACTTGGCACCAATTGGATATTCCAAGCGAAGCCAGGTCCTTCTCCACTTGGTCCTTCCAACGGAGTGGAGGTCTTCCTCTTCCACTGCTTCCCGCGGCGGGTACTGCGTCGAATACTTTCAGAGCTGGAGTGTTTTCATCCATCCGGACAACATGACCTAGCCAGCGTAGCCGCTGTCTTTTAATTCGCTGAACTATGTAAATGTCGTCGTATATCTCGTACAGCTCATCGTTCCATCGAATGCGATATTCGCCGTGGCCAACGCGCAAAGGACCATAAATCTTTCGCAGAACTTTTCTCTCGAAAGCTTTTAAGGTCGACTCATCGGTTGTTGTCATCGTCCAAGCCTCTGCACCGTATAGCAGGACGGGTATAATGAGCGACTTATAGAGTTTGGCTTTTGTTCGTCGAGAGAGGACTTTACTTTTCAATTGCCTACTCAGTCCAAAGTAGCACCTGTTGGCAAGAGTAATCCTGCGTTGGATTTCCAGGCTGACATTGTTGGTGGTGTTTACGCTGGTTCCAAGATAGACGAAATTATCTACAACTTCAAAGTTATGACTGTCAACAGTGATGTGAGTGCCAAGTCGCGAGTGCGACGACTGTTTGTTTGATGACAGGAGATATTTCGTCTTGCCCTCGTTCACTGCCAGACCCATTTCTTTTGCTTCCTTATCCAGTCTGGAGAAAGCAGAACTAACGGCGCGGGTGTTGAGGCCGATGATATCAATATCATCGGCATACGCCAGCAGCTGAACACTCTTATAGAAGATGGTACCTTCTCTGTTGAGTTCTGCAGCTCGAACTATTTTCTCCAGAAGCAGGTTGAAAAAGTCGCACGATAGGGAGTCGCCTTGTCTGAAACCTCGTTTGGTATCGAACGGCTCGGAGAGGTCCTTCCCGATCATGACGGAGCCTTGAGTGTTGCTCAGCGTCAGTTTACACAGCCGTATTAGTTTTGCGGGGATACCAAATTCAGACATCGCGGCATAGAGGCAGCTCCTTTTCGTGCTGTCGAAAGCAGCTTTGAAATCGACGAAGAGGTGGTGTGTGTCGATTCTCCTTTCACGGGTCTTTTCCAAGATTTGGCGCATGGTGAATATCTGGTCGGTGGTTGATTTACCAGGTCTAAAGCCACAATGATAAGGTCCAATCAGTTTGTTGACGGTGGGCTTTAATCTTTCACACAATATGCTCGACAGAACCTTATATGCGATGTTGAGGAGGCTAATCCCACGGTAGTTGGCGCAGATTGTGGGGTCTCCTTTTTTATGGATTGGGCACAGCACACTTAAATTCCAATCGTTGGGCATGCTTTCGTCCGACCATATTTTACAAAGAAGCTGATGCATGCTCCTTACCAGTTCTTCGCCGCCGTGTTTGAATAGCTCGGCTGGCAATCCGTCGGCCCCTGCCGCTTTGTTGTTCTTCAGGCGGGCAATTGCTATTCGAACTTCTTCATGGTCGGGCAATGGAACGTCTGCTCCATCGTCATCGATTGGGGAGTCGGATTCGCCTTCTCCTGGCGTTGTACGTTCACTGCCATTCAGCAGGCTGGAGAAGTGTTCCCTCCATAATTTAAGTATGCTTTGGGCATCGGTGACTAGATCACCTTTGGGGGTTCTACAAGAGTATGCTCCGGTCTTGAAACCTTCTGTAAGCCGCCACATCTTTTCGTAGAATTTTCGAGCATTACCCCTGTCGGGCTCAAGCTCTTCGTACTCACGCATTTCGGCCTCTTTCTTTTTCTGCCTACAAATGCGTCTTGCTTCCCTCTTCAACTCTCGGTATCTATCCCATCCCGCACGTGTTGTGGTCGATCGTAACGTTGCGAGGTAGGCAGCCTGTTTTCTCTCCGCTGCGACACGGCACTCCTCGTCGTACCAGCTGTTCTTTTGCACTTTCCGAGTACCAATGGTTTCGGTTGCAGCTGTACGTAAGGAGTTTGAGATGCCGTCCCACAGTTCCCTTATACCGAGTTGTTGACGAGTGCTCTCAGAGAGCAGGAGTGCAAGCCGAGTAGAAAATCGTTCGGCTCTCCGTTGTGATTGCAGCTTCTCGACGTCGAACCTTCCTTGTGTTTGTTGGCGTGCGTTTTTTGCTGCACAGAGGCGGGTGCAAATTTTGGCTGCAACAATATAGTGATCCGAGTCGACGTTAGGACCTCGGAGCGCACGCACATCTAAAACACTGGAGACGTGTCTTCCGTCTATCACAACATGATCGATCTGGTTGGTGGTTTTTCGATCCGGAGGCAGGTAGCTTGATGTATCTTCTTATGCTGGAATCTAGTACTACAGGTAACTATATTTCGGGCCCCGGCGAAGTCGATCAGCCTCAACCCATTTGGGGATGTTTCCTCGTGGAGGCTGAACTTACCGACCGTAATGCCAAAGATACCTTCTTTGCCCACCCTGGCGTTGAAGTCGCCAAGCACGATTTTGACATCGTGGCGGGGGCATCTCTCATAAGTGCGCTCCAAGCACTCATTAAAGGCATCTTTGGTCACATCGTCCTTCTCTTCCGTCGGGGCGTGGGCGCAAATCAGCGATATGTTGAAGAACCTCGCTTTGATGCGGATTGTGGCTAGACGTTCATTCATAGGAGTGAATGATAGTACTCGGCGGCGGAGTCTCTCTCCCACCACGAATCCCACACCAAACTTGCGCTCCTTTATATGGCCACTGTAGTAGATGTCACAAGGACCTACTCGTCTCTGTCTTTGTCCCGTCCATCGCATTTCTTGGACGGCGGTGATGTCAGCCTTTATTTTCACGAGGACATCAACCAGCTGGGCAGCGGCACCTTCCCAATTAAGGCACCGGACATTCCAGGTGCATGCCCTCAATTCGTAGTCCTTATTTCGCTTTCCATGGTCGTCATCAAAAGGGGGGTCTCTCATCCGAGGCTGATTGTTGGTTTTCATTGGTGCGTTTTTTTACGTGGCGGGTCCCAAACCCAGCGCACAACCCTAAGTAGGGCACTTTAGCTCGCCTTCAAACGGATTTTCTTAGACTACCCAGAGGATACTTGGTCAGAGACCGGAAGTCGTGAGCTGCTTGAGTCATATGTAAAAGAATCGTTTCTGGCCACTCCCAAGTGAATGGCGATCAGAGAACTTTCCTCACTTGCGTGAACTTCTACACATGATTCCATCCTCCAAAACCGTTTTGTTTCGTAGATAGCTGTGTTTGGTACTTAACCGTCGATGTACCTATTTCCTTTGCTTTTAATATTAGCTAAGTAGTCGTGGTCTGAAGTCCGAACAAAGGACTTCACTTACGCACGAGAAATAAAACTCCCAATGTATTTTTTTTTTTTTGGTTTCAGTTCTTGAATAAAAAATTGTTAGAATGAGTGATGGAAGAAAGCGACTTGGTAGAGCTGAGTATAAAAAAAGGCCAACATTAAAAAAAGAACAAGAGCAGATTATCCGTAAAACCATAAAAATTGACAGTTTTCTTATAAGTGACAGTAGAAGCAGTGTTGTTAGACCAGGAAATTCAACCACATGCATTGATACAACCCAATCTGAAAAAAATTAAACGGATTTGAGCTCTGTGGCCCAACAACAACTGTCGCCTGTTGAACAATCTGCTTTTGAAAAAACGGATAATTATGTTTTTGATAAGGAGGTGGTAGATGAATCATCAGTAAGTATTACAGTTGAAGATGCGTCCCCAAATTAGACGTCAAGTACAAGAAATGACCAAGTGCTAACAACGGTAAATATAAACAAGGGTTCAGCTTTATGGGAAATTAACGATACCTCAAGGGAGAACATCGCAAGGTCCGGCTTTGATCAAAACAAATCTTGTGACTTCTCTAAAGTGGGTATCTTCCAAAGAAAAATTAAAAATAATGAAGTGAAAGACCGAAATTGGCTTTTTTATTCTGAAACTAAAAGATCTGTATATTGCGGACCCTGTTTAGCAATGAAGGATTTAATAACTGGAAAAACGCAGAACACCGAGTAGCTCAGCATGAAAACTCTGCGCGTCATAAATCTAGTATTCTTAGTTTGAAAGCTAGGAGTGCGATTGATGGCCGACTCGACAATTTACTACAGGTCCAAATTGATGAAGAAATTTTTTAGTGGAGAAATGTTCTGATTAAAGTTGTTGCGGTAGTGAAGCGACTGTGTTCAAGAGGCCTTGCTTTCAAAGGCAAAAATAAAAAGTTCGGTGATCCACATAACGGTAATTACTGTATGATTTTGGAACTATTAGCGGAATTCGATCCTTTTTTAGCCAGTCATATTGAACGATTTGGGAATCAAAGACCGTTTGCGATGAGTTTATCCTCTTGATGGGTCTTAAAATCTCAAAACAGATTGGAGACGAAATACGAAGGGCGAAATATTTTTTTCTAATCATAGACTCAACACCAGATATAGCACACGTAGATCAACTTACCGTTGTTATTAGATACCTTTTAGAATCAGGCGAACCGTGTGAAAGATTTGTTAAGTTTTTGCCGTCGGTGGGACATAAAGCTGAAGAAATAATTTCTGTCATTATTTCGGAGCTCGAAAAACTGGATATAAATATTGAAGTCGTGGACAGTCATATGATAATGCCGCGAACATGTCTGGCATGTACAATGGCTTGCATTCAAAAATTCGGAATCAAGAACCTTTCGCATTTTACGTGCCTTGCCCTGCCGATTCTTTGAATTTAGTGGCAACTGCGGCTGCTGAATCGTGTATAGAAGCATGTCGCTTTTTATGACGCTACAGGAAATTTATGTTTTTTTTTGTTAGGTCGACACAACGCTGGCTTAAATTAATGAGTGAAATCGGGAAAGGCAAAACCCTGAAAATAGTGATTCTGATACGTTGGTCAGCGAGAGAGGACACGTGTAAAAGTTTGAGAGATTCTTGGCACGAAGTTCTTAAAACTTTGGAATCAATCACAGACGATTGTACCGAAAAGCCTGTAACGCGCCAAGAAGCGGCGGGAATACTCTTGAATTTGGAGAAACTGGAAACGTCGGTAATGGTTGTTGTGTGGAATGTTTTTTTGGAAAGAATAAACAAAGTGAATGATCAAATTCAGGCTTCCGTTGCCGATCTTTACGAATAACTTCGTAAGTTTTTTGTAGCTGAACGTGAGAATTTCAAGTCTTTTGAAGAAAAGGCGATGGAATTAAACGTATCAAAACAGTACACAACAGAAATCGGAAAAAGGCAACTGAAAAGAAAAATAAATTTGATGAAACAGCAGAAGAAGTTATTACAATGACTGCGAGTGAAAGTTTCAGGGTTAACACATTTCTCGTCCTCATAGATAGACTGGTGACCGAGGTAGAAAAACGGACCTACAACGAATTTAACAAGAAGTTTTCGTTTCTAACCAAAATGAGTGAGTTGTTACCATCGACCCTGACGGAAAAAGCCCTTTCCTTGGAAAAAAATGTATCCCAATGATTTAAAAACTGATTTAGTTCAGGAATTCGAACACTTTCAATGTCACCTTTCTTCTGAAGGAATTTTGATAAAACCAGATTCTGGATCATTAAAAAGTTTATCTTCATTTCTACGAAAACATAATTTGGAGAACATTTATCCAAACTTGGATATAGCACTTCGCATGGCTCTATGTACACCAGTAACAAATTGTTCAGGTGAGAGAAACTTTTTTTGCTAAAAGGGAGTAAAAAACTATCTACGATCTACTTTAAGTCAAGAAAAGCTTAAAATCTTATCTCTTTTGTGCATTGAGTCAGAACTAATGAACAAGATCTCATACGACGATATAATTAATACTGTTGCGAATTTGAAATCTCGCAAAAAATTAATGTAAAACTTAATTGATCTCATTGTCACCATTAACCTAATTGTTAACAGATTATTTAATAGATATTGTTCGTGTTGTTTTTATATTATAAGTGGAATAAAAAATATTTAACAATTAAACGTTTACCGACTACACATTATTTTATATAAGCTGTGTTCATATGGTGTATAAGTATTTTTAAGCCATACCTTACCCCACCTTATAATTAGTACAGCCCTCGACCTCTGTGGTCCATCCTGCTGTGTTGTAGCTCAACACTAAACACTCTTCAATAAATCGTGGGTTGTAAAAATAATCTAGAAACTGACACATCTATCCCCTAGTTCAAAATCATACTAATAACGAAAAAAACGATGTAATGAGGACGATAGAGCACAAATAATAAAGTTGCAATTTCAACGTAATAAATGTAATTAATAATGATTGTGAACTAAACTAGCGCATGAGGTCAATAGGGGCGGCAAAAATTGAATAGTCTACTGGCGGCAAATTTCTAAATCCGCCACTGGTTATATCAGTCACTTCTAATGCTTAAAAGTTATTAGTTTATTACAATTTTTAAGTCAAAGATAAAACCTTCCAAGGGTCCATGCATTTTTGGACATAGTTCGTCTTTCAATGAGAAATATTGCGGTATGAAAAAAATTGTCTGAAGCGATTGAAAAGCGGACTTCAATTAAACTTGTTTAAAAATTTTTATGTATTTTTTTGACACATCCTTTTCTGTAAAAATTAGTAATATCAAATGAAAGAGAACTTTTTCACTATTAAGCGTACTGAATATAACCGAAATCGATTCGGACTATTAAGAGAAAATACATATTTCCCAAGATCATCCAAAAAAATAGGAATTCATTTTCAATCGAAATATTGCGAATTTTTGCGACAAAATTGTATTTTTTATTTTACGAAAAAAGCTGAAATATAGAAAAAATGCAGGTACACTTGGGATATTTGTCACATAATTAAATATTACTATTTGATATATGCATGTACTTCTGTAACGATGATAAATTAATTAAAATTAACATATATTCTTTTTACAGTTTTATCATTGGAAAGGATGATTTCTACGTCTGGTGGTTTACCATCTGCTTCCCCTTCGTCACCAATTGCTACTTTAAAAAGTCAAATCTGTGTCGGTTTACCAACAGATACAATATGTAATAAACCATGTAGTGAAACGTTGCCAAAAATTGCTGCAGTAGATGGTCAATTGGTGGAAGTGTCTAAAGTTGGAGAAACATTTTTACTGCATGAGCAGATCATTATGTCAGGGCAGCAAAAGTGTGCTTTACAAGAGAAACCAAAGTCATTAGTGGTATCCCCGCAACAAGTAATGATATTATATATGCATAAATTAACTCCATATGAACGTGCTGAAATATTAGCGTATCCGCATATATATTTTATTGGTGCCAACGCTAAGAAACGATCGGGCATTTTCGGGCCAAATAATTCTGACTATGATAACGAACAGGGAGCCTATATCTATATACCACATGACCATGTGGCCTATCGGTATGAAATGCTTAAAGTGATAGGCAAAGGGAGCTTTGGACAGGTAATTAAAGCATATGACCATAAAACACATGAACATGTCGCTTTAAAAATGGTCCGAAATGAAAAACGCTTTCATCGACAAGCGCAGGAAGAAATTCGCATTTTGCATCATTTGCGTAGACAAGACAAGTATAATACAATGAACATAATCCATATGTTTGATTATTTTACATTTCGGAACCATATGTGTATTACTTTCGAGCTGCTCAACATCAATTTATATGAGTTGATAAAAAAAAATGGTTTCAAAGGTTTTAGCCTCCAACTTGTGCGAAAATTTGCACATTCGCTATTACAATGTTTAGATGCATTATACAGGAATGAAATTATTCACTGTGATATGAAGCCTGAAAACGTATTACTTAAGCAGCAAGGACGTTCCGGCATAAAGGTGCGTAAATATTGATGTGAAAATCTTGTAATAATAATCTTCGGCAAAACCGATATTTTATGTGGAAATTGGTCATTTAATTTCATTAGTAAACATTTTTTTGCTTTTGGAAGAAACAAATTATTAATAATTATTTTAAAGTGAGATCTTCAAAAAAGAGTATATTAAAAACGACGTTCCCGAGAACACTTGAGAAAAAAAATAGATGGAGGAAATACTAATTCGATATACATATGTATGTACAAGCTTTTGCCAATTTACATGGCACTTTTCAGCATTCTCAGTAAGTTTTCATGCCACTTGGTTACTTACATATAATATTGAATAATAATATTGCAGATAATTTGTAGGCAGGAGTCTTTGAGTGATCTTATTTTTAATTAGCCTCGGTTCGCTATTACAAAGCGGCGTTGACTTAGCATATGATAAGATAATGCTGAGATGTGTGCATTTCGAGACTTTTTAGTTTATCATGCTTTGTTCATTCTACAACTGTCATCCGATTATGCTTCTCCGTAATTTGTTATAACAGAGAACGTGTAGCATGGAGAAGGTTCAATTGCGGACTAGCGTGTGAATTGACAAAAGCTAAACAAATAAAATTATACGAGTGGATTGCACCTCTGCATGCTCGGAAGGAGAAATTTCAACAGTGATGAGTGAAAAGAGCTGAGCATTGAATGAAAATTACGCCAAGAGACTTGCTTTGATGTTACAGCCACATGTTAGTTTTTTGGCTTATATAAATTTATGTGGAATCACATTTATTAGTACGAGTTTTGTTTTCGAATTCTTATGAATGCGTGCAAAACTGATAATATTCTTATAAAACTCGGTGTGTTCATGTTCCTGTAAAAATTACTAGCGCATTAAGAGGTCACGTGGATTTCCTGGGGTAAAAAACAGCATTTTTTCAACAATTTTTTTCTCACTTAAAAAATTAAATATTTTATATGTGTTATACATGTATGTACATACTTCCATTATTTCTTTGGTACATTTGTCTGTATGTTTACGAAAGCAAATGCGAGCCACATACATATGTACATACATTCATAATAACAAGTGTCGAAGCACTGACGCGACGACAAAGCGCCACAAGATTGTGTTGGTAAAAAATCCAAGCTGGGCCGAAAGAAACTAACAAACGATCGCCGATTGTTACCGCTTCCCTTGCTGCTCGAACAGCTTCGCCAACAAGCTGCGTATATATATACATATGTTTCTGTATGAGCTTGCTTACATATCGACGCTGATTTTTGCGAGCCACGAAAAAATATTTTAGAATTGACAAATATTGTAAATCGATAACAGCTATGTTGCCACTTTTCTCACTTCTTTCTTAGAGCAAACACCATAAAGATGTTCTTTATGATTTGTAGCTTTTGCCATCGTCGCGAAAAGACGCTTGTTGGCAAAGGCATGCTCGGGGAGATGTTACGGCATCTGTTTTTATCAGAGCTCGCAAATAACTGTCGACCGTTTCTCGTTGTCTGCAAATAAGTGTCTCTCCCTGACTCTTTACGAAAAGACTCAGAGAGCAACCGTTTTATGAGTTCTTGAATGAGCTCGCTCGTGCTCAGAGCGAAACCATTTTTTTCTATTCTGCTTTGTTCTGCTTTGTTCTGGTTGTTCCAAGACCGTTTTGTCGTGTTCAGTGAAGCAAAAGGTCTTTTGCGTATGTATTGGTATACACTCACACGCATAGGCAAGCAAATCGTTAAACGTCTGTTTTGCAGACGAAATATATTAATTGAGATCGGGAATTGAGTGTTTGGAGTTGTGAAATATTTGTTGTGTAAAAGGGGTAGAGATATGAATAAAAATGTGCACCAATTCTTTAAATTTAATTTGGAAGAGAACAAGTCAATTTGTAATGTTTGCGGTATTAACCCGGTGTCATTGTTGCCGGGTATCTGATACCCGAGCGATTTTAAAATTGATTGATCTCAGATTAAATAGTTTTTTTTTTTGTTTGTTTAATTGTATTGTTGATTTTTTAATAAATAAATGTTTAATTATTATAAGTAACGTGTATCATTAGCCAATTATTTAATTTAGCATACTAGTATTAACATAATTGATTCAGTGTTCAGCAATGTCCACGGGTAAAATACACCCGGCCACAACAGACAAGTTCTATTTAGTAGCCATAATGACGCCGGGTTAAATTGTCCGGCAATCATTCAACAAACTTAAGACAGCATTTAACAACGAAACATATGGACATTTTCAATGAGTGGAACAATTCTGGCTCAATGTGAAGAAAAACGAAGAATATCGTATCAAACGAGCGAAAAAGCATTTGTTTCTTCTGTGATTGAAATGACAGTAACAGTGACAGTGACAGTGAATGGTTCAAAGAAATAATAGATCTAAAATATAATGCACTTGGCATGAACCCTGTAACGTCTCGAAATATTATGAATTTGTATCAGTCAAAGAGCAGTTTGTCTGAAACTTTTTTTTTTTTTTGATAGCATTTTGTTATATGGAATATGGAATCTAAATGAAACTTTTTAACAAAAATATTTGAAAATAAAATTAAATTGTTCTATTAAACAAATTATATTATTTCTTTTTTACAACTACAAAAGTAAATGTGAAGTCCGTTTGAGTTGAGTTTTTCGGTCAATCGGTCTTTTGCTGATTCTCTTTGTCCGAGCGTTTCTCGTTCCGTTCTTTACGCACTGCTCATTGAAAGAGCGAAATACAAAGAGCTCATCGAAAACCGCTCAACAGAAAACATAAATGAAGACAGCAACATAAATGAAGACCCATGAGCGGGTAAAAAACCAGATAATCAGTAGGTAACATGGTGGTAAACGTGGGGGTAAACATATAGACTTTGTCTTAGGCCGAGCGAATATCCTTCCGTATTTTCCCATCACGTATACATGTGATCATACATCTCTGTTGCGCTCATTCAGCAGTGTCATATAAAAAAGTATATCTGTCCTGCTCTAATATCCCCAATCGACGGCTGATGCAGGGTTGCATTTTTTGATTCCTACTTTAAAAATTTATTAAAATTTCAAAGAAAACTTTTTAATTTTTAAATGATTAATTTCATTACTTTTAATAGACATTTACATTTATATAATATATTAAATTTACAATAATAATTTCATCTGAAAAAAGATTAATTAAAGAAAGGATTATTAATAGCTGAAAATAAAAGAGTGAAAAAAAAATTATAAAAGACAAATAACTGAAAACAAAATTAAGGTTATTAAAACCTGAAAATAAAAGGATCGAAAAAGATTGTAAAAGACAAATACCTGAAAATAAAGTAAAGGTAATAAAACCTGAAAATAAAT
The DNA here is from genome assembly GCA_037783105.1 of Bactrocera zonata. Classification (NCBI taxonomy): domain Eukaryota; kingdom Metazoa; phylum Arthropoda; class Insecta; order Diptera; family Tephritidae; genus Bactrocera; species Bactrocera zonata. The sequence goes on along the minus strand of JBAWJQ010003510.1, from coordinate 335,092 downwards.
AATAATTACATTGAATTTGTAATATCTAAAAGAAAAAGAAAGATTAATTGTATAAAATGATAATAATATCTGTGATTAATTTGCTGCCTAAAATTGCACACAAAAGTATTAATTAACAATTTTTAATAAAATGCACACAGGCTAAAATTTACAATTGTTTAATATGATTTAATGTGTTCACAGTCATTTAATGTACAGAATCAAATTCTTATAAAAAATTATAAATTATATGTATATATAATGTATACGAATTTATATAGGTGCACGGCGGGGGGTGAATGTAAGTTGCCACCAAGGGATCGCAGGAGTAGATAACAAAAATGTTGATTGCGAATGCGGATAGGAATTATGAGGTTGGATGATTGTGTGACGAAATGTGTCGAACGAATTGAATTTTCCATCCCGATGTCCATCCTTTTTGTTTAGTGGGTACAGGTGTGGTGAGTTGTTTTGGTGTTGTGTGGTGATGTGTGTTTGTCCTCAAGGTGCGCCAGTTTTTCCCGGTTAGGGTGGGGGAGGATTAACTCATTTAAATATCCTGGGCCCCCTAGGCGAATATTTTGCCTAGTATTATACGTATATGCCGTAACGTGTATTTCGAGTTACTGTTGGTGGAATAGCCGAGGGCGTAGAATACTTGCTGCAAATGTTAAAAATTGCTTTGGTTCTAAACGTATTACTATAAGAACCGTTTGTGGTTGATTCTATTATAGATTTATTATTTATAATTTTTATTTGAATTTTCCTTACATCGGCTCATCGGCAATCGTTTGCATTTTTTTTATCATGAAATATAGCGACGCCACGTCTGACTCAGATATGGCCAGAGTGCGTGCTTCTCAGCTCTAAGGTTTGAGCTGTGGAATTAGAGGGAACTTGCGAGAGAGTGGCCGGTAATTGCGAACGGCTTCATTTAGAATTATAATTTTTTAAGTGGGATGTTGAAGTTGTACAGCAGATTCCCACCAACTACCCCTAGGAACGCTTATGTAGGTGCGATAAGAGCTACCTTTGCTTTTGGTAAGTCTAGGTGCGTCACAGTATCGCATTGGGAATTTGGTGATCCCTTAACGTAAATTTTGAGTTCTCCCATATTGTATTATAGGTGTCGATTTTTCGACTTTTTGGAAAATTTTGTATATGTAATACATATTTAAGTGCGTATGCACTAATTTGACAAGTAGAAGTGCGCCACCGCTCCAGGATTTGTAGTTCAGAATTTTTTTTTTCATTACTGGCGAAAGCCATCCTGCGGGGCCGAAAATTAGTCTGTCCTTTTAATATAGGGACTGTCAGAGGTAATTCTAACTTTGTTTTTTAAACCAATTTGTGGAGTATTGGAAAATTGTGGCTCTAGTGGTAGTCGTACGGCGTACCGGCCATGATTTGATTGAGCAGTTGTGGCTTTAGAGAAGTGCTCACAATACTGTTTTTTTGTAGATTTGTAGGTTATTGGAAGTTTCCTTGACTTTTGCAATTTCCTTAATTGCAACTTGAGTTGGTATGGTGGAAACTGGTTCTGCAACTAGTCCACTTTGTGTTTCGCTGTGCCGCGTTTTAACTTTTTGCGCCTTTGAGCAACATGGTGTCTCTTGGCAGTATTTTTTGGTTTTCTGTATTTGCTTTTGAAGTTGAACCCGTGGTTCTTTTTGTATAAGCGCTTCTTTGGGGTGAGATGGGATGTATGCTGTAATGAAGCATTGAATGATGTCTTTTGTGACAATAGATGCAATTGAATTTGCATTTGCAATTTTTATATGTGTGCGCATGTGACAGGCAATTTGTGCAAAGTCGTTTTGACCTGACAAAATTATTTCGTTCGTTAACTTTTAATTTTTTAAACTTCTCGCAAGTTTTAAGTTTATGCCCTCTTTTACATAGTTCGCATGACGTTTGTTTTTTCAGTTCGGATGTGAACGATTGCGTTTTGTAAAATTTTTTGTTTGAATTGTTTTTGTTACTAACTTGGGGTCTATTTAAGCTTCCATTTTGGTAGTGTTTGTTCTTAGTTTTGATTACTTTTTCTTCTAACCTTTCCGCAATTTCATATTGGGTGGTGAGAAAATCTTTCATTTGTTGCCACGTTGGGCACTTATTTCGTCATGAGAGCGATTGCTCCCATAAAAGTAACGATTTTTCTGGTAATGCAGCTGTGCATATATTTACCAGAATGGGGTCCCAATTATCTGTGGGAGTATTCTGCGTCGATAAAACCTACAAACAATTTGAAACAGTAGATTGAAGCTTTATGAACTCTTCACTTGTTTCTTTCTGAATTTTTGGTAAATTCATTAATATCGTCACCTGTTTGTCGACCAATATTCTTTCGTTTTCATAGCGTGCTTTTAGAGCTTCCCAAGCAAAATTAAAATTTTCGTCATTGAGAGCGAACTGTTTCACTATTACGCCTGCCTGACCTTTGGTTTTGTATCTGAGGTGATACAGTTTTTGTGCCTTTGATAGTTGTGGAGGGTTGATGTAAACGGCTGTGAACATGTTCCGGAAGGACGGCCATTCTTCATAACCTCCGTAAAACGTTTCTGTATCACATGCAGGCACCTTGAGTTGGATGCCTGAACTTGCCTCTTGATTGTCTATTTGTGGCAGCTCTACTCTACTGTGGGGAGCAGGTGAAATTGCTTTAATGAGCTTTGATTGATCGGATATCATAGCTTTCGTTTCTTCATATTAGTCTAAGCAGTTTTCGTAAATATCGTCAGCCGATGATTGTGTATCTGAATCGTTAGAATCTAAAGTGGCGTCATGAGCCGCTTGGAGGCGAGTCCAAAAGTTTTCAAGATTTTGAATTTTGATTTCTAATAACGATTCAGAGTTTTCGTGAATCGGTGAAGCGGCAAACCTAGTGCAGTATCTTGTTAAACTGTCACTTTTTGAAATGAATTTAACAACCTGTTTTGAGCGTGTAGCTCCTGCAGGTGTATATTGATTTGTGCCATTATGAACCATTTTTACAAAATAATATTATTTATTTATATTTTAGTTTGAAAATATATTTGAATTAATTACTATTAAAATCCGCGTTTATTTTATATATTAAAATGTTTTATGTCCGAATATTTTATTTTTAGGTACACCCTAATAATTGGCTTGTATGTACTTGTCTTTGTGCAATTGAGATCGTCGAAGAGATCAATGTGCTTTGTGCATAAGTATGCACTAATTGTTTGTGCTTATGATTATGCTTTTTCTTATATTCTTAAGCAATTGAGAGCTCGTTAGAGAGATCAATTCGTTTTTTGGCATTCAATCCTGCTTGTTTTTGTTTGCCAAAGAACAAGGGGTGTTGCAGTATAGTTGCCAATATGGACTTTGAATATGTGTTTGTACTAATATGTGTTAATATGCAATATGTTGAGATTTTATTTAGTGTCACATACAGATTCGTTGCCGTATGAAGGAGAGCGCGAAATAATTGTTAACTTGCAATAGAATTTTTTTTTTGCTTTAATTAATTTATATTTCTTATTTCCTAATGTTGTGTAATTAGGCACACCTTAAACGTGTACTTGTATGTATGTAGTACATGCGTAAGTAGGTACTTATGTTTTGTGCGATTGAGAGCTCGTTGAAGAGATCAATGCGTTTTTTACGTACATAGGTTTGAACGATTAGAGAGTGAGAAAACGGAATTGAAAAAAAAGATGTGCAATTTTATATGCAAATATGTATGCTTTGCTCTTTATGTTGGTATACTGAATTGTATATTATTATTTAAATATGCTTATGTGTATGTATTTTTGTATTTTTTGCAGCTCTTGCTTTGTGTTTTTTTTTTGTGTTATTATATTGATATAGTTTGTGCCTTTGCTTTCTTAATATATGTATGCAATCCTGCTTATTGCTTTGTTGAACATAAGAGGTATTGCCGGAAAATATTCCAAGTAAATATTTGAATTTGGCTTCTTTCTGTTTTTGTTAAATAGGTAAGCTCAACATATACAGAGGCATTTAATTTTTTTTTTTTGTTTTTTTTTTTGTAATATATGGTTTATTGTTGGTAACCGCTTTGTTGCGCTATTAAATCGGATTTTAAGTTGCAGATTTTGTATTACTGATTTATATAGTAATATAAAATATTTTTTTTTTTGTATACATGTACGCATATTATTAAGAATAGAAAACAGACTAAGTACGCTCACTTGGTTACATCAAGGGCTTTGTAGTTGTATATATGCTTGTATGTATGTTTGAATGTATGCGCTTCTCTCCGAACCGTTTCCACCTGATTTGTCTCTTCGCCTTGTTCCAATTCCTGTTCTCCGCCTGGCCACCTCTTTGTGCTGTTTGTTTCTTTTTTGTTTGTTTTATTGGTGTTTTAATTTTTCGCGCCCGATTTGTGTTTAAGTTTATTATTTAAATTTCGTTTTCGCGAACGATTAATTATTTAGTTGATGTTTATTGTTTAGGCGTTAATTTGTTGCTGTTGTCTTTGTTGAAATTGGTTTTAGTTCGTTTTGTTGTCGTTGTCCCTTCACCTTTTCTCTCCACTTTATGTATGTATGACTGTATGTATATATTTTAAATGTACTGCACTGCACCTTCTGCTGATTTTTTATTATACATATGTATATATGTAAGTATAAGGGTATGTTTTTTTTGTTTTGGTTGGGCCAGCACTGTTTTTTATTATTTTTTTTTTGTTCTTTTTCTCCCTGCACACTTTAATTTGGTTTTTTTTTTTTTTTTTGTTTGTTATATACGTATGTACATTTTGTACTTGTTTACTGCACTTTTTTGTTTTTTGCACTGCACAAGTATATATTAATATATTTATTTGTTTAAAAATCGATAGTGCCTGTCACGACCCAATCATGGCTCGAAGGACCATGATTAATTTGCTGCCCAAATTTGCACACAAAAGTATTAATTAACAATTTTTAATAAAATGCACACGGGCTAAAATTTATAATTGTTTAATATGATTTAATGTGTTCACAGTCATTTAATGTACAGAATCAAATTCTTATAAAAAAAATTATAAATTGTATGTATATATAATGAATACGAATTGCGCCAGTTTTTCCCGGTTACGGTGGGGAGGATTAACTCATTTAAACAATCTGAAAGAAAAGATTAATATTATCTGAAAAATAAAATATATTAAATACAAGCAAAGATTAATTAAATATAGTGACAAAATCTGAAAAGAAAGAATAATTAAATAAAAATAATAATAACATCTGAAAGAAAAGATAAATTTATTTGATCATTTAAAATATGAAACAAACATTAATTTTCACATATTATCTTGGACTGCGCAGTCCAATTTCAAAGTACATACACACACTTTTTTCACATACTCACTTAACAATTGATATTTGCCGCTTCTGATGATATAGCTGCTGCTGCTACTGCCAATTCAGTTCTGATTTCCAATGCTATAAAAATAAATGAAGTAATTATTTTCAAAATATTGTTAAAAATCACATAAATTTCATTCACTTACCTTCTTGTTGTACAAGCACGAATGATATGCGTCTTTCAATCGTTATTTTTTACCCTTTTTAGGAATTACTTTTGGCACTATTGACAATTAGGTTTTCTCATTCGCACTCATTCAAATAAATCAAGAAATGAAAGAAATTTTTTTTCATCGCATTAGGTAAACAAAAAATAACCCAAAAATGTGCGTTGGTGTTAGTGTATAGAAAAAAAATGTGTCATTTGTCACAAACGTGAAGCCGTGGTTGGCAGGGTATATACAAGAGAGCTGCAACGAGTGTGATAAAATCAGAACAAACAGTCGCGCCAAAAACACAATCAAATCAATTCAGTTCAGCATAGACAACATTTTTAATCAATTCGTGTATCTGCCAGCGTCAACTGACCTGATGCAACAGAACAATCTGTTCTTCGGCAATCACGATCGTGTAAACGTATGGCTTCGGTTTCAATCGTATCATGTCAGTTCATAGCGTTGCGACGATTGTTTGAATTGATGTGAAACTTTGGGTAAACTATAAGTAAATCTACGAGTAAATCTATGGGTAAATCTATAAGTATAGCAAACAACAACAATTTTCTGCTGGACTGCTTTGAATCATGTGTGGCAAAAAATGTATTAGCTTTGAATATGTCCGCATGTTACAAATTTTCGATGCGTAAACAATGGAAATACCATCGAATACGAACATACATACATATATACATATATTTCTTGTATGTATGTACTTGATGGAATTTCCGTTATACATATTACATATGTATATACATACATACATTTTTGTTTGAAATAGAACAGAAGTGCCCGACTACATCAGTGTTTAGGGGATGATATACAAACCGAACGCTGTCGATCATTTCAATCATTGAAGCATAAGTATGCATCACTTCGGGTATTTTCTGCTGAAACGAACGTACATAAACAAATCAGGTATAAGCCGATCGCTAGTGATACAAAGTTGTTCTCTATCGCTGATTTGAAGAAAACAGTTCGCTTCGTGTACACGAACTGAACTGGCAGAATCAGACAGAGTAACGGATCAGTACTTAAGTATGAACAAAAATTGATTACTCGTTGCAGTTCTCTGATATATACATTAGGGTGATTCAAAAAATTTTTTTTATTTTTTTTTCAATTGGTACTCGCAAAAATAGGTTTCTAGACACCTCTAAGAAAGCCTCTCCAAACATGAGATTTTAATTGTAACGGGAAGGTCCTCCGCTTAACGGTTTTCTATTTTTTCTTATTATAAGATAGAAAAATTTATATCTCGCTTCCAAATACTTGAAAAAATATCTTGTTAATTAGGTTTTGTAGGAAATTGAGTGCTCTAAAATATGGTCTCTTGTGATTTTTTCGTAAACCCAACCGTTTAAAAGATATTAACGGTTGAAATTTGACTATTTTTGGAAAAATTCTTTATTTCTTATTAATTTTATAACTCAATGAAAAAAAATTATTATGAATGATGAAACTCATAGTTTTGTAGGAAATTTACTGCTCTATAAAAATGGTCTACCGTAATTTTTCGATAAAGTTAAGCGTTTACGAGATATTCATCGTCAAAAATCAGTGCATATTAGGGTGTATCAAAAAAAAAATAATTTTTTTTTCTTTTGGTACTCTGAAAAATAGGTTCCTAAGCACCTCTAAGTTAGCCTCTCCAAAAACCTATTCGTAATAATTTTTTTTCATTGAGTTATAAAATTATTAAGAAATAAAAAATTTTCCCAAAAATCATCAAATTTTAACTGTTAATATCTTTTAAACGGTTGGGTTTACAAAAAAATCATAAGAGACCATATTTTAGAGCACTCAATTTCCTACAAAACCTAATTAACAAGATATTTTTTCAAGTAGTTGGAAGCGAGATATGAATTTTTCTATCTGATAATAAGAAAAAATAGAAAACCGTTAGGCGGAGGACCTTCCCGTTACAATTAAAATCTCATGTTTGGAGAGGCTTTCTTAGAGGTGTCTAGGAACCTATTTTTGCGAGTACCAATTGAAAAAAAAATAAAAAAAATTTTTTGAATCACCCTAATATACATATAAGTATAAATGAATGTATATGAACATGTAGATCAATCGCGCACATGAAATACATTGATAAGTGATAAAATCATTATTTGAATTTCTGAATGCGTACATGCGTATCCATACATACATTTATATCAGAGCCGCTCAAAATAATGCGCAATTTATTTACCAACGCATACAATCACACATTTGATATCTGCCAGCGTATGATTGTGTGCGCGCGCTTGCTTAGTACACTGAGTGAAATCGTGCTATTTGGTTATTTTATTATTAAAAATTTAGAAAAAAATAGAAAATTATGGTTTTTGATTAAAAAAGCAATTAAGAACAACAATAATTTTAAGTTAGTTTTTTTTAACTTTCCATGATTTTTTCCACATCGACTTCAAGATCGTAAGTTTTGATTCTCATTAAGTCCTCTATATGCTTATTAGAAACTGAATTCCTGTATTTTGAGTGTATTTTTGACGCTGGCAGAATTAGCGTCATAGCGTACATGCTTCGACTGCATTTGCTTGCCTATACTCCGAGTATAGGCATGAAAAATTTTGAGCGGCTCTGATTTATATGAGCAGATAATAAGATTATGATATGAGCATGTGCAGAGACATAAGATTACTATGATAGAAGATGTTCATACATACATACATATGTATACGTATATTTTTGTGATAAATTTAACTTCTATTAGTAAGAAATATAATACAAAAATATTTATAGTATAGTATATTATGTAAAAATCAAATAAAATTATTAAATATGCAAGTCCAAATTGACTATAAACATTATTATGCATGCATTCATACAAAATTATACTCATATCATAATTATTTTTACATGTCAATATTGAATTGCTGAGGGCAAAACTCAAAAGCATACAAGTTAACGACAGCCTCCGCATAACAACCTTACCGTAACGTTATGCTTTTTCCGTTTTGAATCCAATAATCCATTCTTATCAAAACAATATCGCTCGGCCTCACAAGAAGGCATAACAATAACAATTGTAAAGAAAACAGAACACTTAACTTTCTGGTATAATATGCTGTACCAGCTAATATTGTAATTAACTCTTTGTTCTGGATTTAATTAATCTGATGCTAACATTTCAGCTTTAGCTTTAAGATAATAATCCCAAAATGTATAAGTATTACTATTTCAGAAATAAAGATTTGATTTGTATGTATCTGGCAATATTTGCATACATTGCAATTCGCTAGTTGAAAGCAAAAATTGAAGAATGAAAGTATCGCAATACTGTAGTTGGGAATATCATAAGGAGCATGCATACTCGTACATACATATATTTATGTCTCTTCATATTCTTCAGTATGTGAGAGAGCTGTATTTGTACACATTTTTCGCTGCTGAAAATAGAATGGCAAAGAACTTATTTTTCTTCAATATTCTCTGCTTGGGTATACATTTAGGTGGGTCGATTCCGGACTTTTTTCGATTCGGAATTTCTAATAGTGCGAAAAAGTTGCCTTAGTACTTCCTGATTCCAATGCAACTTTTTTTTTGAGATCGGATTGCATCTTCAACCCCAACTCTGGCCTTGAAATTTCGGAAGTTCGCCTAAAATCGTGAAATTGTGTACCTAGCGCCTGAAATACACATCTCATGGCAAAATGTATAAAACAAAAGTTAATCGTCACGTCATTTGCTACCGAAATGGTATATGTGATCATGGCCGTAGGACGAACCGTTCCCGAGATAGGAGCGAAAATGCGGCGCGCCGCAGCGCAAGGTGAAAATCGGCTTGCGGCTACACTTCTTGACGTTGATTTCGCCGAGTGCTATCACTCACATTCATTCACCTACGCCAAAGGACACGTTCGGATAGGTCTCCACACAAATATTTTTTCATCGAGTTCCTTCACTCTTGTCGGTGATTTCGCCGAGTTCTATCACTTACATTCATTTCCCTGCGTCATACGACACGTTCGGACTGGTCTCCACATAAATATTTTTCCATCGAGTTCCTTCACTCTTGTCGTTGATTTCGCCGAGTGCTATCACTTATATTCTCTCAACAGAATACAGAACTCAAAATGTCTGTATCTCAATTTAAATTTAGACAGAAATGTCCTGTGTTTGGCATATATCCGTACAATCTCTCTGAGTCCCAGTTACCTACTTACCAGGATGTTCTTTTGTGTTATCAGTTTGAAAGATTTCGTATAGGGCGACTCCGAGGCGACAAGTATGAACCTACGTAAAGAGGTTACAGAATAAATTGCAAAAAAGGTTGAAAATACTTTCAAAAAGTCATCTATTCCGATAGTTTCACACACCAGAGTTGTACAAACGCTCACCACATACCATAAGAAATTTCTGACTCTTAAGCAAATGCTTTTAAGGAACCCAATAGGTTTGACCTCTAAAAGAGACGACTTTGTCTTTTCTGCCGGAAAATTATTTGACATCGCTGCTTGTAAATGCATTTATTTTTCTTCTTGCACTTGTCCAAAGAAAACGAAAGTTCCTATCAATGAACAACCTTTTCTCTTGGACCAGAGAACCAGAAGAATTGGTCGCATTGAAAGTGTTGATCTACCTGAAACAAAGAAGATTACAAAGAAAAATGAACGTAAAGAAAAGCTTTCAAAACGTCATTCAACGTCGACACTTACCAGAAAAGTATCAGCTAGAACACGTGACCATTTAGATCAGTCAGACTCTCATGCAGACGACAACAATGTAGGTGCGTCGCACATGGATTCTTCCAAAAACTATGCTGATGATGAATTTTCTCTTCCAACCTCTAAAACCAAACAAAACACACTAGTATTAGAACACACTGCTTTAGCTGCCCAAAGATTTGGAGTAAGTGATAGAACAGCGGCCTTGATTGTTTCATCTGTTTTTCTGGATGCCAAAAAAGCAGGTTTGATAACAGAGGATCAGGCTAACTTTGTCACTGACAAATGCAAGATTAGTCGGGCAAAAAAAAATGTTGGAGTTAAGCTCCAAAACACCGAAAGTATTGACTCTGTATATGGGCTGTATTTTGACGGCCGCAAAGAAAATACACTTACACAAGTCAGCGAAGGTGAAAAGTACTACCGCGACACTGTCAAAGAGGAACATATTTCTCTTATAGCGGAACTTGGTTGTCATTACTTTGGCCACGTCACCTCTCCTTCCGGGTCAGCTGAGGATGAGACGCAAGTTATATGGCAACATTTACAAGACAATTCAGTTGATGTGGAACATCTAGAAGTTGTCGATGCTGATGGCACCAACACGAACACAGGTTGGAAAGGTAGAATCATTCGGAAACTAGAAGAAAGAGTAGGTAGGCCATTACAGTGGGTTGTTTGTTTTCTACATTTCAACGAGACATAGATGGTGTCTCAAAGAGTCCAAATACATTCTCTGGCGACATAGGTAAACAGCTCCCTGATTGTGAGAAGTTGCCTGTTGTCAAATTTGAAAGTTTTCCATCCTGCCAATTACCTTCTGAGGTTATTAATCCGACCCAACTTAACACAGAACAAGCTTATCTCTAAAAAATATCAGAAGCTGTTATTTCCGGTCAATGTTCCTCAGATTTAGCGTCGATGCATCCAGGTAACATGTGAAAATCTCGCTGGCTCACCTGTGCAAATAGAATTCTGAGATTATACATTTCTACTGACAAACCAACAAAGGAAATAAAGATTTTGGTCAGGTACATACTTACAGTTTACTCACCTTTGTGGTTCTCAATAAGATTCAACAGTTCAATCAAAGATGGCTCCCGCCATCTCTATGCTGCAATTCAAAGGTCGAGATACTTACCTGCTAAACTGGGCAAGGTTGTCGATTGATCCATTCAACAGAATGCTTTCTTTGCTCTTCCAGAAAACATTCTCCTTAGTATGATGACAGACGATCGGATAGAAGTCAGAAAGTTGGCCCTTGACCGTCTTCTGGCAGCCAGAGAAGCAGAGTCTGACACTGTAAATGGAAGGGTTAGATGTAATAAAGTTCCAAAGCTGAATTTCAAAGCTAATAATTATTACGATATGATTAACTGGAAGACTATTACCTTGACTGTTCCACCAGTTTTTTGCTCAGTTTCTAACGAAGAACTCATAAAAGGGCTGTCGGGAGACACTGCAGAGGTATGGAAATTTAGTGAATTCCCCTCTCACACCGTGGCAGTCGAGAGAACCGTCAAACTGGTGGCAGAGGCATCTTCTAAAGTTATTGCCCCCAATCTCGTGATCGTTTTATACGCTCTACACTGAAATCTAAGCAACAAGTGCCAAAGTTTAGTACAAAATCTGATTTTATCAATAAATTTGACACAGATTCAGACTAAAACAAGCCTGACGTATGGTTGGTTGGTTGGGTTGGGCTTGGGAGGAACCCGAAGAGCAGCCACCTCCACGCGGTGGGTTCTGGGTGACCAATACAGGTTAGCTGAGAGCTGCAACAATTTTCACCTTGCGCTGTGGCGTGCCGCCTTTTCGCTCGTACCTCGAGAACGGTTCGTCCTACGGCCATGATCACCATTTCGGTAGCAAATGACGTGACGAATAACTTTTGTTTTATACATTTTGCCATGAGATGCGTATTTCAGGCGCTAGGTAGACAATTTCATGATTTTAGGCGAATTTCCGAAATTTCAAGGGCGGAGTTGGGGTTTAAGGTGCAATCCGATCTCAAAACAAAAAGTTGCATTGGAATCAGGAAGTACTAAGGCAACTTTTCCGCACTATTAGAAATCCCGAATCGAAAAAAGTCTGGAATCGACCCACCCTAGTATACATGCCACGTCATCATATGCCAAAAAGACGTATGTATATATTTCTCTTCATATTCTCTGTTTAGTATGTGGAGAACTGTAAAAATGCTTTAACATTTCACAGCGTGAATTCTGTGGTTGTGGGGTTCCTTACTATAAATCTAACAAATGTTCGCTGTCGAACCTGCACCTTCTCTCTCGTATACTTTAAGTTCTCTGGTTTAACTATGGTTCTGCGATGGTTCATGTCAAAGTGAGAGCGGTAGCTACAGCATAGAAATTTCTAGAAATTTTGCTGATACTAGTAAATGAAAACCATGATATTTATAGTAAATTTGGACTTGCATATTTAATAATTTTATTTGATTTTTACATAATATACTTTACTAATAAATATTTTTGTATTATGTATATTTATTACTAATAGAAATTATAAAAATAAATATAAAATTTCCTAAAAGTTTGTCATTTAAATTTTTCTATAGCTCTTGTCATTTACGAGGTATATACAGTATGTGTATATACCAAAAAAATGCGATTTTCGTGGAAAAATCAGGTATAGAGCCCCATACTACCTCACCGGTGTGAGTTTCGACTTTGTCGCGGTGGCCACTTTTGTTGAGTGTTCAATTCTGAGGAATATGTGCCTAAAGTCAAAACGATGCCATAAAATGCCTCTGAGCTATAAAAATGTTAATATAAAAAATTACGATTGCCGTGTATTTTCAATGTAAAATTTATATGCCTTGGTTCACTCGAGCGGCAACAATCGGCATTCCTTCGTTTGTATTTTTCGACTCAACTCCGATTTTCTACCAACAACACAATGTTGTGACGCTTTGTCGTCGCGTCAGTGCTTCGACACATTGACTGTTTGACAAAACGTGAGCTTCGGCCATTGGTTTTCTATGACAATGGAGAAGCGGAAAGATGCTTGTGACACTTGTTATTTCCTAATGAATGTTTGTACAAATGTACATATGTGGCTCATATTTGCTTTCGTAAACATATAGAAACATGTGCCAACGTAATAATATACATATGTATATGCCATAGAAATTCCATTGCTACAAATGTGGAAATGATAACGAAATAATGCGAATATGCATAAATATGTGAAGGTAATGAATTTTTTTTGAACAAATGAAAGGAATGAGCAAAGTCATGTTTATATGAGCACATTTAAGTTCATTTGGCACATCTGCATTTTGTAATAGTCGAAATAAATATAATTTATTTAGAATTATAAATTATGTAAAATTATTTTTTATCTAATTTTTCCCGAATGTGTAAATAAATTAAAATTTTTAACATTTTTCGGAAGAAATCGTTCATATGTCACAAAATAATCGCGCATATGTGACTTCGGATTTTTTCTTCAAAGCATTGCTAATTAGCAGCGAAATTGGTGAATTCCTTACTTCAAGTTTTTCCGCTCTGTTCGCCGTCCAATCGAGCATCATACAGATATCAAGTTGCACCTTCTCCATGTCTTTATGTTCTCTGGTCTAGCTAGCATCGAGTGCGCAAGTTCTCAAGACTATGTCTCCGAAACTATTACTCAGATCAAAATTTATGACAATATTCTAGAGCAGGGATGGGCATATTAGCCCTCAGTGGCATTTTGCCCGTGCGGGCACGAGTGCACATTTTGAGGGCTAGGTGAGGGGATCATCGCGGGCAAACATGAAGAGGGAAGTGAGAGCAACGTATTTTATCACTCCACATTTACAAATGAGAGCAACGTTTTTTCCCACAGCATGTTTACAAATGAGAGCGCACGCATATATGGGAAGTTGTACTGTGGGTAATAACTGTAAAATTTCCTAACAATTTTAAGTTTCTTTGTAACTACTATAAATTTATAATATGTAAGACAAATAAAAAAAGTATAATAAATACTTTATTTTAGTAATAATTTTTTAATATGTCTTTATAACAGCATTTAATTTGGTTTATTTGCCATAATAAATTCTATGTTTGGTTTAATCTCATTAGCTGTAGCTACGCGCATTGTTGTACCAATATTTAAATCAGATAACCTTTTTCTTATTTTATGTTTGTTTAATTTCATTATTGAAAAAAATTGTTCACAAGTGTAGGAGCTTCCAAACATAGATATTATATAATTTACACTGATTTCCCTCGCTGATGACATTTCGGCACATTTAAATTATAATAATTTCAGTTTCTCAACCACTGTCTTCAAACGCATATACATAAATGAATCTTATGCGCAATGAAACGATTCAGCTGATTGCTCTCTCACAACGCAAGGTTGCCAGGCTCCATATACTATAGTAATTATAAAAATTGTCTTCAATATATTTGAAATTTTATTAAACAAAATCAGAATCGAATGCTATTATTTATAAATATATAAACTAGTTTTACTAGTTTGATTTCAGTTTTGGTATTTTATATTATGAAAAATTATAATTGAAAAGTTAGATGTGTGCAAAACTACATATGCGTATTGAGTAATGGCAACATTGTTCGAATGAACACGAGAACAAAACGCCTTCCGCTCGTAGCGGTGGGAGAATCGAAATACGATGTTTCCGCCATTAGTTTTGTATTCTATTTGTGTGGTTAGCCACTCTCAATCAAAAATGCCATACCGCGCAAATATACTTTTATTTGATGATGTCTTATATTTTTGAAAATATGTGTCCCCTTTCTATAGCGCGAATTATTATTTTAATACATTTCCAGAGGCAACTTAGATTTTTAAAATTTAACAGAATAATTATAGAAAAACGCCTAAATTCTTTGAATATTTTGATAAAACAACCAAACTGAAAATATCACAAATATTAACATAGTATCTTATATATATTTAAGATATATTTATATATATATATATAAATATATATTTATATAAGCATTTTCATTAAATTATATATATATATATATATATATATATATATATATATATATATATTATGGTCACAAGTATCTTTCGCATATATATAAAACTGCCTTGCATATGTACGTACGTATATAAAAGCCCACAACTTGAGAAAAGTTTTCTCAATTGTAGCTAAAATGAATTTTTACAACTGGCATCACCACCATTAACTGTTCTATCTCATGTATAGTGGTGTGAACAAAATAGGAACAACTATAGGTGTTGTGAAGTTTTAAAATATGCTGTTTTCTTATTAAATAAAATTGTTTTTAGATACAAGTATAACTTATATATTTTTCCTCACAGTATTTGAATTTCCCACCATGCAAAAGTAAATAAAAACAAATTTTAATGCGAAACTCTAAATCCTGCAAATTATGTTTACCTCTTTTTGTTCACACAACTGTACAATTCCGATATGAAGTAAACTTTCGCTCTTTAATTTGTGTACAACGTCAGTATTGCCGCAACCATTCTGCGATGAACATTAAGTTACGGAGAAATGTAATTGATTTTTTTCGCAACTTTTCGCAACTTGTTATGCCCTTCTCTCTGTAAACTGATATTCCCCTCATCTAGCCCCCGTGCGCACTTTGCTAACTTTGCGGGCTGAAAATGTGCCCATCCCTGTTCTAGAGGTATTGTAGAATTTAACAAGAATTCGATTTTTTTAAACCTGTAAACCCATGTAACCCCTTGAAAAAAATTAAACTTATTTAATATTCAGTGCGACAACATAATGATAATGGTTGTTAAGTAACATTTTATAGCATAATCATTATTTTTAATTGCTTCACTGTATCTATTTGGCAAAGAAGCCATAAGATTGTTAATAACTTCTTGTGGAATGCTTAACCAGGCTTGTTTTACAGCTTCGAAAATTTTTTTTATATCTCCATTCACTCCTTTGTCTATCCTTCTATTTATTATATCCTAAAGATCTCAATAGGTTTGAGATCCGGCGATTGAGCTGGCCACTTTAACATTAATATTCTGAGCTACGACCAAATTCGGCACAAGTTTCGACATGTGCTTTAGGCGACAATGAAAGTGGCATATTGCACTCGGCATGGAAAAGCATCACGTTCTCAAGAATGTATTTGTAAATAAATCGATCCTTAATGCCATTGACTCGATGAAGAGGTCCAACACCAACTCGGAAAAATATCCCCATACATAATGCCACCGCCACCATGCTTAACAGTACATTGGAAGTATCAGGGATCTAACCTCTTATTTTTGAAGTTATACTTCTTATACGACGCCGGAAAAGGTTGCGTTAAATGCACGTTGTGCAACCTTGCTCAATATGAATCTACCGCAACCTTCAGGTTGCGCAACCTTGCTCCATATGAATGTAACGCAACCTTGTCTGCGAAGATGTTCGAGCAGCAAGCGAAGCGGTGATCGTCGGCGATCGTTTGTTCGTTTCTTTCGGCACAGCTCGGCCGACACAACAACACATGCTTATGCTGTTGTTGTTTTTGTAGAACAATGTTTCAATTTTTGGTTGGTGACATATTCACATATGTGCGCATATGTATGTTTGTATGCTTATGCATTATTGAAGTTATAGTTTTTTTCTTCCGTTTGTCTTTCTGCGAATCTTCAACTATTTTATGTGACTTTTGCTTGAAATACTCTGCGTTGGCCTTTGAAAAATTAAGACTTTACTTTACAGAATCATTTCTGTGTGTCTTCATTTCCATTTTTGGAAATCGACCCGCGATGACGAGGTATATCGTTTTATCTGACAGCGTGAGGTTTAAGAAGTTCATTTCTAATTTTGTCTTGTGGCATATTAGAAATGATGTTTCTTCGAAAATTGTTCGCTTACAACGGATAAAACGACTTCTGAGTGGTGATTTTAATGAATAAATTCCTTTTGGTTGAAATACTCTGCGTTGGCCGTTGAAAAGTTAAGACTATACTTCTCAGGATCACTCATTCCTTTCATTTCTTAAAAATAATTAATGACCTCTAGAAAAATGCATATTTGCATTATTTCGTTGTCATTTCCATATTCGTAGCAATAGAATTTCTATGGCATAAGTAAAGTAATGGCCTCCGATTGTCACCCCTTGCCGCTGTAGCAGCTTCGCCTACAAACATGCGTAAATATGTATGTATGTATACGTATCATCGTGAAACATATCGAAGCAGATTTTTACGAGAAGCACCAGAAAGTTGTGCAATTTATGACTTTTAGCTTTTGCCATCGTCGCGAAAAGACGACTTGTTGGCAAAGGCATGCTCGGGGAGATGTTATGGTCTCTGTTTGTATGAATGAAGCGCCTGCGCTTGTGGAATTTGCGCCTGTTTTTGTTGTAAAATTTACTACACTTGTTCTTCGCCAATTTGGCTGCCTTATTGTCCTGTGAAGATCAATTTTTTGTTGGTGACATATTCATATGTGTACGCATATGTATGTTTGTATGCTATGAACATGCAAGTCAATGCGCGCACATGTAATAAGTATATTGATAAGTGATGAAATATGATTTCAATTTCTGAACGCGCACATGCACATACACAGCGTTTGAAAAACTACGCTACTCCCGTAGTATTTCATTTTACTCTTTCTACCGCTCTCACTTTGTCGGGAGCCACAGCATAGCCTTAGCATAACAATGTAAAAGAAGTGCTCTACTCTGCTCTGAGTTTTGTTAGGTAAAAAACTATAGCTGGAGCGGGAGCAAAAAATTAAATTCTGCGCTATGCTCTGGCGTAGCGGTAGCAAAAAATTGGTAGCGGCAGAGCTAATGAAAATTTTCATGTGCTACAACTCCCGCATGTGTTTGTTGCTTTTTTTCTTTTTTACTATTTTCTGTCATCTACAAGTACATACATATGTATGTATATAGTATATAAAAGAAAGTCGTTTATAACTCAAGAACGGCTGACCCGACTTGGCTTAAAATTGGTGGGGAGGTAGCTTAGAAGCAGGGTAAGGACATATATACATTTTATCTCTTTATGCTAAAATTCAATACAACTCATATATACAAAAATTATATTTCAAATCATATGCATTTGTTCAAAATTTATGTAAGAGTCATTTGAAAATTTTAGTAATTCAAAAATAGAAAGAAATAAATAAAAATTGTTATATCCAAACATGCTTAGTATATGGGTTATACTGGTTTTGCTCCTTAACCATGTAGTTTTTTTTTAAGACGAACCCGTCCGATATATTTAATATCACAACAAAAAATGGCATTGAAATTTTCATCGTCAAGACACTGCGGATACTTTGCTAGATTATTGGTCAAGGAAGCAAATGCATTCATAGCAAACCAAAAGCGATATCTAACATAAAGATATAACGGAATAATTGGAGTGTTGATAAAAAGGTTTATTATAATTATAAAAAATCTTTTCGAAGTATTGCACAGAGCTGTGCAATATACATACATTGAAGTATATGCGTACAATTTCAAACTGATTCTTCTTAAAAAATGATAAAATTACTAAATATTGGGAATGGTAGAATAGAACTGCAAATACGCAGTGCAATGGATTAAAACTGGCTCGATAATCAGTAGATAAATACTAACCACGTGTATTCCAAAAGTATCAGCCACAGTAAAACGTAGACGGGTCCTCTAATAATATTTAAATTGAAAGAAATAAATTTAATGATAATATTTTATTTAGAAACAAAAAATCTAAATCAAAAACTTATTTTATTCAGTCAGCGTTTAAATTAAATTAAAATTGCAAACCTATGTTATTCAGTCACAGTATTCAAATTAATGTATTAAATAAGTAGTAATAAAATAAATATAAGTAAATAATAAGGAACGATAACTTATGCTTTTGGAAACTTAAATTAATCCTCGTCTACAAACAAATTCAAATTCTCTATGGCACTATCTAAGTGAGTTGAGTTAAGCCGGACCAGAAGTATATTTTCCAATGTGTGGTGACTTAATCGATTTCGGTTATCCGATAACACCAGTTTTAAAGACGAAAACGCCCGCTCTATTGTTACCTACAAATATTAAGAAATTTAGGCAAATGCTCTATATTTTGTCATAGATTAAGTAATAATTCTTACTTGAGTGGGTGGTATAGCAAAGCATATTTTGCTTAGAGCATAAAGCTCTGGATCGCTTGACTTTCTCTCTTTCCAGAAATTTAAAACATTTGTGCTAAATTTCATATATGGCAACTTCAACATTTCAATCTTTCCATGGACATCTGTTGACTCATTTGGAACAACGCCAACACTCAAAAAGTCGTCCAAAAAATCTAAGTTACTTTCTCTATGTTCAGTATCCGAAGTCTTTGAATTTGTTAATGATAAGTTTTGAATTGGACTGTGGATTTTTATTTGTGCCCACAATGTCTTTAAAAAATGTATTGCTCTTTGTTTTTGTGAACCGTCAAGTATATGTTGGAATCTTGGGTCTAAGTATAAACAAGCGTCAAAGCCAACATTAGACACTAATTTTTTAGTTCGTGTTTCCATACTTTCAATAAGCATCTCTCCAATTGTATAAATAATGGAATCTTTACTTGAAGTGCTTGTTGTTAAAATCTGATTCGTAGACAGTTTGCAAACCAGCCACAGAGCATAGAAGTTTCCGTAGTGCAACTGTTCTTGTTGAAACTGCACTATAGTTTCTTGCAGTGGAGCCATAATAGTAACGTAGGAGTCCATGAAGTCCCATAACAGTTCATTCACTACTATATGTTCGTCTTGTGAATTATTTTCTACAGTTTCAATAAGGCTTAATATACTTTTCGCTTTATTCAGTTGGTCAATCATGTTATAAGTAGATCCCCATCTACTTGGGCATTCCAATTGAGGTAATGTAAAATTTCTTAACTCAAACAAATCACGGTAACCGTTTGATGGCTTCCGAATGTATTTGGTTAGATTTCGGCACTGAAACAAATACTCCCTAATAGTTGTATTTTTTGTAACGTCAAGCGCACAAAGCTGTGCAGTGTGTGCTGCACATCGACATATTTGTATTTCACCAACACAAATATTTTCTGTTGTGTCGAAAAGGTCGATTTGCTTTGAGTACTCAATATTCTGTAGAATACAGGCTTCGCCAGTATCGTCATCGCCTGTATGAATTTGTGATAAAATTTTTGAAGCTTTTATCATATTGGCACCGTTATCCGATGTAATTGATACAATTTGGCTTAGTGCTATTTCATATTTGTCTAAAACGGAAACAATTTCTTTGGCCAGATTTTTGGATGCACTTGACCCAGCTCCTTTGAGCTCCACCATACCAAGAATTCGTAATTTAATTTCATTTTTGCTAATGTATTGCACACTGATGCTGAATATGTTTCGGTCAAGCCGTGTTGCACTATCTATTTTTAAAGATATCAGGCGGTTTTTACATTCTTCATGTATTTCGAGTTTAATATTCGCTGCTACTTTTTCTAGTACAGCTTTACACTTGCTTCCATTTAGTATGAAGTTTTTTCCACTTTTGTCTTTAAGACCTTGACATAAAGGATCAATTATATTACGCATATTATTGGAATTAAGCACATTGAACGGAACGCCGTCGTCAGTGACAAGACCAATGTATGACGGGATTAAATTTTTTTTACTGATTTGAACTTTTATCTGTTGATGTTTCATGTTCTTTTTGGAATCAGAATTGTTTTCTTTTTGCACAGGCAATAGTAAATGTTTCTTTAAATTAAAAACACGATCTTGTTTTAAAACACGCGAACATGTTTTACATTTCACGCGGTCGATATCATTCTCTTCATAGTAAGTAAGTACGTTGAAGGTTTTCTTTGTCGGTGCCATTTTACACAAGAAATAAATATTCAAAAGTGCTGAAGAATTCTAACGGTTTTTTGAGGACAAACAAATTAGTTGGGTTGCGCGAATTACTGAGGACGTGCCTGTGCCTAAGCGAAATTAAAAGATGCCGGTTAAGAAAACGTCCGTTCGCGATTATGGTTTTTGAACAATAGAATTCTTTATTACCAGAGTTTCATGGTGTAGAATAAAACTTAACCTAACATCTTAAACTAGTGGTAAATATGTTTTAATTTTTTTCAGTTCCGTCACGAAATTTCCTGGGAAATACCATACAAAAACTTCCTTGAAATGTTTAGCCCTAAATATTAACATTAAAAACTGGACCAAGGCATGTAAAAATTTTCCAAAGAAAAAAACCCGACAATCCTGATTTTTTATCTTTAAATTCCTACAGATCAGAGGTATTTTAAGGCATCGCTTTGACTTTAGACGCATGTTTCTCAGAATTGTTCACTCTTCTTCTTCATATTTCGTGCGAATGCGAATTTCTTGGAAAAATCAAGTTTAGAGCTCCGTAATACCTCGCCGATGTGAGTTTCGACTTTGTTGCTCTGGGCACTTTTGTAGAGTGAACAATTCTGAGAAACATGCGTCTAAAGTCAAAGCGATGCCTTAAAATACCTCTGATCTGTAGGAATTTAAAGATAAAATATCAGGATTGTCGTATATTTTCTATGGAAAATTTTTACATGCCTTGGTCCAGTTCTTAATGTTAATATTTAGGGCTAAAATGTTCAGGGAATTTTTTAGTGTATTACCAAGGAAATTTCGTGACGGGACTGAAAAAAATTAATAGTTTAAAAAAAACCCCTAATGTATATAAAAAAGGGGAAAGTAATGTAGTTAAAATTAATTCCGAAAATTCATAGTAATTGAGTATTGTAATACATTTGGAATAGATGATGTTTTTGGTAATATAAAAATGGTAAATATTTTACATAATAAAAAAATATATATAATTTATTCAATTATTATCTAATTCACTTTATTAATATATTTCTTAAAATATTTGATTTTAGATTTATAAAGTCACTTGACGCAACAAGTGCCAAAATGATTTGCATAACATTTTTTTGTTTGAATTATTCAATTAATTCAAATATTATGACAGAAAATAGCAAAAAAAGAGAACAAACAACAAACACATGCGGGAGTTGTAGCACATGAAAATTTTCATTAGCTCTGCTGTGCTACCGCTACCAAATTTTTGCTACCGCTACGCCAGAGCATAGCGCAGAATTTAATTTTTTGCTCCCGCTCCAGCTATAGTTTTTTACCTAACAAAACTCGGAGCAGAGTAGAGCACTTCTTTTACATTGTTATGCTAAGACTATGCTGTGGCTCCCGGAAAAGTGAGAGCGGTAGCGATAGCATAGCAATAATTCTAGTAATTTTGCTGCTACGGAGTAGTAAATGAGAGCTCTGCATACATATATGTACCAGAGAGCTGCATTGGGTGTGTTCGAACCTGTTCGATCACCCTCATTACAAATCGAGCACGAGCGAGCGCCACACTCGGCAGCAATGGGTTCGATCGAGTGGCACACCCGGCAGCTGCTTTCTGTGTGTTCGAGTCTGTTTGATCATACTCTCTTCAAAACGATCACAAGCGAGTGTCCACCAGAGAGCAGCTTCGGGTTCAAGCAGCAAACTCGGATTTTGTGTATATTATATTTTCGGGTGTGTCGTGCACGTGTTGATTGTGATCAACACACTCGAGTGGCACTCGAGTGGTACTCGAAGACCAAAGAATAATAGATAAACATACGTACACACATATGTATGTTTGTTGGCGTCGGGATGTCGCGTTCTGTCTTAGCTTCGTTTGTTGAATTAGACGTATGTATGTATGTACATATTACATATTAAATAAAAATAATTCAATTAAAGAATAGAATTCACTCAAAACTTATTTCATTTATTAATTAACACATTATAAATAAAAAACAAACATTTCATTGCACTTAAATATTTCTTAAATATTTTGATTTTTTTAAAACATAAATTTCAAGAAAAAAATAATAAATAATAGAAATACATTATATTATTAGTTAAAAAACATATGAGATCGTGTTAAGTTTTATAATTTTTAATCAGTATAGTTTTTATAGTACGAATTTAAGAACAACAAGCTGTCTACCGATCCGGGTCCCAGTCGATTTCTTTTTTCTGATATTATGTTGCCAGCTAAAGAAAAAGATCTCTCGGCCGCTGCACTGCTAGCTGGCATTGAATGAATCTGACATGCAAGTTTTGATAAATGAGGGTATTTTTTCTGATTTATTTGCCACCACTCCATCAAATTGAAAGCTTCAGTCATCTCAACTACTTCCTTGCTATATCTTTCTACTTCGTCTTCAGGGTTTTCTGTGGTATTTGAGACAGATGGCTTAAGCAAATTTGAGAAAAAGAATGCATCATTGCTTTTATTGGAATTCGTAGCTGGGAAACCTGAATGACTTTGTTCTAAGTCACTTTCATTAAAAGAAAAACGTGATGTCGAAGCAGAAACGGGAGTGGTTGGGCTTACGGAGTCGTTTTCCGTCAATAACACAGACGATGATTGTGTAGAAGTTGGTGTATTATATTTAATTTGAGAAATGCAAAAATTCTTTATACAATGTAAGTCATCTGGCTGCATGTTTATAGCAGGTGGGTACAAAAAGCATGCAGCTTTATGCCATATACTTAAATTGGCGACCCATACTTCCTCAATTTTTTGTTTAATATTCGCTTTTAACATCGATATTGCAGCTATGTCATCACTATTCGGTTCGCAAATATTTTTTATTTTTAAAATAGATGGAAAAACATAACACAGCGATGGAGAACTACAAAGTTGTAATTTCTTGAACACAGTTTCAAAATCCTTGCACAATTCAAACAAGACTTTTAAAATCGGTATATTAACGTGTAGCAATCGTTGGCTTTCTCCGTTATCAATTAGAACGTTGTTAATTTCAAACCAATTGTCAATTATGGATTTAATCATTCCGTAGTGGGAATTCCACCGAGTTGGACATTGGGCTTTCAATGAAGTGGGTAGTAAATTCTGCAAATTTGCTTTTTTAAAATATTTTACAATTTTTTTGCAAGACTCTAAGACATCTGTCAGCTCTTTTGTGTCCACGAACGACTTATCCAAAACATTGGAAAATAGATGGCTGCTGCAGTTTATGCGTATATTTTTTTGCAATGCTTTTAACATATTACTTCCCCTGTCAGTAGTAAATTTAACTGTGTCCATATTCTGAACTCCATATTCCTTAAACAAATCATCAAGCTTCTTAAAGATATAATCACCCGTAGATCTCTGAAAATCCATGGACTTCATACCCAGCACCATATCATAAAATTTTAGGTCTTTTTGGTAGTGGAAGGTGACGCCTAAGAAGTTCCGCTTTACGTAGTTGTCCGTCCACATGTCGATTGTAGCTGAAGCTCCACCGCTGGTCACAATGCTATTTATTTCATCTTTAAGTTCTTTTTTTTCACTTGCGTACTTTTGGACTTTGCGGGAAATTGTTGTTGCGTTAGGTAGCAAATTTTCTACATCAACGTTCTCGCCATAATTTGCACCGATCTTAATAAAGAATTTTACCAGTTTCGAGAAGCCAGAACCTTGCACTGCCGAAAATGGCCGGCAGTCTTCAATAATCCACGATGTACATCTTTCAATGGCCTCGTTTTTATCTGACGCTGTGACAGTTTTTAACTGTTGACCCTCTTTTATTTTCTTACAGCATGGGTGACGAACCAGATTAGATGTCTGACCTTTGCAATATTTTAACACTTTTAAACAAGAGCGACAGTACACGAAACCTTCCACTACAGTTTCATCTGGCTTTAATATTTCCGACAGAACGTTCCAGACGAAACTTCGGCCTTTGCGCCTACCAGGCAAGGTGTAGGTGCCATTGGAAATGTTCTCACAAACCGAATTTTCTATTGTTGTCATTATGAATTATAAAAAGTAAACAAAACAAACAAAACCACTAACCGTTGACAATCACTACGCAATAATAGCATGACTGCCTATTACACACATACATATTGTCAAATTTTGTGCACACTCGTGTGTAACTCGATCACATTCAATACGATCGGGTTAGAGTTTCAGCTCGTTCACAAACGAGTGTCAACTCGGCACTCTATTAAAACAAACAGATATGCTTGTGGTTCGAGTGTCGCGAAAGGCTCGTTCGTTTTGAACATATCTCCTAGCGATCAATACATGTATTCATACTGAAAAGTTTGATCAAACAAAATCAGAATGGACATTCGAGTGTGCACGAAAATGATATACCCGTTGCAGCTCTCTGATATGTACATGCACTCATATGAGCATGTGCAGATACACAAGATAGGATAGAAGATGTATGCCTTTTAACATCGTATACTATACAAATAAATATTTTTCTTACTAATAGAAATTAAATTTATCACCGCAATATACATAACATACATATACATAATATTGCTGTGATAAATTTAATTTCTATTAGTAAGAAAAATATTTATTGAAGTTATACTTCTTATACGACACCGGAAAAGGTTGCGATAGATTCAGGTTGCGCAACCTTGCTCAATATGAATCTAACACAACCTTGCTCCATATGAATGTAACGCAACCTTGTCTGCGAAGATGTTCAAGCAGCAAGCGAAGCGGTGACAATCGGCGATCGGCTTTTCTACCAACAACACAATGTTGCCATGCTTATGCTGTTGTTGCTTTCGTAGAACAATGTTTCAATTTTTGGTTGGTGACATATTCACATGTGTGCACACATGTATGTTTGTATGCTTGGGCATTATTGAAGCTATACATCTTTTTCTTTCGTTTGTCTTTCGTTTCTGCGAATTCTCAACTATTTTGTGTGACTTTTGGTTGAAATACTCTGCGTTGGCCTTTGCAAAATAAAGACTATACTTCACAGGATCATTTCTGTAGTAAGTCTTCATTTACATTTTTTGGAAATCGACCCGCGATAACGAGGTATATCGTTTTATCTAACAGAGTGAGGTTTATGAACTTCACTTCTAATTTTGCCTTGTGGCATATTAGAAATCATGTTTCTTCGAAAATCGCTCGCTTACAATGTATGAAACGACTTCTGAGTGGTGATTTTAATGAATAAATTTCAAGGTATTACACAAAAATAATGCAATGTACTTATTGATTGCATTATTTTTGAGTAATACCTTGAAATTTATTCATTAAAATCACCACTCAGAAGTCGTTTTATACATTGTAAGCGAGCGATTTTCGAAGAAACATGATTTCTAATATGCCACAAGACAAAATTAGAAGTGAAGTTCATACGCTTCTGTATGTGTATACCTGCGCACTATTTTTCTTTCGTTTGTCTTTCATTTCTGCGAATTCTCAACTATTTTGTGTGACTTTATTTCTTTCGTTTCTGCGAATTCCTTGTGTGACTTTTGGTAAATACTCTGTTGAAAAGTTAAGACTATACTTCAGAGGATCATTTTGTAGTCAGTCTTCATTTACTTTCTTTGCAAATCGATTCGCGATGACGAGGTGACTATTCACATGTGTGCGCATTAGGCCGGGTCGATTTGTGGGGAGGCAAAAAAATCGCCCATTGCTCTATGAAAATCATATTCTAGGGATCAAAATAAGATACTTTGCCGAAGGAACCATACCTCTGAAACGAATTCTGATGTCCCCCAATTTGGGTCGAACTTTTGGGTAGGGGCAAATTTTGAAAAATCCCACTTAGACCCATTTAGAGTGCTCCAATCGAGTCCAAATGTATGACCGACCCCCACTTACTTTGGACGGTCGATCCACCCATGCCAGTGGCACACCCTCTGGAACTCCCCTGGGGGTTTCCCCATACAATCATTTCAAAAAATCACCATTTTTGGTGATTTACATGAAAAATCAGCTAAATTGCTATGTTTTTTCTTTATTTTTATTTATTTATTTATAATAATATCTATTTTTTCTCTTAAGAAATTTATTTAGTCAGAACATATGTAAATGAAAAAAATTAATTTACGTGAGTTATAGAAAAGAAATTAATTAATTTTAAAGAAGATATTTTTGTAAGGATACAAATATCATAGTTCAAATATTTATGTTCATTATTGCCAGCGCATACGAATCTAGTCTTAAACGTAGATATGTATTTACAAATACCCATTTCTATCAACAATGTAATAAATGTTCATTTCGGGTATATTGATTAGTGACCTTAGTATTTAATGTATGCAATGTAAAGGATTGTCTGCCCTTGAGATCGCAAATGATCCTAAACTAACAATAGACAAGAAACAATTATGTTTGCCCTAAAGATCGCAAATGATCTTAAACTAACAATAGACAATTGTGTTTGCCCTTGAAAACACTTATGCTTAAGATATGTGTACATACTGTCGGTATGTACAGTAGATTATTGTTAAGATGTGTGTATGCACTTAGCATGTGGTGCATACATAAATTAGGATAAGGAATGCTATAAATAAAGGAGCTCTGGGCAACCAGAGCTAAGTTCTATTTAACAACCGAAACCCTACGCGTCTTACTTTACAATTACTATTTCATTCTTATTACCTCAAAAAAATTACAACCGCAAGATGAAGCAACTACATCAACAACTATCGAAAACCCAATGAGTCATATACCCAAGCATGATGTTACTGTTTTTGGTGTGTCTACTGATTTGACTGATCTTAATTTACCAACCCATCTGGATATCTTGAGATATTATTTTTACTTAAGCGAACGTGCTAAAACAGAACAAAAAAAAGTTTTCCCATAAATCATTCACTATTCAAGTACAAGATAAGTTGATTGGAATTTGGGAAAAACTTGGTATGGAAATAATGCTGAGAAAAAGTGTATGTAATAAATTGAATAAATTGCTTGACAAGTATCAAGAGCAAATCAAGAGAAGAAACAACACCCAACAATTTACAGAGTACCTATGTAAAATCTCTGGAAACAATTTTTTACATTGGAACATGTAAATGCGATTTGAAGGCAGCTCCATGTGTATGCGGCTGGGTTCCCGAACGCCTCAAAGAGTTCATGCACGATCAACATAATCAGAGAAGACTAACAATGAACGCATTTATAATGGAAACTGAAGAGCAAGGAGCAATGTCTATGTCATCAATGCCAACATACCAAGATCCCGATGATTCAACATACGCACCGCCACAAGTTCAAGAAGATATGGATAGAAGTACAAGTTCACAATACACAGAGAGATACGATTGTTTTAACTTTGCCTTGGTATGTGACAGATTTGGTGTGCCTGACAGAGTAGCATCAACATTGGGAACCGCTCTTTTGCAAGATTAGATGATACCAATTTGTTAGCGTTTTCATTCGATGGAAGAAAAGATGATACTTTAACGATAGATAAAATTGATGAGAAGTATCATACTAGGATGGTAAAAGAACCTCATCTTGTTATTTTGAGAGAACCCAATTCTGAATTGATTGGTTAGATAAGACTGGAACATGAAACCGCTGAATACAAAACAACCAAATTAAATGGTTTTTTCAACGATGAAAATATATCACTGGATACATTAATTGGAATATGCACTGACGGTGAGCCAACAAACACTGGCCCACACGGTGGAATTATACGACGATTCGAATTGCTGTTAAAAAGACCATTGCATTGGTTTGTTTGCCTTCTACACTTCAACGAACTTCCGTTTCGGCATTTGTTTGAAGCTTTGGATAAATCAACCAGCACTGGATCAAGATCGGCAACCGGAAAACTGAGCCGTCAAATCGAAACTTGTGAAACTCTTCCGGTAAGTTATTGCTATCACTCATTTATTATAATTGTCAACCATTTTTAATTATTTTATTATTATATATTTTTAGGTGGTGGACGGCTTCCAGAAAAAAGATAATTTTCAACCGATTCGAAGTACTTATACGACATGGCCCATGCAATTTCTAGCGGCGTGGCTCCGGTGGATCTGGCTAACATCAAATCAGGGAAAATTGTACATTCTCGGTGGCTAACCAAGGCCGCTATATTATTACGATTATATGTGACAACGGAAAATCCAGATGCAAATTTAAGAATTCTGGTTGAATTTATAATTAAATGTTATGTGCCAATGTACTTCAATATCAAGTATTACAGCTCTGTCGTGTACGGCAGTGCATTATTTTTCAAGTTCATTGGTTGGTCACGATTTCTAGAACCGCGCTTACGCAAAATTGTCAATCAAGTAATTAATGATAATTCATATTATGCGCATTTGGAAAATATCTTGTTATCAATGTTGTTTGATGATAGGAAAGAAAAGCACGACTGTGCCATCAAGAAAATTCTACGCTATCGAACCGATGTTGACGAGCCAATGGAACTTAGAGTTTATAAAAAACCAGATATAAACTTTATTGCACAAGTTATACGGAAATAATCAATTTGAATGATATAAATATCGTATTTGAACCACCATTCACGCGAAGCATTCCGTACGATACATTGAAAGAATATTTAAATCAAGATGATCCACCGTTTAATGATCCAAAAATTCCATCACACATACAAGGAACGGAACAAGTTCAATTGCTAGCTAGCGTTTCCAAAAGGGTTATACCGGAAAATGTAGAGGCTGTTATGGCGACGACATTAGAGAGCCGTGCGAAATTGCCCAGACTTGAAAGTAAAAAAGACTTCAAACAATAATTTTTTTTAATTTCTTTTCTATAACTCACTTAAATTAATTTTTTTCATTTACATATGTTCTGACTAAATAAATTTCTTAAGAGAAAAAATAGATATTATTATAAATAAATAAATAAAAATAAAGAAAAAACATAGCAATTTAGCTGATTTTTTCATGTAAATCACCAAAAATGGTGATTTTTTGAAATGATTGTATGGGGAACCTCCCAGGGGAGTTCCAGAGGGTGTGCCACTGGCATGGGTGGATCGGCCGTCCAAAGTTAGTGGGGGTCGGTCATACATTTGGACTCGATTGGAACACTCTAAATGGGTCAAAGTGGGATTTTTCAAAATTTGCCCCTACCAAAAAGTTCGACCCAAATTGGGGGACATCAAAATTCGTTCTAGAGGTATGGTTCCTTCGGCAAAGTATCTTATTTTGATCCCTAGAATATGATTTTCATAGAGCAATGGGCAATTTTTAAATCGACCCGCCCTAGTGCGCATATGTATGTTTGTATGCTTGTGCATTATTGTAGTTACGAGTATACTTCTTTTTCTTTCGTTTGTCTTTAATTTTTACGAATTCTCAACTATTTTGTGTGTCTTTTGGTTGAGCGGCTGCGTTAGCCGTCGAAAAGTTAAGACTTCACAGGATCATTTCTGTAGACAGTGTTCATTTACTAATTAATTCGTGTTCTATATAATATTGACGTACTATTTGTAGTATTAGTACACGGTAAATAGTGATTTAAATAAACAATAAAATAAGTGACACGTGATAATACGCAGATTCCAGGTTATGTGATGGTAAGTTTCTCTTGAATATTTCAATTGTCCGTAATAGATGCACCTTGTGCATTAAACTTGTGCTCTTGAAACTAATATCAATTGGATTGGCAAAAATTTTAATGTTTTGATTTTAAATTGATTTTACAGCGGAAAAAGACAGTGCAGCCCGTGTTTCAAGAGGAGAGAAAACAGCACAATATTATCGTGAATACCGAGCACAAAAGAAAGCAGAGCGGGAAAAGGAGAAATTGGAAATAATAGCTGGTAGTCATTCGAGGAAGAGGAAAACAGCTGCGGAATATCAGAGAGCGCGTAAAAAAGATTCCAAGTCTGCTGTTCCATCAATCTCTGCGGGAGCATCTATAACTACTGATCAATCAACGATCGTCAATTCACCGATAACTGCTGGGCCTTCAACGCGTGTTGATGGATTACAAAAGAGAGATGGTTACGCTGCATATTCCCTTCCGCAACGAAAAGACAGAACTACTTTCCGAGTCGAAATTCCTTCATTTAGACTTTGCTTTATAAAACTTGCATAATAAATTTATAAAATGCGAATTTAAGTTTTCTAGTTTTCTTTCATACGAAATGATATGCATTTCTGAATATCACTAAGAAGTATAACTTCTTCCGCGCGTAGGGACTCCACGCACCTTTATTTGGCAGGTGAACTCTTCTCATTCCGTCTGAATGTTTCAAATTAAATTTTGATTAATCGGAGAAAACTATTGTTTTCCATTGATTCACTGACCAGTTGATGTGCTCCCGAGCAACTTGTAATCGGTTTTGTAATTTAAAGCTTTAACCACGCTCGCTACCGACTTATTTGGAAACTTTTTAATTCTCTAAGTATTTTTGATAATCCATTCTTGTAGGCTTTAAAATTAATTGCTTTAATTGAATTAAATTTTTGTTTCCAGCCATAGCCACCTTTTGTTATTAATTTCTTCGTAATTAGTACAATTCAAATCGCGTCACGACTTTTTATGTAAAGACACTTCGTTAAACTATAGTGTATGTCAATATGTGACTCCTCCACACCTAGATTCAATGGTCTCCATTGAATGCTGCCAAGTTTTCTTATTATTACTAGTGATTATAAAACTTATTTATGATTATAAAAGTATAGTTATAGTTTTGAGCTTGACATTGGACTTATAATTTTTCTTGTGTTCTCCTCATTTGAAAGAGGTTGAATTTGTAGCTCTACATTTAAATTCGTATTTTTATTTCTCTTATATATTATAAATTTTACCAATATTCCAATTGCTATTAATAATATTATTAGTATGCTTATGCCATAATTTACACTCTTTTGTATTTTTAATTTTTCTAACTTGTTAATATTTTTCCTTGATTTATTATTATCTCTGAGAAATGTATTACTTTTTTAAACTGTAATACATCAGTTTCTTTTTCAGGGACAATATATCTTCCTTCTACAATAACTTTTTGGTTTTGGAATGATTTATTTTTTATCTCGACTTTACAATTATAAAAATTTATTAATGCATTTCCTTCGAGTACAATTTCTCTATTGTCACAGTTTTGTTTCATTTCCATTTTATATGCATTTTTAATCAGGATAATGTCGTCTTCGATATCTTCGATCGTTGTGTAATTGTTATATTCGTATTTACATTGTTAAAACGAACAGATGTTAATTTCTTTTAAGTTTTTGAAATGTGATCCTTCTGTATATTTATAAATTTTTTTTTCTATTGTAATTGCATATTTCTGTTCTCCTATCATTTCAAAATGTTGCCTATTAGGTAATGGCGTTATTAGCATTAGATCTGATTTAACGTGTGTAATTGGTATTTTTATAGCTAAAAGTAATGCGTCGTCTTTATATGAAAAGAGTCCTGTCTTTACGTGTTTTAATTTAAAAATGTCAATATTGAATATTTCAATTTCTTCTGTTGATAATATACTAGGGTGTAGTCTATTATGCTTTGGTGAAGCTATGTTTTCCCAAATTTGTTCAACTTTACTTTCTAAGTGTTTAAGTTTAAGCATCTGATCGGTATAAAGCATGTGTTTTATAATTTTTTCGTTTGATTTATTTGTAGAAGTCCATAGATTGCCGTTATTATCGTTAAAGGTATCGTAATTTTCGCCATATTAATCCTGAAATTTAAATTTTCGTTTAACTTGAGTTTTGTATGTTTTTTTAAACTTTGAATTTTTAGATATTAAATGATTTCCCTCTTCTTTAAAGTTGTCTACTCCCTTGTATCTTGGTTGTGTTTTGTTAACTCTATAATTCTTTATATATTTATTTTGAAAATCTTATATGTATACCCTGTTTTCTTTTTTATTGATATTATTTATTATATTTTCTTTTTGCTTTTGTAATTTTTCTGCGAGTTTGTTTAGTTCTTGTTCGGAAAGTAAGTTAGGTATTTATGAAATCAATTGGCCTCTTTTTTGTCGTAGAATGTATGGTATTATTATAAGCAGTTATTGCTTTGAATACTTTCTCTTTCAAATTGTCGTTGTTATTTGCATCAGCATTAAAAAGTCTTAAGTGTTCATTCAAAGTTAAGTGTAATCTTTCACCATCTGCATTTCCTGTTTTATTATAAGTGGTC
This sequence comes from Bactrocera zonata, assembly GCA_037783105.1. Lineage (NCBI taxonomy): Eukaryota > Metazoa > Arthropoda > Insecta > Diptera > Tephritidae > Bactrocera > Bactrocera zonata. The sequence continues at coordinate 302,072 of JBAWJQ010003510.1, read as the reverse complement.
GTTAGGTGTAGGTTTATTTTATTGTCTTTTAAGAATTGTTTTATTGGATCTGTATCTAATTCATCGTCTGTTACTAAAGTTTCCGGTTTGTCTAAATATTGAATTCTTTCCTTTATGGCATTTACAATTGATATCCCAGTTCTGTCCTTTAATGATTTGGCTGTTGCATATTTTGTTAATTTGTCGATGCTTGTAAGGTACATTATGCCTCTTTGTGGGTACCAAATATCAAAATGAACAATTTCATTATAGGAGTTTATTTAGGAGTTTCCGTAATATTTAAACTATGTTTGATAGGGTTTCTCGCGAACTTCGCCTAATTGCATATTTCACAATTATTTGTGTATTTCTGTATTTCTTTTTGTAATTTGGGGTAGTAGTGTGTCTTTTTTATTTCCTCAAATATTTCATTTATTCCCCTGTTATTGGAACGAAGTTCCTTACGGCAGGCTTGCAGAAGAAGGGATTTTGCTGCGGGAGCTAACTGAAAAAAAAGTGATAGTAAAAACCGTAAGAAATATCCGTAAGAAATAACCCGTATCATCGCTAGTTATAGCCTACTTTTAGGTCTTGCTCTATTATAGCTCTATTATGTCATTTGTAATAACAATTGATAATTTAAAACAAAAAAATATTTACCAATTTTTACTTATTTTTTGCATAAAAAAATTTCACTTTGAACAAAATATTAAAATTTCATTGAAGTGAAAGGTATTAGTATGGCCACAACGATATTGTGTACATGCAAAATGGACAGCTGTGTTGTCTTGTGTACATGCCGGCCATGCTGCTCTAAATACATACGTTTATGGGGAGTTGAATTGTTGCATATTTTTTGGCGCAGGCTTTGAGGAAATAACCCGTGAGAAAAAGACTGTAAGATCGCTAGTTATAGCCTACTTTTAGGTCTTGCAAAATAATTAGGCATGAAAATCTGTAACATTATTGTGTATACAAATTAGTTTTGAGTGAAGTGCGGAACACAGAGCGCAACAGACTGCAAACTACATCTGCCAAATATTAAAATACAGACGTTCTTATGGACACTGTTATTTTGACAGCTGCACGATAGAAAGAGGAGGTAGAGTGGTGATGTCACCTAATATGTAAAATGTAAAATTATTCACAGGTCTAACAAACTTGACGTTATTTTACAAATAAAAGAATAAAATAACTCTATTTTAGCTCTATTATATCATTTGTAATAACAATTGATAATTTAAAGCAAAAAAAATTTACCAATTTTTACTTATTTTTTGCATAAAAAAAATTTCACTTTGAACAAAATATTAAAATTTCATTGAAGTGAAAGGTATTAGTATGGCCACAACGATATTGTGTACATGCAAAATGGACAGCTGTGTTGTCTTGTGTACATGCCGGCCATGCTGCACTAAATACGTTTATGGGGAGTTGAATTGTTGCATATTTTTTGGCGCAGGCTTTGAGGAAATAACCCGTAAGAAAAAGACTGTAAGATCGCTAGTTATAGCCTACCTTTAGGTTTTGCAAAATAATTAGGCATGAAAATCTGTAACATTATTGTGTATGCAAATTAGTTTTGAGTGAAGTGCGGAACACATTGAGCGCGACAGACTGCAAACTATATCTGCCAAATATTAAAATACAGACGTTCTTATGGATACTGTTATTTTGACAGTTGTACGACTACACGACTGCAGGCGGACAGTTGTCGTTCCCGCTAACTTGAATATTTTCTATATTTGCCAACGGCAGGAGGACGACAGTAGAGTTGACAGTAGAATGGAAGATAGAAAGAGGAGTTAGAGTGGTGATGTCACTAATATGTAAAATGTAAAATTATTCACAGGTCTAACAAACTTGACGTTATTTTACAAATAAAAGCATAAAATAGCTCTATTATATCATTTGTAATACCAATTGATAGTTTAAAACAAAAAAATATTTACCAATTTTTATTTAGATATAATTTGAATTATTTTTTTATTTTACGTAATTCATTATTTCTTAAAATACTAAATTTTCTTAATACTTATCTGTACTTAAATAACAATTAATCAGGGAAATTTGAGAGAAAAATCAGGACAACCTACATAAAATAAAATTAAGCACAATTTTTTTTTGCAAATTGTATCGATTCTACATTATCCGAAGGAACTTCGTCCCTGCCTGGTGTCCCACGACAGCGCATTTCTTGTTATTTTCCAGATGTTTCTTTTCTATCAATGTTAAGAGTTCTCCTTTGTCTGTTACATCTTTTAAAAATATGTTTGATTTCATTATTTTTAGATTTGAAGTATTTGCGAAAAATTTTATATATAACTCTTGAATTTGTAAAAATAATTTGTCATCTGGGCAGTAAATTACGATTAATCCTTTTTCCGGTAGGTTCTCTTGCATTATTTTTAAAATGTTTCTTTTTTATTAATTTCCTTTGCGCTCTTTGAATTATAAAGTGATTTTTACATATATTGATTGCATTTTCTGTCATTTTTATGAAGTATGTACTCTCCGTTTCTGCACTATGTACAGTATCTACGTCGTCATCATTGAATATTTCATTTAAATACAATTCTACCATATTATTATTTTCATAATTTAGTCTGCTTAGACCATCTGCAATTACATTTTCTTTGCCTTTAATGTATAAAATATCGAAATCAAATTCATTGAGTTTAATTTTCCACCTTTGTAATTTTGAATTAGGTTCCTTTATATTATTTAACCAAACCAATGGACGATGGTCCGTTTAAATGGTGAATCTGCGACCAAAAAGATATGGGCGAAAATATTTAGTGGCCCACACTATGGCTAACAACTCGTATACGCACCGGTCTTTATTTGGTCGAGTAGTTGTGGCTTTAGAGAAGTGCTCACAATACTGAACTCTAATAGTTTTGTTTGTTATTGGAAGTTTCCTTAACTTTTGCAATTTCCTTAATTGTGAATTAAGGTACTTGTCCCCAATTTGAGTTGGTATGATGGAAACTGGTTCTGCAACTAGTCCACTTTGTGTTTCGCAGTGCAGCGTTTGAGATTTTTGTGCCTTTGAGCAACATGGTGTCTCTTGGCAATTTTTAGTATTTTGGCTTTCGGGACTTGCTTTTGTAATTAAACCCGTGGTTATTTTTGTATATGCGCTCCTTTGAAGTGAGGTGGGATATGTGCTGTAATGAAGCATTGTATGATGTCTTTTGTGACAATGGAAGCAATTAAATTTGCTTTTGCAATTTTTATAAGTATGTATGCGCATGTGACAGACAATTTGTGCAAAGTCTTTTTGACCTTACAAAATCATTTCGTTCGTTAACTGTTAAGTTTTTAAACCTCTCGCAAGATGTAAGTTTATGCTCTCTTTTACATAGTTCGCATGACGTATGTTTTCTCTGGTCGGATGTGAACGGTTGTATTTTGTTAAAAATTCTATTTGATTTGTCTCTGCTTCAACCTTGGGGTCTATTGAAGCTTCCATTTTGATCGTGTTTAATGTTCTTATTTCTGACTAGTTTTTCTTCTAACCTTTCCGCAATTTCATATTGGGTGGTGAGAAAATCTTTCATTTGTTGCCACGTTGGGCACTTTTTTCGTGATGAGAGTGATTGCTCCCATAAAAATAACGACTTTTCTGGTAATGCGGCGATGTAAATGTTTACCAGAATTGGGTCCCAGCTATCTTTGGGGATATTTAGTGTCGATTGGACCGACAAACAATTTGAAACAGTGGATTCTAGTTTGATGAATTCTACACTTGTTTCTTTCTTAATTTTTGGCAAGTTCATTAGTGTCGTTACTTGTTTATCGACCAGTATTCTTTCATTTTCGTATCTTGCTTTTAGAGCTTCCCAAGCCAAAATGAAATTATCGTCATTAAGAGCGAACTGTTTATTATACCTGCTTGACCCTTAGTTTTGTATCTGAGGTGATACAATTTTTGCGCTTTTGAAAGTTGCGGATGGTTGATGTAAACTTCTGTAAACATGTCCCGGAAGGACGGCCATTCTTCATAACCTCCATATAATGTTTCTGTGTTACATGCTGGCACCTCGAGATGGATGCCTAAACTTGTCTCTTGATATTGTTGACTTTGTGGCAGCTCCACTCTCCGATGTGGAGTAAGTGCAATTGCTTTTATTAGCTATAATTGATCGGAGATCATAGCTTTCCTTTCCTCAGATTGGTCTAAGCAGCTTTCGTAAATATCGTAAGCTGATGATTTAAAATTTTGAGGTAGATCTGAATCGTCAGACTCTACTAAGGCGTCATGAGCCGCTTGGAGTCGTATCCAAAAATTGTTGAGATTTATAATTTTGATTTCTAGTAAGGATTCCGAGTTTTCGTGAATCGGTGAAGAGGCAAATCTAGTGCAGTTTCTTGTTAAACTGTCACTTTCTGAAATAAATTTAGCAACCTGTTTTGGGCGTGTAGCTCCTGCAGGTGTATTTTGACTTGTATCGTTATTAACCATTTTTGTTATATTGTGTATTTGTATACTAAAATACTGTTAAAGATTTTCTCAGTGTAAAATGATTTATGGTATTCAAATAGAAGCGATAAAGTGTAAAAATTGAATACTCTTTTGAAGAGTTTTTTTTTATTAGATTATATCTGTAAAAAACGTATTTTTAATTAATATCGTTTTTTATTAATGTTATTGCAATAATATTTTTATTTATATTTTATTTTGAATTGTTAGTGACTATTAAACCGCGTTTTTTATATATTAAAATATTTGATGTCGAATATTTTGTATTTAGGTACATCCTAATAATCGGACTTGTATATACATACATACATATTATATATACGTACGTATGTACTTATAGTTTGTGCAATTGAGAGCTGGTTGAAGAGATCAATATGCTTTGTACATACGTATGCACGAATTGTTTTTGCTAATGCATGTGGGCAAAGAATATGATGTAATGTTCTTTTTTTTTTTGTTTTTTGTTTTTCTTCCATTCCTGCTTGTTTTTGTTTGACAAAGAACAAGTGGTATTGCAGAATAGATGCTAATATGGACTTTAACAAGATGTGTATGTTTAAATGCACATCTGTATCAGCGAACGGCTTCCGTTGAGCGCAAAAATGTTTATGCACGAACAATACCCGAACTATCAGCCCATTCGGCTCAAGTGCTCAAAATGGCATTCGTGAATGTTTTCACTACTAAGCTAAATTCAGCTCAATTGTGGTAAATTCGTTTGCTTGCTGCATTTATTCACGCTCCTGTTGAATCAGCTCTACTCAGGCGTTCGCTCATTCGGCTCACCAATGATCGTGTTGAATGAAAACAAAAACACAAAAAAGCAAACTCAACGCCTATGAGCAAACTCAATGGGTATGAGCAAACTCAACGCATATGAATAAACTCACTGTGCTTGAATAAATGCGGAACCAGCAGCGCTACTACAACTCTAATGACTGTGAAGGAAATGAAGCAGAAATAAATCAAGATATATAATTTCACAACAAACATATACATATGTCTTCTTCTTTACTGGCGTAGACACCGCTTACGCGATTATAGCCGAGTCAACAACAGCGCGCCAGTCGTTTCTTCTCTTCGCTACGCATATACATATGTAGGTGTATTTATTTTCATAATAATGGCAATGGTAATGGAAAAATAACATAATCACATTGCAATCCTCAATAACCCAGGCCACACAAGCGTCCATAGCACAGTTTTTAGCAGCGTAGTCTCCTTAAGCGATTTGCAGCACTTATGTCGGTTTAAATTTGAAGAATTTTTTGACAAATATTTTAAAATATTGTTACAGGATTGGCAGTATATAAATCCATTCAAAATAGTGCCATCCTCTTTAATAATTTCAGATAATATATTCCAAACATGGCACCTTCCCTTATGTCGGGCTGACAATGTGTAGGCGTTTGTACGTATTTTTTCTAAAATATTGGGATGACAAATACAGACTAAAATATTAGTTGTGTACCAAATTCTTAGTGCAATGCATGTGACGCATAAGCTGATCGCGAACAAAGCAAAGAAAAACAATGCACATACCAGAGAACTGCAAAACTCACTTTTTCCCTGAATCAGCTCATAAACAAAAGTTTCTGTTCAACTCCAATCACTGAGCAAAGGTGAGCTAAACATTTCGTGAAGTGAGCAAAGCATTTCGGACCGAAGGCTCACATTGTACGCGAATGAGCGGTTCGGCAACATAAGCTGATTTTTACTCAACGCTGTGTTTCGCTCAGTGATTGGAATTGAATAGAATGTATGAGCTGATTGAAGGAAAAAGTGAGTTTTGCAGTTCTCTGATCTGTATATGTACGTATGTTGGAATGTATATCTGATTTTTAATTTTGCATACGTTTCAATAAATGTATTTTGTAAAAGTCAATTTTACTTTGCCTTACCGTTTAGTTTTTTACGGGAAATTAAGATAAACTTTTTCTTTGATAAATTTATTAAAATTTTAATTTAATAATTTAGCTTGTGGTACCCAGTATAGGGTATAAAATTACGGGCAGAATCTATGCCGTATGATTATATACATATGTATGTATCAGAGAGCTGCAACGAGTATGATAAAATCAGAACAAACAGTCGTACCAAAAACACAATCAAATAAATTCAGTTCAGCATATAACGGGTGATTTTTTTGAGGTTAGGATTTTCATGCAGTAGTATTTGACAGATCACGTGGGATGTCAGACATGGTGTCAAAGAGAAAGATGCTCAGTATGCTTTGACATTTCATCATGAATAGACTTACTAACGAGCAACGCTTGCAAATCATTGAATTTTATTACCAAAATCAGTGTTCGGTTCGAAATGTGTTTCGCGTCCGTGTCCGATGAGCGATGAGGCTCATTTCTGGTTGAATGGCTACGTAAATAAGCAAAATTGCCGCATTTGGGGTGAAGAGCAACCAGAAGCCGTTCAAGAACTGCCCATGCATCCCGAAAAATGCACTGTTTGGTGTGGTTTGTACGCTGGTGGAATCATTGGACCGTATTTTTTCAAAGATGCTGTTGGACGCAACGTTACGGTGAATGGCGATCGCTATCGTTCGATGCTAACAAACTTTTTGTTGCCAAAAATGGAAGAACTGAACTTGGTTGACATGTGGTTTCAACAAGATGGCGCTACATGCCACACAGCTCGCGATTCTATGGCCATTTTGAGGGAAAACTTCGGACAACAATTCATCTCAAGAAATGGACCCGTAAGTTGGCCACCAAGATCATGCGATTTAACGCCTTTAGACTATTTTTTGTGGGGCTACGTCAAGTCTAAAGTCTACAGAAATAAGCCAGCAACTATTCCAGCTTTGGAAGACAACATTTCCGAAGAAATTCGGGCTATTCCGGCCGAAATGCTCGAAAAAGTTGCCCAAAATTGGACTTTCCGAATGGACCACCTAAGACGCAGCCGCGGTCAACATTTAAATGAAATTATCTTCAAAAAGTAAATGTCATGAACCAATCTAACGTTTCAAATAAAGAACCGATGAGATTTTGCAAATTTTATGCGTTTTTTTTTTTAAAAAAGTTATCAAGCTCTTAAAAAATCACCCTATATAACATTGTTAATCAATTCGTGTATCTGCCAGCGTCAACTGACCTGATGCAACACGAACAATCTATTCTTCGGCAATCACGATGGTGTAAACGTATGGTTGGCTTCGGTTTCAATCGTATCATGTCAGTTCATAGCGTTGCGACGATTGTTTGAAGTGATGTGAAACTTTGGGTAAACTATAAGTAAATCTTTGGGTAAATCTATAAGTATAGCAAACAACAACAATTTTCTGCTGGACTGATTTGAATCATGTGTGGCAAAAAATGTATTAGCTTTGAGTATGTCCGCATGTTACAAATTTTCGATGCGTAAACAATGGAAATACCATCGAATACGTATATACATACATATATACATATATTTCTTGTATGTATGTACTTGATGGATTTTCCGTTATACATATTACATATGTATAAGTGAAGCATAAGTATGCATCACTTCGGGTATTTTCTGCTGAAACGAACGTTCATAAACAAATCAGGTATAAGCCGATCGCTAGTGACACAAAGTTGTTCTCTATCGCTGATTTGAAGTAAACAGTTCGATTCGTGTACATGAACTGAATTGGCAGAATCAGACAGAGTAACGGATCAGTACTTAAGTATAAACAAAAATTTGTTAGTCGTTGCAGTTCTCTGGTAAGTATGTATATGTAAGTTCGCACTAGAACGAGAACGCGAAAGCGTAGTGGGTAACATGCAGGTATGCTCCCGTATGAACTTTGTATATATGTATGTTTATCAATTTGAAAATACATATATCTAGGATGTATATTGAAATTATGTATAAAGAGGAAATAAATTTGTATGTATGTATGTTTTTTTTTCTCTTTTTGTTTTATGTTTATGCCTTGCCTTACTTAGTTTATGCAATTCTGCTTACTGTTTTGTTTAAACATAAGGGGTATTGCCGGAAAATATTGCAAGTAAATTTGAATTTTTGTTTGTTTGCGTGTTTGAATACCCGAAGGAAAGACAAGGAAAACAAAACCACATACATATGTTCTAACGAAAATAAGTGACTTTCATCTGACCTTGAAAAGACAAAATTCATATTTTCACATTCATTTGAACTTGAAAAAAAGGGGAATAGAGCAATACCATATTTAGTATACAGAAAAGAATCATTTCATCTTGAGAGACAACAAAAAAAAAAAATATACATAATCATCGTTTGCATTGTAAATTTTTCAACATCAGCAAAGCGAGAGAATCTACAACAACAACAACAACAACAACACAAGAGCAGTTTACACAAATTGTAGTGGAAACAGAACCTTTTTGACAAAAACAAAACAATGGCGTTGACACTAGCTGAATGTTTACGAGAAGCGAGGAGCTTACCGCCGTTTACTGGAAGTAGTGAGTACTCACTTAGTAATTATTTTCGAGACGTCTCAATCGTACTCCAATTGACTCCAATTGAGCACTTTGCAAGGAGTTCTTAGCAACCGTTTACAGGAAAACGCATTAAGAGCAGTTGAGACATTAATTAATCCTACCTGGGATGATATTGTGAGTAAACTTAAAGAAGAATTTGGAATAAAGAGAACGTTTTTTTAATTTAAGAATAGATGCTCTTAATATCGAAGCCATAAACAGTGAAGAGTTACATTGTAAGTTAAGAATGATATTAAGCCAAATGAACACGAAATACTCTTTAGAACCTAACGAAATGTACACTCCCTTAAATAACGAAAAATTAATTTTTGATGTTTATGCCAATTATTTACCAGTACATATTAAATCTCTTTTACTGCAAAATAATATAAGCTCGATAAATACAGCTTATACGTTTTATTTACAAAATAATTTATTGAAAGATATCCAATTAGTAAATTATAAACATGCAAATAGCTTTCCATATAATAATTTGCAAAATAATAATAACTATTCAAGCAGCAAAAATAATTCCCATAACATTCGAAATAGACGTAACTATTCAAATGGTATGAATGTTCAGCGGTATCAAAATTCTAACAACTTGCCTAATTTGGGTAGCCAATATAATAACTTTAATAATCCCAGAGCAAATTGTTCGAATTTTCAAAGCCAAAATAATACTTACCCTAATAGTTTCAATACAAATTTCGGAAATTTTCATAACCAAAATTTTAATCTATACCCACAAAGTAATAATTATAGTTTCCGCAATACTAGTCACTTCCAACCAAATCCTCAGCAGTCTAACAATAACAGCCGAAATAAAAATTTGGAGTCAATGGAAATAGATGCTATAAATTATACAGAAAATTTTCCTGTTCAGCCTCGAAATTATCATTACCCATAATTACACTAACCATAAATAATACTAAAACAAGGTGCCTAATCGATAGTGGCGCTGCTACAACCTTAGGGGATTACACATTCTTTTCAAAACTAGGAAAATCAAAAAAATTAATAAAACCAATTTTGTTGCATACCCTAGTTGGCGATAATATATTTAATAAAAGAAGAAGTCATTGTTGATGTGCCAAGTGAATTTAAAGAAAAAAATAGTACTATGTCCGTTAAGTTAGTGAATTTTATCGATAAAAAGTTTGATTGCATAATAGAAATAAATATTTTACGCCCTTACGGTGCAATAATAGACTTTCAGAATAATAATCTTATAATTAATAACAATAAAATAAATTTTAATAATAATAACTTTAATATATCCTATGAGAAAATAAACTATTTAGAAAAGTTTGAGCTGGATAAATTTAAAGAGCTAATACCAACAACTTTAAATAACGAAGAAAATAAATTATTAGAAAATTTCCTACATAAAAATAAAAAGACATTTTACATTAAAGGGCAAAACTTAACAATAACCACTTGTGTAAAACATAAAATCATAACTAATTCTAATAAAATAATTTATTGCAAAAATTACCAACGTCCACAGATCCTAGAGAATGAAATAGAAAAGCAAATAAATGAAATGTTGAAAGAAAATATAATACGCCCTAGTAAATCCCCTTACAATTCCCCATTGTGGATAGTAAAAAAAAATCAGATAATTCCAATGAAAAAAATGGCGATTAGTAATAGATTTTAGGAGATTAAATGAGATTACGGTAGACGACAAATTTCCCATACCGAACATAGAGTCACTATTTGATAAGTTAGGTAAGGCGCAGTATTTTTCTTCATTGGACTTGGCGAAGGGCCTTCATCAAGTATTAATGGATGATAGCGATATTGAAAAAACTGCCTTTTCGACTCCTATGGGGCATTTTGAGTTCATTCGAATGCCATTCGGTCTCAAGAATGCGCCTGCCACATTCCAGCGAATGCTGAACTATATTTTGTCGGATTATATTAATAAAATCTGTATTATTTATATGGACGGCATATTAGTATTTTCGACATCTTTAACCGAACATTTAGAAAGCTTACAAAAAATATTTAATAAACTAAATGAATTTAACCTAAAAGTACAAATTGATAAGTGTAAATTTTTATCTAAAGAAACAAGTTTCCTTTGTCATATTATAACAAATGCGGGAATAAAATCAAACCCCGCAAAAATAAGTATTATAAAAAATTTGGAACAACCAAAAACAGTTAAAGATATTAAATCTTTTCTGGGCCTAACCGGCTATTGCCGCAAATTCATTAAAAACTATTCTTTAGTAGCTAATCCTATAATTAAATATTTGAAGAAAAACAGTAAAATTGATGTTAACGACTAATCATACATTGAGTTTTTCGAAAAGTTAAAGAATATTTTAGTAAATCCGCCATTATTGCGCTATCCCGATTTTAGTAAAAAGTTCGTATTAACTACTGATGCTAGTAACGTAGCCATTGGCGCAGTATTAAGCCAAGAAGGAAAACCGATAAGTTGTGCCAGTAGGACTCTGAATGGGCACGAACAAAAATACTCAACGTTAGAGAAGGAGCTGTTAGCCATTGTGTGGTCAGTAAAATATTGTTGTCCATACCTTTACGGTCGAAAGTTCCTAGTCCAAACTGATCACCAGCCCCTGAAATGGCTTTATTTGCTTAAGGACCCAAATTCGCGAATCATCAGGTGGAAAATTTTACTAGACGGGTTTTACTTTGATATCGAATACATAAAAGGCAAGGAGAATAACGTGGCGGACTTTTTGAGCAGAGTGCAGCTGACTCAACCGCCTTTAGCTGAAGTTCATAGTGTGGAGGAAAGTTTAAATAATAAATTGTTCATAATAAATAAAATCGTCAACAAATACAGAACGCAAATTAGATTAGTAAAAAATAAACATACGTAAATAGAAACACTTCTCAAAAAATATAAAATATTATACGTGTCTGAAAATGATTTAAATAATACACATTGTTCAGACGAGAGTTAAAAAATGGAAAAGTTGGTATATACTCGGAACTCGAAGATAATAAATACAATATAATTCAAAATAAATTAACACAATTATTTTCTAACAATAATAAAATAAACTTTATAAAATGTACTAAAATTGCACGTGATGTTGCATCCGAGGAATCTTTGTTGAGTATCATTGATGAATTTCAACATACTATAACACCAGAAAAACCTAATCAAATAATACATATAGACATTTTTCAAAAAAAAACTTCATTTTTAACAACAATCGATAAATTCACTAAGTTGGGGACAGCACATAAATTAAACGATAAAAATATGGTAACAGTAAAAACTAAAATTGAAGAGCGAATCGCGTTCTTAGGAAAACCTGATAAAATTGTTTTGGATAATGAATTTAATAATGCGCTTATAAAATTATTCTGTCAAGAAAATAATATAGAAACCCATTTTGCAACACCGAACTCTCACACCGGGAATTCGGATGTGGAAAGAATGCATTCGACTCTTTTAAAACACATAAGAATACTAAAAAACGCTGAAAAGATTAATGACTCTGGAAATCGGTACTAAGAGCAATAAACTTTTATAACAACACAATTCATAGTACAACTAAACTTAAGCCAATAGATTTCATAAATAAAATAAACATAGATTTAAATGAAGTTAAAGATAGATCTGAAACAAATAAAAAGAAAGCCATTGACAGGTAAAACATTATAAGAGAAAATGTAACGCTTAATTTACGAAATCAAAATCTATATATTAAAAATCCTGCTGCAGGCAGACAAAAAACTGCTAAAAGGTTTAACAGATACCACTACAGCAATCCCAATAAAGTAGATACTGCACAGTTCAGAAGGCCATTAAAGCCTATAAACTGAATTGAAACATAAAAAAAAAAAATGTTTATAAATAGAAAACTATGTATGTATACCATATTTTTTAGAGGTATATGATTTAGAAATTTAGAAATAACAAATATAAGTAGGTACCCATAATTTACAATGTAATTAAAATGTTAAATTAAATTCTGTAAAATGATATATATGTAAATCTCTTTTTTTTATTTTCAAATGTATAATAGTAAACTTAAATTTTATGTCTACCTTTTCAAATATATTTTTACCGAGTTCGATGGGACTCGAATTTAATATGGGAGGGCGAGTTATATGTAAATATGTCAAACTCTTTCTTTTCTCGCTCTCACTCTCGAATAAGATTTACTGTTCATTTTAAATACTTAGTTTTTTAAGTTTAAAATCAACGTTGTTAACAGATTTTTGATAATCGTTAAGTTAGTTGAAGAGTAATGATCAAACAATAAAGATTCATATATTTGTATTTTCAACCGCAACATTCAGTATTTAATTCAGCTGAATATTTCTTATGTATGTATTTTTGTACGTGTTTTGTCGCCAATTATCTTTCTTTTCCAGCTGCTTATGGGCTTCTCGAGTTTTGTCCCTCTTTCTGTGCTCCAGCTACTTCCTTGCGATGTTGTTTCATTTGTAGTATACATATTTGTTTTAATTGTTCGCGCCCGTTTGTTCCGTTTTTGTTTAGGTGCTTTTACATCGCGCACGATTTATGATTTGTTGTTTTGTATGTTGTTTTTAGATTTCACGCTCGTTAGGTTTAATTTGTTAATACTATTTTGTTGCTTTTTGACACGTACTTTTAACATATGGGTAAACATATGTTTGAAGTGATTTGTTTTTGTTGGAATACCCCTATTCCTTTCTTCAAAAACAACATTGACCAACACTTATTCAAGCATTTAAGTGTTGCATGAAATGTATACATCGGTTTCTTGTTGGAGGTAACTGCTCATCATAAAACGGCATAATTGCTCAAACCGATGCAGTAACATCACTGCTATGTATAATGTTCGTTGTGTGAAAAAGATCCTTGGATTTTAAATCCAAAACTTTCCGTGCCTAGTGACGCTGATTGTCTACGCATTTCCAATCCTGGGTATCTATTCGTGTCACCACCAAATTTAAGTTCTCTTCCACCACCATAATTAGCGTTCAAATCAATTGAAATATTCTCTTCTTCTTCGGTAAATTACCGTAGGTTGCCCAAATAAATCGCCAATTCTTAACTCATTTCAAAAAAATTATATTTGTTATAACTAAAAATGAACTGTTCACTTGAAAATTTTGCGTGAAACCAATTGCACAATAATCACCAAAAATGTTAGAAAATTACGCTTCTTTATACAAAATATATAAAGAAGTGTTATGACCACTGAGTGCCCCAAAGTCAAGTATAGCGTACTCACCATATAAAACGCCGTTACTTCTTATTATAAGAGTTACATACCCAAAATTTTGTCAACTTATAACTAAAATTATAGTTTTTCATTATGCTGAAAATAAATCAAATTGGACTACCCATACTTCAGTAATTACAAATCAAAAATGTGTATGTGAGTGGCCAACTCACGGTTCTAAGGTTTAATACTTACTTTTAAAAAATTTGTCAAGAACTATTTTGTAGTGACAGCAAATGTTTTGTTTCGCAATGAATGAAGTTAACTTTTGAGGCAACAACGCAATCAAAACAGCTGAATGATGCTAACGAATAATCTGTTAATTTTACAAAAACAAAACCCACGTAAAAAACTGCAGAGTAACGACTAACGAATAAATAAAGCTGGTCTGAATACCTCTAGTGTTTGTTTGGCTTTTGCTAAAGTGAGCGACTCTCACGGACTTCGCATATTTTGATATTTTCTTGAATATCGGAGAGTTTGTGCAATAAGGGACAAATGTCAAAATCTATGTCGTCGAGTTCTTGTGTGAGGTTTCATCTGATGTCGCTTTCTTTGTGCAGGATGGGCGTGCTGTTAACGTCGTTAAGTAAAGTGAGAGAAACGCCTTGCCGTAAACGCAAGACGTTTTTGTTGAACTTATCTTGACAACCGTCATGTTTTACGGAGGCCTGCATGCTCGATATATGAAAAATATGTCACAAAGCACCCCACGCTTTTGTCACAATAATGCAGGAATTTTTTCTTCATTATTATTGTTAGTTTATACAAAGAATTATTTTTCATTTTTTAGTTTGATATGTTTTAAAAGCGTGTGTTTTAGTTTTTTTAAACTATATTTATTTTTGATTTTTTAGTTTGATGTGAGAAACCCCAAACTTGTTAAAATATGAACTATGACATGTAGTATTGGTTAAGTAAATCGATAATTAGGCAGCATTTAATATCTACTCGTAACCTTTCATGATTAATTGTTACATTATTTGCGACCAAGTTCTATTGACGACTTTATGAATTATTACTTCTTAATCGAATCATTTCTTTTAAAGCTTCACTGTTACATGGGGTTTTACCTGTCAACTTTGAACAGTCTAGTTCTTCACATCGAATACCGTCCAAAGATCTACAACGACTAAGTGCTACATAAGCTTGTCCAGCAGCAAACAGTCGAGAGCCCAGAAAAATTACTGCATGTTCTACTGTACAACCTTGCATCTTATGAACGGTCGACGCCCAACTCGGTATGCTATTTAAATGTCACCAAAACTAGTTTTATATAGATGTTGCATACTTTTAAGCGCATCTTTTTGGTGAGCTGCTAAAACTTACAATCGCCTTCCTACAGTGTCGCTCAAGTATTCTAGGTTGTAGTACCACTTAAAAAAGTTACAAACATACATACATACATACAAGTGAAGCTAATAAAAGCGTATTAAAAAGAGGATTTAAGTAAAAAATTTTGTAATTGCGAGAGAAAACACGCCTCATACTATGGGAGTTGCTCTGTATACAAAGATTTAAAAACGAAATTGTCTATCGATATTCATGCACGTCGTAACGTCGTAACCAAATGTTGAATATTCCTCCTAAGGAAAATATTGAAAACCAGTAAATCTCAAAAACAATGGTACACAAGGGAGCTATGCAAACATAGTGAAAGGCAACACTGCACCAGCGCAATTGCCCCAAAATTTACCAAATAAATTCAAGCATTGAAATAACGATTTTCTTACTCAATGTAATTACCCAATTTATGTCTACAATGCAAAATGATTCAAGAGATAATCAAAACCAAATACTGCAAACTTTTTTAAGTAAAAAATTTGCGCATTGAACATTTGTATATGGAATGCGAACGATGTTTTTTTTTTGTTTTTTCTTTTTTTTTTTTAGGTGAGGGGGTGGAAAATGGCCTCCGCATCTTGTTATATTAAAGCATTGTGTGCTCGACAATTTTTCTTGCATTGGTGATCGCTGCCAGTGTAGTCCTCCAGGACTTTCCATTCCTTTATTGAGACTGCCAAGCGTTCTGATGATAGAGTAATGTCTGGTGTAGTCTCCTCGCATCCCGGTCTTCTAAACGTGATTGCGTTTCCCACGCTGAGCACTATTACAATTAGGCGCGCAGCCATTTCTAGAATGCGCTTTCCTCTCAAGTCCGTGTTTGGCATACCCCACTCTACGGCTTTGGAATTTAGGTCTCCGGCGATAATTAGTTGACTTTCTATAGACCTGGCTGTGTCCTCAATATTGTTGAGCTTTTCTTGGAATTCTTGTTTGCTATCGCTTGGCGTCAAGTAGCAGCTAATAACTGTAAAAAAGTCGCATTTGGCCCAAACAAAACCATTGCCATTTCCTTTGTTTACAGTGGTAGCCATATAGCGGCGGTTGAGCTGTTATCTTCCAGCCAGGTACCTCTCTTTTTCTTTTTATATTGCTCGCTTATGATGATTAACTCGTAGGCGTTCTCCATCACCATTTGCGAGAGTAGTGCGTCCGCAGCCTTGCATCTATACATATTGGCCAGTAGGATATTCATTTGTTTTGGTATTTCCTATATACCATACATTTTGCAGAGCCCGGGATATGGTCGAGTATAGCCTCACGCAGAGGCAGCATGAGGGAGGCTTTGTGCACTCTTTCATTTTGTGATCTGGTTGGCCGCATTTTATGCAAGCACCTTTTCCTCTCCTATCGGTCCCTTTGCAGTCCCAGGTTAAGTGCGCTGGTCCAAAGCAGCGAAAGAGTCTTTTTGGGGTTTCTTTCAGTCGCAGCCTGCAGTTTACCCAGCTGATTTTTATGCGTGCCTGTCGCATCAGTATGTCAACCTTGTCCTCATCGAGCGTTATATATGATCTGACCTGCTCTCTTGTGTTAGGTGCTGTTATGCTTATCGTGAAATCTTCGATGGAGTCCTGTAGTACTTTTTTTACAGCCTCTGCTACTTCCCTTTTTGTTGAAAGGGAGTCGAGGTCTCTAATCTCTATTGTGGTTTTTGATTTAAGGTCGGCCACGGTTGCGGATTCTCGGAGAGTCGTCTTGAGTGCCTCGCAGAAACTGGCTTTTGTGGATTGTCCCTTCTCCAGCTCCAGTAGTAAAGCCCCGGCTCATGTTTTGCGGATCCCTTTGATTTTTACCTCTGCTTCTCTTAGGTTAACCTTGCTACGGATATTCTTGAGGACCTCGGTGTAGCTATTTCCTTCTGCTGGCTTAATGATTACGGCCTCCGATTGTCGTTTGGGCCTGCTTTTTGCTCTCTGCTAACGATGTTGGCACAAATAAATTAGAACTTATTAGATTTCTGGATGAAAATAATGTATGTAGATGTAATGCTACTGTCACTTTATTTTTCCTAATACCAAAAACTGTTAACTTGTCACTTACTAAAAAACTAACCATATAGAGCAAAGCCAGTCGGATATTCGAAAATCCTGATATTGGTTACATGATAAGTCAAATTCAAGATCGCCTAAATTTATTTATTTATGACATAATGATACACTGTTATGAGTAAACCATGCTAGCTCATTTTCATTAGGATAATTTACAAACAGACAGAGATATACTGTCATTGAATTTCAATTATATATCTCAGACCATTGACCGATATTCTCTAAAAAAAAAAACAAATTATAGGTACCGGATTCACTCACGTACCTAGGGGCGTGAACAGTTTTTGTTGAATTAGAACAATCTTTAGTCGCTTATTTCACAACGTAACATAAAAATATGAAAAACGCCACGTACCAAATTTAGTCAAAATCGGTCAGTCGGGTCCCGAGATATGGCATTTCACTAAAAAGTGGGCGGGTTACACCGGCTCCCCTAAGGCTTTATCATACCATCCCAGCGAAAAATTTTTACGTTTCTGACGCATTTAGTTATTGATTTATCGCGCTTTTATTAGTTTTTAACAGTACTGTTATATGGGCAGTGAGGTTATCCTCCGATTTTATCCATCACTGTCGGCAGAAATTCTTATAAGATTTGTACTCAGCAAATTTGGTAGCTGTAGCGGTTTAGTAGATATATATATATTTTTTTCAATGTTATTTTATTTATTCGATCTGCTTGTTTTAAGCCTAACAATAAGTTATAAAATCTTAAATCTATTTAAAAACTAAAAAACTCTTTAATACATAGGTACTCGTATATCTCTTCTTTAAAGGCGTGTTTGATCGCAGGAATGTACCAAAGCATTAGCCAAACGGTTTGGATGATATCTGAGTTTAGATATATATTTAATTCTGCTGTCTTCTACTTCTTTTCTTACCATTGAAATACCAAGGTCTTTATGGATATTTTCATTACGCATGTACCATGGTGAACATGTAATTGTTCGAAGCATTTTCGATTAGAACCTTTATATTATGTCTATATTAGTTGCACAGGTCGTACCCGACAATTGAATGCCATACATCCAAATCGGCGTTTTGACCGCATTATTTAAAAGCACTTGGTTGTCTAGGCTAAGTTTGGAGTTTTTATTTAAACGCCAATTTAAATTTGCAGCTCTAATCTTCATACATGTTATTTTACTAGAAATGTGTTTTCTCCACATGAGCCTTCTATCTAGGTGAATACCAACATATGGTACTTCGTTCGCTTGGGGTACTAAAATATGGTTAATTTTTACCTCCAGTTCGCTAGCCACTCTTCGACAGAACTTAAATGCTCCGCTAATATTCGTGATGCCAAAATGTGGCAACTGCTACGGCTTACAATTAGTTATGATGTATAGAGTTGGACATAAAACGCTGCTCTGTGGTACACCAGCTTTTATCTATCTTTCAAAAGATATGAAATCTCTTACTTTCGCTATAAATTGTCTATTATTTAGATAAGACTTCAGTGTTTTATACAATTCTAAAAGTAGAATTTTTTTAATCTTATATAAAAGGCCTTCGTGCCGCACCCTATCAGACGCCTAAGCTATCTATAAAGATAATCTGCGACTTTTTCCATGAAACTGGATAGCATCCGAAACTCAGAATTGCATTGAAGAGCAAAGAGAGAACCTCTAAAGAAATATTTGGTAACTCATTAAGCATATTTGGGGTAATGTTGTCGTGTCCTGACGACTTTTTTGGATTAAGTTCTTTTAAAATTCAAATAATTTAAGGAGGTGGTGTTTTAAAAGACCCAACATGTGTTGGGTAAGATTGGCAGCACAAAGTTATTCTTTGACAAATTATGTTGAAATACAGTGTTGTGTTCTTCCTCACGTTTAAGCGCTTTTTTTAACTTTCGTACAGCAGATTTAAGTTGAAGCAGAGTTGAAGGGGAGCGATTTAACTGCCATTTCCGCCTAGCTCACCTTTTTTCATTTACAAGTTTCTCTATTTCATTATTGGTGATCTTTCTAAAACCAACTGGTTTGTTGTTTCTTTTTGGTGCAGCCAATACAGCTGCATTAGTTATTTAATCAGTAATTTCTCTTATATTTTCATCAATGTCTCTTCCTGTATTTATTTTGCAATCAATATTAATGTGGGTGCTGACGTACTTTCTATATTTCAACCAGTTAGTTTTATGTGATGTTAGAGAAACTTTTGGCTCAAATATCATGGGATGTTCGTATAACTTTATTAGTACAGGAGAATGATCAGATGATAAGTCTGTACATGTGTAAGCTGTCAGAAGCGATCTATCTATATTTTTGACTACAGCAAAATCTATTAAGTCTGGTATTTTTCTTCTATCACTGGGCCAGTATGTCGGCTTACCAGCAGATATTATGTCCAGCTTATTATGCTTATTCATAATAGTATAGTACAACTGTCGTCCTTTCGAATTAATAAGATGTGAGCCCCAATACGTGCGTTTTTCGTTGTAATCTCCACCTGCAAGAAATTTTTGACCTAGTATTCCAAAAAAGTCTTTAAATTTGATTTCTGTAATTTTAAAACGAGGTGGACAGTATATAGCAGTAAGGTTTAAGTCACAACCCCGATTTTTGAGTGAAATTGTTGTAGCTTGTAACTGTGGAGTAGCATGCAATTCTAGGACATAGTGGTTTAAACGATTTCTAATCAACACTGCCGAGTCACCATGCGCTTTTCAGTCTGTATGATTTGTGACACAAACTCTAAATCTCGGAATATTGAAATTATTTTTATTTGTTAAATGAGTTTCTGAAATAAGCATTACATCTATATTCCTTGAAGACAGAAATCTGATAATCTCTAATTAATGTTGGTTAATACCGTTAGCATTCAATACAGAGATATTAAGTAAGCTCATTTTTTACTTAATAAATTTTGCAGCATTTTATTTTGTGATTTTATTTAATCTTGGATCATGTTTTGCATGGTAGACATCAATTGTGTCATACACTGTGTAAGATTTATAATCATAGTTTCAATTTGTACAGTGTTGCCTTTCACCACATTTGCATAGCCTCTTTGCATAATATTATTGTTCGAAGTAATAGGATTTGAACTTCTGTCTAAAGTTGCTATAATTTCATTACGAGGTTACATTAAATTTGGTTACGACGTACATGAATGACCTGTGACAACTTCGATTTCAAATCTTAATATCCACATACCACACAAACACTGCGTAAAGTGTAATATGATTTGGTAAGCCCATGTTATTGGCAGTTTGTACATTGTACCGGACCGTTTCTTTTGTGTGGTTCTTCAACAGTTACTCTGTGCGGCAGCAAATATTTCAAATTGTATATTGGATGGGTTTCATTTTTTTAAGTTCATAAGACTTCTACGGCGGATTCTATACCCTTAATTACAACAAATAGGCCCATAGAGGTCTTCAGTTGATACGAATAATAATTTTTGTTTTTATTTGACAAAAATGTAACGATTTTCATCAAACTTTTTTCAGTGTGTAACTGGATTTTTGTTTCATCTATACTGCTTTTTTCAAAGCCACTATATGAAAATTGTATGAGACTATAATTTCACTTAAGTTCGCAACGAGAGTATTACTGCTACGCTTGCGCAAATATATTGGAGGTGGTTTGGCATTAACGACTGTGGTGGTACCCTTCGTATCGTCGTCTGAACCATTGCTTAGTATGGCAAATCTGCTGCTATTTAAAACTTCCGTTTTATTTTTATTTGGTGTGCCGCCTTGAATTATTTTAGGATTGACCACTGACTTTGAAGGACTTAATTTCCTTTTTATATTAACGTAGCGGTCAATGCAGTTTGTACAGACGGGTCTTTTTTTATTGGTACATTCTTACCTTTAGTGGTGACGTACACTTTTCCAAAAATGTTTTAACGCAGACGCCCCTTCTTACTGCGATTCTCTGTGCCAGTTAGTTATGGCGCTTTATAGGTTTTCGGTTAATGGCGATTTGTGGGCGTGGCAGTGGTCCGATTACGCCAATTTAAGAATTCGAACTATTTTTTGTACTTAGAAACCTGCGTACCAAGTTTAATCAAGATATCTAAATTTTTACGAAAGTTGCCGCTAGCACGGACGGACAGACAGACAGTCAACCATTCGGCGCAAGCGCTCAAAATGGCTTTCGTGAATGTTTTCGCTACTGAGCTAAATTCAGCTCAATTGCGGTAAATTCGTTTGCTTGCTGAGTTTCTTCGCCCTCGTGTTGAAACAGCTCAACTCAGGCGTTCGCTCATTCGGCTCAACAATGATCGTGTTGAATGAAAACAAAAACGCAAAAGAGCAAACTCAACGCCTATGAGCAAACTCCATGGGTATGAGAAAAGTCAGTGGGTATGAGCAAACTCAACGCATATGAATAAACTCACTGTGCCTGTATAAATGCGTAACCAGCAGCGCTACTGCAACTCTGACTGTGAAGGAGATGAAACAGAAATAAATCAAAATATATAACTTCACAACAAACATATACATAGGTGTATTTATTTTCATAATAATGGTAATTGGCAGTATATAAATCCATTCAAAATAGTGCCATCCTCCTTAATAATTTCAGTTAATATATTCCAAACATAGCTCCTTCCCTTATGTCGGGCTGACAATGTGTAGGCGTATGTACGTATTTTTTCTAAAATATTTTCTTGCTCCATATCGAAGGGATGACAAATACATACTAAAATATAAGTTGTGTACCAAATTCTTTATGCAATGCATGTGACGCATAAGCTGATCGCGAACAAAGCATACAAAAACAATATACATACCAGAGAACTGCAAAACTCACTTTTTCCTTGAATCAGCTCATACCCAAAAATTTCTATTCAATTCCAATCACTGAGCGAAAAAGAGCTAAACATTTCGTGAAGTGAGCAAACGTGAGCAAAGCATTTCGGACCGAAGGATCACATTGTACGAAATTGAGCGGTTCGGCAACAAGAGCTGATTTTTACTCAACGCTGTGTTTCGCTCAGTGATTGGAATGGAATAGAAACTTTTGCGTATGAGCTGATTCAAGGAAAAAGTGAGTTTTGCAGATCTATGACAGGCATCTCTTAATATTAATATTAAGAACACATCTTTTGAGTGACTTTTTTCACATTTTCGAAAGTTTTTAGTCTGTTTTTCAGTTAAAAAAAAAAAAGGTTGTCTCAAAATGACACACCCTAACGTACAACCGTTAGGTGAACAAAACTATAATACTCTGTAGAAACTGGTTGCATGAGTAAAGAAATCGCTTCGGGGACTTGAACCTGACGACTAATTAACCCGAAAGGAAAACAGGTGTGATACAGGCAATAAACTTGACACAATATTCGTGGTAAGCGGAGATATTGGCCTAGTAATCGTAACACAATACCAGATTTAATTGATTTTTCTGTAATTAAAAATATAGATAAATCGCACATAACAGTTGCTATATGTACTAATCTAACTTCTTATCACACTCGTTGATCCAAAAGTGGGACTAACATTTTATAAAACGAACTGATTAAAATATAAAAAATATATGAGCATCCATATTAAGATTGAGTACAAAATAAATACACGTAGAGGTAAGAGAGCTCATTGATATAATAAGTAACTAACACAGCTGTCTTAGCAATGCCAAACAGAAACTACTTGTATAAACCACCTGGTCCCAGAAAAGTCACTAATAGAGAAATAGAAACGCTTGTAAATGAAAAAAGGCGTGCAAGACGAGATTGGCAGATAAATCGCTCTCCTTTCACTCAGCTTCAATGAAAATCAGCTGTACGTAAAATAAAAAAGCGCTTAAACGCGAGGAAAAATTGAACACCGAAACGAATATAAAGAAGCTGTGTCCGAATTCAAGCAAGCAAAATTCCCTTTGGAAAGCCCAAAAATCCACGAAGCAACCAGTAAACTCCAACATGCCTATACGAGACTTGGGTGGAAATTGGGCCCGAAGTGACGAGGAAAAGGCTAATTGTTCTGCAAATCACCTAGAAAAGATATTTGAACCTAATTGCCCAAAGAACAACTTTGTAATGCCAATCTCACCCAACACAGGTTGAGTCTTTTAAAAGTTCACCTTTTTAAATTATTTGATTTTTAAAAGAACTTAATCCAAAAATAATGGAAAAAGTCGCAGATTATTCTGATAGATAAACCTTTAAAAGACTTAACACATCCGTCTTCATACAGACCAATCAGTCTTCTACCCTGTTTTTCTAAAATATATGAAAAAGTGTTACTATCAAAAATGTATCTTTTCCTCGACTAAAATGATGTAATACCGAAGCACCTATTCCTGTTTCGTGCCAAATTTGGCACGATAGAGCAAGTAATTAGAATTACTAACGAAATAAGAAAAGCGTTGAAGCTCGGAGAGTGCTGTTAGGCTATATTTCTAGACACGGCTCAGGCATTTGATAAGGTGTGGCTTGAAGTCATGTAAGATTAAAACCATTCTAGCCTTAGAACTGTATAAAACAGCTTTAGTGAGCCGTAACAAGTGCCTCATAAAATCATCAGGAATATTAGCGGATTACTTAAGGTCTGTCGAAGAATGGCTATACAACTGGCGTATAAATGCGAATGAACGAGGGTGTAAAAGTAAGTTTTCTAAGACCAAAAATGTGCTCGGCAGTAAAATTGAACAATATTTTAGTACCACAAGCGAAAAAAGTAACTTATCTTAGTATTCTCCAAGATAGAAGGCTTACGTGGAGAAAACATATGTACTGTATATCTAGTAAAATGATTTGCATGAAGAGAAGAGCTGCAAATTTAAATCGACTTTTAAATAAGCACTCTAAACTTAGGCTAGACAACAAAGTGTTTCTTTACAATGCGGTCATAAAACCGATTTGGATTTATGGCATTCACTTGCTCGCCATGGTACATGCGTAAAAAAATATTTATAAAGATCTTGGTATTCCTTTGGTAAAGGAAGAAGTAAAGGACAGCATAATGAAATATAAACCCCGATATCACCCAACCCATTGGCTAATGCATTAGTACATTAGACTAAAGAGCAGGGTATTAAATTGCCACAAATGCAGAAAATAGCTACATTATTCTTCTATTATCTATCCATACGTTTGTTGGTATGAACATTTTGCTTTAAAAAAACAGCGAGACATATATTATTGTTATATTATTTTATTAAACAAAGAGTATCTTAAAATGTCACTGTCGATGTTTTTCGGTGATATTTTGTTTTTGGAGTATCCCTTAACAATTTCCAGCAGTAATCGATAAGCAAATTGGCACTCGACTTGCCTTGGTATCATTTCTCCATAGCAGAAATGTCTTGGTGGAACTGTTCCCCATGTTCGTAACTAACGGCCCCTAAATTTTCGGGAAAAAAATCCAGATGGGAGTTCAGAAAGTGAATTTTTAGGGACATGTTGCAACCCATTTTTTTTAAGGGCGGTAAGTAGTTCAGTCACAAGATTTTGTAATTGTCAGCTTTCACATTTCCAAGAAAATTTTTAACAACGCTTTTGAAGACACTTCAGACTTGTATTTGAGTTTCATTGAGCATTTCCTCAAATGTTTCATCTTTCAATAGTTATTTGCGGACCCACAAACATGCCCTCCTTAATTTTTGCTTCACTGACTCTTGGAAATTTTTGTTTCAGATATAAGAACCCTCTTCCATTTCTTAACAAAATTCTTCATTAAACCCAATGTAATATACAAAGGTCTCAACTAGAGGTTTACTGGTAATATTTTGTTGCTCCGGAATGAGTACCTGACGTACTGGGCACTGCTCGAAGTGGCCATGTGAATTTGCTGAGTAGCCAAAAGTTACACGAAGGTAAATCAGGCGAATGTGATGGTTGCAGCACGATATTAGTTGAAAATGTGGCGAAATGATCAGGAATAACCAATGCAGTATGAGATGGTGCATTATCGCACTTCTTTGTTAGCATAGATGTCACTAACAATACTACAAACTTACAGAAAAAAAAATTACCAGTTCGAAAAACACGCGAATTATAAATTCATTCAAATTAATTCACCTTCCAATTTGATCACAGTAGTATTGTAAAATCTAAAGCCGCAGGTTACAGAATATCTGTGGGTGATAGAAAAATTCTGTTTTTTGATTTGACTTCAGGGTATCGAACTGCATTAGAAACATTCTAGAATTTTTATGTCACAAATTATGTGTTTACCTGTATTATCGGTTGTCATTGAGCGGTTGAGATCACTGACTCCAAATTTCTGTAGTAAATTTTAATAAACTTTACTGGTTGTTGGATCGCATATCTTTCCATAATGAAATTGCAAGCCTTATTGAATATCTCGAGAAGTATTAATGATAGCCGTTTTGACCTCTCATTACGAGATATATTCAAAAAAATGTGAATTTCGTGGAAAAGTCAGATTTAGAGCCCCGTACTACCTCGCCGGTGTGAGTTGCGACTTTGTCGCCCTGGGCACTTTTGTAGAGTGTTCAATTCTAAGAAATATGTGCTTAAAGTCAAACCGATGCCATAAAATGGCTTAGAGCTATAGAAATTTAAAGATAAAAAATCACGATTGTCCTGTATTTTGTATGGAACACTATGACTTGTCCTGGTTCAGTCCTTAATGTTAATATTAAGGGCTCAAATTTTCAAGGAACTTTTTTAAGGTGTTTCCAAGAAAATTTCATGATAGGATTGAAAAAAAATTAATAATTAAAAAATAACACCTAAATGTATATGTAGAATATTTATTTGCTTTTGGCATTAGAAATTTTCATAATACCTGTAGAGACCAAGTGGTCGCATATATTCATCTCTGTAATAATCTCTGCACGCACCTGTTCAGTACCATCGGAGAAAAGCTAACGATATGACTTTTCTAAAATTCATATATGGGTTGAGTTCTTGGCGAAATGATCACGAATTACGAGGGCAGTATGGGATGGTGCATTATCGTGGTGTAAAAACCAAGAATTGTCTTTCCACAATTGCGACCTTTTTAGGCGGATAGCGTTACGCAAACGACGCATAACGTTCAAATAATATTCCTTGTTAACTGTTTGACCGGTTGGAAGGAATTCATAATGCACAACACCACGATAATCGAAGAAAACAGTCAACATGACCTTGATTTTTGAGCGACTTTGGCGCGGTTTTTTTGGTCTCGGCTCTCTTTTGGCACGATATTCGCTCGATTGATCGGTTGTTTCGGGATCGTAAGCATTGATCCAAGTCTCATCGCCAATTGTAATGCATTTAATGACACCCTGGTAGTCGGAAAGCATCGTTTCACACACTTCAACGCGACGCCTTTTTTCCAAAAAAAAATTCAATGTTTTCGGTACCAGTCGAGATTTGACGCGCTTGAGGCCCCAAACATCCTTCAGAATGGTATTGGCTGAGCGTTTTTTCAATACCACGTCGACGGTTTTTCAATGCCAAATCTTTGATTTGTTGAACGTAAGCTTCGTTGGTTGAGGTTAATGGTCGACCTGGATGCTCTTCGCCTTCGACACGTTCACGGCCGGCTTGGAACTCACTATACCACTTGTAAACATTTTTTTAGACATAGCCTCATCACCAAAGGCTTTCTGCATCATCCTCAATGTATCCGCAGCAGAAAATTGATTCCATAAACAAAATTTAATACAAATTCTTTGCTCAACAAATTTCGACATCGCAAAAAACGAAAAACTCTCTTTTAGCAGCTCACAAATCGACACGTATCTCAAATACTAATGAAAATTTTGATATGAAATTTGACATAAATGTGTTTTTGGGCACAGTAGTATATATACTACATTTTATTTATTAATTATTTATCTTCCTTATTTTCTAAATTATATTTTTTTATTTTTTTTTATTATTATTTTGGATTGTACTTAGTATATAATAAATAAAGTTTAAAAAAACTAAAAAACACGCTTTTAAAGCATATCAAACTAAAAATTGAAAAATAATTCTTTGTATAAACTAACAATAATAATGAAGGAAAAATTTCTGCATTATTGTGAGAAAAGCGTGGCATGCTCGATACATGAAAAATATGTCACAAAGCACCCCACGCTTTTGTCACAATAATGCAGGAATTTTTTCTTCATTATTATTGTTAGTTTATACAAAGAATTATTTTTCACTTTTTAGTTTGATATGCTTTAAAAGCGTGTGGTTTAGTTTTTTTAAACTATTTTTATTTTTGATTTTTTAGTTTGATGTGAGAAACCCCAAACTTGTTAAAATATGAACTATGACATGTAGTATTGGTTAAGTAAATCGATAATTAGGCAGCATTTAATATCTACTCGTAACCTTTCATGATTAATTGTTACATTATTTGCGACCAAGTTCTATTGACGACTTTACGAATTATTACTTCTTAATAAAATCATTTCTTCTGAAGCTTCAATGTTATACGCGGTTTTACCTGTCAACTTTGAACAGTCCAGTTCTTCAATTCGAATGCATTCCAAAGATCTACAACGACTAAGTGCTACATGAACTTGTCCAGCAGCAAACAGTCGAGAGCCCAGATAAATTACTGCATGTTCTACTGTACAACCTTGCATCTTATGAACGGTCGACGCCCAACTCGGTATGCTATTTAAATGTCACTAAAACTAGTTTTAAATAGATGTTGCATACTTTTAAGCGCATCTTTTTGGTGAGCTGCTTAAACTTACCATCACCTTCCTACAGTGTCGCTCAAATATTCTACGTTTCAGTACCACTTAAACAAGTTACAAACATACATACATACATACAAGTGAAGCTAATAAAAGCGTATTAAAAATTAAATACTAACAACAGTTCTGGTCTAAATAATTAGGAAAGATACTTAAAAGCTAAATGTTAAGAAATACATTTGCTGCTGCTGTTGTCTTACTAGGTCGGAAGGCTTTTTGCGTTTCAACCGGATTTCTCGCCCAGCAGTTTCGATAAGTCTGGAGACTTCCCTGTTAATGTGCTGTCTAAGCCTCAGTTCGTGAGACTTTGCTAACTTGGAGATTTCCTTTACCACTGAACTGTACAGGACAGCAGATCGAATGCACCAAGGAGCATTAACCAAAGTCCTTGGTACCTTACTTTGAAAGCGCTGAATGCTGGCAATACAGCTTTGACTTGAGCAACCCCATAGTTGGGCTCCGTAGGCCCAAACTGGCTTTAGGACTTGATTATATAAGGTTGTCAAAAAAGTCTTGCGGTATTTTTATTGAATCAATTCGTGTGGCACCCATCGAGCTTCTTAGTGACTCCGAGCTTCTTCAAATGGTTTAATGACTGCTATGTCCGTCGTTTTCGACCAAATCGACCAACCGGAGCGTGGCGCATCTTCGACCACCTCTACACCAGAACAAAAACGTTGAAACCATCGTTGTGCGGTGGAAATGGAAACTGTAACGGGTCCATAAACTGCACAAATTTTATTGGCGGCTTTAGATGCATTTTTGCCTTTATCGTAGCAGTTCTGTAAAATATGCCGTATTTTCTCTTTATTTTGCTCCATGTTTGCGACGCTATAACTCACGAACGATGCGACGAATAAAACTAGAACTACGCGCTTTCTGCAACCTAATATAATAACAGTTTGTTTTGTATTGATAGCTTGGATTTCCTGCCAACTAGGTCGTAAAGTTTGCTAAGTTTCATATCAAGCTCGCTTCTTTTTTTTGACATGCTCTTTCCAGCGTAGCTTAGCATCAAAGGTAATACCTAGGTACATAGCACTGTTATGATGTGGTATAGGAACGTTATTTACATAAATTGGACAATATGCGGCTTTTTCAAGGTAAATTCGACGTGAATTGATTAGGTGTCGTTTAATTTGATGCGCTACTTAGATGCCCACTTAGTAATAGCGTTGAGTGCTGTTTGCACTCGTCGTCTAGATATTTAAGCTGTCTCTTCAGCTGCTAACAAAGCTGTGTCATCCCCAAATGTCGCTGTCATATAACTAGAATTAGATGGGAGGTCACAGGTAAAAAGCAAATAAAGTATTGGCCCCAACACGCTTCCTGGGGAACACCGGCTTCTATCGGTTGCAAGTTTGAATAGAATACGCATCCTCTTGTTTAATGCGGAAGTATCTGTCTTTTAAGTATGAAGCAATTATTTCACAAAATTGTTTGGGTAGCATGTATTTCAATTTGAGCAGTAGACCCGTATGCCAAACTTTGTCAAAAGCTTGAGACACGTCCAAAAAGGCCGCCGTACAAACGTTCTTTTTATCGATTGTATTTTCAACGAAATAAACGATTCGGTGTACCTGGTCAATTGTTGAATGGTGGTCACGGAAGCCAAATTGATGTAATGGTATTAGGTGTTTTTGAGCGATTAATGGTTTGAGCCTATTTGTGAGAACATTCTCAAAGATTTTAGATAAGGCTGGCAGCAGCGAAATTGGTCTGTGTGTAACATCGTGTCCTGGCTTACCCGGCTTAGGTATCATTATGACTTCAGATATTTTCCAAAGCGATGGCACGTAAAGCACTGTTTATAATGTTTGCAAGGTTTTTTATACAGTTCTTTGGTAAATTGTATAATATTTCTCCAGTTATTAAATCGTACCCAGGTGCTTTTTTGAGTCTTGTGTTCCCGATAAGATTTTTAATTTCTTTAATAGTAACAGAAGAAATGCTAATATGTGAATCCATCTAACTGTTGTTACAGTTTATCTCATACCCATCGTTAGGCGTAAATGTGTTTCTCAAACAATTTGCAAATACGGCAGCTTTCTGTTCATTCGTTTTGGCCCATGCAGTTTCGTTTAGTTTTAATGGTGCAATATGTTTTATTTGTTTATTAATATTTCTAGCAGCTTTCCAGAGTGAATAGTCGGTGGATTTATCACCTCTGAGTTTAGCCAGATAAGTTTTGAATGAAAAATTTTTAAACTCTTTAATTTGTGCTCTTAGTTTCGCTGTAAATTTATTAAGCTCAGTTTTGAGAGTAGAAGATTTAGTTTGCTGCCATCTTCGTCAAAACTTGCGCTTTTTATGGATACTTTCTAAGATGTGTTTTGGGTATTTGGTACCACTTAGATTCACGCGGGTATTTGGTGTACTCTTCCACGCAGCGTTTTGAATTATTTTTTTGAAATCTTCAACCTCACAGTCCAACTCGATACCAGTCGATATGTGCTTAAATTTTGGGTCGACTTTATTCAATATACTTTTTAATTTATACCAATTAGTGTGTTTATTATATAACGTTGGCTTGGCGGCAGAAATAATTGGCTTTTCATACAGAATTAGTAGCACTGGAGAATGGTCAGAGCTTAGGTCTTTAATACATAAATTGAGTTTCGGTATTTTATTGATTATAAAGAAGTCCAGAAGGTCTGGCAATTTCTGTCTATCTGTAGGCCAATAAGTGGGTTTTCTTGTAGAAACAAAATCGCATCCAACTGCTTTTATAGCTTTTTTTTATATTATGTCTAGGCGAAATATACAGAGCAATAAGGTACAGTGAGTTATTGTGCAATTTAAATGAAATTGTTGTAGCTTGTTTCTTCCATCTTAATCGGATCTTCCTCGCAGGTTCAATATTGCCTTTGATAATTATAGTGCTCCTTCCTGGTCCGGATGTGGTGTGTGATATAATTCATAATATTTAAATTTTAAATAGTTTCTCTTGCTCATTTAGTTTATCCAAGATTTGGGATAACGGACTACTTTTTTGAATTGTATTTGTATGGCCTTGTTTAGCTATTTGCGCAAATGAAACTTTGGAAACGGAAGGAAGAGGTTTTACTTCTCCTGTGTTCACAATGGTGTTCTCTAAGTTTTTGTAGTTTTTTTGCGACGGCACAACCACGGCAGCTTGCAGGATGAGAATCGCTGCAGTTGCAACATTTAGCAGAGTCTATTTCAGCTTTTCGCCATTCAATATTAGGATGTTTGCCTTCACATTTCACACACCTCGATGGCTTACCACAAAAGTTTTTTGTATGTCCAAAAGATTGACAGTTTTTGCACTGTGGAATTAATTTAGATGCTTTAACAGGCTCAACTTTGACAACGGTACTATGATTGGTTTTGATTTGGTGAATATTCTTAATGTCTTCGGTGGTATGAATACTACTTAATACATATCTAGCGGTGCTTTAGTCTTCCATTTAAGCTTATTAATTGCATTTACGACCTTAAAACCTTGAGATTTTAGATCATTTAAAATGGATTGTGTATCGCATGAGTCGTGTTAATTTTTTATCGTTACCTTTTATGTTTACTCTCGTAGCTAAATCAAGGTAAATTTTCATTAGGTAAGTATTTTATTGTCGTGCGATAATTATTTGCATCGAAGGCATTAAGTTTGTAGGCGCCGTTGCTTAAAAGCTTTATTAAAAAGTTCTTATTTATTAGATCTGTAATATTAAAATGTAATTTATTAAAATCCTTTACGTCGTTTATTATAATAGGAGGGGCGGTGGGTTTTAGTATCATTGTTGGCCGCCTGCTTTTTATTTTTATTTTTCGAAGGGATAATAATTGTTAAAGTAATATCAGCTTTGCGTTTTTTTGAATAGCGGTTCCTTTTGAGTATCCACTCAGTTTCGTTAGCTAGCTCATCTTCATCGGTTTCACATATATATTCTATTTACATTCATACTAGAAGGTTTTGCTTCAATACTCACACGCTTGCTTCTACTAGATTTTAGTTCTTCGTTGTATCTTTTTAATTCCATGTTATCTTCATGTAACTTTTTTTTAACTCTCTTATTTTATTTACTCTAAATGAGACTGTTTCTCGGCGTCACCTCATGAAGAGGTTCAGCCATTTTTCTTTTCTAATGATTTCTCTACTGGGTATTAACAAGAAGTTTTTTTTGTTTTTAATTTAGAATGGCAAGTTTAAAGGAAACTTTATTGCTTAACGATCAGCATAATAATTTGCGCATAATGACTAAATCTATAAGATGCATACAAATCTGGCTGACCATTGAAATATTTACATTTTCTATTACGTTCTTTTGTAAACAAATGGTGAACTACGATGTTCAGGGTACTTTCTGTATGACAAATTTTCATCAGTTATTAAATGCCTAGAAGTGGTACTGTATGTCAAAACACCATCTATTTTCCGGCTAACCTGTGCACATTTGGAGCAACCATATCGAGAGGCATAAGACGGAGTTCCACTAATATAAGCTCGTGCTGGTGCATCGCATATTCTTCACAACTTTAATGTTTTGACTTGCCAACAAAAGCACCAACATAAAATACTATTATTTATACGAAATAAAATTGTTCATAACTGAATTCTTGAACTTTGAAAAATCGGTAAACTGTCTATGTTCATATCAATATTCAATGTGTGGTCTTACTTTCTATATTTAATTGCCATTTTAATCCAACATGCAAATATTCGCCACCAGCAATATTTGAAATATTTGGCTTGGACGGACAAGAAACTCACATTGACATTTCTACTTCGAAGAATTAAGATCAATTCTACATTGAACACAACACAATCTTCTACAAAAACATATGAATTTTCTCTAGTTCCATTTCTTGCAAGTTTCCTATATTATTTACAATATTTGCGCATTGGGCACCGATCTTTCTGGAATAAAATTCTGCAAAGTAATATTTCTAAATTTGTCAACGCACCTATACCTCTCATTTCTTACTAAACGGCGCAGATGTCTCTTACTTGCAATTTTCTTTGCTTTTTGTTTTTTCATTATCACTTTTTTATTAATTTTTTTTTAATTAATTTTTATTTATTATTTAATATAAAATTTGTTTGGTGAAATGCACCAACACTTTGCATATATGTAATTAATACGCTGGCTTATTGCAAAGTAAACTTTATTGAAGTTATGTTCGGAAAAGGTTGCGTTAAATGCATAGTTGAGCAACCTTGTCTGCGAAGATGTTCGAGCAGCAAGGGAAGCGGTGACAATCAGCGATCATTTGTTAGTTTCTTTCGGCACTTTCACTATTTACTCAAAATTCACTATTTGTCTTATTTAGCTGTTTTGTCATGTGACTACATTATTTTACCTTTATTTTTAAATCCGGTAGCGTCCGCACGTGTTTATTACAGAATTTGCGGTTTTTTCTTTTGGATCAGTTGTGAAAACTAGTAAAGTTGAACATGGTGGTGTCAAGAAAAAAGAAAGCAGAAATCGTAGCTTTATATAAAATAAATTATCCAAAGGTCAAAAAGTTCGTCAAATGGGCATGAGAGATTGAAACGTGCGTATTATAATCAAAAATTATACGTATTTTAATTGAATAGCTCAGTGGACGTCGGAAAACAGTAAAACCTCGTCAAAAACGACAAATTAAACGGATGTGCATTAATGATCGCTTCCAACATGCTGGAACAATCAATACAACATTTTACGAAACCACTGGGGTTAAAAATTACCACAAGTTCTATACAAAATGTACTGAATAATCTTAGATTCCGAGCGCGACGTCCAGCTAAAAAGCCACTTCTCATTATACGAATGAAAAAATACCGACTAGAGTGCGTAAAATTACACAAAACTTGGACTACATCAGATTGGGGAAATGTTATTTTTTCCGATGAATCGAAATCTAATTTTTTGGAACCCGACGGAAATGCCACAGTGCGTTGAAGGAAAGGGGAGAGTTTTTTGGAAAACTGTGTTTGGCCCAACGTAAAGCATTCGCCTTATTTAATGGTGTGGCAGCTGAACCAAGTTTGGTGTTGGGCCTTTAATTATTCTAAAAAGATCTGTGAATACCGAAATATAAATTGGAATTTTGAGAGAAGGTGTTTTGCCAACTATTGAACAGCTGTTCAAACACGCCCAAAAAGTTTATTTTCAGGATATTTAAGCCCCTGCATAGCCAAAGCGGTAACCAAAGCACAAAAATATTCAAATAGATTTTTCAATAATTTATTACAAACACTTACAGAATTCAAAACAAAAAGATTTTTATGGAATTGGGTATATTACGTGACCAGGAAACAGATCAGATCTCAATCCCATTGGGAACTGCTGGCATTATTTGGGCAAAATGATAATAGAAAAGCGTCCAAAAAGTTGTAAAGAAATAGAAAACATTGTAGAAGCTGTGCGGAATGAATATATTAATAAAAATCATCCTTAACGCTTATTTGAATCCATGCCTAACCAAATAGCCGAGGTTATTAGGAGGAGGGGGTGTTCTATAAAATACTAAGAATTTTTTTGTACAAAATATGTTATTTTAATTCATTATGTAGTCTAATGCTTAATAAAAATCATATAAGATATAAAATATGTAAATAACTTGTTTAAAAATTACATTATTGTTCATAACAAAATTTACTTCTGAGGTTTGTTATGTGTGTGTTTTTAGATTTTTATCTATAACAAGGGTTAAACTATAAGTTTTTTTATATAAAAATTCTTGAAACATAAACTAAATAAAAGTGGTTGACCCTCAAAGAAAGATGTTTATCTTAGAATAATATGAATCCAAGTTTTGCGCTATATAAAAGCACTCTCTAGAGTGCGAAGGTTTTTTTTCGTTCAGTGTATATAATAAGTACAGTACGCATATGTATGTTTGTATGCTTGCGCATTATTTTTCTTTCGTTTCTGTTTCATTTCTGCGAATTCTCAACTACTTTGTGTGACTTTTGGTTTAAATACTCTGCGTTAGCCGTTGAAAAGTTAAGACTTCACAGGATCATTTCTGCAGACAGTGTTTATTTACTAATTAATTCGTGTTCTATATAATATTGACGTACTATTTGTAGTATTAGTACACAGTGAATAGTGATTTAAACAAACAATAAAATAAGTGACATTGATAATACGCATAACACAGTGGATTCCAGGTTATGTGATGGTAAGTTTCTCTTGAATATTTCAACTGTCCGTAATAGATGCGCCTTGTGCTCTTGAAACTAATGTCAATTGGATTGGCAAAAATTTTAATGGTTTGATTTTAAATTGATTTTACAGCGGAAAAAGACAGTGCAGCCCGTGTTTCAAAAACAATATTATCGTGAATACCGAGCACGCAAGAAAGCAGAGCGGGAAAAGGAGAAATTGGAAATGATAGCTGGCAGTCAATCGAGGAAGAGGAAAACAGCTGCGGAATATCAGAGAGAGTACCGAGTGCGTAAAAAAGATTCAACGTCTGCTGTTCCATCAATCTCTGCGGGAGCATCTATAACTACTGATGAGTCAACGATCGTCATCACCATAATAGTAAAAAATTGAATTTAATTGCCATTTATATATCACCAAATTCATCGATGAGAGATATAAAATTGTTCATCGGTAAAGTTTTATTACCGTTGTCAACTGCAAGTTCGCAAGCTTTTGCAGATATTGTCGGAGAACCAGTAGAGTATAGAGAATAACCGGTACTCCTTGCGGGAGATTTCAATGTAAATTTCTTATTGCCAGAAGCTGAACCATTACTGGCATTCCTCAGAGAGAAATTTTCATTAGAAATGATCAATGGAAGAAATGGTCCTACGACAAAAGGAAGTACGACTATTGATGCGGTACTCGCGAGAAATATAGATAAAATAGATGTAAGATATTTCATAGCGTATTTTAGTTATCATAATCCAATTGTAAATATTATAGAGAACGCAGAAATGATAATTGATTTGGACTTTGCTTTATAAAATGTTCACAAAATGTGCATAATAAATTTATAAAATGTGAATTTAAGAAAGTGTTGGTCTTTCCATCATATTTTTATCCTTTCCCTCTCTCTAGTTTTCTTTCATACAAAATAATATGCATTTCTTGGAATATCACTAAGAAGTATAACTTCATCTGCGCGTAGGGACTCCACGCACCAGTTTTTTTCTATCTTTAAACTTGCATTTGTTTAATATTACTATATTTATTTGTAGTTATTGAATTAATTTACTCTCTTTACACTATGACTCACTTATTACTTATAAATTTTATTTTTATTTTCCGCACAAAAATTACGCACTTTCCTTCTAAACGAATTAATGTGAAATGATGCGGGGGCACGAGTAAATTTTTTGAAAAAAGCCTTTGCCCCCAAAGAAACAAAATATAATTTACACTAACAACAAGCATACTTAGTTCAATTGACGACAGATATCCGTTGTCTATGTTGTTATTGCAATTTCATATTCGCATTCTCTTCGTTTTTAGTACAGCTTCTTTGCTTATCGCGAAATGAACACAAACAAAAGAGCTGTTGTTAGGGGTGAGTTTTGCCAATTCACCACCTCCTTGCATTCATTTTCGCACCAATAACACAAACATACTGACACTTAAAACGCAATAACTTCACTTTCAATTGAAATGAAATGTTATAAACGTCTCACTCGACAATTGATAAAGATAGCAGATTCTAACGTACCTGTCGACATATAGATGGCGCCACCAGGGGGCGCTAGATTCAAAAAGCCCTGTTTACTTTGGAAACCTCCTTGATTCTTGTCAGTATTACTATTAAGTATAGCGAAATAGTGTTGCGTAAGCTAACTTTTTAAGACTTTTTATGAAAGAAATATATTTACCGTATTTATACTATAAATATATTGCAAGTTCAAAAAATAATTGATTTAAGAACTTAGCTTATAGCTAAAAAATAGTATGGTGATTTTATATGTTCATTGTTCATAAAGTATTTATTTTTTTCATCGCTAAATGCTAACAAACTAAGGCAGCAACCGAATAAATCGGTTAGAGCAAACAAAATAATACTCACATTCCTACTCAAACACTCCATTTGGGAACGGGTAGGATTCATGATCGCCTCCGTATAGCTAAATTTTGAAATATAAAATGTGTATTTAGTTTGCTATTAAAAAATTTATACTTAAAATATAGGCAGCATGGGTTTTATAAATACCTATTTTTTTTACAATGAAAAATTATGCTTTACTGTTTACAAGAATTGCTATGAAATGCAATACTGAATTCAACTACAATAGTTATTTCTTCTGGTCCACTCATTATCTAATATAATTTCCGATTTGTCCACAAATAAGTTAACTAAAACGCTCAAAAATATACATCATATTTGTCTATATGAAGAAGGTATAATTATAGTGTTTATTATAGTGTTTGATAACGCCATTAAACTTGGTTCTACAGAGTCCGACACTCGAAGTGTAACCAACAATCGTTCGCGCACCTGTCGCACTGGAATCAGCTGTTTATAAATTTGCTGAATGACAGTTCGGAGTATTAATCACAAGGTGTACAAAAGCGTTTTGCCAAAAGTGAACGCAAAAAAAGTGATCAGCGATGGAATTCAAACGTAATAGTATGATTGCTTTATACTTAGCTGGAAAATTACAGCCAGCAATTGCGCGTGAGCTCAAGCACCTTAATGTGAATAAAGTTTTTGTTTAACGCACCATCACTCTTTACAATGATACTAGTAGCATCGCCAAACGCCATGAAGGTGGCCATCAAAAGACTGCACCGTCACGTGAGATGGTGAAGAAGCGACTTGAGCGAAATCCACGACGAAGTGCCAATCAAATGGCTAAAGAACTGAAAATATCCCACCGCAGCATCCAAAGCATATTTAAAAATGAGCTCAAGGTCAATACCTACAAGTTCCAAATGGCCCATGATCTCACACCGAAGCAGCAACATGTAGGATTTGAGAGAGCGAAGCAGTTGCTTCGATTCGCCGAAAGCGGTCAAATTCCGAACATCGTGTATGCTGACGAAAAAAATTTTCCAATTGAGCAATTCGTAAACTCTCAAAACGATAAGTCATCGGTTGGCCACCAAGAGGCAACACCCGCCACAAATAATGGTTAGCGCCACTGTCACCGCAGATGGGCGCGCTCTAATTGTTTTCATAGAGCTTGACGTCAAAGTAAACGCAACATATTATCGGGAAAGTGTTCTGCAGGCTGCTTTGAAGCCGTGGGCAAAAAAACATTTCGGTCGCAAGCTATGGACGCTTCAACAAGACTCAGCACCGTCTCACAAAGCGCGAGTGAACCAAGAATGGCTGAAAAACAACATTCCGAAATTCATTACGACCACACAATGGCTCTCGAATTCACCAGATGCGAATCCAATGGATTGAGCAAATTTCGAAGTAAAAAATACACCAGTCTCGAGACGCTGAATAAAGCCATTGTCCGTGAGTGGGCAAGTCACATTCGGGCAGCGTGCGACTTGTTTTTTTACCGTTTCAAGGCCATAGTTAAGACAAAGAGTGGCAAAAGTGAATTGGTCCTGAATTTATGATTATTTTCACCCTTTTTATACTTTAGAGTAAATAAAAATAAATTTCAGAACCGATTTTATGGCTTTTTTAACACTTCGAGTGCCGGACCAAAATTGAAAACAGTATTACAAATGTATATTTTATACATCTTCTTCTTTACTGGCGTAGGCACTGCTTACGCGATTATAACCGAGTTAACAACAGTGCGCCATTCGTTTCGTCTTTCCACTATGTGACGCCAATTGGATATTCCAAGCGAAACTAGGTCCTTCTCCAACTGGTCCTTCCAACGGAGTGAAGGTCTTCCTCTTCCTCTACTTTCCCAGGCGGGTACTGCGTCGAATATTTTCAGAGTGGGAGTGTTTTCGTCTATTCGGAGAAACATGACCTAGCCAGCGTGGCCACTGTCTTTTAATTCGCTGAGCTACCATATGTCAATGTTGTCGCATATCTCATGCAGCTCATCGTTTCATCGAATGCGATAATCGCCACGTCCAACGCGGAAAGGTACTTAAATCTTTCAAAGAAGATTTCTCGGGAAAACTCGTAACGTTGACTCATCAGTTGTCATCATCCATGCCTCTACACCATGTAGCATGATGGGAATAATGAGTGACATAGAGTTTGGAATTTGTTCCAATATCAATATCATCGGCATACGCCAGCAGTTGTACACTCTTATAGAGGATGGTACCTTCTCTGTTTGGCTCTGTAGCTCGAACTACTTTTTCCAGAAGCAGGTTGAAAAAGTCACACGATAGGGAATCGCCTTGTCTGAAACCTCGTTTGGTATCGAACGGCTCGGAGAGGTCCTTCCCGATCCTGACGGGGGTTAAGGTGTTGCTCAACGTCAGTTTACACAGCCGTATTAGTTTTGCGGGGATACCAAATTCAGACATCGCGGCATAGAGGCAGCTTCTTTTCGTGATGTCGAAAGCAGCTTTGAAATCGACGAAGAGGTGGTGTATGTCGATTCTCCTTTCACGGGTCTTTTCCAAGATTTGGCGCATAGTGAATATCTGGTCGGTTGTTGATTTACGGTCTAAAGCCATACTGATAAGGTCCAATCAATTTGTTGATGGTGGGCTTTAATCTTTCACACAATATGCTCAATAGAACCTTCTATGCGCTGTTGCGAAGGCGCATGATTTTTTTCCGTAAACTTTCCATTTAAATTACAGATTTTTGAAAACGAAACCAATTGTAGGAACTCAACAACTACATTGCATAATTCCGGACAAAAATGGTTGTTTGTATGTTAAAAAATTTTCAAACTCTACTGAACAAAAAATTTGTAAAATATTTAAACGCCAGAGAAAAAATTAATAAATAATTTTTTGTATTGTTTCTGTGAAATGATAAAATCGTTAAATTATATTTTTTATATGATAGAATTAAATTTTACGGAAAATGTTGTTTTAAATAAATAAGAAAAATAAAAAAAATAGGCCCCCTCTGGGATTAGCAGGGATGGTTTTCAAATTAATTGAAGTTTTTTTAAGGAACAAAAAAAAAAAATTGGCGAACTTCCAAAAAAAAAAATTACGATTTTACTTAAAAAAACCGATTATTTGATATAGTTGATCGTGTTAAATGTTTTTTTGTTTTTGGCAACTTTTCTCGAGTACAGCTGTGCTTTCGTGCTTGAAATTTGTTTAAGTTATAAAATATTAAAAACTTTGTGGAAATTATCCGAATTGCGTAATCCGTTAAGATAAGTATCACTTTTATATTGTTCTTTTAAAGAAATTAAATTTACTTTAATTGTGAGTTGACTAAATTTAATTTATTCCGCCGAGTCATTTTCAATTTATTGTTGTGCTACATTTTAAAAAGTGCAATTGTTAGTGTTAATTTTTATTGCTTATTTAAATTTCTTTCTTGTTTTGTTCGTTTCCATCTTTGACCACAGCTGTTCGCGAGTTTCTTACTTTTCGTGTGTTACAGTGCATCTCAAACTGCTCACTACATTGGTTGTTATCTTTGATAACCAACTATTTCTATTGCATTCATTTGTTGTAAATATTTTTTGTTTTTGCTCTTTTTACTTTTATTATTTAACATTTTTTCTATTTTTATTGAATACTGTTTTTTTTTGTTCATTATGACTTGTAACTTTCCGAACTGCTCTGTGAAAGACTGCTTTGGTTCTTGCTGGCTTTGTGATGGGCTTGCCCATCTTAAATGTGCTGGACTGACAGGGATATTGGATTCTATTCTAGACGGTAAGGGCTTGCGCTGGTCTTGCTTAAAATGCAGACCAACAGAAATATAATTGTTTAAAGTTTTTAATCAGGCGCGCAATGGTTTCAAGGAGGTTGGTCGAGAGCTTGAAACCCTTACTGAAAAATTTAGGCGTTATGAAACGCTGTTTCATTCATTTCAATGCCTAAATGTGCGGGAAGAGAATCCAAAACTTTTATCTAAACGTAAACGTCAGTCTGATGAAAATACCACTGTATCTTCCTTAAAGAGAATGCCTCCACCCACTATTGACCTCATAAATCTTGCATCCCCTTGTCCTCAAGGAGAGAAGGTTCCGTCTGCTCAAGACACAGAGAAATCTGTTTCTGAACACGATAAGCGGAAAACTTCGCAAGATCGGCCTCCAAATACCTCCAAGTCGGCTAACAAAAACTTAGTTGTAATACCACGGAAAAAGGCAATTTTTATCTCGAGACTTGCTGCGGATACCACAGTCGACGATATAAAAAGTTACATCTCGTCGAAATTAAAAACGGTAGATACAGACATCCGTAAATTTAATTTCAAATACAAGAGGGATATTTCGTCGTTTAAGATCGACGTATCTGCTGACAATTTTCAATTGATACTTGATAACTCTGATAAGCCCCCTGTAGTTATCTCTAAAATGCCAAGAAATCCCGTGTTTACAAAAAACTAATCAACAATAATTCGCTGAATGTTTATTATCAAAATGTTAGAGGTCTTAATACAAAACTTGCTGATCTGTATTTAAATAGCACTCATTGCAACTTTAAAATTATTGCTTTCACAGAAACTTGGCTGAAGCCTCACATTTTTGATAACGAAATATTCAACAACGAATTCGAAATCTTTAGATATGACCGGGTGAACAGAAAAGGAGGTGGTGTCTTGTTTGCTGTTCAATGAACAGTGCTCATTTTTCAATTCCGTCTGAAAAAGTCGATGTTCCGCATGCAGACTTCATAGAATTTAAGTGCATTCGTATTTGCGCTAATAGTGGCCATATCTACTTAACTTTATCTTATATACCACCTCACTCGGACATATGTATCTGTATATATGCAGCATGCTTCATTAATAAATAATGTTTTCTCGATGGCTAATAATACTGATTCCATGATTGTTTTGGAAGATTTCAATTTACCGTGCGTATCATAGAACTCTAGTGATGATTATACAATTCCTATCAGTACTTGCTTATGTTTTAACGAGTTCTTAAATGAAATGTCGGAGTTGGGTCATAACCAAATTAATTTAATTTCAAACGAGTTTGGTAAGATCTTAGATCTAGTTTATGTTGATAACACTTCCATGTTCTCCGTTGTCCGATGTGATCCTTTGGTTCGGCCAGAGGACCCGTATCATCCTGCCTTGGAAATTAACATCGAAATCATAGCTAACCTTGCTAATAATAACACACAAGACCTTTGTTTTCGGTTCCATTTTGCGAAAGCTAATTTTAAGAAGATTAATAACGAACTTTCTAAAGTAACTTGGCCAGACTACAGTGGCAATATTGAATTTAGTGCTTCCCACTTTAATGAAACTATTTTAAACTTATTCGAAAAATATGTTCCGAAGTATGTTGTTACTCAAAAAATAAGTTCTAATTTATGGTTTTCGAAAGAATTATGTAAATTAAAAAATAGAAAATATCGTGCTTTTAAACTTAAAAAAAAAACTGGTTTAGTTGCTGACTATTCAAAATATTCTAAATTGCGTCAACAATTTGCTGAACTTAACAAAATATGTTATAATAATTACATAAATAAAGTAAAATATAACATTATACGTAATCCAAAATTATTCTATGGTTTCGTCAACTCCAAACGCAGAATTTCCAAATTTCCGTTTGCTATGAAATATAAGTCTAGTATGTCTAGTGACAATCACACCATTTCTAATATGTTCGCTGAATTCTTTAAGTCCAATTACTCTCCAAAATCTCCAGAAAGTGTTCCGCTTCAGCACAAGTTATGTCCGATTTCTGTCATTAATGCACCTACCATTTCCGAAGCAGACGTCTTATATCAGTTAAATATGTTAGAACAATCATATAATTATTGCCCAAATATGATTCCCTCATGCTTTCTTAAGAAATGTGCCAAATATATATACCAACCCCTAACAAAACTATTTAATTCATCTCTTATGCAAGGCTTATTTCCATCCATATGGAAAAAGTCATTTATAATTCCTTCGCATAAGAGTGGATTTAGGTCATCTATTGAAAACTATAGGGGAATAGCAAAGTTGTCTGCAATACCTAAACTTTTTGAAGCAATTATAACAGACGACATAACCTTCCAGATCTCTCCACTAATTTCTTGTTCTCAGCACGGTTTTCGAAAAGGGAAATCTACAATAACTAATTTGCTTAAATTTGTATCACATGTATCAACGGGCTTTAGGGAGAATAAGAATACTGATGTCATATACACAGATTTTAGTAAAGCTTTTGATAAAGTAAAC
Organism: Bactrocera zonata; assembly: GCA_037783105.1. NCBI lineage: Eukaryota > Metazoa > Arthropoda > Insecta > Diptera > Tephritidae > Bactrocera > Bactrocera zonata. Next base: position 258,767 of record JBAWJQ010003510.1, on the reverse strand, counting down.
CATTCAATTCATTTGCATAAACTTGATCTTCTTGGTTTTCAACCAATATTTCTAAAATGGGTTGCTTCTTATCTTGGTAATAGAATTCAACAAATCATATTTAACGATCATTTTTCTGACATAATCAATATTCCTTAAGGCGTTCCACAAGGTAGCTATCTTGGTCCAATTCTGTTCTTGTTATTTATTGATGACATATCATCTGTTGTTAAGTTTTCAAAAGTTTTATTATATGCTGACGATGTAAAACCTTCTAAAACGTATATTTCAAACAGCGAAAGATGTCAGTTGCAAACAGACTTAAACGTTTTGCTTTAAATCATTTGCATTGGGATTCCAGTTTAAATCTTTTCCCTTACACTAACCGCATAAAACTTATAAATCTCCCGACACTTGCTAGTCGTAGGGAGATGCTTGGTATAATTCTTCTTGTAAAACTCATGAATGGGTCAGTCTGTTGCCCATCTCTATCATCTGATATTAATTTTAACATTCCCGCTCGCTTTTCCAGGCAGCTAAGACCCTTACTTTTGAAATTTTCTAGAACAAGTTTTGAGTTAAACGAACCATTCCGCCGTATATGTCATGATTTCAGTTCTCATTCCAGCACATTTGATCTAACAGACTCACTCTTTACCATTAAAAAAATTGTCTTGTATACTCTTAAGAAGTAACATTTAAAAATTATAAACTTTAATTTAATTCTTAATTTTGGCTGTTGAAATTTTTGTTTCTGTAGCCGAGCAGCTTAAGATCGCAACGCTTAAAACTCTCTTGCCTTTTATGACTCGGCTAATTCCGCTCGTTCGCGGATTGCGCCCCTCGCGTCGGTTAGGCGGGAGGAGGGTAATCGTTGGGTATTATTATATATTTTTTCGAAAAGTTCATTCAAACACAAAAATTAAAAAAAAAGGTCCCCAAAAGTCAATTTCTACAAAAGTTATGGCTATTTGAAAAAAAAAAAAAAAAATTTTAGCAAAAAATAGCAAAATTCATAACTTTTTTGAAGATGGACAAAAAATGTTCAAAAATGTTTTTCAAATGGTAGATTAGGATGGATAAGTTTCAGCAAAATTTAAAGGGGTCGGGTTCAAAAGTGCTCGATTTGGTATGGAATACCCCGTATGTAGTATGGTACATAAGCAAGTAAGAATACTAGGCAACAGAAGTAACATTAAAAATTATAGCTGAAGCTAATATTTGTCAACAGGAAGTAACATCCGCCACGAGCCGCTACAGCTACAGTTCCTAAGAATTATAATATACGGGACAGGTAGAATAAGGTTACTTTTTAGCTTAAGTATAAAATGTGGAATCAGTTGCAATTTAGTTTTTGAATAAAGAATGTCATATGGACCTTGCAAAAAATTAAAAAACAGTTTTTTTCGGTGCCGAACTAAGAGGCCGGATTACTGGCGCCCGAGCGTAGTGAAGACCGATAACGAGCAAAGTGAAAAAAAGGCCGATAACGACCGAAGAGCAATCCGCGCAATTCAATCAACATCTCTAATACGGATGCTACGTGGTATAAACAGAGTGAAAGGGTGCGCCCGAGTACAGAAAGAAAAGGACAAACCTTGGTCACCGGCCTTGGGAGGAAAACTGACATTTACATAAGAAATAAGTTGGGATGATTTAAGTTTATAAGCAAGAATAAATAAGAAAAGAGAAACAATTTTTGTCAAATATAAGATTTAAGAAAAAAAGTGGGAAACACAAAAAAATATTAATTTAAAAATATATAAAAAAATTTTGAGAAAAGAACCAAAAGTTAAGAAAAAAAACTCCATCAGTTTAGTTCAGGGGAAACGTTTTTTTTAAAGAAAATTCAAAGGATACCAAAGAGAATTTTTTTTTGTACACATAATAACGGGCTTGTACAGCCAATAAAAAATAATAATGTAAAAGCTGCGATTCACCACCAATCGGACCCTCCAGAGAATTATAAACTACAAAGCTAAATAAACAAGAGCTTGTACAGCCACTAACCTTTAATACTTAAAGCCGCGATTCACCACCTAACGGGAGACCTTCCGGTTCTTACAACAGTAAAATAACTCTGCGACTTTCCTGTTAAAGGAACCCTCTAGAAATTAATAACAAAAAAAAAAAAAACCAAAGGGAAAAATATATTCTAAAGAAAATAAATCAAAATCTAAATAAAAAATATGTCTAACCCAAATAATTTGATAAGGCCACCAGTGCTAGGGAATACAGCTCCCGCTGCACCAGAAGGAAATCGCGTTTCTAGCAACCAAATTTCGCCAGAATTGGCACATTTAGTTAAAAACCTTGTATTTCAAATATTACAGACGGACGGAAAAGCCATTATGAAAAAAAATAATGGCACGAACCAGAATACTACTGACCAAACAATAGACGGTAGATATAGGGACAACATGAACGAAATGGACAAAATTCCCGACGTAGTATAATCACTACGAGAATTTTCAGGGAACTCTTCAGAGTTTACCTCTTGGAAGAAAAGTGTCGAGCGGATTCTAAGGATATAAGTATGAACCCTAAGAAGGCACATCACGATATTTTAGCATATTAAATGTAATTCGAAATAAAATTATAGGGAAAGCAGACATAGCACTAGAGTCGCATAACACGCCTTTAGATTGGACTGCAATATCACGGTGTTTAACTACCTATTACGAAGACAAAAGAGACATTGGTACTTAGAGTATCTAATGCCTTGTCTCATACCGGGAAGTTTAAAAATTAATGATTTTTACCAAAAAGTCTATTCGCACCAATCCCTAATCCTTAACCAAATTGGTTGTATGGAAGTAGGAGAATAAGCAATTGACCTTTTAACTGAGAACTATCGTGCTAAAGCCCTTGACACGTTTGTCAAAGGACTTTCTGGTGATCTTTCTAGGCTTCTCGGCATCAGAGAACCAAAAAGCCTACCAGAAGCTCTTCACCTTTGCCTGAAATTAGAAAATCAAACCTTCAGTTCAAAACACGCTAGCAGTCAGCATGACCATATTAATTACCAACATCAATATCCTAGACACCAATATCATCTACAGAAATTTCTTCCACCTTTTAACCAACAATATCCTCTGTAACAAAACGGCGATTATTTGTAACGGATTTATAGTTAATAGTTTTAATCAGTTTAAGGATCACTGTGAATTATTAGTTTAAGCACAGTCACCGACTAACCTCTGACGCGTGCGGACGTTCACTCTTTTCGTGTGTTATCAATATTCGCTTATTTAGGTTCGCCCTACTTTCCTCTAGTCCTCATACAAAACGAAAAAAAGCCAACAAATCTCAAGAGACTTTCCCTGAGCTCCCCCCCATTAACATCTCTAAAAACGACGACCCAAAATACATAGTTCTTAAATCATTAGAAGACAATAAACCACTCTCACGTTTTTCGTGCTTTGCGGTGCATAAAGCCATTTTAGGCATTAGCAAAGATGTTAAATCCATTTCAGAATTGCGCGACGGAAGTCTTCTCTTACTAGTTAAAAATAAAAAAACTGCTGAAAAATTCACAAACACGATAACACTTTCGAACATCTGCAAAATTTCAGCCAATTACCATGAACACCTTAACTCCGTAAAAGGCACGATTTTCGCGCCATTTCTTAACCATTTGCCTGAAAAAGAAATTATTGAAGGCCTTGAAGATTATGGAGTAAGTGCAGTGTATAAATTCCAGAAGAAGCTTGAAGGTGTCATAGTCCCAACAGGTGCAATGCTCCTCACTTTTGATGCCTACAAGCTACCTGAGGAAATTGATGTAGCCTGGCGAAAAATTTCAGTCCGTCCCTACTATCCCAATCCGATGCGCTGCAAAACCTGTCAAAAGCTCGGACACACAATAAAAAAATGCAAAGGCCTTCCTACATGCGTCAACTGCAGTCTCCCCCCTCACAATGACAGCGAATGCTCAAGAACCATGTGTGTGAATTGCTCAGGCGAACACCCTTCCTCCGCAAACACTTGTCCCAAGTTTATACAGGCTAAAGAAATTTTAAAAATAAAAAGCATCGACAAATGCAGCATGCGTGAAGCAGCAACTAAATACAGATCTCAGCACTCCTCCACCTCTTCTTTTACACCCTTTTCAACAATAGTTTCTCTACCTGCACAAATAACCACTCCAAACATTCCCACTTCAGCCTCCACAACATCAAAACCTTCCGAAAACGACAAAACAAAAAATTCACCTCAAGCTTCAAAAAAAATTTCTACCTCTTCAAATAACACTTCAACTAACACTAGCTTACCAAACTCCAACAAATCTATCGCCCATTCATGGGCTTCTAGCACGACCACGCCAACAAACAACAAAACTTCAACCACCAATTCACCTTTTAATTCTACTTTGACCAAATCCTTCTCTCTCACCAATTCTTCAACAATCAACCCCACCTCAAGTAACAATTATATCTTCCCCTCGCCCAGAAATAAGGACTGTGGTGGTCTAATGCTCTCCGACTCAGTACAAGCTGAGCCAAAGAGCGTTGCTGATCATAACAGTGACTTCGAAATGTAATGCATCTCTCACTGCATGTGGCTACCGGCGCTCTGCTCGCAGAGTGTCAAAAGCAGTTACATGCGTGTGTGTATGCATATATTCGTTCTCCCATAACTTTTCGTTTTACCTCCATATCATTTGCTATTCATCATGTTATCAATTTTGCAATGGAATATGAATGGTTACCTCAATAACTATCACGAACTTGAAATTCTGATTAAATACTATTCCCCATCTATCATTCTTTTAACCGAAACTCACTTACCCCAAAACCAAACTGCCTACACTCCTAAAAATTACATAGGGCATTTCTACAATCTACCTCAGATCACTAGTAAAAAGCAAGGAATTGCAATACTAGTCAAAAGGAATATTCAACACAAGCTATCACCTATTCAAACAAGTTTCTCAGCACTAGCGATCGACATCAATACAACAACCAAGATAGTGGCTGTTTGCATGTACATTCCTCCCAAAGATACTTTTTCTACATCTGATATTTCACTACTTCTGAACCAATTCAGTATGCAATGCATCATTGGAGGCGACTTCAACGCCTGGAGTACTATCTGGGGATCTGATTACACAAACTCTAGAGGACAAAAAATTGAAGACGCGTTAATCTCATCCAATTTTATATCACTAAATAATGGTGCTCCCACCCACTTTTCGACTCACCACACCTTTTCTACAGTTGACATTACACTCTGTTCCGCAACTCTAGCCTCAAACTGCCAGTGGAAAGTCCTTGACTCATTGCATGGAAGCGACCACTTCCCTATCCTTACCCAAATAACCTCAGTCTGCAACCAATCCTTAGCAAAATTCACACCCAGATTTAAAACTAACCAAGCCGACTGGAAGAAATTCGGCCAAATGTGCGAAGAAATCAGTGCAGCCTCTCCAATTGCTAATAACATAAACCAAGAAGCAGCTAAAATCTTAAGAGTTATACGATCAGCAGCTCACCTCACCATACCACAAACTAAACTAAATAGATCCAATAAAACCGTTCCTTGGTGGAGCTCCGAACTATCCACACTCCAAATTTCCAAGCAGAACTTGTGGCACCAATACAAAACCGTTCGCTCAACAGAAAATCTATTGAGATACAAAAAAGCAAACGCACAATTTAAGCGAAACGCCAAATTAGCAAAGCGGAAAGCATTTGAAGAACTCACCTCCAGCATAAACCCATCAACAAAACCTAAAAAAATATGGAATGACATACGAATACTTACTCGCTCCCCAAGACAAATGTCCTTTACGTACATTAATTCCGCTAATGGACCACTCTCTGACCCACATGCTATTGCCAACAATTTTGCTTCTCAGTTCTCCCTTTCCTCCTCCGATACATCCTTTTCAAACACTTTCCGCAACTTAAAAGCAAGACGACTAAACCAGGAACCACCAATCTCTTACCCTTTATCAATCGCAGCTAAGCAACTTGAGTCCAAAATCCTCCCATCAGAACTCGAATTTGCCCTCTCCTCAGTCAAAGGAAGTTCACCAGGCCTGGACAAGATTACATATCCCATAATTCAAAACCTGCCAAACTCAGTCAGGAGTAGGCTACTCAAGCTTTACAATTGCATTTTTGATAGTGGACCCTACCCACAATTTTGGAAAACTGCATGTATTGTTCCAATACTAAACAGTTATAGACCAATTTCGCTCCTATCATGTCTTGGAAAATTATTAAAAAAAATTATTGTCAATCGCTTAGCGTGGTATGCTGAAGTGAAAAACCTTATAAGCCCTAATCAAGTTGCATACAGAAAGGGATTTAGCACCATCGATGCACTCCTACATCTAGACTACTTTATTTCAAACGCTTTATCCTCCAAAAACCACGTGTCTTTATTAGCAGTAGACTTTCAAAAAGCATTCGATAGAATCGGCATACACATAGTTTTGAAACAACTTGACGCTTGGAAAGTGGGCCAAAAAATTAAAAAATTTGTTAAAAATTTTCTCCAGCATAGAAAGTGTAGAGTCAAAATAAACGGATTTCTATCCAACAGTGTTCCTTTAGATAATGGCACCCCGCAAGGTTCACCCTTATCTGCATTTCTTTTCATAATCGCGTTTGATGAAATTGTTCTCCGAACAACAAATATCCGCGGCATCAAATGTCAGCTCTATGCCGATGATGTAGTCTTCTACACAAAGTGTAACAATCTAGCTCAAGTCACTCAAATTTTCGAAAATGTCCTAGCAGAGTTAACTTCATGGTCCCTGACTGCTGGTACCACAATATCAATAGAAAAAACAAAAATTTTACACGTTTGCAAAAAAGTGAACTGCTCTAATCTAACTAACTTCTGTACTAACCTTAATATTAGCATTGTTAATGAACTTAAAGTTTTAGGATTAATAATAGACTCTAAATATAGCTTTAAATCACATTGTAAATATGTTAGAGACTGTCTTGTGACAAGATTAAATATAATAAAATATCTAACATCTAAGAAAAGCCATATTCACCCGGCCACTCTTGTCAACGCTACCAGAGCCTTAATACTCTCCAAGGTTGAATACGCACTACCACTCTATGGAAACTGTCCAGCATCTGCAATCAACAAAATATCCACGCCTTATCACGTAGCAATACGGAGAAGCATAAGAGCATTCCCTACGACACCCCTAAAAAACCTCTTTGCAAAAACTGGCTTGCCTACAATCGCTGAAAGAACAATCGATAGCTGCCGTCGTTTACTCCCTAAACTGCTATTTACTCCAAACAATCTTTTAAAACAAGACGTAAAAAACGCGATGTCAAGAAAACGGGAGCCAAGATTCTTGCCAGCAATCAGTCGATCACTGAAATTCCTTAAACACCTTCAGATACCGCATACTTCAAGGCCTAGAGTATCCACTATCCGCCCACAGTGGTTGATTAACAACATTCCTCACACAATTAAAACGCTCCAATTTCCAAAAACAAATACACCACAAGAGAAATACAGAGCAATTTATGCGAAAGAAAAGCACTTTTACAGCCAAAATGGATGGAACTTCTTATTTACGGATGGCTCTAAATCCCGCGACAACACATCATTTGCAGTAACAAAAGAAAATGGAGAAATTATTCGGCACGGCTTACTCCACCCAATTTGCTCAGTGTTTACCGCTGAAGTCTCCGCTATTCTAGAAGCCATCACATATGCTAAGCTTCACCGAGGCAAGTTCATTATTTGCACCGACAGTAACTCATGCCTTGACGCCATCGAATGCCCCTCCAATGGTCAAAATGAGGTAGTCGCGATACGCAACACTTTAATAGCCACACCTCGAAAAATCAAACTAATGTGGATACCAGGCCACACAGGAATCATTGGCAACGAAAACGCTGACGCCGCTGCAAAAAACGTTGCAAAAACACCATCCATAATGTTTAACTATATGTCTAAAAAAGACATTTTGACTGAAGTCGCAAACGAAAGACGCCGTACTCAAATTAGCGATTGGAACACCTATACTCATCACTACTCCGCTATCAATCCTAACAGAAAGAAAGGAACTATCGCTGCCGACACAGCTCTCTCAACAATTAAGCCATTTATTCGCCTACGCCTGGGGCACACAATTATCACGCACGCACATCTTCTACAACGTACCCCACCCTGTAAGTGTCCATTTTGTGAAGAGCCGGCATCAATTCGGCATTTACTACAGTGTCCAATTATCGACTCAACCCGAAAAGAGATCCTGAGTACAACGGATCCCTTCGACCTTTTGAGAGACGCTAACATCACAAACGTTCTAAAGATGTACAAATTGTTGAAAGAGACTGACTTGTTAAAGCATATTTAATATTAAGAATAAATCGTAGTTAGCTCTACTAACACCTTAACCATTAACGTTATATTAGATTACAGACAGCCGAAGGCCCTTGTTGCTAGCGCTGCTAAATATTTATTTGTTAAATAATTTATTATTGTACAAATTTCTTAAAAATAAAAAAAAATAAAAAAATAAAAAATAAATAGTTTAAGCACGTTATTGTAAATTATCGCAGTGTCCTTTACTCCCGACGTTCGTTTTCGGTGTCCATACTGTTGGAACTCCGATTATAATTCACTCAATTTCCGAACGCCGAAGAGATAGGCTGAAATAAATTGTTGTTGTTGTTCTTATTGTTATCGTATGCACGTGTACGAAATGTATGTGCGCATAGGTGAGCACGAAAACAATTAAATTCGCCAGTCAACGGAATTGAGACATCTTTATTTCGCAGTTCTTCATTTGCGATCTTTATTTCGCAGATCTTAATTTAGCAGATCTTTATTTTGCGCAAGATTATGCATTCATTTATACTGTCGCCAAATCGAGTGCCAACAACCAATTCTTGCATTGCTGGCACTCCCGTGCCAGTGGAGTATATAATTTATATTATAAAGCTTTATGGGATAACTGATTAGTTACGAGCCGCCATCGTGACACAACTTTGTAACGTGTCTATCGCCAAACGGGACGCCTTGCCGCTATCCGCCGTTACGTCGCCAAACGGGAAGCCATCCCGCAATTCTTCGCCAACGTCATAACGTTTATATCGCCAAACGGGACACCTGCCCGCTATCTAGTCGCCATCGTCATAGGTATTATATTGCCACTGGGAAGCCATCCCGCTATTCGCCGCCACGTCGCCAAACGGGAAGCCATCCCGCAATTCTCCGCCAACATTATAACGTTTATAGTGCCAAATTGCCGAACATATTTGTGTAACATTTCCTTCAAGCCGCCGTATTAAAACAATGGAAAACTCAACTAGAAAGAGTTTGCGAATTCAAAAACAAGGCAGCCTTAGTAAGTCAGTTTCAGTTGAAGATCAAAGATTGGATAATGATGATGTGGATAACGGATCCAATCATCAAGGTAGTGCGTCAACTAACTCTAGCGTATCTACCAAAGTTACAGTGGAAAGTCAGAAACAAATGCTCGTTGCCATGCAAAAGCAAATCAATGCTCTGAGTAACCAGCTGCGAGGTACTCAGATAAAGTTGAAGGAAAGTGAACGTCAGTGTGAACTTCTGAAGTCCACGATACGCGTAGAGAACGGATCAAGGTCAAATCCCATTGCGACCTCAGTGGATCCCGCTGCAGATACCGCTATACAACCTACAGCAGTCTCAACGCAGACAACAACGAACTCCCAGAATAGTTCGAACACTTCTATGCAGTCTACGTCAACGTATACAGACGCCACGCATACGTATACTCAATGTCCTTATGAAGGTACTACATTGCCAATTCTCACAGCCACCGCATCTTGATAGGTACTATGCCTTCAACTTCATTACAGTCGCAGCCATTCGCTAACGTTACACCAGACAGTTCATATCTGCTTACACTACCGAGAAAAATTCAAGATTTGCCAGATTTCGACGGATGCGCAGAAGACTGGCCTATGTTCGCCGCCGCCTTTGCACAGTCAACTGCATCATGCAATTACTCGAATTTCGAAAACAATCAACGTCTACAGAGATGCCTAAAGGGTGAGGCTAGAGAGACAGTGCACTCACTTCTAATCCATCCGGATAACGTTCCTGCCGTTATGAACACTTTGCGATTTCGATTCGGCCGTCCAGAACTCTTTATCAAATGTCAGCTGCGCCAGGTACGGCAGATGCCACACATATCAGAATCCACCATCGACAAAATGATTCCTTTCTCAGTCAAAGTAAAAAACCTAACCGTGTTCCTACAATCAGTAAATGGTCAGTAGCACTTGTATAACCAACATTACTGGAGGAGCTTGTGTGTAAGCGACCCATGAGCAAGAAACGTGATTGGGCAAAAACCTCATCGATGATACAGATTTCAGTACCTGGCTTAGTGGAGTGGCCGATCTAATATGTACAGTACAAGATAGTGGGCGGACTCATTCGAGCGAACCAAAGCGCCGTGTTCTTCTTCAAACCGCAAACAACGCCAGAGAAATCCTATGTCCACTGTGCCATGTTGGACACCACATCTTCGATTGTGACACGTTCAACTCGCTAAGCATCCGTGACAGATGGAGCAAAGCCAAGCTCCTCCGCTTATGTTTCTCTTGTCTTCAGGGTGGTCATATCACAAGAGATTGTCGCCGACGGAAAACCTGCAGAACGAACGGTTGTCAAAGAGTACATAACAAACTGTTACACGAGCCACCGAGGAGCATGTCAAAGATGCAACGGGTTGAGATACCATCTGGACCAACCACAGCCGATGCAGTACTCAGTTGTACAGACAGTGGAATGAAAAAAAAAAGTGTGGTTTAGAATAGTTCCAGTTACAGTGCATAGTCACGAAGCTCGTATTAATACCTTCGCTCTACTAGATGAAGGATCGTCGATAACTATGGCCGATTCTTCCTTGATTGAGCAGCTCGGAGTAAAGGGTCACCAAAGCCAGGTATCCCTACAATGGCTGGGAGGAAGAGCTGCTACTGATAATGCAACTATCGTCGACATCGAGGTTAGTGGTTCCAATTCAGGCCAGAAATATAAGTTGCATCATGTCTACGGCATCTAGGTCTTACAACTTCCGATACAAAGTTTACAGAAAGCTGACGTAGATGAAGCTCGCTTGAAAGGGTTGTCCATTCGAACGTACGACAACGCCGTTCCCAAGCTGCTCATTGGATTAGACCACAGTCACTTGGGAATTCCTAGTGAGATCGAAACCCTACAATATAAGGGTCCTTACGCCGCACGTACTAAGTTAGGTTGGGTCGTCTTCGGGCCGACTGATAACTTCAATCAAACGAGGACATCGTGTTTGCATATGTCCGTCTCGGAAGATAAATATCTGCAAGATGTGGTGGTCGATTACTTTCGGTGTACGTCCAGCACCACTCGTCGAGCCCAGCGATGATAAAAGCGCGCCGGATACTCGAGTTCACGGTCACGAAGATCAACGGACGTTTCCAAGCCGGTCTCCTGTGGAAACGAGACAACGTTCAGCTCCCCGACAGCTACTCCATGGCCGAGAGAAGACTGGTCGGAATTGAGCGTAAGATGAGACGAGACGAAACATTTGCCTGAGAGTATCGTACTATCATTCGGGACTACGTTAATAAAAATATGCCAGAAAGTTGCGCCCGGAAGAAGCTGCAATTACATGTCCAAGAGCGTGGTACCTTCCACACTTCGGTGTGATGAATGTCAATAAGCCCGGTAAACTGCGCTTAGTGTTTGATGCCGCCGCCACCGTCAACGGTTGTTCACTAAAAAAGTGTTGTTTAGTTACCTGCTAAGGGGTCCTCAACAATATCAACCAATGCCGACAGTACTTTTTAATTTTCGTGTTGGCGCAATTGCCATCGCCGCCGATATTAAAGAGATGTTTCACCAAATTTCTATAAGAGAAGAAGATAGAAATGCCCAACGGTTTCTTTGGAGGGACGGTAACGACAAGATTCGTCCAGACGTATACAAAATGCTGGTGATGACATTTGGAGCCGCATGCTCGCCTTGCACGGCCCAGTATGTTAAAAATATTAACGCACTTGAGCACCGCAAAAGCTGTCCAAGAGCCTACGACTCTATCACAAAGCATCACTATGTTGATGACTTCGTGGATAGTTTCGACAACGTCAAAGAAGCCATTAAAGTAGCCAATGAAGTCAGACGTGTTCACAAGAATGCCGGGTTTGAACTACGCAACTTTTCTTCAAATTCCCTAGAAGCCAAAATCGCCCTAAATGGTTATAAACCGGAACAGCTGACAAATAGCCTAGTCACATTAGCAGTAGAACGCGTTCTTGGAATGTATTGGCAACCTAGTAGCGACGTATTTAGTTACACACTCAAATTTAATAACGTGGACGCTGAAGTCATCAGTGGACAAAAACGACCGTCGAAAAGAGAGCTACTAAGCATAGTCATGTCAGTATTTGACCCGCTTGGGTTTTTATCCAAATTTATGGTCAACGCAAAATTGTTGGTGCGCGAATCGTGGCGATACGAATTGCGGTGGGATGAGCCTCTGCCTGAACTTATATGTAAAGAGTGGGACAAGTGGCGTCGACAGTTGAAAAATGTATTGAATTTTCGAGTCCCTCGCCACTATTTCGCCCGTGGACCACCAGCCGAAGTGCAACTTCACATCTTCGTAGATGCCAGTGAGGATGTATTTGCAGCAGTAGCCTACTGGAGAGTAACGTATGCAGATAACAAAGTTTGCGTCGTACTTGTATGTGCCAAAACGAGGTGTGCTCCACTGAAACCAATGACTATTCCACGCCTTGAATTGCAGGCAGCCGTCTTAAGAACTCGACTGCTAGAGACTATCATCAAAGATCATTCAGTTGCAATCAAAAAACGCGTGATGTGGAGCGATTCCAAAACGGTTCTGAGTTGGATTGAATCGGGAACACATCGCTACAAGCCATTCGTAGCACATCGTGTGGCAGAAATTCTCGCCGCTACCGACGCTAACGACTGGCGTTGGATACTGTCGGAGGAGAACGTTGCTGATGAGGCAACAAGACCAAGTACGGCATTCGATAGTCATCCGACTTCACGATGGTTAAATGGACCATCATTTTTAACAGAAGAAGAAGAAGAAGCGTAGCCTACATTTGAAGGAATCCCTGATCAATTAGAAGAGTGTGAAGAGCTTCGCCCGAAATTTGTAATGTTAGCCACGCCGTCATGTGTCATAGACATGACAAGATTTTCAAGTTTAACTAAGCTAAAGCGGTCGGTCGCCTGGGTCATCCGATTTATATATTTGTGTCGTCACAAAAAAGTGGAAGGGTGTCTGACCGCTGAGGAATTAAAAGTAGCCGAAATTTTCTTATTCCGCCTTGCCCAATCTGCTTCGTACTCACTTGAGATTAATCAATTTAAAGAAGGCGGAAATGTAGTGAAAGGGTCTGAGTTATACACACTCTCCCCGTTTATCGACACAGGAGGTATTATGCGTGTTAGCGGACGTATCGATTCTGCCAGCAGGCTTCCGTATGATACCACGCGACCTATTATCCTACCACCAAATCATGATCTCACTCGCTTGATCTTACTGGACTGCCATAATCGGATGAAACATCAGAACGTGAGGCGACGATATGTGAGGTTCGGCAAAGATACTGGGTGCCGAATATAAGACATACTATGAAGGAGATCATATCGACATGTCTTATTTGTAAAATTTCCAAGTGCCTACCCTCACAGCCTATGATGGGTCAATTGTTGAAAGATCGACTAACGCCATTCGTGAGGCCATTTTCTTATACAGGTATTGATTACTTTGGTCCTCTCACCGTAACGGTTGGTCGGCGTAAGGAGAAAAGATGGGTGGCGTTGTTCACCTGTCTAACAACGCGAGCGATCACCTGGAAGTCGCTGCCCATCTTTCGACTGATGCGTGCATTCTTGCAATTCGAAACTTTATCAATCGTCGCGGTATGCCAGTAAGAATTCGTAGCGACAACGGTAAGAATTTCGTAGGAGCCAACAATGAAGGAAAACGATTTTCCGAGGTATTTGATTGTCATCGCATTCAGGACGATCTTGCTGTGAAAGGAGTTGAGTGGATATTCAATTGTCCGAACAATCCTGCAGAAGGTGGCATATGGGAGCGTATGGTAAGATGTGTAAAGCGTGTCCTCAATGTAACTTTAAAGGTTGCACCTCGCGAGCACAAGGTTGCACGCGAGTTGCCAAAAAAGTCTTGCGTCTTTGTGTCGATATACCTTGGATGAGATTTTTCGTTTATATAGACATAACAAATTTATATATATATATACATATAGCAATGCAAAATCTGTAACGAAAATAAATACGATCGTCATCCTAATAAACCATATTTACTTGAAACCCCCATTCCACCATATCTTGGTGAAATAGTTCATATACAGTAGATGTGTACAGCACAGAGAAGAATCTTGTACTGACCGCAGTAAACAAATTTTCGAAATTCGCCCAAGTTTGACTAATAGAATCAAAAGCAATAGAGTATATCAGAGAACCATTGCGACAAATACTTTTTTCAATATAATTTATGGTCGAAGACCAACTTGGTATTAACATTTTCAAAACACCCCCATATGCTAGCAAAGTCAATGGACAAGTCGATAGATTTCACTCCACACTTTCTTAAATTATGCGTTGTCTTCAAACCGAACGCACCCACCGCTCATTTCAAGAACTTTTAGATCGTTGCGTATACGAATATAATTACTCAATACACTCCACAAACCGGGAAAAGACAAATATAAACCTTTTTTGGAAAACGCGCTTCAATAGACCCACAGCAATATGAAAACCCAAGACGAGAAAACATCGACACATTAAGAAAACAACATATGAAGGACTTAGAAATTCACAATAAAACCATAAATCCAATAAAAACCTACGCCCCAGGAGAAATAATATATGGTAAAATAAATAAACGGATAGGCTTAAAATTATCACCAAGACATAGAAAAGAAATTGTAAAAGAAGACAATTGTAGTATCGTTATCACAGAAAAAGAACGAACAGTATACAAAAACAACATCAAGAACTAGCTAAATATCCTTCTTTATTTTAATTTTACAGACTTTTCGTACATTTGGTGTACGCTGACTTTAGAATAATAGACTATAACTAGCAACATTTAGTACAAGACCAGTTAAAATTCAAACAGGAGCATTTTGTCTGATACACAAAGTGGAAATAGAGGAATATCAGAAAGCACTAAACGATTTAAGTAATACGATTAAAACAAAAATAAGAGAAGAGAATCCCCTCCTTCCTATCCTGTTTATTAAACTAAAACTGACTGGAAAACTTATTTAGGAAATCAATAAACGAAATAGGTACAGTCTGAAAACGGATTGCGTGAAATCCTGACCACGACGACCTCATAACACTAGAAAATCAAATTAATAACAATAATTAAAAACTAACAATTAATAAAGTAATTTTTGACAGAAATAATTATTTTATGCAATATTAAACAAAATTTTGAAAGAAGTAAAACTTAACATAAACTTGCTATTGAAATCAAATATACAAATTAATATATATGTATATTAAATATAATAAAATAAGAGATAATCAATATGGACTACGCAATACATTGGGCAAAAGCCGGCATAGTTAATTCTTATATTTTGTCAAATGAGGAATTAGATTTATTAAAATATACGTTAAAAAAAATTATTTCACATTGAAAAATATCGAAGAATCACTCGAATTAGCATATGTTATACTTGCACCAAATGAAACTTTGTTGTTATACAATATTGAAATACCGTTATCCAATAGCGACCTTTGTGAATCTATTATGATAAAACCAATAAAAATAAAAAGGAATATAAATAATATTCCATATGAAAATGTAATAGTGTGTAATAATAATAAAATATTAGGCATTAAGAACAAATTTAACGAATATAATAATATAAAAATATATAGTAAAAAGAATATTATAGACATAAGCAACACTACCTGTGTTCCACGTCTACTAAAGAGCAAACCGGCAGAATATTTAATAAATAATCAACACATACCATCCGCAGAAAATGTATCCCCTAGTATTATATTACTAAACCAGTATAACGGTACGATAAGAATTAACAGCCAAAACATAAATCTTTCCGGATCATATGCAGTAGAATATCATAATTCCACGGTGTGGATAGGAAACCAAACATACTCATTTCATGAAAAATTTGGCAGCATACCGCTAGCTGCAATTTTACAACCGAATAAACCATCGTTTCAAGAAGAAGAAATTCTAAGTTTGGAAATGACGAAGGAACTTCATCTAGACTATACACATCATTTGAAAACATTAAAAATCGCACACACTGCAACTTTAGTTACCAATTTTTCGCTCATAGTTATCTGTATTATGAGCAAAATTGCAATTACCACCATTCTGGTTCCAAAAATTTAATGCAAAGCAAATATAACAGAATTATCAAATTACCACGTAAATGTTAATATAAACAATCTTAAAGAAATAAAAACAAAACGCTCGTAAACTCCCGACATCTGTGCCGCAAGAAAAGCATAAGCACTTTGCGCAACAATGAATGTGCCATACGTTTTAAGAGCGATAGAGGGAAAATAGTTTTACAATTTTATAGTGCACTAAATTTCAACCTTCAATAACTTTAACAAAAATAGAATTTTGACGAAATATTTATATCACGGGGTATGCGTCTTATCCCCTTCCTAATGAACTCCAGATCCAGTGAACAAACGATGTCGTTTGTTTTTGACGGCGGAGGAGTTAACATAAGTAACATTAAAAATAATAGCTGACGCTAATATTTGTCAACAGGAAGTAACAACCGCCACAAGTTACAATCCCTAAGAATTATAATATACGGGACAGATAGAATAAGGTTACTTTTAAGCTTAAGTATAAAATGTAAAATCAGTTGCAAATTAATTTTTGAATAAAGAAGGTCATACGGACCTTTCAAAAAATTAAAAACCAAATTTTTTGGTGCCGAAGTAAAAGGCCCGATAACTTACTTAAACGAGTGGTACCTAACAATTATTTCTATATATTCGAAAAATAAAAACTTGAGATGCAACAAGATACAGGCAGTTAAGAGGGATTGACACTTAAAAAAGGAACAACTTAACCGGTATTGACTGTATACTATTGCGAATCTTAGTGAAAGTATTATCCACTATTTCAAGACCTATACTTTTTTACCTTGTTCCACTTTTTCAGGAATTTTCACTATCCGCCGATCCAGGGTCTGTTGTGCATCTTGTTGAATTCGTCGCTGTCCGTTTTTCTAGGATCTGCTTTTGAATCATTGCATTAATTGCCAATTATTTCAACACTTTTCTCAGGCATTTAGTGCAGGAAGTTCTACTTCCTATGGAATTTTTTGATTTATTCATTGCGGAATAATATCAGGCTTTTTGGATAGCAAATAAATTTGCCATCCTGGTTGAGTCCCCATTTAATTTTTACATGAAGTAAAAATTATACTAACTAGAATGTTTACTAATTGACTGTTCATTTGTTCATGTTTGTTTACATACCCGTTTATATTGTTTGCTTAGATACATTTCGTTTGTTCTAAGACAAGTTAATTGTGATATTCAAACTCAAGGTTGTTTTGATGCATTTTCTTTAATGTTGTTTTGATCTATTTTTATCATAATAAATATTTTCATTAACTCGCGCACTCTGACTTCTGCCTTGGCTATTTACCGTTCTAGGAGCCGCCAGATAAAACTGACTACTAAAAGCGGAGCCATCCTCAACGTGTTAATTAGAATGTTATCAGTTTTGCTTGCATGAACCTTCTCTATAATCAACGTTCCTTGGTAATTAATTGAATTGGAGGAATATAAAAATAAATATTTTTGACAAAATGACAGAATGAAAATCGATTTTTGACTACATTTTCGGGTTTAAATTTTTTTTAAAAACAAATATTTATTGATTGAAACAATTTATATTAATTATTAACAAATATGTATATTTAAGAAGCTTTAACGTGAGCTTTGATACTAATCGGTTTAAAGTTTGGAATGCACTTCCAAACACCCTGAAACGCCTCTTCAAATTTGGGTGTAACTTCGAAAACATTCCCCGGAACGATCTTTCTATGTGATTTTTTGAAAATTCTTGCTGTAATAACTCCTTAACAAGTTCACAAATTGTTTACAAACAATGACGTTTTTGCCTGGATAATAATAATAAATATTACAAAAGTCGGCAGTGGCAGAAATATGACCAATAGAAAATACACTTTATTAACAATTTTTGTAGTATTTAAATTTTATTAAGAGACGTCGAAGTAACTTCATCATTTGATGTGAGATCGTCATAGTGTAATGAATTACAAAATTATTTGGTGTTATTAGACTTTACTCTATATAACAACACATCAGTTTCACGCATTTGTAGAAATATGTATAATCGGGCGGTGTTTCAACCCAAGCATAATTGAATGAACTTCTCATAGGAACAGAATTATTATCAACACTATCATCAACTTCATTTAATTTTAAATTTGTATTACTAATTACATTTTGTGTTTGCATATTTTCTCTATTTCCTTGTCTCTGTACTTTCCCTGTAAGCGATTTGCAGTAAGGCATGATGAACCAGATGTATGTATGTACATATGTGTGGGCTTAGACCACACTAGTCTTCAAAAAAAATTTTAATAATTGAATTAATGACTGATTTGCAGTAAATATTATCTACCGAACATGCAATTAAATTTTAATTAAATTTGTTTGCAAATGGAAAGTAAAGGAAAATAAATTCACCAATAGCAAAGGAACTAATCCTAAAACACACGAAGAAAATATCTCTCGATTTGAAGTGCTGTTGATGTCAATTCAACCAACTAATCAAACTAGCAAAAACTTTATCAAAATAAAATAAATGTGGTCAATTTAACTCTCGTTAAAAGTTGCAACAAACCAAACGCATGCAAAGAGAACAAGAAAAACGCAATCACTTCCTATTTCGTTGTTATTGTTGATATTGTCGATTCAACCAGATAAATTTGACTTTGGAAACAAATTTTCAAAAAATTAACTATCGCACAATGTATTTGAAATTACTATAATAATTTGTATCTCACCAAAAGAAAACGAATGAAATCAAAGGTTATATTCACGTCAAGAATATGGGCATACTAAATCATATTGCACTCTACGCAGTGTTTGTGTGGTATGGGGTGATTTAAATCCCGCTTCGAAATGCACCCTTAAGAAAGAAGAATTAAATAAAAAAATGCAGAAATTGTGGAGGAAATAACACTGCTAACTACAGGGGTTGTCCTGTATATAAAGATTTGAAATCGAAGTTATCACAGGGCATTTAAGCACGTCGTAACCAAATTTTACAAACACCCCGTAATGAAATTATAGCAACCTCAGAGAAAAGTTCAAATCCTATTACTTCTATAAATAATAATATGCAAGGAAGCTATGCAAATGTTGTGAAAGGCAACACTGTGCAAATGCAACTGCCGCAAAATCCTCCAAATGGAGGTATTGAAACTATGATTATAAATCTTACACAGTGTATGACACAATTTATGTCTACCATGCAAAACATGATCCGAGATTTAATAAAATCACAAAATCAAATGCTGCAAAATTTACTAAGTAAAAAATGAGCTTACTAAATATCTGTATATTGAATGCTAACGAATTTAACCAACATAAATTTGAGATTATCAGATTTCTGTCTGAAAAGAATATTGATATAATGCTTATATCAGAAACTCATTTAACAAATAAAAATAATTTCAATATTCCGGGATTTAGAGTTTGTGTCACAAATCATACAGACGGAAAAGCGCATGGTGACTCGGCAGTGTTGATTAGAAATCGTTTAAACCACTATGTCCTAGAATTGCATGCTACTCCACAGTTACAAGCTACAACAATTTCACTCAAAAATCGGGGTTGTGACTTAAACCTTACTGCTATATACTGTCCACCTCGTTTTAAAATTACAGAAATCAAATTTAAAGACTTTTTTGGAATACTAGGTCAAAAATTTCTTGCAGGTGGAGATTACATCGAAAAACACACGTATTGGGGCTCACGTCTTATTAATTCGAAAGGACGACAGTTGTACTATACTATTATGAATAAGCATAATAAGCTGGACATAATATCTGCTGGTAAGCCGACATACTGGCCCAGTGATAGAAGAAAAATACCAGACTTAATAGATTTTGCTGTAGTCAAAAATATAGATAGATCGCTTCTGACAGCTTACACATGTACAGACTTATCATCTGATCATTCTCCTGTACTAATAAAGTTATACGAACATCCCATGATATTTGAGCCAAAAGTTTCTCTAACATCACATAAAACTAACTGGTTGAAATATAGAAAGTACGTCAGCACCCACATTAATATTGATTGCAAAATAAATACAGGAAGAGACATTGATGAAAATATAAGAGAAATTACTGATTAAATAACTAATGCAGCTGTATTGGCTACACCAAAAAGAAACAACAAACCAGTTGGTTTTAGAAAGATCACCAATAATGAAATAGAGAAACTTGTAAATGAGAAAAGGCGAGCTAGGCGGAAATGGCAGTTAAATCGCTCCCCTTCAACTCTGCTTCAACTTAAATCTGCTGTAGGAAAGTTTAAAAAAGCGCTTAAACGCGAAGAGGAACACAACACTGAAAATTATATGAAGAAACTGTGTCCAAATTCTAGCAAGCAAAACTCCCTTTGGAAAGCCCCAAAGTCTTTCAAGCCACCAGTAGATTCCAACATGACTCTAAGGCAGTTGAGTGGTAATTGGGCACGTAGTGATGAGGATAAGGCAAATTGCTTTGTAAATCACCTAGAAAAGGTATTTCAACCCAATTGCCCAAAGAAAAACTTTGAGTTGCCAACCTTGCCCAATACCGCAAACGATTCGCATGCGTCTATTAGGACTTCTACTTCTGAAGTTGCTAGAATTATAAAAGAACTTAACCCAAAAAAGTCACCAGGTCACGATAATATTACCCCAAAAATGCTAATTTAGTTACCAAATATTGCCGTAGAAGTGCTCTCTTTGCTTTTCAATGTAATTCTTAATCTCGGACACTATCCTAATTCACGGAAAAAGTCGCAGATTATCTTGATAGATAAACCTAGGAAAGACTTAACACAATCGTCTTCATACAGACCATTCAGTCTTCTACCCTGTCTTTCTAAAATATTTGTAAAATTGTTGCTATCAAAGATGACTCCTTTCCTTCACGAAAATAATATAATACCAACGCACCAATTCGGGTTTCGTGAAAAACTTGGCACGATAGAGCAAGTAAATAGAATTACTAATAAAATAAGAAAAGCATTTGAGCACAGAGAGTACTGTTCAGCTACATTTCTAGACGTGGCTCAGGCTTTTGATAAGGTATGGCATGAGGGCCTTTTATATAAGATTAAAAATATTCTACCTTCAGAATTGTATAAAACATTGGAATCTTATTTAAAAAATAGAAAATTTATGGTGGAAGTGGGAGATTTCATATCTGATGAAAGATAGATAAGGGCTGGTGTACCCCAGGGCAGTGTTTTAGGCCCAACACTATACGTCATATATGCAGCAGATCTTCCAACAGCTAACAATGTATTAACTTCAACTTTTGCGGACGATACAGCAATAGTGAGCCGTAGCAAATGCCACATAATAGCATCAAGAATATTAGTCGAGCACTTAAAGTTTGTCGAAGAATGGCTAGACAACTGGTGTATAGAGGTAAATGTACAAAAGTGTAAGCATGTTACATTTTCGCTTAGACCAAACATGTGCCCGGCAGTAAAAATAAACAATATTTTAGTACCCCAAGCGAATGAAGTAAATTATCTTGGTATTCACCTAGATAGAAGACTTACGTGGAGAAAACATATCTCTAGTAAAATAACTTGCATGAAGATAAGAGCTGCAAATTTAAATTGGTTATTAAATAAAAACTCCAAAGTTAGCGTAGGCAACAAAGTGCTTTTATATACTGAGGTCATAAAGCCGATTTGGATGTATGGCATTCAACTATGGGGTACAATCTGTGCAACTAATATAGACATAATACAAAGGTTCCAATCAAAAATGCTTAGATCAATCACGTGTTCGCCATGGTACATGCGTAATGAAAATATCCATAAAGACCATGGTATTTCTATGGTAGGGAAAGAAGTAGAAGACAGCAGAATTAAATATACATATATCTAAACTCCGTGAACACCCAAACACTTTGGCTAATGCTTTGGTACATTCCTGCGATCACACACGCCTTAAAAGAAGAGATATGCCCGCGTACTGAGGAGCAATGTATCACCAAAACAGCTCCATCACTTGCTTGAGCGTGTCCAGTTTTTAAATATATTTAAGGTTTTATAACTTATTGTTTTGTTTAAAACAAAAAGCAGATTAAATAAATAAAAGGATATCGAAACAAAAAAAAAATGTTTCTTTTCACAAACAATACTTGAAATTTAATGTACGCTAAAACGTAATTATAACATAATTCAGTGTTGCAACATGCAAAGCCCAAACACAATTAAAAGTGAAAAGAAGTCGCCGATATATGTATGTATTTGCAACTTTACACAACAGCGTGATATGCACTGCTGTATACGACTGTGTTAAGTGTAACGCACAAAGTTGAAATAATATCGGCCAATGACAACGCGCCACCGCGCGTGTAGTGGTTGAAGTCGCTGAATTTGCCCGTGTTCCGTTTCTTACAATTTGAAAAGATATAAATTATATACAATATACAAGTATCAAAACTGCTATGAACTCAATTAAAGATAACTTTAATAGTATGTGGAGTAAATAAGGAATACATCAACCAAAGGACGGGGAAATCCTAATTCCATTCATTTATATGCAGTATATGGGAACTGGGTATTTCATGAAACGATATCACACATTTTCAGCATTAGACTATAGTATATTCTACATAATTTTCTTCTTCTTTATTCTTTAGACACTGCTTACGTGATTATAGCCGAGTTAACAACAGCGCGCCAGTCGTTTCTTCTTTTCGCTACATGCCGCCAATTGGTAATTCCAAGCGAAGACAGTTCCTTTTCCACTTAGTCCTTCCAACGGAGTGGAGGTCTTCCTCTTCTTCTGCTTCCCCGGCGGGTACTGCGTCGAATACTTTCAGAGCGGGAGTCATTTCGTCCACTCGGACAACATGAC
The DNA here is from genome assembly GCA_037783105.1 of Bactrocera zonata. Taxonomy (NCBI): domain Eukaryota; kingdom Metazoa; phylum Arthropoda; class Insecta; order Diptera; family Tephritidae; genus Bactrocera; species Bactrocera zonata. The sequence goes on along the minus strand of JBAWJQ010003510.1, from coordinate 235,615 downwards.
GTTGCCAGCGTTGCCGATGTATTTCATTTCGCTGAACTATGTCAATGTCGTCGTATATCTCATAGAATTCATCGTTCCATCGAATGCGATATTGGCCGTGGACAATGCGTAAAGAACCATAAATCTTTCGCAGAACTTTTCTTTCGAAAACTCGCAACATCGACTCATCAGTTGTTGTCAGCAGGACGGGAATAATAAGTGACTTATAGAGTTTGGTTCGTTTTCGTCGAGAGAGGACTTAACTTTTCCTACTCAGTCCGAAGTAGCCCCTGTTGACAGGAGTTATTCTGCGTTGGATCGGCGTTGGGGAAGCAGAAGAAGAGCTCCGCTCAGTTGGAAAGACCAGGTCGAAAAGGACTTGGCTTCGCTTGGAATCTTCAATTGACGGCACGTAGCGATAAAAAACTCCTCATCCATTCAAATCCAATCTTATCCATACGACGGCTAATAGAAATAAAGTTGTTTTCCCGTACATTAATTAAAGCAAGATTTGTATAGTGAAAAGCAAAAGAATCAGATTGAATTTAAAACTCTGTTATATGGGAATTAGGCGTGGTTTTGTGCGATTTCGTTTATACTCACAACGTAATATAATAATGAAAGGATCGTTTAAATTTGATTGAAATCGGTCGACTAAGTTCTGAGGAATGACAAATTAACATAAAGGCAGACGGTGTCATGCTCATTGTTCAGCCTTCTATGAAGCTTTTCCTTGTCATATACAATGTGAAGTTTATTGCTTCTGGCGTATTTGTATAATGCATTTAGTAGTTTTTCACATAACCGTAATGTGGGAGTGGGCGTGGTCTCTTTTAGAATTCACGCATTTTCACACCGCTTGAGAAGGTGTTGAAAAGAATTGCGTCAACAAGTTAAGGTTATATGATTTTACCGGTTTATGAGATATGTACATTGAATTTATTAGAGAGCGGAGCTTTGCCTACTTTTAAAAAGTTTCAGCATGCAGGACCCCTCACCTTCCGTTCACTTGTAGATTATTTATGACATTTTAAAGGTTTTCGTAAACTGTCATATTATGGGCAAGGCAATAATCCGACAACGCCAATTTACAATACCGTCTCCTCGATTTGACCAAATTTCATGACGATATCTCAATTTTTACTGAAGTTCCATCATGCACAAACAGACGGTTAGAGAAACATCCGATTTTGAACTCGGCACTTTGTATATGTATGTAGCTCCGTATTTATTTCGATTTGCTTTAGGTGATACAAACAATCGTTAGCTGAACAAACCAATTATAATCTATAGCAACATGTTACGAGAATATAAAAACTTTGCGAAAGATTTCAATATGCATTATTCAACGAAAGGTGAAAGGACTACAATCATGTTCGGTATCTTATAAACTTCTATTATGCATGGTGTACTCGGTTTTATTAGTGTATTTTGCCTCGTATTCAAGGTATAAGCATTAAAATCAGTCTAGTTTAATCAAATGAAATATATAATATGTGTTACAATGTAAACTCATCCCAAGTGGCCTATTTCATAATTTGGGAAAGGTGGCGTGCTTTCATTGGCCGATGTAATTTTTTCTTTGTGCGTTACACTTAACCCAGTCGTATACAGTAGTAAATTTTGCGCTGTTCTGTATAATTTGCAAATGCTAATACCGAAGAACGTAAATTATGGAGAAGGTTCAATGCCGACAAGCGGGCGATCTGTCAAAAGCTAACAAAATGCGGTGAGCGTGTTTTACCACAGCTAGCTCAGCCAGAGAACTTAAAAGTATAGAGAAGGTGCAAATCGAAATCTGTATGATGGTTCGATTGCGCGGCTAACAGAGCTGATAGAATCATAGTAGGGAATTCACCATATTCGCTGCTATTTAGCAGAATTGAGCACGTGCAGTGGCAGAAATATATGTAAAATGACTGAGAATATATAAAGAGAATTGCTTTGTAGAAAAATATACAAAATATACAAAGTCACACAGATAATCTAAAAAGCATTCTCCGAGTGACATATGTATGCAAGTTAACGATAGCCTCCGCATAGAAACCTTAGCATAACTGTAAACAAAATTGAATCTTTGCACTCTGCAATTACACTGCCTCATAAACTAGAAACATAATTCACTTTTCTGATTATTTAAGAATTCGATATGCTTTTTCCGTTCTGTATCCAAAAATCCATATCGCTCGCCCTCACACGAAGGCATAACAATAACAATCATAAATAAACCACTTAACATTCCGTTGGAATTTGATGTCACAGCTAAAAATGTAATTCAACACTTTGTTCTGGACTCAATGAAGCTGATGCTTACACTTCAGCTCTAACCTTAAGTAAACAAAAGTAAATTGTATAAATACCAGTATCTTAGAAATAAAGAATTGATTTGTATCTTACAATCCAGAATAACCACAAGCGTTTTTATTTAATCCGCGCGTTCGCGGATGTAAAATATATATTTTTTTAAAAAATTCCCTTTTGCGGGAATTAATTGGCGCCCAACGTGGGGCACGAATCAAAAAGTGCCTAATAAAGATTAAATTTATTAAAAGAAAAAAATCGAGTTATTAAAAATTGTGAAAAATTGTAAAATTAAAAATATAAAAAATCGAGTTATTAAAAATTGTGAAAAATTATAAAATTAAAAATATAAAAAATCGCGTTATTAAAAATTGTGAAATTAAAAAAAAATTGCGTTATTAAAAATTGTAAAATTAAAAGTATAAAAAATCAAGTTCTTAAAAACTGTGAAATTAAAAGTATAAAAAATCACGTTTTTAAAAATTATGAAATAAAAGAAAAATAACAGTGACCAAAAAAGTGTAAAAGAAAAACTTTCAATAAAAAATAACTGCTTGAGTAAGAACATTTAATGAAATGACAATCGCAAGAGAAAAAAAAAAACAACAAGAAATTTTTTAAATAATCTATTAGAAAAATAACAGTGACCAAAAAAGTGTAAGTGAAAAACTTCCACTCAAAAAATAACTGTCAAAGAGTGACTTAAAAGTGCAACAGAATAACAGCCAAGCAACAAGGGTAACAACATCAGCGGACGTGTCAACAGTAGTAGCAGCAGGCATAAAGGAAACAGCAGTAACACCAACAGCATCATCAGCAGAAATTTTAAAAGAGACAGCAGAATATATTTGTAAGTTAAAATTAAAATATTCTTGTATATTAGAAATGGGAAATAGCCCAAGTATCAAATATAAAAAATTGTCATATTGCGATTTTTGTAAGGGCGATCACGAAATTAAGAAATGTCCTAAACTAAGAAAATAAAGAAACAAAAACTATAACTAATGGTTTGTACAACCAATAAATTAAATAATTAAAAGCTGCGATTCACCACCGCAAGGGGGACCCTCCAGCTTATAACAAATTAAAATTCTCTGCGATTCACCACCCAAGGGACCCTCCAGAGAATTATAAAAAAATTAATTCAACCAAATTTTTTTTTAAATTAAAATAAAATGTCAGACTTAGACGCCTTACCGAATAATTTGGACTATGACAAAATAAATAAAATAGTTGAAAGGGTTTGCAATTCTAATAAAAAGAACATTTCAAAAAAATGTGTACGAAATTTCTTCCACGACGAAGAGAAGAAAGTAAACTGCATGAACGCAGTATTTAATTACATTGGAAAAAATAAAACAGCCACATTAAAAGATTATTATAATAAGGATTCTTTAGAAGCAGAAAGTGTGGCTATGATCCAAGTTTCAAAAAGCTTATACCAATAGATTTTTTTTAATAAAACAATAATTAAAGGCTCGACCAGCCATATAATAAAAATATATTGAAACCGCGATTCACCACCGCAAGGGGGACCCTCCGGTTTATAACAAAGCTTAATTCTGCGATTCTGAACTCCAGACCCTCCAGAATAAAAAAGCATCTCTTCCTAGAAGGGATAAAATAAAAAAATTAAAAAGAAAAACCAGAAATTGAAAATTAGACAAAATGGCTAACGGTGACGCTTTGACCGTAGACTTAATAACTCGCCTTATTGCTGACAGCAACATAGCATTACGTGAGGAAGTAGAACAATTACGCTCACAAATAACAGTCAATACCACTAGTGCAACTGATTTTTTAACACAGACGATAGACGACAATATAGCTTGCCTAGAATCATTAGATGTAGTTAAATCCGTACCTGAATTTACTGGTAGGATTAATTCATATGTTAGTTGGAAAGAGGCTGCGCTTAACGCTATGAGCCTATACGTGAGGGGCAGTAGGAAGTACTTTGCCGCACTCACAATACTAAGAAATAAAATAACGCATGATGCAAATGATGCATTAACAAATCACGGAACAGTACTAAATCTCGATGCAATTCTATCTCGTCTAGACTTTGCATATGCGGACAAACGTCCAATACACATAATTGAACAAGAATTAAGCATCTTAAGGCAAGGTGCAATGTCGGTTGTAGAATACTACAATCTCGTCAACAAAAAGTTGACGTTATTAATAAATAAAACCATTATGACACACGGAAACAACGCTGACTTGACCAAAGAATTAAACAACAAAAACAGAGAACATGCCTTAAGGATCTTCATTACAGGACTAAACACACCATTACGAGACATAATTTTCTCTTTAAGCCCACAAGATTTACCTGACGCTTTAGCAAAAGCACAGGAACTTGAATCGAATAATCAAAGAGCTCGATTTGCTCAAAACTTTATGTTTGACAGAAATAGAATGAAGCCAACTTACCCAAACAATAACCTAAGATTTCCTCAAAGGAACAATACCAATACACATTATAATTATCCGAAACCAACCCCAATGGATATAGATCCTTCTGTATCCAGACTTTATAATCGAGATTTTAATATGAGGGGACAACAAAGTAATAATAATTTTTACCAACAACAAAGAAATACCAATAATAATCAAAATTTAAAACCTTTGCAAACCAATGCAAACTTTCAGGCCAATAGGGGGCAAAATCAGGAAGCCCATGGGATAAAGCGGCATAGAGAAAGCAATAATAGCTTTCGCCCGCAAGAAAAAAGTCAGCGAATTAACAATATGAACGAGAGCCATTTTTTAGGCGAAGAGGGGACGAACTCCCCTATCTCAAATTACATGACTCAAAATTAAATAAAACTTTAAAAGCTCTAATTGATACGGGAGCAACCTCATGCTACATTAAGCCTGGGGTTTATAATAATAAAAACGAATTAGCCATTTATAAGCGCATAAAAACCGTGAATGGCTATTCCATAATAAAATTTTACCACTTAATTACCCTATTTGGAGTCGAAGAAATCTTCTATGAAATAGAAGGATTAGAATCGGATCTCCTTTTAGGATACAATTTCCTTAAAAATATTGAGGCACTCATCGATGTGTCCAATGGGAAAATTAATTATAGGGTAAAAAATAACTCAGAAAATAAAAAAAGTAGCATGAATATTTATTTTGAAAACAAAACTAAGGAACAAAAAGCTTCCAAAAAACCAGCCGAGAAAAGTATCGGTGATATTAAAAATGAAAGAAATATTAAAATTGTAGAACAAGCAAGTTCTACACCGCCAGCCGAAGATTTTACCGGCAATATTATATTTAAAAAATTTATTTTGGGACAAAAAGGTCCTAAAACGCCAGCTGTTGATTTATACCAGCAAAATGAAAAAAATAATCATAAAAAACATATTGTGGAACGAAAAAGTTCTACAAAGCCAGCCGATGATAATACCGGCAAATTAAATAAAAAAATTATTGTGGAACAAAAAAGTTCTACAATGCTAGCCGATGAATTTACCGGCAACATGAACGATAACTATTCAATATTGGGTGAAAGCGGCTCAGAAACGAATGGTGATAATGATAATTATTATTCGGTAAAGAATTCCGAAAGTTCAAACAATGAAAATCAGGATGAAGAATTGCAGGATCTTAAAACACATATAAAAGAAAAAATTGCTCAAATGCATTCAAGCATCAATACAAACTTTCCATTCATGACAAAAGTAAAAGCAGAAATAAGAATGAAAAATGAGGATCCGATATGGAGCAGACAATATCCATATCCCTTATCTGTAAATTCGTTTATTAATGAAGAAATAAAAAAATTGATTAATGAAAATATCGTAAGACCGAGTAAAAGTCCGTATAATTCACCTATTTGGGTGGTACCAAAAAAAGGTACAAATGAGAATGGAACACCAAAACTTAGAATGGTAATTGATTACAAAAAGCTAAACGAGCATACAATTTCCGATCGTTACCCTATTCCAGATACTAACGTAATATTGTCTAATTTAGGCAAGGCAGAATATTTTTCAAGCATCGATCTAGAATCAGGATTTCATCAAATTTTAATGACAGAAAATGATATTGAGAAAACAGCTTTTTCCGTTAATAATGGGAAATATGAATTTTTAAGGATGCCTTTTGGGTTAAAAAATGCTCCTAGAATTTTTCAGAGTTCAATGGATGACATATTGCGAGAACATATTGGAAAAATTTGTCACGTTTATATGGATGATATAATTGTTTTTTCGAAAAATATAACTCAACACTTAAAGGATTTGGAAACAATTACGCAAATTTTAAAAGAAGCTAATATGAAAATTTCATTAGAAAAATCAAAATTTTTCGAGAAAGAAATAGAGTTTTTAGGTTATGTAGTAGCTCAGAATGTTATCAAAACAGACCCAAATAAAATAAAATTAATATTAAATTATCCAATACCAAGAAGTTTGCGCGAATTAAGAGGCTTCTTAGGGCTTGCAGGATATTATCGTAAATTTGTTAAAGACTATGCAGCGATAGCTAAACCTCTGACAAAATACCTATCAGGAGAAAATGGTAGGATTTCTAAAAATAAATCAAAAAAATTTGAAATAACTCTAAATGAGGAAGGAATATCTGCATTAAATAAATTAAAGAATCATTTGGCTTCAGAAATGGAATTAACACAACCCGATTACTCAAAAATATTTGTATTAACTACCGATGCATCTAACTTTGCAATGGGTGCGGTACTATCACAAGGAGGTAAACCAATTACCTTCATTTCAAAAACTCTTAATAAAACTGAAAGAAATTACGCAACTAATGAGAAGGAGCTTTATGCCATTGTTTGGGCACTAAAAAATCTACGAAATTATCTCTACGGTGTAACCAATTTGGAAATACATACTGATCATCAACCATTAACATTTGCTTTATCACCCCGTAACCCGAATCCAAAAATGAAAAGATGGCACGCAATTATAGAAGAATTCTCTCCTAAATTTGTGTACCAACCCGGCAAAACCAATATAGTAGCAGACGCACTTTCCCGTCTTCAGTTAAACCATTTATCAAACGAATCAGAAGATTCAGAGCACTCGGCACAAAGTAGCGAAAGCGTTCAAATACAAGAAACAAAAAAACCATTAAATCAGTTTAAACAGCAAATTATACTAAGTAAAAATAGGTTCACGATTCATGAGGTAATCGAAACCTTTGGGAATAAAAGGCATTTAATAGAGTATGACACAGTAGAAAATTTAATGACTATTTTGAAAGAATATATTCAACCAAAGTTAGTGACAGCGATTCACTGCACCGTTGAAGATTTGCATGAAGTTCAGGAAACTCTCAAACAAACATTTCAGAACAAATTCGTATTTACAAAACTTTTTCCAATGGATATTATTAATAGAGAAGATCAGTCCGGATTAATCGAACAAACCCATAATAGAGCTCATCGAAGCTATAATGAAAATATTAAACAAATTGAAAAATTATATTACTGGCCAGAAATGAGGAAAAGAATGAAAGAATACGTTCGAAATTGTATGATATGTAATAAAAATAAATATGATCGTCATCCCAAGAAAATACAAATAGGCAAAGCCCCAATCCCAGAAAAAGAAGGGGAACAACTTCATTTAGACATTTTCTACGCACAAAAACTTAAATTTATCACATGTATAGATGCTTATTCAAAATTTTTAGTATTAAAACATATAGAAGATAAATCAAATATTGAAGAAAAGGTTTTAGAATTGCTTCAAAGCTTCACAGATGTAAAACAAATTACTTTAGACAATGAACCAAGCTTTACCACACCAACATTTAAATCCTTAATGCAAAGGTTAAATATTGAAATTTATTTTTGTGATCCACGTCACAGCATAACTAACGGACAAGTTGAAAGAGTCCATTCAACAATAATTGAAATAGCCAGATGTATTAAAGAAGAATACAATATTGTCAGTAATTTAGAAACAATACTTAGAGCAGCACAAAAATACAATTCAACAATACATTCAGTAACAAATTTTAAACCAAATGAAGTACTTTATAATAAAATAAACCATGAAACTTTGCCAACAACTTAAAAGCAAGCACAGGAGAAAATGTTAACGTTTCATAATAAACATAGATCAGATAAGCAATATCATCCCGGCCAAATCATTTACGAGAAAATAATAGGAGAAAGAAATAAATTAGAACCTAGATATAAAAAACAGCAAGTTAAGGAAAATTTAGAGAATAAAATAATAATTAATAATAGAAATAAAATTATTCATAAAGATAATATAAAATCATAATTTTATAGGTTTCCAATATGATCATTTTAATTTTGACTGCATTAATCAGCTCAGCAGCCGCTGATGTTATAGACTATACTCGACAAGACTACGTACTTATCGAAAATGGAGATGTTTCCATTTATGAAGAATACGGGGACCTATTCCACATTACTAATTTATCTTATTTTGAAAATATAATAGCAGACGAAAATAGAAACTTTTACAGTATTAACGAACAAAATCACGACAGCCTAGGAATTATTACACAGGAAACTGAATCTGAAATTTTGATAATTAAAACTTTAATAGAACAATTAAAACAAACAAATTTTCGGCAAAAAAGAGGTATAAATGAATTAGGAACGCTTTGGAAATGGATAGCTGGTACACCAGACCATGATGACATTGTAAAAATTAATAATAAATTGGACGATCTGGTAATAAATAACAATAAGCAATTTACAACAAATTCAGAAATTTTTAAAATAATAACAGAATTAACTGAAACAGTAAATAATATTAAAGGCGATACCGCCAACAGGAAAATAAAAAGAAAACTAAATCAATATGTTATTCATGAACTGCAAAATCTAATAAATACAATAACTTTTGGTAAAATTGGAATTTTAAATCCAACAATTTTACACTATGATGAATTAAAAAACATAACAAATTACCAACACGGTATTATGACTATAACAGATTTAATGGACATTTCTAAATTTAAAATAGCCCAAAAAGGAAACATAATTATAATTTATATTAAATATCCTAAAATACAACTAACATGTAAGTACTACGATGTAAGAGCCATAGCTCAATTAGATGGTAAGCTTATTATTGACCAGAACATAATATATTGTAAAAATAAGTTTTTTAATATTCAAAATTGTAAGACAGAAATTTCAAAAACCTATTGTAAATTAAATAAGAAAAACACATGTTTGTCAGAAATTTTAAATAAAAAACAAGGAAAATGTAACAAAATAAAAGAAAAAAATTTACAAATTGAAGAAATTAAATCAGGAGCGATATTAGTTTCAGGCAAAAACATTGTAGATAATCAAACATTAAATGGAACATATTTAATAACATTTGAAAATTATACTATAATAAATAATCAATCTTATGAAAACAGTGAAGTAAAAATTTGGAATTATTTTAAAAATAACCACATTAATAATTTTGAAATATTAGAATATTTTGAAACAACCAATAAAATGTTAAAATTAGACAATATAAATATTTTAGCAGAACGGAACAAGAACATAATAGTAAATTCATATTTTTGGTATATAATTTTAATCTTGGGAATAATTTTCATAACTTACTTAATACTAAAATTAAAAAAATCTCGCGCAATTCCCAAACCAATCGAAAATGCGCAATTTCAAGAGATCACTTACAATGCTCTTTTAAATCAAATATCTAAATTAACTCAAAATAATAGTGAATCGGGGACGATTCATTTTAGGAAGGGGGGAGTTAACGATAGCCTCCGCATAGAAACCTTAGCACAACTGTAAACAAAATTGAATCTTTGCACTCTGCAATTACACTGCCTCATAAACTAGAAACATAATTCACTTTTCTGATTATTTAAGAATTCGATATGCTTTTTCCGTTCTGTATCCAAAAATCCATATCGCTCGCCCTCACACGAAGGCATAACAATAACAATCATAAATAAACCACTTAAAATTCCGTTGGAATTTGATGTCACAGCTAAAAATGTAATTCAACACTTTGTTCTGGACTCAATGAAGCTGATGCTTACACTTCAGCTCTAACCTTAAGTAAACAAAAGTAAATTGTATAAATACCAGTATCTTAGAAATAAAGAATTGATTTGTATCTTACAATCCAGAATAACCACAAGCGTTTTTATTTAATCCGCGCGTTCGCGGATGTAAAATATATATTTTTTTAAAAAATTCCCTTTTGCGGGAATTAATTTGCATGCTTATATTGTATTATATGCACCATTGTCACATATGCGTGATTATTTTGTATCAAATGAACAATTTTTTTCCGAAAAACTATAAAAATTTTAATTTTTTTTTACAAAATCGGGAAAAATTAGGAAAAAAATATTTTAATTTTATTTCGCTTTATTTTTATTTTTTAATTTTTAAATAAATTAATATTTATTTCGTCTGTTACAAAGTGAAGATGTGCAAAATGATCTTCATTTCTTCAAAAAATTAATGACCTTCATGAAATATGCATATTCGCATTATTTTGTTATCATTTCCATATTTGTACCAGTAGAATTTCTATGGCATATACATACACACTTACATTATTTCTTTGGCGCATTTTTATGTTTACGAAAGCAAATGCGAGACACATACATACATATGTATGTACATACATACATTCATAATAACAAGTGCCGCACGCATCTTTTCGCATCTCCTTTGTCACAACATTGGTAAAAAATCCAACCTGTGCCGAAAAAAATAAACGAATGGCCGCCGATTGCCACCGCTTCCCTTGCCCCTGTAGCAGCTTCGCCTTTCAACGTGCGTAAATATGTATGTATGTATACGTATGGGCATGAATACAAATCGACGCAGATTTTTGTCACGGAAAAATATTTTAGACAAATATTATAAATTGACAGCTCATATGTTGCCACTTTTCTCACTTCTTTCTTAGAACAAACACCAGAAGATGTTCAATTTATGATTTTTAGCTTTTGCCATAAAATAAAAGCCAAAAATTAAAAATACATTCTGTCGAGATTTGAACATACGTGCCCATCGTAACTCTTTAAGCGATTACCACCAACACCGCCATTGACATTTACGTTGCGTTGTCCTAATTATGGTTTGGTTATGCATGAAAGCAATATACAATGGATCGCTGATTGTTACCTCTTTCCTTGCTGCTGGACCAGCTTCGCCTACAAACTAGCGTAAATATGTACGCATATGTATGAGCTTGCATACATATCGACGCAGATTTTTTCGAGCCACGGAAAAATACTTATTTTAGAATTGACAAATATTGTAAATCGACAAGAGCTATATTGCCACTTTTGTCGCTTCCTTCTCTGAAGAACCATCAGAAAGTTGTTCAATTTCGCTTTTGCTATCGTCGCGAAAAGACGCTTGTTGGCAAAGGTATGCTCGGGGAGATGCTACGGCGCTTGGGGTATATGCGCCTGCGTTTATGAATGAAATCGTTTTTGTTGTAAAATTTACTACATTTGGGCTTCGCCAATTCGGCTTCCATATTGACTTGTGATGCTTCTGCTATTTGGACAATTGTTGTTTTTGTAGAACAGTGCTTCCATTTTTTGCTGGTGACATACATATTCACATATATACGCATATGTTTGTATGCTTGTGCATTATTTGTTCGGCAATGTATACAAATATATGTACATATAAGTATACATATATGAATGCATGAACATGCAGATCAATGCGCTCACATGTAATATATTGATAAGCGATCATATCATAATATGAATTTCTGGACACCCACATGCGTACACATACATATAATCATATGAGTAGATAATAAGATTAATATGATAGACGATATATGTATGTATTTATATATTGTTGTGCAATGCAATTTCTATTACTAAGAAACATAATACAAAAATGTTTATTAGTATAGTATATTATGTAAAAATCAGATAAAATTATTAAATATTCATGTTCAAATTGACTGTAAATAGTACTATGCAAATTAACTTCCCTTGCGTGGGAAGTATGAAAAAAATGTATTCCGTTCCGCTACGCGCGGTAGAAATAAAACGCAAGTGTTGGTTTGAGTGCGATAATATATGGTGCGCTTTGATCATCAAGATAATCTCTCAATACGCTTGCCGATTATCCACTGATCTTTATTAGTAAAAGCACTTATATTTATATTCTTACAATTCTATGCTTACTACTAAAGATGCTTTTGCATTACATTAAGTGATGTGTGGCTGCTGCCGTTAACTAATAATGGATTATTGGATTCAGAACGGAAAAAGCATATCGAATTCTTAAGTAATCAAAAACGTTAATTATATTTCTAATTTATGAGACAGTGTAGTTGCAAAGTGCAAAGATTCAATTTTATTTATAGTTATGGTAAGGTTTCTATGCGGAGGCTATCGTTAACTTGCATGCATTTATACAAAATTATACTCATATCATAATTATGTTTACAAGTCAATATTCAATTGCCGACGGCAAAACGCAAAAGCATACATATGTATTTGCATACATTGCGATTCCCAAGTTCAAAAATTGAAGCATGAAAATATCACAATGCTGTTGTTGTGAGATCATAAGGAGCATGCATGCATATGTTTATGTCTCTTCATATTCTTGGGCATGTGAGACAGAGAACATAATATGTTTTGTACACATTTTTCGGTGTCAAAAATGAAACAAAATATAAACAAGCAAAACGAAATTCTTCATTGGGAGTTTCTTCATATTCTCTGCTTGGCCATATATGCAATGTCATCATATGCCGTAAATACATATATTTATTTCTCTTCATATTCTCTGTTTGAGTATGTGGGGAACTGTTAAAAATGTTAACATTTCACAGCGCGAATTCTGTGCTTGTGAGGTGAATTCCCTACTATAAATCTAACGAATGTTCGCTGTCGAACCTGTTCTCTGGCTCAGCTAGCTGAACAGTGAATGAAAAATACGATGCTCAGAAATGTTCATTTCTATTACAGATGTATGTTGAGCTTTTTCTTATGTTTGTATTAAGTTTACATAAAGTCATATTAATTGATATGATTATCATTTTGCGTATTTTTATGAATACGTGCAAAACTGATAAAATTCTAACTACAAAAAAAATATGAATTCACAAACACAATACACATACATACATATTTATGCGTACACATGTTAATACCCTCCAGCCAAAAGTGGTGATTTTGCCATAGGCCGCGTGAAGATTCTAACCACTTTTCCCCTCACACGTACGTATATAGTACGTGTGATCATACATCTCTGTTGCGCTCATTTTGGGCCATCATATAAAAAAGTATACCTGACCTGCTCTGATATCCCCAATCGACAGCTCGATGCAGGGTTGCATTTTCTCTTTCCTAATTTAAAATATTTTTAAAATTGTAAACATTTTAAATTTTTTTTTGTTATTTTTCTTTATTAATTAACAATTTTCACAGAATTACAAATATGTTTATACAATAAAAAAATTATTAGTATCTGAAAATAAAGAATAATTAAATACAAGTCTTTATATCTAAAACAAAAAGAAAGGTTAATTACATAATATGATAAAAATGTCTAAAAAAAAGGATAATAATATAACCTGAAATAACAACAAAATATATTAAATACAAATGGAATTGACTCTGAAAGTAAGATTATTTATATAAAAGTCATAATAATATCTGAAAGAAAAGAATAATATTATCTGATTATTTCAGATATGGAACAAACATTTGTTTTCACATATTATATTGGATTGTGCAGGCCTCCTTAAACGCATAAAGTACATTATGTATGTATTTATTTTTGCGTCTTATATTGGACTTCGCAATCCAATTTAAAACAACGCACACTTATTTTCGCATACTTATTTAACAATTAATTTTTGCTGCTTCTGATGATATTGTTGCTGCTCCTATTTCCAATTTGTTTCTGATTTCTAATGCAAAATATTGTTAAAAAATCACATCAAATTCATTCACTTACCTTCTTGTTGTACAAGCACGAATGATATGCGTCTTTCAATCCTTATTTTTTACCCTTTTTAGGAATTACTTTTGGCACTATTGACAATTATGTTTTCTCATTCGCACTCATTCAAATAATTCAAGAAATAAAAGAAATTTTTTTCATCGCATCGTTGGTGTTAGTGCATAGAGAAAAAATGTGTCGTTGTATTGAAATATTTGAGAAAAATGGTTAGCCGTGGCTGGCGTATTCAATGTATTCAATTGTACCCTTGAAAACAACCCCATATAATGCAGCATAAACAATATGCTCCAATACATGCCAACATATACGTATAAGATTCGTAAAATAGTATATAAGTAACGAAAATACAAAATACAAATAAATTAAAATGAACAAATTCTCTCTCAGTGAAAGTCTGCAATTGCCCCGCACCAGCGGTGGTATAGTGGTTAGCCGCGGCTGGCAAGGTATGTCACCCAAAATAACTACAAGCATTGTTCTACAAAAACAATATTCAGGTAGCATCAACAGCGTCACAAGTCAGTAAGGCAGCCAAATAGTCGATGCCCAAATTTGTAGAAAAACACACAACAACAAATTTTCATTCATAAACGCAAGCGCACTTTCAACAGGCCAACTCGCTTCATTCTGAACAACAAACACCAAACCGCGGCTCGCTAAATTCTGCGTCGATATGTATGCAAGCGCATACATAAACATATGTACTAGGCCGGGTCGATTTGTGGGGAGGCAAAAAAATCGCCCAATGCTCTATGAAAATCATATTCTAGGGATCAAAATAAGATACTTTGCCGAAGGAACCATACCTCTGAAACGAATTATGATGTCCCCCAATTTGGGTCGAACTTTTGGGTAGGGGCAAATTTTGAAAAATCCCACTTTGACCCATTTAGAGTGCTCCAATCGAGTCCAAATATATGACCGACCCCCACTAACTTTGGACGGCCGATCCACCTATGCCAGTGGCACACCCCCTGGAACTCCCCTGGGGGGTTCCCCATACAATCATTACAAAAAATCACCATTTTTGGTGATTTACATGAAAACGTCAGCTAAATTGCTATGTTTTTTCTTTATTTTTATTTATTTATTTATAATAATATCTATTTTTTCTCTTACGAAATTTATTTAGTCAGAACATATGTTAATGAAAAAAATTAATTTAAGGGAGTTATAGAAAAGAAATTAAAAAAAAATTATTGTTTGAAACCTTTTTTACTTTCAAGTCTGGGCAATTTCGCACGGCTCTTTAATGTCGTCGCCATAACAGCCTCTACATTTTCCGGTATAACCCGTTTGGAAACGCTAGCTAGCAATTGAACATGTCGTTCCGTTCCTTGTTTCTTGATTTAAATATTCTTTCAATGTATCGTACGGAATGCTTCGCGTGAATGGTGGTTCAAATACGATATTTATATCATCAAAATCATTTCCGTATAACTTGTGCAATTAAAGTTTATATCTGGTTTTTTATAAACTCTAAGTTCCATTGGCTCGTCAACATCGGTTCGATAGCGTAGAATTTTCTTGATTGCACAGTCGCCCTTTTTTTTCCTATCATCAAACAACATTGATAACAAGATATTTTCCGAATGCGCATAATATGAATTATCATTAATTACTTGATTGACAATTTTGCGTAAGCGAGGTTCTTGAAATCGTGACCAACCAATGAACTTGAAAAATAATGCACTGCCGTACACGACAGAGCTGTAATACTTGATATTGAAGTACATTAGAACATAACATTTAATTATAAATTCAACCAGAATTCTTAAATTTGCATCTGGATTTTCCGTTGTCACATATAATCGCAATAATCTAGCGGCCTTGGTTAGCCACCGAGAATGTACAATTTGCCCTGGTTTGATGTTAGCCAGATCCACCGGAACCACGCCGCTAGAAATTGCATGGGCCATGTCGTATAAGTACTTCGAATCGGTTGAAAATTCTTTATTTTCTGGAGCAGGGGGCATATTTTGCAACTCAATTTTGGAAGCCGTCCACCACCTAAAAATATAGAATAATAAAATAATTAAAAATGGTTGACAATTATAATGAATGAGTGATAGCAATAACTTACCGGAAGAGTTTAACAAGTTTCGATTTGACGGCTCAGTTTTCCGGTTGCCGATCTTGGTCCAGTGCTGGTTGATTTATCCAAAGCTTCAAACAAATGCCGAAACGGAAGTTCGTTGAAGTATAGATGGCAAACAAACCAATGCGATGGTCTTTTTAACAGCAATTCGAATCGTCGTATAATTCCACCGTGTGGGCCAGTGTTTGTTGGCTCACCGTCAGTGCATATTCCAATTAATGTATCCAGTGATATATTTTTATCGTTGGAAAAACCATTTAATTTGGTTGTTTTGTATGAAAACGCTAACAAATTGGTATCATCTAACCGTTTGCGAAGCACTTCTTGTCTGCATTTCTCTTTTTCTCTGCGAACTTTCGATTTATCCATGATGAGAGGTTTCCCATGATTATCTTTAATTTTAAAATCTTGCAAAAGAGCGGTTCCCAATGCTGATGCTACTCTGTCAGGCACACCAAATCTGTCACATACCAAGGCAAAGTTAAAACAATCGTATCTCTCTGTGTATTGTGAACTTGTGCCTCTATCCATATCTTCTTGAACTTGTGGCGGTGCGTATGTTGAATCATCGGGATCTTGGTATGTTGGCATTGATGACATAGACGTTGCTCCTTGCTCTTCAGTTTCCATCATAAATGCATTCATTGTTAGTCTTCTCTGATTATGTTGACCGTGCTTGAACTCTTTGAGGCGTTCGGGAACCCAGCCGCATGCACATGGAGCTGCCTTCAAATCGCATTTACATGTTCCAATGTAAAAAATTGTTTCCAGAGATTTTACATACTCTGTAAATTGCTGGGTGTTGTTTCTTCTCTTGATTTGCTCTTGATACTTGTCAAGCAATTTATTCAGTTTATTGCATACACTTTTTTTCAGCATTATTTCCATACCAAGTTTTTCCCAAATTCCAATCAACTTATCTTGTACTTGAATAGTGAATGATTTATGGGAAAACTTTTTTTGTTCTGTTTTAGCACGTTCGCTTAATTAAAAATAATATCTCAAGATATCCAGATGGGTTGGTAAATTAAGATCAGTCAAATCAGTAGACACACCAAAAACAGTAACATCATGCTTGGGTATATGACTCATTGGGTTTTCGATAGTTGTTGATGTAGTTGCTTCATCTTGCGGTGTAGAGGATGGTGGATTCATTGTAAACTTTTTGAGGTAATAAGAATGAAATGGTAATTGTAAAGTAAGACGCGTAGGGTTTCGGTTGTTAAACAGAACTCAGCTCTGGTTGCCCAGAGCTCCTTTATTTATTGCATTCCTTATCCTAATTTATGTATGCACCACATGCTGAGTGCATACACACATCTTAACACTAATCTACTGTACATACCGACAGTATGTACACATATCTTAAGCATAAGTGTTTTCAAGGGCAAACACAATTGTCTATTGTTAGTTTAAGATCATTTGCGATCTTCAGGGCAAACATAATTGTTTCTTGTCTATTGTTAGTTTAGGATCATTTGCGATCTCAAGGGCAGACAATCCTTTACATTGTATACATTAAATACTAAGGTCGCTAATTAATATACCCGAATTGAACATTTATTACATTGTTGATAGAAATGGGTATTTGTAAATACATATCTACGTTTAAGACTAGATTCGTATGCGCTGGCGATAATGAACATAAATATTTGAACTATGATATTTGTCTTACAAAAATATCTTCTTTAAAATTAATTAATTTCCTTTCTATAACTCAATTAAATTAATTTTTTTCATTTACATATGTTCTGACTAAATAAATTTCTTAAGAGAAAAAATAAATATTATTATCAATAAATAAATAAAAATAAAGAAAAAACATAGCAATTTAGCCGATTTTTCATGTAAATCACCAAAAATGGTGATTTTTTGAAATGATTGTATGGGGAACCCCCCAGGAGAGTTCCAGGGAGTGTGCCACTGGCATGGGTGGATCGACCGTCCAAAGTTAGTGGGGTCGGTCATACATTTGGACTCGATTGGAGCACTCTAAATGGGTCAAAGTGGGATTTTTCAAAATTTGCCCCTACCCAAAAGTTCGACCCAAATTGGGGGACATCAAAATTCGTTTTAGAGGTATGGTTCCTTCGGCAAAGTATCTTATTTTGATCCCTAGAATATGATTTTCATAGAGCAATGTGCGATTTTTAAATCGACCCGCCCTAATATGTACATATTTACGCTGGTTTGTTTGGCGAAACAACGACAAGGGAAGCGAAGACAAGCAGCGTACGTTCGTTTATATTTTTCGGCAAAGCTCGGATTTTCTACCAACAACACAATAGGGATATTATCGAGCTCTTGCAAAAGCCTTGCACAGTTCACGAATTGCAGAATTTTCCACTTGGCACAACGGCACATCAGAAAATTATTTGTAATGGATGTACAATAGGGGTATTCGCTTGCTCTTGCAAGATTGCAGATTGCAGAAATACTATACCGAAATAGTGATATATAAACGGCTGATTCGGTCAATTTATTGTGAATGACTATTATGCATAGCTACTGTGAATTGTCGCACCTTCTGCAAACATTTTTAACAAAAAAACTGCAACAAATCTCTATAACTTAAATAAAAATTATAAAATCTATTTAAAACTTACCTTCCTCAACAATTTAACGGCGTAATATGTCTTTATGTACAATGGCAACTACAACAGTGTTGCAATTTTATTTTTGCATGACATTGCACGCAAATAAACATGGGTTTTGGTCTGACATATTTCACAGCCCTTGCAAATATTTTTCTGCGTGTGTTTGTTGTTGTGCCGTTGTAAATCTGCAATGCTTGCACCGTGCACCGAGATTTTCAAGAGCAAGAGAATACCCCTAATATGTCAGACCAAAACCCATGTTTATTTTCGTGCAATGACACGTAAAAATTTGATTGCAATGGGTGCTCTCTTGGCCTTGCACATTTCGGTATAGGATTTTTGCATTTTGTGTCATAGTGCAATTTCTCAAGTGCAAGAGAATCCCATAATGTTGTGGCGCTTTGTTGTCGCGTCTGTCCTTCGACACATTAGGAATATTCAGACCAAGCTTGTTAATCTGGTAGTTCATTAGTTCATACTTCGTTAAATCACTTAACTGTGAACACACTTTTTGCTGTACATCAGTAGTGGGTGTAAATTTTGTTTCAAAACAGCTGATTCAATTATATTAAATACTTACTTTCGAAAAGTTTGTCAGAAACTAATTTGTAGTAGACAGCAAAACAATTTTTTTTTGCAATGAATTAAGTTAACTTTTGAGGCAACAACGCAAACAAAACAACTGAGTGATGTTGACAAGTAACGAAAAAACTATCATGGTACTTCTTTACTCAGTAAAATGATAATCTGTTAATTTTACAAAAACAAAACTCACATAAAAAACTAACGAATTAACAAAGCTGGTATGAGTACCCCTATTGACTCTTTGACAAAACTTTAGCTTCGGCAATTGGTTATCCGTGGCAACGGAAATTTCGCATGAAACAATAAGATTACATGTTTACTATACATACAAAGTTGGGTGTAGATAAATTTTCAAACATTATGCATATGGTGCTTTTTGTTTACATGCACATAAAATTACATATGTACATACGTGAACATGTGCGACCGCTTGATCTTTTAACATGTTATCGAAACTTTTAAAGGCTTGCAAATAAATATGTACATACTATATATACTAGGGTGATTAAAAAAAAATTTTTTTTTTTCGTTTGGTGCTCTGAAAAATAGGTTCCTAGACACCTCTAAGGAAGTCTCTCCAAGAATGAGTTCTTAATTGTAACGGGAAGGTCCTCCTACTTACAGTTTTCTATTTTTTCTTATTATCAGATAGAAAAATTTATATCTCGCTTCCAACTTCTTGAAAAAATATCTTGTTCCTTAGATTTTGTAGGAAATTGAATGCTCTACAAAATAGGTTTGTACGATTTTTTCCTAAACCTAATCGTTTAAAAGATATTAACGGTTGAAGTTCGATTATTTTTGGGAACATTTGTTATTTCTTATGAATTTTATAAACCAATGAAAAATAATCATTATGAATAATGAAACTCATAGGTTTTTGGAGAGGCTTTCTTAGAGGTGTCTAGGAACCTATTTTTCAGAGTACCAAACGAAAAAAAATTTTGTTTTGATTCACCCTAATATGAATTGATGTTTGACGATGAATATCTCGTAAACGCTTAACTTAATCGAAAAATCATATGAGACCATTTTTATAGAGCAGTAAGTTTCCTACAAAACTATGAGTTATAAAATTCATAAGAAATAAAAAACTTTCCCAAAAATAATCAAACTTTAACCGTTAATATCTTTTAAACGGTTGGGTTTACGAAAAAATCGTGAATACCTTTTTTGTAGAGCATTCAATTTCCTACAAAATCTAAGGACAAAATATTTTTTAAATTTCTATCTGATAATAAAAAAAATAGAAAACTGTAAGTAGGAGGACCTTCCCGTTACAATTAAGAACTCATTCGTGGAGAGGCTTCCTTAAAGGTGTCTAGGAACTTATTTTTCAGAGTACCAACCGAAAAAAAAAATTTTTTTTGAATCACCCTAATATATACTATGTAGTAAATATACAATACATACATCTTATCAAACCTACATTAATTAAATCTTTAGGCAACAACAAAAACATGTCTTTATTATATATTGCAAATGATTTAAGGAATTCATCATTAAATAGTTCGATTTGTACGTACATGCTTGTGTGCTTTGATGTAAAATATTTAAAAAATATCTATAAAATATATGCTGAGTCGTTTACGCAATGCAAATAAGCGAATCTGTAAGCGTACATAAATGCTTCATTTTGTAATTTTTGTGCCCTAATATAAACAGTGTTGAAACACGCTCATCCAAAACAGTGTCCTTAAAAAAATGAAATATTCTAAAATTTTCAACACCGCTTTGATTTTTTAATTCAGCGTATCACGATCTCACATCAAAAGATATGTATATAAATGTAAAGACCAACAATTATTTCGACAACTTTCCGATAAAATTTAAATACTATTAACATTGTTAATAAATTGTATATTCCATTGGTCGAATTTCGAGCACTGGCGATCATAGTCTCAACCGATATTTACCGTATAACGGCAACCAGAAGTTTGTAGCCCTTGCAATGGCTATGTTGGGGGTAAAGTAATATTGACCCAGTTTTATCCATGAACACACTCATACAACGATGAGTCAATTGGAAGTTCGAAAATTTTTATTTGCCGTCAAAGGGGCTAGGGGAAGTATTGACCGAATTTTTATTAATTTTTGACAAAAGCGTACAGTGCTTTCAGAAAAAAAATCTTACCGCATTTGAACAATGTATAAATTTATGTATTAGTAAAAATTCAGCTGTAGCTACTGGGGTCCTCAACTTAGGTAACTGGGGGTTTGAAGTTATAAGTTATACTCTAATTTAGACAAGTTTAAGACTTTATATGATATACTTAAACGGTACTATTTGTGCAAAGTTTTATATATATATATTTATTGGTGCTTGATTTGTATACTATAGTGTAAGAATGGGATGGAATTAAAAATTGTGATATATGAGAAGTAGGCGTGGTTGTAAATTTATTTAGCCAATTTTCCCACCATAATGGGATAATTTTCTTACATGTCGAAATTGTTTGAAATTGGTTCAGCAAGAGTTGAGACTTATTAGCATTTAGCCAGTGACCCACGAATTGTATAATTTTGATACCGGCACCTATAAAGCCCCTTTGTATCATCTTGGATTTCATGTCTCCGATGTATTTATTTATTGAGATGTCGAACTTTTAGTAGATTTCAACATAATCGTTATGCGGTGAGTGAGCTGGGATCCGTTTTCAACCATTTTCTCACTGTCGGAGGGGGTGCGAAAAAATGCTATTAACAATTCTAATGCATTTGGCTAAATTGGTTTTCTGAGATATGTAGAGGGTAGGCCATTTAAAGTTGACCCATCTGGCAACGCTGTAACTTTTAACAGCGCTGACAAATCGGCTAATGTCATACCGCGTTAGAAGCGTCATTCGAAGACAATTTATACCATGGAACAGTACACTCCAAAAGAACGCGCTGAAATTGTTCAGCTTTATATTCAAAATAACTTTTCAATTGTGTTAACTCAACGTGCGTTTCGCAAAAAAATAAAGTGAAAAGTGCTCCAGTTAAGAACACAATTAAGTCTTTATACGCAAAATTTGTGAACACCGGTAATCTCAGTAATACCAGTCATGCATCCAGACAACGCACAAGACGTTCTGATGAAAATATCGAAGCTGTACGAGCCAGTATTGAGGAGACTCCATCGACATCGAGTTATCGCCGCTCTCAGGAATTAGACATCTCTCGCACCACTCTCCGACGCATAATTCATAAAGATTTGAAGATGTTTCCATATAAAATTCAAATGGCACAAAAACCAGCTGATTATCCGCGACGCCTTAATTTTGGCAAATGGGCCATCGAAATGGCAATGGGTCAACTTTAAATGGCCTACCCTGTATATAAAAACCACCGTAACCGCTCCCACCTTTTTTGTAATAAAACAGGCACTTATTTTGGAGTTTAGTTATAGCTATTTATAAGTTTACGATTATATGCGTTTAGTGGGCGTGACAATGGTTGGATTCTAGCCAACTGCCAACCTCTTTTGGGTGCCGACTCGTCATCCTGATCTCATACATAACTCTACATCTATCACGATTAGTTAGGTGAATACATCTATTATACACTGTAGCAACATAGTATTGCGAGAGCCGATATTAATTCGTTTATTTATTCTTTTTTTAGGTCATCGACTTTGGTTCGTCATGCTATGAAAGTCAACGTGTTTATACCTACATTCAATCTCGATTCTACCGGGCACCTGAAGTTATACTTGGATGTAAATACGATCGTGCAATTGACATGTGGTCATTTGGATGCATTTTGGCTGAGTTGCTTTCTGGGCATGCCCTTTTTCCTGGGGAAAATGAAAGTGACCAATTAGCATGTATAATTGAAGTCCTTGGTATACCTAACAAAAACTTGCTTGTCTGTGCCAAACGCGCAAAGGCTTTCTTTAACCCAAAGGGATATCCTAGATACTGCACGATACGCACATTGCCTGACGGTACGGTCGTTTTAACTGGTGGCCAATCACGTAGAGGAAAGATTCGTGGACCGCCAAGTTCTAAAAGCCTGTCAAATGTTTTAGATGGTTGCAAAGACGCATTATTTTTAAATTTTTTACGCGGCTGTTTAGAATGGGATCCACAAAAGCGAATAACACCAGCAGAAGCCCTTAAGCATCCGTGGCTGCGCCGACGTCTTCCAAGGCCCCCCAATTATGTTAGTTACTCTGGTGATGGAGAAAATATTAATGGTGACAATAGAAACAATTGCGATCTTACTCCTATAAATGGTAAACATAACATGTAAAGTTCTACATATACTTTGTGATTGATATATGAACATTACGTTTTATAGGTAAAGATTACTAACGAGTATCTACTCTTTCTCAGTATCTGGATTCTACAGCACAATTTTACGGGCTTCTCAGGCTTACTACGTCACTATAACTAAATCGTTGACGGCATATAAAGTGGACAATGACGCTCCATAAAGTAAATATATTTTGCCCCAAAAAATGTTATAATTATGAAAGATTTAGTAATATGTAATGACTTTTATGTTGTAGGTGATTTTAAGAAAGCAGGGAACATGCTTTCAAGACAATGCATTTCTTTCCATAGTGATGTAAGTAACATGAATAAAGAGGAACGTAAAAGCTATTTAAATGAAGGAAAGAAAAAAATTAAAATTAAGGGAGAGTATTCTTTATTCAACAAGATCGATAATGCAATACATATTTGGTTTCTTGGTCGAGTAGGCGTAAAATTAAAATATTTCACCTCAAAGTGGGCGATGCCCCACCTAATGTGAAACTTTGATACTGCATCTGTATGCAGGTTGTCTGTTATCTTACCTCTACTTTTAATTTTAATGTTTCTGATGTTTTTGCTCCTTTGGTTGTTGCACTTTTAGTAATTTAGAGCATATTCTTTGTTAAGAAGGTGGGAGTGGTTATTATCCGATTTTACCACCGTATAAAAGAAGAAGTGTTTCTTTTTTTTGCATGGGCACCTCTTACGCAGTTATAGCCGAAATTACAACAGCGAGTCAATCGTTACTGCTTTTCGCTGTCTGGCGCCAACTGGAGATTCCAAGTGTAGCCAGGTTCTTCTCCACCTGGTCTTTCCAAACGGACTGGAGGTTTTCTTAGCAGCTATCTTTTCATTGGCTGAACAACTCAATGTCGTATTATATCTCGAATAGCTCATCGTTCTATCGACTGCGATATTCAAGGTTGTCAATACGCAAAGGACCATGACCACAAATCTTTTATGTCTCGAAAACTCGTAACGCCGACTTATCAGATATTGCCTTCGTCCATGCTTCTGCACGATATAAGGAACTTGTAGAAGTTGGTATTTTTTCAGTCCGTAGTAGCTCTTGCTTGCAAGAGTTATTCTGCGTTAGATTTCGAGTCTTACGTTGTTGTTGGTGTTCATGCTGATTTCAAGATAGACGAAATAATCCGTGACAACTGTTTGTTTCACGACAGGAGATATTTCGTCTACGAAACGCATTGGCTTCGTTTCCTTATCCAATTTGGATTAAGTGGAACTAACGACGCGGTTGTTGATGTTAATTATATCAATATCATCATCGTACGTCAGCAGCTGTACACTCTTATAAAAGATTGTGTCTTCTCGATTCAGCTCTGCAGCTCCAATTGTTTTCTCCAGCATTAGATTAAGGAAGTCGCACTATAGGCAGCCGCCTTGTCTGAAACATAGATCTTGACGGAGCTTTTGGTAATGCTCAACGTCAGTTTACACAGCCGTATTAGTTTTGCGGGGATACCAAATTCCGACCTAGCGACATAAAGACAGCTCCTTTTCGTGGTGTTAAAAGCAGCTTTAAAATTGATGAACAGGTTATGTTGGTTAGTCCTTTTTTCACGTTGTTTTTTTTAATTTGGGGCTTGAGGCATCCCACGCCAATTGTGGGGTCTCTTTTTTTGTGGATTGGGTACACTTTTGTCCGATCATATTCTACAAAGAAGCTGATGCATGCTTATTATCAGCTCTTCGCCGCCGTATTTGAATAGCTCTACAAGCAATCCCGGTCTTGAAAACTTTTGTTAGTTGCCGCATCTTTTCGTAGATTTTCATGCATTACCTTTCTCGGCCAGCTTGTCAAACTCCTCGTACTCACGCATTTCGGCTTCTCTTTTTTTTGTTTGCAAATGCGTCTCGCCTGAGTCGCCTTACCACACTTCCCTTATACAGAGTTGCTGATCAACGTTCGACAGTTTTTATTGCAGCTTTGCGTCGTCGAATTTTTCTTGTGTTAATCGCCGTGCGTTTTTTGTAGCACAGAGGCTTCGCAACTTTGCTGCAACAAGATAGTAGTCCGAGTCAATGCTCTCACAACATGATCGATTTTATTGGAGGCATTTTGATTCAGAGACAGCCAAGTAGCTTGATGAATTTTCCTATGCTAGAATCTACTACTACAGATAACCATGTTTCTGGTCCCGGCGGAGTCGAATAGCCACAACCCACTAGAGGATGTTTCATCATAGAGCCTGAATTCATCGGCCGTTGTGCTAAAGATATCTTGTTTGCCCACCCACCCAGAAAATCGTAACCCTTAACACGTTTGCAAAGGCCGTCATCAAAAGGAACTGTTTGGCTCTTTCTATCGGGGTTAAATGATGAAGTTACTTTTCATCTATATACAAATAGTGTCTCAAAAATTTGAAATACTTACGATCGATACAGTTTTCGGTTAAGGCTATAACAGATGTAAATAAGTATTACAAAAACAAAATTGTTCTATCCAAATTCTGTTGGCAACATACTTGACGTAGATTGTAAACGCTTTAATAATTCAGGAAATAAATGTGATATATTTTATAGAACAATGTTTTTGAAAAATTTTTTATTCATTTTAAATTAATACTTTTATCTATGGGCAACACACCTGCCAAACGCGTGGTGATTGCGATGTATAGTATCCAGCAGTAGTTACTTTTAGTGTACACAAATGAGTACATATAGTAGGTTCAACACGAAAGCAATCGGCTACAGTCACTAAAAAAAAATTGTGATATCTTAAATAGTCTACAAAATTATAAAATAATTACTACAAAAATATATTAATAAGGCGTTCAGTCACTACTATAATCAAATTAATTTATTATATTAAGATTATAACTGAGAAACCAGTTTCTGCCTTCCGCACAACTGGCTACTCGATTAAAGATAAGCCGGTAATTGGCTATTGTTTAATCAGCACATGTGAACATTGCATAAAAATTTTAAAAAAATATTATTTCAATTACACATTAAAATTGCACTAATTACAACCTAATATAATATTTCAAAACACATATGCTTTTTACGAGGTATGACAATTAAGTAATGAGACTGATTCTATAAAAACCGTATATTTGAAAATTATTCTACAAATCTGCTATCTCCTTCAAAGTAGTCCCCTTAAGCAGCTACACAGCGATTCTAGCGCTTTTCCATGCTTCGTAACATTTCTGGAACGCTTCGATATCCGCGAGTACCCTCGTCACGGCCGCCTGGATGTCAGTAATCTACCTAAAATGGGTTCCTTTGACCACCGATTTTGTTTTAGGAAACAAAAAAAGGCATAGGGTGACATGTCGGGCGAATAAGGCGGCTATTGCAACACGGTGATCCCTTTAGAGGCCAAATCCTGGGACACGCTGAGGGCGGTGTGGCACGGCGCGTTGTCGTGATGAAGGATCCAGTTACGAACGATGTCTGGGCGTACCCTGTTGACTCGTTTTCGCAATCTTTTGAGTACTTGGCAATAGTACACTTGATTCACAGTTTTCCCCGGTGGAACGAATTCTTTGTGGACGATTTCGTGGCTATCAAAAAAGGCAATAATCATCGTTTTCACCTTCGACTTGCTGATGCGAGTTTTTTCGGGCGGGGGGCGCGCGAAGACAACCATTGTGAGCTTTGGCGCTTTTTTTGGCACTATCACCATACACACTTACATTTTTAGCGTACGTTTCCGAAGATGTTTTGCCCCATCTGGCGCAAGCTTTTATCAAAACGCGTTGCTCTTGATTTCGTTTTTCCATTTTCGTGACGAGCACTACACACACACGTCTACTCAACTTGACGCAGCAGGCGAACTAAAAAAACTAGAGCGATGGTACATATATCAATGGAGAGGGGAGGGATGCCGAAAAAAGAGAAATGGGATTTCAAGGTCACAGGTTTACCACAAGCGCGGCAATAAAATCAGTCTTCTTATTTAATTGTCAAACCTCGTATAATGCAAAGACGCGAAGTTTTAATTATTACTCTGAACAAGGCGTTTTTGCCTGGTAGCGAGGCTGCGTTGTGGGTATGAACCATTTTTAAATTATCTTGTTTATTTCTTACAAAATTCTAAACTTTAGAAATATATGCTGACTTAAGCCAATTATTTCTTTACTCCATTTTTCAGTTTGTATAATTTCGTAACAAAATGTTTTGCCTCACAGGAGCCTCAACTTCATTTTCCTACATTTTTGGATTCTGTTGAGCTTCATTTTTGTGAAATCCCCATATCTAATTCGTATTTACAGTGGAAATATAAATTGAAAGACGTAATTATCTCGTTTCTCTTTGTTCGAGATGGATGCTTGAAAATGTAAACAAAGAGATACATGTTTCACTTGGTATTGTACATTTTGCTCCAACCTTTCAGAATTTAATCGCCTTTATCAGTGTGTTGCAGCTTAGCTAAACGTTAAGTAACATTCTCTGTTTAAATTTAACATTCTCTGTTATAAGTAAGTAATAATTTTTTTTTGTAAAATGTCAATCGTAATATACAAATTTATGAAAATGTGAGTAAGTTTTTTTAAATGTTATAATTTTTGAAGATTTTAGTAATAAAGAACAAAACAAAAAAAGAATGGAATACTTCATTAAAAAAAATAATTTAAATGAACAAAGTTTTTGTATTTCAGTTTAAAAAATATTAACAAAGCGATTAGAGGTTTCAGTACCTCAATATCTATTTTTTGTGTGTGATTAGAATCACAATTTTGAGGGTCCATCTACAAAGAAAATTTTGTTAATGAGATTTCATAATTTTTTTTTTTTGTACCAACGCTATTATTACGATCTCTTAGCTACCTCCGCACTATTTTTTTCATTCCCATCACTTTCACTAGAGCTGAAATAAAAAAAACAAAGTCTAATCCATTTTGATATTTAATTAGCTTTTGTTAGTTTATTGAAAATTTGCAACAGTTTGGACAGTTCCACATCTATTGTGACCTAAAAATACCATCCAGAGCAATGTGGATTTTAAAAGCTATTGTGAATTAAAACCAAACCCATAATGGTAATCACCGTATACGATTGACATATCACGGAATTTTTTTTCGTATGTTTGCCGATACGGGCACGGATGTTTTTATAACCAAATCATCTTATTCTAAGGTAGCTCTGCAAATGCCGCGAATTGGCAATTGGTCCACATTTTTGTGCACCAAGATATGTTGGCTCAAAAGATTTTGACTTTATTAAGTTCTTCGCATCATTCAAGTGGGACATTTTGTGACCTTTTGGATAGGAACAAAGAAATTTTAAACAACACTGATTAAAAAGCTTACATTTTTTTGCCACGTGAAAACTCAGGTTGACACGCCAGATTCTCTTGTGACACATACATAGATAATACTACTACTTTACTACTACCATCTACATATATGATTTCTATTAGGTATTAAAAAAATATAGAATTTTTGTAAAGCTATTTGTGTTAGTTTACAAAAAAATTTATCATAAAGCATTTCGTGTGTTAATTAAGCATTGCTTTTTGAGGGAATAAGGAAAAACACTTTTGAATTTGGGTTCTGCACCAGGGAAATGAACCGTTGAAAAGAGATTTACTAAGTTGGAAAGAAGCGATATGAGCTCCAAGGACAATCAGCAATTTGTTGTTATTGTTAGATTATAAACTTATGAGGCAACCAATTAGCACAGAGCTTTCATCTCATTACTGCCTGTGGCCCGCACGCCTTAAATTTGGAGTAAAACAATTCCTCTTTCCCTATACCATGAACATTTTCTACTGGCTTTGGAATATCTAAATTCATACACTACATTTTTACCTATTTATTTTATTTTTACAGCAATTAATATATCACAGAATGTCCTTATATACAACGTTCACTGCTTTCTTGTCATTAGACAATACAAACATGTTTTATCTAGAGGTTATCCTTGAAAGAGCGACATACAGTTAACCATGTGAAAAACAATGGACTCAGGCTTCATAATAAAATAACAGGACAACCTACTTTCAACACCGTTTTGTGAAGGAGCCCTAAATGGTGGTCCATCAATATTTGAATGAATGGAGTTATTTACCTTATGTACTTGTTCGTTAGTTGGTGACAAAATCGCTCTTTCTTTATACAAAGATTTTGTCTTATAACTTATGTTATCAATATCGGGATAGATATTGTTGACTAACTCTTGCATGCTGTATATCAAAACACAAATGTTTACTAGATCAATCTTTCCTTCACTTTGTGTTAACTCTCCATTGCCAATTAGCAGCTTCTCTGGAAATAGTCTGTTCTCACGTGAAGATGACGAAACCCTCATATTAGTTTTAAGCTCTAATTTATTGACATGTGGCTCTTTTTAGGGAATCATTTATTTCATCAGCACGTGTTCCTCGAGTCACAACTGGTAGGATGTGACGGAAATCTCCCGAGAACATAGGTCTTTCTTGACATGATAGCTTCGTCCCAGACTATTAATGAGCACTTATGCATCAATTTGCTTGTATTGCTCTGTTTAGAAATACTAAACACGCTATTGTTATCATCGGTGGCGATCTTATGCGGGAGCTTGAATGTAGAGTGTGCGGGTCGGCCTCCTTTCAAAAGCGTAGCGGCATTGCCGGATGACACAACAGCTGACGCAATTTTTCCGCCAGATCTCACTTTTCTTAAAAGCAGAATGATTAAAAATGTTTGTCCTGTAACTCCTGGGGCATCAATGAAAAACAATTTCCCTTCATTGATATCAATTGTTGCTAGTTACGTCTTGTCATTATACTGTAGCAACAGTAGTTCATATATGATACTGTTTCACGGAAGGATGTACACCGATTGGGTCAACTTGAGAAATATTAATGGCAAAACCATTTTTTTACGACATAGCCATCAAAGGATATTGTAAGCTGTAAGCTGTCATAAGATCTGTGCAGCTGAAATTTTTTGCAAATTATCATCATGACTAAGCAGTACAATATATCTTTTGTCAAATGGCTGTCCAGCTATCACAGCTACTTCACTCGAGGAAGACGCATTGTAGCGCCCTCTGTATTCTCCAACAGGGATTTTTTGTATGGATTACGACATTAAAGGCAGGAGTATCTGCTGCAACACTCTCAATCGCAGACTATATGTATGAGAATGTAACATATCTTGAAGAGATCCAATTAAATCTGTATCAATTGGCTGTGCAACTCTTGGACACCGCGTAGATGGTTGTGCATCTGGATCTGCAATAAAGTATATTTGCAGAAATTAGTGATCACCGAGTCGAAGTGGTAGAAACCTCCCAGCTAAGCGGGACTCTTTAAATATAGGTATGAACCCACGCTCAACGACTTGCTTACGCTTAAAAGATAATGCATTTGTTAGAAACAAAGTTTGAATTTTTATATGGCAACACTTCCCATCACTATTTTCAATTCTCCCCACTACTCCTTATTCGCTATTGAATTATACCTGGTAAGAATGGCATGCCAATATCAATACTTACTCAATTTTCAACCTCCAGTCTATATTAAAAGCTTTGCTAAAGAATTTAAACCTTAAACCAGTTATGGTCCGAGTCCCAAAAACATCGCTGTGTGTCGGCTAGTGTTTTTAAAAAACTTTATATTTTCATTATTGCTGTGTGTCAGCAAACTGGAAGAAGGTGTGTGTCGGCTAGTGTTTTTAAAAAACTTTATTGCTGTGTGTCGCTGTGGTTTTAAGAATTTAGTTTTTCCATTTTCGCTGTGTGTCGACAGTAAAGAAACAAGTGGTTATAAGAATGAATTTTTAATTTTTGCTGTATGTCGGCAAAAGAAAACATTTACTTAGTATCGGCGGTTATAAAGGAGCTGAATTTTCATCGTCCCTGTGTGTCGGCGGAAAAAGGCAAACTTTGACTGTGTGTCGGTTCTTGTGTTCTCGAATAAATAAATCGCTGTGTGTGGTAAAATAAGTGCTTTATTCTAGATTAAAAAATTGGATAACACCGACTACGCTTCATGGTCCCTGCAAATACAAAGCGTGGCCGAGAGGTCAAAACGGACACCATGAGAAATGCATACGAAAGTAGTAGCACATGAAACTTTTAATTAGCTCTGCTCTCATATCGCTCTCAAGTAATAGCGTAGATTTTCAAACGCTGCTTAGTACATTATTTTGATAAATCTCGTAGGGCTCAGCCTGCGTTTGCAATGTAAGCGGAAAAAAATTTAAATATTTACGAAATCACATTACAAATCTCAAAAATAACAGTATTTCTCCACTATTAATTGGATGTTATTCTACACATAAACTTTTCTCTTCAATCAATATCTATTAAAAAATAACTCGCATCATCATGACTTCTGGAAGGTCTTCTTTAAGCCTTCAACAATAATCTGCCACTATTCCCGCGCTCCGTTTTTTCCATTAAGGAAATATCCCACTGAAACCTCTCGCCTTGCGCATCAATCGAATTAGAATCCAGCTTACGTACGTATGACATTATTAGTTCATTAATGAAGACTTTGTAATTTTCCGATCTTTGGATTACTAGAAAACTTTGCACAACGCTCATAAATATTTCCAGGCGAGTTCTTGTTTATGTTTGTCGCCGTATATGTGGATCTGCAAATATTCCCTCTTTAATTTTTCCCTCGCAAAGTTTGAAGAATCTCTCTTTCAGATACATACATAAAACAACTGCTATATCTAGGCATTGCTTTTACAAAGTTTTTATGACGTCGATCTTTATGTGCAATGAACATAAAATAATGCCATAAGGGGGTTACTCTGTGAGGCGTTGCGCAAGAGAAAATGGTCTCGATCGAGTTAAGGAACGTATTCCTTAAATCAGTAAGAAACTTCAAAACAACCTTATCTTAAAACAAAGAAAATGTTTTTAAGCATATATGTATATGTAAACAAACCTAAAAAAATAATATAATCTGTGTTGAACAAACTATCAACTAGTAATAAGTAAACATACTAGTTAGTATAAATAGAAGTAAGAAACATGTAATAAATTAAGCTTAAGAGCATAAATAAAGAGTACACATTACGGTGCAGCTTGTATATTCTTTTGACTCATTTTTACTTATTGTAAAAATTAACTGGGGGCTCAATCGGGATGGAAAGTTTAGTTGCTATCCAAAAAGCTAGATTTTATTCCGAAAGGACAGCGGCGAATTCAGTAAGATTCCCAACAGACCCTGGAACAGCGGATAGCGACAATTTCTGGAAAAGTGGAAGAAGGAAAAAACGTATAAATCCTGAAATAGTGGATAATACTTTCACGAAGATTCACAATAGACTCTGAAACAGCGGACAATGTTGAATCCTGGAAGAGATAATACAAAAATACCTTGAGAGATCTAATCAAATCTCTATCAACTGGCTGTGCAACACTTGAACACCACGTAGATGGTTGTGTATCTGGATCTTTTTTTTGTTTTTTTTTTTTAAGGAGGGGGAAACATCAAAAGCCGGAGTGCGGAACTTTAATCCCGCTAAACCTAACCTACTTCCAACTCCAGACTCTCCCACGGAACCACCTGGTTAATTATTACATCGTTGGAGTGATAAGACATTTAAGTCTCTTCTATGGCACGGACTGACGAACGCCTAGTCTGGTCTTAAAATCTCAGTTTTGTCATAATTGAGGCTGCCGCTTCGCTGACAGCTCTCCAGTTCTTAGTGGACTGACACATGAGTGTCCTCAAATTTTCCATTTTTTTTCATTTCGCGGTGTCAACGTCATCGTATAATGCGTCAATGGTGGACCTCTTTTTCATAAAGCCGTATTGTCTTTCTGATAATCCGCCGGCTTTCTGGAATACTAACTCCAAGCGGTTTCTTACTATCCTTTCATATACTTTGCCAATAGTGTCAAGCATGCACAGAGGTCGATATGATGAAGGTTCCTATGGAAACTTTTTTGGTTTAGGGAGTAGAACCAAACGCTAGACTTTCCATGAGTCGGGAAATATTCCTTCTTTTAGGCACGCATTATACATGACTGCGAACAATTTTGGTTTCGAAGTCATGGCTTCCTTTAATGCTCCAATTGGTATGCCATTTAATCCAGGTGCTTTGCTGCTTTTAATTTTTCTGGTTGTGGCCAATATTTCTTCTTCACTAACTAGCAGTGGTGGCTCTACGACTTTGATTCGGGGCTTAGCATAAGTAATAGTGTGGTGTTTTGGGAACAAACTTTCCACGATATTTCTCATAAAGGATGCGCTTTTGGGTTGTTGTGCCTTAGTTTTGAATTTAGAAATACATATTTTGTATGCTGTTCCCCGGGGTCTTCGTTTGCTTCCTCACAGAGTTTTTCAAAACACTTCTTTATACTGCGGCCAATGGCTGATTTTAGAAGCTTCTTCTGACTTTTAAATATTTGTCTGAGACTGCTTTCATTTTCTTCCCGTTAAATACGTTGTAGGCGGCGTCTAGATGGATGACAGAGCTTTCTAGGTACAGCTATTTCTTTATTCCACCAATACGCTGGCTTCCGGTTGTTGTCGTGTACTGTCCTACGTATGGTTGCGTCGCATGCTGTGAACAATTCTTTTCGCACTAAGGATATTAAGTGCTTGGTGTCTTCGCCTTGTATATTTGCTGAACTTCAGACCATCTCAAAAAGTTCGGCATCAAAATCGTTTTGTTTCCAGGTTCGTTTTTGGCATTTGCTCCTGCTGTGGCGTTCCGTCCCTCCGGCATGAGAGACTTCAGCAATAAGAGCCATGTGGTTACTATGTGTAAATATGTCCGTCACCGCCCACTTAATGCGCCTGCTAAGAGCGTCGTTGGCAAACATGAGATCGATTACAGAGGCTTTGTTTCCCTTTTGAAAAGTATTTTACGTTCCGCTATTCAATATCCTAAGATTCTTTTGGCCGAGGAATTCTAGTATCAGACGCCCACGATGGTTTGTGCGCCTACTACCCCAAGCGGTCGACCACGCATTGAAGTCGCCTGCAATTATAATTGGTGATTTACCTCTAGTTTCTAGAGCAAGTTGCAGGAAGAAGTCTTCAAAATCTTTAATTGAGGCACTGGGAGGAGCAAAGCAGCTAACAAAGTATGTTTACTATATGCCTCGTATATTTGCCCATGTGAAAATTTATGACCTTCGGAGCGAAACATAAATGGTTGTCCCTTACATGACCATATTGCAGCCTTGCCAGATATATCTGTAGTCCAGGTGCTTTCCGAACGCTGGTAGTATTACTCGATTAGTAAGGCGACATCAATTTTTTTTTTCAAAGACTGTCTGTTTTAGTAGCTCTTGTGCTGTTGCGCAATGATTTAAATTTGATTGTATTATCCTCATTTCCCTAACGATTTTGCCATCTCGAGATATTTGGGGCATATTTGGGTATTTTTGCAAAGCATGCAGCTTGGGTCGTTAGTCTATGACTTCGCTACATGTCCACCGGCTCCACAACGTGTACAGAAAGACGGGGTTGGGACATTTGTGCGCCATGTGTCCCAGATGGAAACACCCGATCTTTATATTGCCTACCTTGGGCGCAGTCTTGGCGTCCTGGGCGCGCAGGCATAAGACAGCCATTTGAGTACCGCTTCGGGTATTTCGCATACTCTTAACGTTTATTTTTCCCAGATTTTCTATTCCACACTCTTTTTGCATAGTTTCGCAAATCTCTTCTGGTGAAGTTATTTCATCCAAATCCTTGCAGATAATCATCACGTTGTGGGTTTTGGGCTGTATCACAGCCATTTCACCGACCACTCCTTCTAAGGCACTTTGGAACGCTTCGGCTCTCTTATCCGCTTGGTTTTTCAGCTCAAATAGCAGGTCTCCTTTCAACGTTTTTCTTATGTACGTGACGCCTGAGCCCAATTTCTCTAAGCCGCTGTCATCTTTTATTTTCCGGAGAATATCCGCGTATGA
Source organism: Bactrocera zonata (assembly GCA_037783105.1). Lineage (NCBI taxonomy): Eukaryota > Metazoa > Arthropoda > Insecta > Diptera > Tephritidae > Bactrocera > Bactrocera zonata. The sequence continues at coordinate 200,014 of JBAWJQ010003510.1, read as the reverse complement.
TGCACCATCCTTTTTTGTAAGTATGATGGCGTCTGGGCTCGATCTACTTTTCTTTTCGAGTGGTCTTCGCTTTGGGATGCTTTCCATACCATAATCTTATGGGTAGGTTTCCGCCTTTCTCAGCCTTAGTCCCCCTGCGGGTAGGGGGGGACCCCCTTGGTGCAGGGGGGGAACCGAATATACCCGCGGTAAGGTATGCCTGTCGTAAGAGGCGACTAAGATCCTGGCCGCCAGTCCAAAGTTGTGTGGAAACTCAACTGGTAGTAACTTCGGTTACAAGGTCTTACCAGAGGCTTTAACCTGGTACCACGGGGAGCAGTAATGCCCTTGGAGGTAAAACTCGAATCTGCTCATTGGGTTTGGCCCTTTGTGGAGATTCGTGGTGGCTGTGGTTGAAACCCAAATCGCGGGAAGAACTGACTTTGTCAGTTCAAATGTGGAGTTGCATTGCAACCTGGCGCCGTGCACATAGTGCGGAAGAGGTTTTAGATGGGCCTCGAACCCTACCAAGGTGGTTAGTGTGTCCATGCCACACTGCCGATTGGTACTGAAAATCGTTACCCAGTTTTCAGGGCGCTGATCGACGCATTGTATTGATCCGTTGTGCTTCTGAGCACCGTGGAGTTCGACCTTCGTAGGTAGGATCCCACGTAAAACACTCTCGACTGTTTCTCAGCCTTAGCATGTAGCGCCACTTTCTAGGTCGCGCATGGCCTGGTTTATGTGCCTTTGGCCAGTCATCATGTTCTCCAGTTCTTTTATTTTACTACCCAACAGATTAAAGTTTTGGGTAGTTTCGCTACTTTTTTTCGAGAGTTTGCCGTTGGCATTTTCGCATTCTCTGTTTGATCCAGCAGCGGTGGATAACTCACTTTTTCCATTAGTGGGCGTTCTCATAATTTTTGAGTTCCTTCGAAAAAGGAGGAACAAAATATTAGCACGCGTTTTGTTAAGATTGCTGTTTTCATGGGAAAAATAATATCTTTTCAACAAAATATACGCGGGTAAGTGCAAATGGATTTTTGATAAAAAATGCAAATTGTACTTATCTTTTCTTATAAGTGTAGTGTCCGTTTGGATCCTTAAAGTTTCCGAAAGTCACAGGAAAGGGATCAACTATAATTGGTATTACAACTGGAAGTTTAAAAAAATACCCCAGGACCGCACCAAAAACTCAACCACCTCACTTGTATTCACAACACTATAATTTGGATCTGCAATAAAATATATTTGCAGAAATGTGTGATCACTGAGTCGAAGTGGTAGCAACCTCCCAGCTAAGCGGTACTCTTTAAATGTAGGTATGAACCCACGCTCAACGACTTGCTTTATTTGCATTTGTTGCAAATAAAGTTTGAATTTTTATATGGCAACACTTCCCATCACTAATTTCTATTCTCCCCCCTCTTCGTTATTCGTTATTGAATTATAGCTTGAAAGAATGGCATGTCAATATCAGTACTTACTCCATTTTCAACCTCCAGTCTATACAGTCATATTAAATGTTTTGCTAAAGAATTTAAACTTTAAACAGGTTATGGGCCCAGTCCCAAAAACGTCGCTGTGTCTCGGCGAACTGGAAGAAGCTGTGTGTCGGCTAGTGTTTTTTTAAAAATATATTTTCATTATTGCTGTGTGTCGGCAAATTGAAAAGAAAGTAAACGTTACTGCGTGTCGCTGTGGTTTTAAGAATTTAATTTTTCCATTTTCGCTGTGTGTCGACAGAAAAGCAAAAAGTGGTTATAAAAACGAATTTTTAATTTTTGCTGTATGTCGGCAAAAGAAAACGTTTACTGTGTATCAGCGGTTATGATTGGAGCTGAATTTTCATCGTCGCTGTGTGTCAGCGGAAAAAGGCAAACTTTGACTGTGTGTCGGTTGTTGTGTTCTCGAATAAATAAATCGCTGTGTGTGGTAAAATAAGTGCTTTATTCCAGATTAAAAAAATAGATGACGCCAATTACGCTTCATGGTCCGTGCAAATACAAAGCGTGCTAGTACACTCCGATATGTGGGGAGTGTTGTGTGGCCGAGAGGTCAAAACGGACACCATGACAAATGCAGAAAAAATTGCATTTGATCTCAAAAATGAAAAGGTGTTAGCCTCAGTATTATTGTGTATTAAACCGTCGCAGTTTAATTATGTGAGACATTTAACTTGCGCAGAGGGTACATGGGATTAGTTCCGTGAAATCAGCCCAAAAGGCCTGCGTGAAAAATTTTGTTGTTTAAAAAACTTTTATATTTGAATATGTCAGAGATTAGTGCTGTGGCAGAACACTTAAATGAATTTTGTTGCATAAAAGAAAGTCTCGTAGAAATAGATGTGGACATTCGGGAAGAAATGTTGGTGATAATCTTACTATCAAGTCTACCAGTAGCATTTGAAAACTTTGTTGTTGCTATGGAGACTACAAATATATTGCCATCAATTGTCAGAAGAAGCAACGCAACAATAGGCATGTGTGCAAAAGTGTGAAACGAATACAGAAACGCTTATGCATGCTAAGTCCGACGCGTGTGGAAATTTCCAGAACAAAAGAAATGTTACAAACTGTACGAAAACAGTACCAATGACAAGAACAGAAAGAAGTTAAAGTGTTACGATTGTGGAAAAACGGACATTTTGCGGCGGCGTGTAGACAGCCCAAAAATAATGTGTATAAGCAAGATTGAAATAATTGTGAGCATTCTTGCTTTATGATAAATGCAAACGTGGTGTGTCGACAGCGGCGCAACTTCGCATCTTTCTTCCGACCGCAGTTTGTTTCAAAACTATACCAGTATTAGTGAGACGATCTGGTTGGCAGGTGGCATATGAATGAAACATGATTGGTATAGAAGCAGTTGGCCGCGGCGATGTCGACGTCGGCGGGACAACAATTATGTTAATGAATGTGTTGTACAACCAAATTTGTAAATGAATTTTGTGTCAGTGAGTAGTAGCAGAAACAGAGGAGAACGTAGAATCGTGGCCCGTATCAGCTGATATGACCCATCTTATGGGCGGGCAATGTGAGTGAACAGTAAAAAACGCTACTCCTTTCTCTCTTTGACGTGGGATGACGTGAGAATGATTTTGCCGCAGAAACGTGTCAGCTGATTGCTCTCTCACAACGCAGGGTTGTCAATATCGATATATAATACTATACTAATTATAAACTTTTATAATTGAATCTGTTCAATATGTTTCAATACGTTTGAAATTTTCTGAAAATAACTCAAAATTAGAGTCGAATGCTATTATTTATAAATATGTAGACTATTTTTAATAGTTTGTTTTCAGTTTTGATATTTTATATTGTAAAAAATTGTAATTGAAAACATAGATGTGCTCAAAACTATATGTGCGCATTGGGCAATGGCAACATTGTTCAAATGAAAACAAACAAAGATGGCTTATTTCTGCGTTTTTACCACGGGCTCAACTGTTCACACATTTGTTCGATAAGGAAGGAAAAGGAAAGAAGGGAGTAGCGTTTTTGACTGGTTCTGCTATAAAGCAATCGAGAGTGGGCATACAGTTACATTTAAGCGTGATTACGTGGAAATAAAAAACAACAAGAATTGTGTTCTATTGAAAGCATTCAACAATAACGGACTATTTGAGTGTGCATACGACAAAAACAAGTGTTTTAGTACTGTGGTACAAAAAGAAGAAAAATATAATGATAATGCATATATGTAAGTGGCATAATCGGTACGGACACGTAAATTTCGGTTTTGTAAAGGGCATGTCAAGTAACCAAAGTGTGCCAGGGTTACATATCGGTAAGGTACCACAAGAGACAGTGTGTAAGACATGTGCACATTTTAAAATATTCGGATCGGCGGCAGTGGCCTTCAATAAAAAATGGACAAAAGAGTTGCGTTGAAAATGTAAAGAATACGTCTGTTCGATCAAGTAAGCCGAAAAGTAATCATCAGTCGTGACGTCATATTCGCTGAGAAGACTAAAAGTAGTCAAGAGTCAGATCCAAAACTAACCAATTTCGGCTAAGCTGAACTGGAGGTCGTAGTGGTGCCCACAGAAGCAAAGCAGTTGCAGACTAAAATCGAAGATGGTGAAGTAGCAGAAGATAGCAACTCGTTGACTGAAGAAGAATCTAGAGAAGAGAATCATGATAGCAACAACATACAAGATAATGTCGTGGTTGGTCGAGGTAGACCAAAGTTGATAGGTACAGGAATGAGAGAACGACCAAAGAAGCAGTACAACGAGTTACATGTTATATGTTCTTCCGGAGCGCCAAATAGTGTGGAAGTAAACATTGTAGCAAATGGACGCTTGTAGATTTACCAAAAGGTCAAAAGGTAATCGATTGCAAGTGGGTATTCGCAGTTAGGCGTGATAAACACGGCGTGGTGAAACAATATAAGGCACGTTTAGTAACTAAAAGCTGCAGTCAACAGTATGGCATAAACTATTCAGAGACGTTTTCTCCTGTAATCAGATATGCCAACATACATAGGATAATCGCACTGGCAGTAGAGCATAAACTTGTAGATGATCTGATCATCGCGAGTTCCAGTAAGCCAGAACTCTAGATAAAAGCCTAGGTAGCAAGCAAATTTGATGTAATCGATGGTAGACAGTTAACACATTTCCAGGGGAATGGAAATTGAGCGTGACGACAAAACTGGTAGTGTAACATTATCACAGAAAGAGTATATTTTAAACCTACTTAAAGATTACAACATGGAAGATTACAGAGAGGTCGCAATTCCATTAGACCTTAGCAGGGCTTAAGGTGCATTGTAGCAGCAATGAATGCAAGAAGGTCGACAGGATAGAATATCAATCTATCATAATAGGTGCGTTGATGTATTTAGCGGTTTCTATGAGACCAGATATCATGCATTCGGTGCGTAAATTATCATAACGGAATACAGGTCCGCATGTAGAACACGAAGCAGGAGCAAGACATGTGTTACGATATTTGAATTACACTACCGCATAATCGGCAAAGCTATTGAGGGTTTTGCAGATGCAGACTGGGGAAGTGACCCTAGTGACAGAAAATCGTATTCAGACTATGCTTTTGTTGCAGTTGGTGGCGTATTCTCTTAGGAATCAAAGAAGCAGAGCGTTGTGGTCTTAAACAGTACAGAGGCCGAATATATTGGGCTATCTGCGGCAGCGAAAGAGGCATCATATATTAAAAAGCTTCTCAAAGAAATGGGTTTAGAGTAGAGTAGACCAATGATGTTAAACAACGACAAACTAAGTTCACAAAGCCTCGAAAGAAACCCAACCTATCATGCAAGGAGTATCTTCACATTCGTCGGATGTTTAGCAATAATGAAATAGATTTAAATTATAAGTATTTCAACTTGTAATATGATGTCAGATAAGTTAACTAAGAACTTACAAAAGTTAAAGCATGTAAAGTGAGAGGTTTGTTGGACATAAAGTTTGAATTTTTATATGGCAACATTTCCCATCACTATTTTCAATTCTTCCCACTAGTCCTTATTCGTTATTGAATTATACCTGGTAAGAATGGCATGCCAATATCAGCACTTACTCCATTTTCAACCTCCAGTCTATATTAAAAGCTTTGCTAAAAAATTTAAACCTTAAACCAGTTATCATCCCAGTCCCAAAAACATCGCTGTGTGTCGGCTAGTGTTTTTAAAAAACTTTATATTTTCATTATTGCTGTTTGTCGGCAAACTGGAAGAAGGTGTGTATCGGCTAGTGTTTTTAAAAAACTTTATTGCTGTGTGTCGCTGTGGTTTTAAGAATTTAGTTTTTCCATTTTCGCTGTGTGTCGACAGTAAAGAAACAAGTGGTTATAAGAATGAATTTTTAATTTTTGCTGTATGTCGGCAAAAGAAAACATTTACTTAGTATCGGCGGTTATAAAGGAGCTGAATTTTCATCGTCCCTGTGTGTCGGCGGAAAAAGGCAAATTTTGACTGTGTGTCGGTTCTTGTGTTCTCGAATAAATAAATCGCTGTGTGTGGTAAAATAAGTGCTTTATTCTAGATTAAAAAATTGGATAACACCGACTACGCTTCATGGTCCCTGCAAATACAAAGCGTGGCCGAGAGGTCAAAACGGACACGATGAGAAATGCATACGAAAGTAGTAGCACATGAAACTTTTAATTAGCTCTGCTCTCATATCGCTCTCAAGTAATAGCGTAGATTTTCAAACGCTGCTTAGTACATTATTTTGATAAATCTCGTAGGGCTCAGCCTGCGTTTGCAATGTAAGCGGAAAAAAATTTAAATATTTACGAAATCACATTACAAATCTCAAAAATAACAGTATTTCTCCACTATTAATTGGATGTTATTCTACACATAAACTTTTCTCTTCAATCAATATCTATTAAAAAATAACTCGCATCATCATGACTTCTGGAAGGTCTTCTTTAAGCCTTCAACAATAATCTGCCACTATTCCCGCGCTCCGTTTTTTCCATTAAGGAAATATCCCACTGAAACCTCTCGCCTTGCGCATCAATCGAATTAGAATCCAGCTTACGTACGTATGACATTATTAGTTCATTAATGAAGACTTTGTAATTTTCCGATCTTTGGATTACTAGAAAACTTTGGACAACGCTCATAAATATTTCCAGGCGAGTTCTTGTTTATGTATGTCGCCGTATATGTTTTTTTTTTTTTTTTTTTATTATAGTAGGAGGAAGCATCGAAAGCCGGAGTGCGGGACTTTAATCCGCTAAACCTAACCTACTCCCACCTCATGTCTCTCCCACGGGACCACTGGACAAAGTATTACTTCATGGGAGAGAAGAAGAAGTTTAAGTCTCCTCTAATGCACGGACTGACTGACGCCTAATCTGTTCTAAATGTCTCAACTTGGTCATAATTAGATTTGCCGCTCTGCTGACAGCATTCCACTTTACAGAGGACTCACACATATGTGCAGTCAAATTTTCCACCGTGATACTACCTCCCAGGGTGGTTTTCAACATTTCCCTTATACTTGAAAACCGTGGGCAATAAAAGAACACGTGTTCAGAGTCTTCTATACACTCTGTACACGTCGGACAGTATTGACTAAAGTCATGACGATATTTGAATAGATAGCTTCTGAAGCATCCATGCCCACTGAGTATTTGCGTAAGGTGGAAATCCAGGTCTCCATGTTTCCTACCTATCCACGAGTGTATGTCCGAAATCAGTCGGTAGGTCCACCGTCCTTTGCATGAAGTTTGCCACCGCTGCTGCCACATTGCAATGCTTTTTATTCTCTCTTCTCTTTTTGCTGTGGTAGACGTCTCTGCTAAGTTATATATTCGCGCGAATTCGTCACCCTGGATGTCAATCGGTGTCATACTGGCTAATACCTCAGCAGCGTCATTTGAAATGGTTCGGAAAGCACTTATCACTCGTATTGCTGAAAGCCTATGCACAGTGTTAATTGGTCTAGCATATGATTTTGTTTCTAGCGCCTGTATCCATATTGGAGCCGCATACAGGATCACTGAGCTTATTGCCTTAGCTATTAAACATCGTCGTCTGGAACGCACACAGCCTTTATTTGCCATCATTCTGGACAACGCATTATATATTCTATTTGCTCTACTTGTCGCATTTTTCAAGTGTTCTTTGAACTTGAGTCTTGAGTCCAATATTACCCCAAGATACTTCAACTGCGGCTGTGAAGTAATCTCACATTCACCGATGGTCAGCGATATTTTCTCCTCAATTCTCCTTGAGCTTATGAGCAGGACTTCTGTTTTCTGCTCAGCCAGCTCTAGACTCATGGTAGTAAACCATCGGCGCAGACCATTTATGCTGTCATTGCATTTGATCCGGAGGTCATCCAGATGTTTAGCTACAGCTACCACAATGAGGTCATCCGCATAAGCGATTGTTTTCACATTTTTTGATTGCGGTATTCTTAATACCCCGTCGTACATCAGGTTCCATAGCAGCGGGCCTAAAACCGAGCCTTGCGGTACTCCACTTGAGACAGTGTAGCTCTGAGTTCCCTCGTCCGTCTCGTATAGCAATCTCCTATTTTGAAAATAACTCATTATAATATTTATAAGATACTGAGGAGCGTGTATATCGTGTAGAGCTTTTATTATATTTGCCCACTTTGCGGAGTTGAACGCATTCTTCACATCCAGGGTTATTAGCGCGCAGTATTTTTTCCTACCACCTTTCCATCTTTTTCCGCTTATTGCACATTTTGCAGTATCAACTATTTCTCTTAGTGCGTCAATGGTGGACCTCTTTTTAATGAAGCCGTATTGTCTCTCTGATAATCCGCCGGCTTTTTGGATTGCTAACTCCAAGCGGTTTCTTACAATGCTTTCGTACACTTTCCCAATTGTGTCGAGCATGCAAAGAGGTCGATAAGATGAAGGTTCTTCTGGTGGCTTTTTTGGCTTTGGGAGTAGAACCAGACGGTGTATCTTCCACGGATCAGGGAACACCTCTTCTAATATACACGCATTGTACATGTTAACAAATAAGTTGGATCTTAGAGTTATCGCTTCTTTAAGGGCTCTATTTGGTATACCATCTATTCCGGGCGCTTTAGAGTTTTTGATTTTTTTCGCAACAGCCAAAAGTTCGTCTTCTGTGACTAATAGGGGTGGCTCCGTAGCTTCGTTTCGTTTAGTATAGGAAATGGAGGCATGTGTCGGGAATAACGCTTCGACAACATTTTTCATAAAGGATGCGTTCTTAGGTTGCTGTGACTTATGTTTAAACTTTGACATACAGATTTTGTATGCCGTTCCCCAGGGGTCTATGTTCGCTTCTTAACAGAGCTTTTCGAAACAGGATCTCTTACTACGGATAATGGCTGACTTCAGGAGCTTTTTCTGATATTTAAATGATTCTCTGAGGCTGATTTCGTTATCACCTCCCTGGTTACGCTGGTGGCGGCGTCTAGCTGAGTGACAGAGCTTCCTCAGCTTGGCGATTTCGTCGTTCCACCAGTATACCGGCTTCCTATTTATATTGTATCTCGTCCTGCGCATAGTTGCATCGCATGCTGCAACTAGCTCCTTCTGCACAGCGGATACTAAGTGGGCGGCATCTTCGCCTGATGCCTTTGCCACACTCCAAACACTCTCAAAAACGCCAGTATCAAAGTCTTTTTGCCGCCAGCTTCGTTTTCGACAAGTATTTCTACGACAGAGTTCCGATTCCTGGGAAAGCGAAACTTCGGCAATTATAGCCATGTGGTCGCTATTTGTATACATGTCTGACACCTTCCACTTTATATGCCTGCTAAGCGCGTCGTTGGCAAACATTAGGTCTATTATTGATCCTTTATTTCCCTTTTGAAAGGTATTTTGTGTCCCACTGTTTATAATCATAAGGTTTGTTTGACTCAAGAATTCTAAAATGAGGCGACCACGATGGTTTGTAATTCTACTACCCCAAGCAGTAGACCATGCGTTGAAATCTCCCGCTATTATTATTGGCGATTTGCTTCTGATTTCTAGAGACAACTCCAGGAGAAAATCTTCAAATTCGCTAATTGTTGCGCTAGGTCGAGCATAGCAGCTTACAAAAAATATTCCTTGTATATTCGCCCATGTAAAGCCATTATGGGTTTCTTTGGAGCGAGATGTGAAGGCTTGTCCTTTGCAGGCCCATATTGCTGCTTTGCCACTTATATCTTTACACCAAGTGCTTTCCGAACGTTGAGAATATTGTTCGCTTAATATGGCGACATCTATGTTTTCTTCTAGCACCGTCTGTTTTAGCAGGTCTTGTGCTGCAGCGCAATGATTGAGATTGAGTTGCAGTATCTTCATTTTCCCGTTGACTTCAACATATCTGCGTATTTAGGACAGGCCGTACTCAGAACAGAGTGTTCCCCTTTGCAGAGCATACAACATGGGGAATTTGTGTATGACTTTGCCACGTGACCTGGGGTTCCGCAACGTGTACAAAGGGAACATTTATGCGCTATATGTCCTAGTTGGAAGCACCTAAAACAACGAGTAATAGGTGAAAATTCCCGGAGACGACAAATAGACCACCCGATCTTTACTTTACCGCATTTAAGCAAAGTTTTGGCATCCTCAGCCCGTAGGCTTATAAGCGCAATTTGAGTGCCACTTCGAGTTTTCCGCAAATTTTTTATATTTTGGTTCCCCAGGTTTTGGATCCCACACTCCTTTTGTAATGCCTCGCAGATTTCTTCAGGGGTGGTTATCTCATCCAAGTCTTTGCACACAACGGTAATATTATGAGTTTTTGGCTGTATTACGGCCATATCACCAATAACTCCCTCTAGGGCGCTTTCGAACGTATCGGCTCTCTTTTCTGTTTGACTTTTTAATTCGATTAGTAGGTCTCCTTTGAGGGTTTTTTCTAATATACCTCACGTTTGAACCCAGTTCTTCAAGGCCGCTGTCGCATTTTATTTTTTTCAGTATATCCGCATACGATGCTCCCTCTTTTTTTGTTAAAATAATAGCGTCTGGTTTCGACCTGATTCTCTTCTCAATCGGTTTCTTCTTTCTGACAACGTCTACCCATTTTTCGCCTGCGGGCTTGTCTCCCAAACTGTCTTTGTGCATGCATTCAGTGACCTCACTATATGATGCTTGCACTTTATGAATCATGTTTTTCGGCTTCTTCGTTGGTGGCAGATATCCCAATATCTCGCGAGGTCTCTTCGGGGCATTTTTATCACTTTTTATAGGGGATACCTGCGACGCCTTTCCTACCATAACTTTTTTTGACAGGTTTTCTTGCTTTTCAGCCTTGTCATACAAGCTTGTAATACAGCTTAACAGATCACGCATAGCTTGGTTAATATGTCTCTGACCAGACATCATGCTTTCGAGCTCTTTAATTTTTTTACCCAGTTTGCAGAAAATATTGGGATTTTCATTACTTTGAAACTGCTCAGATTTTCCACCTTTGCCTGCTTGGTCGGCATTTTCACATATTTTTGCTGATCCAGCAGCGGTGGCTTCCTCAGGTTTGCCTTTTGGAGGCGTTCTCAAGATTTTTGAGTTCCTCCGAAAAGGATTCTCTGGTGTACATCCCAAACTGTTCTCAGAGGCCATAACTCCGGCAGAGAATAGTTGGGAACACCTGTCAGTGGGTACGTTCAGTCTTTGCCCTAACAAACCTTACTTATATTTTGATGGTTGGCAATGCCGTAACCAAAGCAAAACGAAGAAGGAGAAAAAGGAGAAACAAAACAAAAACAGCTGCTAGAGTAAATCAAAGCGGCAAAAAAGAATTAAGTGCACGTTTTGATTCGCTGTTACGTGGGGAAATTCCTATTAAATTTCTACTTTATATATATTTAATTACCAAAAAAAGGGGCAGGTAAGTGCCAAATAAATTCTATTGAAACCAAATCAAAGTACTTATCTAATTTTTGGTACCAGTATCCAATGAATCAAAGATCCAGTTCCAGTCTCCCGGTGAGTCTCAAATAAAAACAAGCGTTCTACCACTTTAAAAACTACAAATTCTTGATATTCTATTTTAGACCACTAAAAACACGTCTACTTTCACTGACTTGTTGTCGCTATATGTGAATCTGCAAATATTCCCTCTTTAATTTTTCCTTCGCAAAGTTTGGAGAATCTCTCTTTCAAGTATGTACATAAAACAACTGCTATATCTAGGCATTGCTTTTACAAAATTTTTATGACGTCGATCTTTATGTGCAATGATGATAAAATAATGCTATCAGGGGGTTATTCTGTAAGGCCTTTCGCAAGAGAAAATGGTCTCGATCGAGTTAAGGAACGTATTCCTTATATCAGTAACAAACTTCAAAACAACCTTAAGTTGGAACAATTGAAATGCACTATCACTACAACAAACAAGTATCAAAACAACCTTGACTTTGAATACCACAACAACCTTATTTTTAAACAAAGCAAATGTTTTTCAGCAAACAATATATGTACATGTAAACAAATCTAGACAAATAATATAATCTGTATTTAAAGAAAATACAACTGGTAATAAGTAATACTATTTAGTATAAAAAGCTATAAATAACTATTTAGTATATAACTCTTATTATATTATACTAATAACTATTTAGTATTAATAGAAGTAAGAAACGTGTAATAAATTAGTCTTAAGAGAATAAACAAAGAGTACACATTTCGGTGCAGCTCAAAATATGTATATTCTTGTGACTCATTTTTACCTCTGGTAACAATCAACTATCCGGAAAATGAAACTCTGTAATGCAATAAGCAGATTGGTAAATGCGTTTAACGGATATGTTTTTCTCTATAGCACTGACGGCACTCTCCATTGCGTAAGTGAATGACAAAGTTTTGGTTGCACACAAATTTTTCATTCGTTATTAAACTGGCAATGGTAACGGATGCACAACGAAAGTTCGTAGCACTTATTTGTAGTATAAACTAACTAAAATAATTTATTAATTTAAACTTAAAGGTAATTTATATATATATATATAAGGACAAAAAGTGGGTAAAAGCCATGCAAATTAGCGGTCGAAAATTTTGAAGACAAAACAGGATTGATTTTGAAAAAACAAAATTAATTATTAAATTAAAAGACAGTGTCAAAAATTGTACGACGCAACCAAAAACCTATAAAATTTGAATTATAATTTCTATATGGTGTACTAATGCCGGTTGCATTTTATTTATTCATTGAAGTCTGATGGACATTTTTTTTATTATCGAATTTATTATCATACTAGATTTGCCCCGCGCTGTTACCAGTGGTTTGTTAGTGAAAGTAAAAAGTGTATTGACAGTCAAAATAATGACTACTCACTTTTTCAGAAACAAAATAAATAAAATTAGAGCGTCGCGACGCGTGGGGAAGATTTACAAAATTTGACTGACAGAAGAGGAAAGTTCATTATGTACGTAAATGTTTTTTGTCTCGGGTCGCAGAAAGCCAGGAATCATTTTACTGCAGCATGGATTTCTTGCTCTCGAGCAAGTCACATACAGTTCTCCGTAGGAGAAGCAAAGGGGCTCAGGTGGTTTTGCAAGGTGTGTTCCAAAGTAAACAAGACTTAAAAAAAAAAAAACAGAACAAATGATTTTTTCAGCAAAATCAATTTATTTTATTCAAATTGTGTCCTTCTGTTTCAATACTGCTTTCTGCACACACCACCTCTTCGTCGACTTCAAAGCTCCTTTCGACAGCACGAAAAGGAGCTGCCGTTATGCCGCGATATCTGAATTTGGTATCTCCGCAAATCTAACACTCGTACGGCTATCTAAACTGACGTTGAGCAGCACCAAAAGCTCCGTCAGGATCGGGAAGGACCTCTCCGAGACGTTCAATACCAAACGAGGTTTCAGACAAGGCGACTCCCTATCGTGCGACTTCTTCAATGTGCTGCTGGAGAAAATTATTCCAGTTGCAGAATTTAATCGAACAGGTACAATCTTTTATAAGATATTTATATTATCGGCCTCAACACCCGCACCTGTCATCAAACAAACAGTCGTCGCACTCGCGACTTTGCTCTCACGTCACTGTTGACGGTCATAACTTTGAAGTTGTAGATAATTTCGTATGTTTGGGAACCAGCATAAACACCACCAACAATGTCAGCCTGGAAATCCAACGCAGGATTACTTTTGCTAACAGGTGCTACTTCGGACTGAGTAGGCAATTGAAAAGTAAAGTCCTCTCTCGACGAACAAAAGCCAAACTCTATAATTCGCTCATAATTCCCGTCCTGCTGTATGGTGCAGAGGCTTGGACGATGACATCAACTGATGAGTCGACGTTGAGAGTTTGCGAGAGAAAAGTTCTGCGAAAGATTTATAGTCCTTTGCGCATCGGCCTCGGCGAATACCGCATTCGATGGAAGGATGAGCTGTACGAGATATACGACGATATTGATAAAGTTCAGCGAATTAAAAGACAGGGGCTACGCTGGCTAGGTCATGTTGTCCGGATGGACGAAAACACTCTCACTCTGAAAGTATTCGACGGAGTATCCGCCGGGGAAGCAGAGGACGAGGAAGACCTTCACTCCGTTGGAAGGACCAAGTGGAGAAGTACCTGGCTTCGCTGGGAATGTACAATTGGCACCACGTAGCGAAAGGAAGAAACGACTTGCGCGCTGTTGTTAAATCGGCTATAATCGCGTAAGCGTTGTCTACGCCAATAAAGAAGAACAAGTTCTTAAATTCTTTCAAGATTTAAGACGCCCTCAGTGTTGATTTACTTGTCATACTGATGCGTAACGTAGACGCGCCCAGACTGTGAAACGGCACTAGGTTACGTGTCACAAAGATGAGGCGGCAAATCGTCCAGGCCTTGTATTGTACTGAAGGGGGCAAAGGAAAGTCGGTATTGATACCCAGAATCTCTATAATACCCACAAACTTACCCTTCCTGCTCGTACGTCTACAATTTTTACTGAAAGTGGTGTTCTCTATCGCAATAAATAAAGGTCACGGATAAACTACACAAGAAGCGTTCCAAAGTAACCAGGGCTTTTTGAATCGCCTAGTGGCGCCATCTTTATGTCGACTGATGCGTTGGAATTTCATATCCTTATCAATGTTCCAGTGAAAATTTCATGACATTTCATCGATTGTAAGTAAAGTTATTGCGTTTTAAGTGTCAGTTTGTTAGTGTTAACGGTGCGAAAATGAACTTCGAACAAAGAGCCAACATTAAATTTTCTTTTAAATTTGGTAAAACTCTTACCGAAACGTTTCAATTGATGAAAAAAGCTTATGGCGATGATTGCCTATCCCGAAACAGAGCGCACGAATGGTTTCAACGTTTTCCAACTGATCGAGAGGACATAAATGACGATCAACATGTGGGCCAATCAAAACCCGTGATCACCGGAAATTACATCGAAACTGTGCGTGTATTGACCAAACATCAGTTGAAATCATCACTAAAATTCGTGTAACTGGCATTGAACATCTCTAAAATATTGATTTATTGCATTTTGACCGAACATTTGGACTTACGAGAGGTGTGTGCTTTCACGGGCCTTTTCCAAGATTTAGCGCATGGTAAATATCTGGTTGGTTGTTCCTTGCCAGGTCTAAAACCACACTGATAAGGTCCAAACAATTTGTTGACTGTGGGCGTTAATCTTTCACACAATATGCTCGATAGAACCTTATACGGGATGCCACGCTAGTTGGCGCAGATTGGTCTCCCTTTTTGGGGATTGGGCAGAGCTCGCTTTACTTAAAATCTTTGGGCATGCTTTCGTCCGACCATATTTTACAAAAAAATAATCGCTATTCGAACTTCTTCATGGTCGGGCAATGGAACGTCTGCTCCATCGTCATCGATTGATTAAAGTATGCTCTAGGCATCGTTGACTAGATCACCTTTGGGGGTTCTACAGGAGTATGCTCCGGTCTTGAAAGCTTCTGTAAGCCGCCACATCTTTTCGTAGAATTTTCGAGTATTACCCCTGTCGGCCAGCTTATCAAGCTTCTCGTACTCACGCATTTCGGCCTCTTTATTTTTCTGTCTGCAAATGCATCTCTCTTCCCTCTTCAACACTCGGTATCTATTCCAACCCGCACGTGTTAAGTTCGATCGTAATGTTGCGAGGTAGGCTGCGTGTTTTCTTTCCGCTGCGATACGGCACTCCTCGTCCTACCAGCTGTTCTTTTGAATTTTCCGAAAAGAGCAACTGTACGTAAAGAGTGTGAAATGCCATCCCATAGTTCCCTTATACCGAGTTGTTGACGATTGCTTAAGAGAGCAGGTGCGCCAGCCGAGTAGAAAATCGTTCAGCTGTCTGGTGTAATTGCACCTTCTCGACGCCGAACCTTCCTTTTGTTTGTTGACGTGCGCTTTTTACTTAACAGAGGCGGGTGCGAATCTTGGCTGCAACAAGATAGTGGTCCGAGTCGATGTTCGGAACTCGAAACGTACACACATCCAGAATACTGGAGATGTGTCTTCCGTCTATCACAACATGATCGATCTGGTTGGTGGCTTTTAGATCCGCGGACAGCCAGGTAGCTTGATGTATGTGCTTGTGATGGAATGTAGTACTACAGATAACCATATTTCGGGCCCCAACAAAGTCGATCAGCCTCAACTCATATGGCGATGTTTCGTCGTTAAAGTCGAGTAGTCGACTCGATAGTCCTTATTTCGTTTGCCATGGTCGTCATCAAAAGGGGGGTCACTCATCCGATGCTTGTTCTTCCTTTTCGTTGGTATGACTTTTTACGAAACGGGACTCAAACCCAGCGCACAACCCTGTGGAGGGGATGTTTCACCTTCTCACTTTAGCTCACCTTCAAACAGATATTCTTAGGCTACCCAGAGGATCCTTGGTCGAAGACCGGAAGTCGTGAGCTGCTTGAGTCATGTGTAATGGCCTGGCGAGACGATCAAATTAACTCATCAAAACCTTAAGTGTATTGGTGTCGTCGGCTTTTGTCGGCTACACGTATATTACATCGACTTGTTGTCGGCTCTGTTTGATGAAAATCAAACATTTTTGATATTTCAATTTGACGGCCGTTAATTTGATCGTCTCCACTCTTGTTTGACAAGCATGACTCATTTGTAGTGAAGATTTCAAGCGAAGAGGACATATGCGGAAAAGTGAAGTGAAGCGAGAAAGAAAAAAAGTGAATAAGTGACAAAGTGTAAAATTTTAAAATAAATTAAAATAATTAAAGTAAAATCAAATAATTAAAGTAAAATAAAATAAAGAAAGTAAAATAAAATAAAATAATTAAAGTAAAGTAAAATATTTCAAGTATGAGCAAGTGCGCGGACGAGAAAAAATTTATTTTGAATTTCATCGAACTGTACCAATGCTTACCAGCTTTATGGAATATAAAGCTGGAAGCATATAGTAACAGGGATGAAAAGCTAAAACAGTATCAAGTGCTGTTAGAAAACTATAAGGAACAATACCCGACCGCAACTTTAGAAGATGTGAAACGAAAAATTAATCTCTTGCAGACAAATTATCACCGCGAAAAACAAAAACTGGCCGAATGCAGCAGAAGTGGAGCTGGTGCCGAGGACTCGTTCGAGCCTAATTTGTTTTACTTTAACGAAATGCAGTTTTTAAATGACGTCGCAACACCCAGCACATCAAAAAATACAGCGGTAAGTAAAATCGATAAAAAATAAAGTTTTTATTTCATTGCATTTGTATATTAAAATAACAAAGTGATTCATGTTTGTTAATTTGTGAATTTTGTTTGCCAAGATACTGCACCTTCGTTGCTGAAGTATTCAGCGAAAGTATCGCGAATTTGATTCGCTTTATTTGAGGAATTTCGTATTTGCGTACATTCCAGAGCATGTAGATATATGTCATTGGTCAATTAAGTTTGTAAATGCATAGGTTTTTTTTTGGCGCAAAACAATAGTTTGTGCTTTTCCTGGTGTGAGTGAAATAGTGGTTTGCAGAACGCCACACCTTGATGCCAATATTCCAAATACATTTTCTACAATTCTGCGTGCTCTGCTCAATCTATAATTGAAAATGCGTTCTTTGGTTGTGAAATTGGAACCGGAAAACGGTTTTAAAAGATGTTCCTGCATTTGGAAAGCATTATCTCCCACAAAAATATACGGCAGCACCTTGTCGCTGTTTGGTAGTTGCGATGGTGGAGGTATTGGCAAAGATTTGCTGTAGAGTGCTCTCCCAAAATCGGTATTTTTTATTACTCCACCGTCCGAAATACGACCATTCGTGCCTACATCAGCTACTATGAATTCGTAATTTGCATTAACCGTTGCCATTAGTACAATACTATGAAATTTCTTATAGTTGTAATAGAATGAGCCGGACTTAGCTGGTTTTATAATTGCGATATGTTTGCCGTCAATAGCTCCTATGCAATTGGGGAAATTCCATGCTTCATTGAAATCATCTGCAATTTTTTTCCAATCTGATTCTGATTGCGGCCCTGAAAATAAAACATATACAAAAAATTAATATTTCTTTATTATAATAAATAACACATGAATAATATATTTGTATTTCCTTATAATTTCAGAATCCCAGTAAACAGCCCGTCATTAAGTCGGCGAAAGTAAAACCAGATGCTGTTGATGCTCTATTAGAAATTGTAACAAAAAGATTTGCCGAAAAGGAGCCCAAAAAAACCACAGCGATAACCGATGCCTGGGCGGTAAAGCTAGAGCGAATGCCTGCAGGTCAAAGAATACTTTGCGAAAAGTTTATTGAGGACATTTTGTTTGAAGGGCAAATAGGGACCCTCCACAGACACTCCATAAAAATTAATGAGCCAACAGCAGCAAATTTTCACAGCGGCAGTTCGACTCCTTTCACCAACAAAGGCAGCGGCACCTTTAACAATGGTGACACACAGTCATCAACATCAAGCTTTTTTTCTTCTTTTAAAGAATAATTTCTGTGTATATTTTAAAGAATAATTTGTATGGCTTTAAAACATATATTAAAAAATAATATATTATAACATCATTGATTGATTTAATTTATTCACTTACCTTTATAAAACTGTAAAGCCTTGAAATAAGAGCTTCACAAGTTTCTATTACCATCAATCCAAGAGATCTTGCGGATATTGCTGTAATGAACTTTAGATTTTCAAATTTATCTCCGGTAGCCAAATATCTGAGTGTTGCGGAAAATCGCATGTTAGGTGCAATAGCTTCTCGTATTACTGTGTTTTGCTTTTCTATTAATGGCTCCATCAGCCTTCATAGTTAAAAGTTCATTGAAGGTTTCTGAGTCCATTCGTAAAAAGTTATGATAATCGCTTTTGCTTGATAATTTTAATTCGTCTAATAGATTTTCATGAGTAAATTGCTTCCGTTTTTAGTACCAAACTTTCGTCCACTCCGTTTTCTTTTGCCTATTTGCTTTCTTTTTTTTCAACAACACTGCCGCAGACGCTAAAAGTAAATCGTCTTTCGATGACGACATGATAACCGAACGCTATGAGTACAAATTAAAAATGATGATTGTCGTGTTTATTTGAACGTTTGCGGACAGCACACGAGCGAACTTCACTCACACATATGCTATGCTTGACCTAATTATTTGATCGTCTCGCCAGGCCATAAAATAATCGTTTCTGGCCACTCCCAAGTGAATGGCGATCAGAGAACTTGCGTGAACTTCTTCACATGACTCCATTCACCATGGTGTATATGGTTGCATCGTCAGTTGTCATCACCGTGATTATTCCGCTGTAATTCACCACCTCACTTGGAACTTGCCCTAATATAAATTTATTAAATGTCTCTATCAATTTATTTTTGGGCGCAATAATGGTTCTATAGACCCATCTTAATGTGTAGAAGTTTACGACAGTGAGGGAAAATTTCTGATTGTTCACTTGGGAGTGGTCAAAAAAGATTATTTTACATATGGCTCAAGCAGCTTATTTCTTTCGATCTTAGATTAAGTATCCTCTGGGTCGCCAACGAATATCCGTTTGAAAACGAGCTAAGGCAAGAAAGCGAAGCATTCCCTCTACAGGGTTGTGCGCAGTGGTTGAGACCCGCCAAGCCAAAAACAATACCAATGAAATCTAAACGACAGCCTCGGATGAGAGACCCCCCTTTTGATAATGACCATGGCGAAAGAAATAAGGACTAAAATTTGAGGGCAAGCGCCTGGAGTATCCGGTGCCTTAATTTAGAAGGTGCCGCTGCCGAGCTGGTCGATGTTAGAGGACGTCACCGTCGTCAATAAAATGCGATGGATGGGACAAGGATTGAGGCGATTAAGTCCTTTCCCACTTACTACAGTGGACATAAAAAGAGCGCAAATTTGGTGTGGGATTCGTGATGGGAGAGAAAAGCCGTCGCCGAATACTGTCATTCACCCCGGTGGATGAACGTCTAGCCACAATCCGCATCAAAGCGAAGTTCTTCAACATATTGCTGATTTGCGCCCACGCTCCGACGGAAGAGAAAGACGATGTGACCAAAGATGCCTTCTATGAGAGCTGCCCCCGCCACGATATCAAAATCGTGCTTTGTGACTTTAACACCAGGGTGGGAAAAGACGGTATCTCTAGAAGTTAGGTCGGTAAGCTCAGGCTTCACGACGAAACATCCCCAAATGGATCGAGAACAAGAAATATGGTCATCTGTAGCACTTGAGTCTAGCCTAAGAATCCGTTTAGACGTACGTACGCTCCGAAGCTCTAACATTGACTCGGACCACTATCTTGTTGCAGCCAATATACACACCAATATACAAACCGCACATCAGCAAACCCAAGAAAACTTCGACGTCGAGAAATTGCAATCACAACAGATTGCCGAACGCTTTTTTACTCGAATTACACTCCTGTTCTCTGAGAGAACTCGTCAGCAGCTCGGTATACAGGAACTGTGGTTTTCGAAAAATGCAAAAGACCAGCACATGTGGGAGGGGATAGATACCGAGAGTTGAAAAGAAAAGCCAGACGCATTTGCAAACAAAAAAAGAGAGATGGCGAAATGCGTAATTAAGAACAGCTTGATAGGCTGGACGACAGAGGTAATGCTCGAAAATTCTACGAAAAGATACGGCTGAAGTAGACGTTCCATTGCCCGACCATGAAAAAGTTCGAATAGGAATTACCCGTCTGAAAGAATGTCCGAATATTGGGTTTTAAGTGTGCTCTGCTCAATCCACAAGAAGGGAGACCACACGCTCTGTGACAACTACCTTGGGATAAGAATCGCATATAAGGTTCTCTCGAGTGTATTGTGTGAAAGACTAAAGCCCAGCGTCAGCCAACTGATAGGACCTTATTAATGATAATAGTAATAATACCCAACGATTACCCTCCTCCCGCCCAACCGACGCGAGGGGCGCAATCCGCGAACGAGCGGAATTAGCCGAGTCATAAAAGGCAATAGAGTTTTAAGAGTTGCAACTTAAGCTGCTCAGCCACAGAAACAAAAATTTCAACAGCCAAAATAAAAAATTAAATTAAAGTTTATAATTTTTAAATGTTACTTGTTAAGAGTAGATAAAATAATTTTTTTAATGGTAAAGAGTGAGTCTGTTAGATCAAATGTGCTGGAATGAGAATTGAAATCATGACAAATACGGCGGAATAGTTCGTTTAACTCAAAAGTAGTTTTAGAAAATTTTAAAAGTAAGGGTCTAAACTGCCTGGAAGAGCGAGTGGGAACGTTAAAATTAATATCAGATAAGAGAGTTGGGCTGCAGACTGACCAATTCATGAGTTTTACAAGAAATATTATACCAAGCATCTCCCTACAACTAGCGAGTGTCGGGAGATTTATAAGTTTTAAGTGGTTAGTGTAAGAGGGAAGATTTAAACTGGAATCCCAATGCAAATGATTTAAGGCAGAAAGTAAAAATTGTTTTTGAACGCACTCTAATTTATCTGAATGGACTTGGTAATTAGGGTTTCAAACCACAGAAGCATACTCTAATATAGGCCCCACCAGAGATGTTAAAAGAATTTTTTTAGTAAGCGGATCTCCAAATTCTTTAGACCAACGTTTACCCCAGTAAAGAAGAAGAAGAAGAACGTTTAACAAAACTAAGAGCGCCTTTAGCTTTAAAACCCGTGGAAGATGCATGAGGATTAAAATTGAGTTTGGGGCCCATAGTAACTCCCAGATCAACAAAACTGCATACTTGTTCCAACTTAAAGTTTTGTATTGCGTATGAAGTAGGGTCTACAGATCTGCGTGAAAAGCACATCGTTTTACATTTTTTAAGGTTCAATAGCATGTCATTTCAAACAATAAAACTTTTGAAAACTTAACAACAGAGGATATGTCATTAATAAATAACAAGAACAGAACGCCTGAAGGAACATTGATTATGTTAGAAAACTGCTCTTTAAATGTGACTTGTTGAATTTTATTACTAAGATAAGAAGCAACCTATTTTAGAAATATTAGTTTAAAACCAAGAAGATCAAGTTTATTCAAAAGAATTGAACGGTTTGCTTTCTCAAATGCTTTACTAAATTCTGTGCATAAAATGTCAGTATTCTTATTCTCCCTAAAGCCCGTTGATACGTGTGATACAAATTCAAGCAAATTAGTTATTGTAGATTTTCCTTTACGAAAACCGTGCTGAGAAAAAGAAATTTGTGGAGAGATCCGGAAGGTTATGTCGTCTGTTATTATTGCTTCAAAAAGTTTAGGTTTGCTATTCCCCTATAGTTTTCAATAGATGACCTAAATCCACTCTTATGCAAAGGAATTACAAATGACCTTTTCCATATGGATGGAAATAAGCCTTGCATAAGAGATGAATTAAATAGTTTTGTTAGGGGTTGGTATATATATTTGGCACATTTCTTAAGAAAGCATGAGGGAATCATATCTGGGCCATAATTGTATGATTCTTCTTCTTCCTTACTGGCGTAGGCACCGCTTACGCGATTATAGCCGGGTCAAGAACAGCGCGCCAGTCGTTTCTTCTCTTCGCTGCATGGCGCCAATTGGATATTCCAAGCGAGGCCAGGTCCTTCTCCACTTGGTCCTTCCAACGGAGTGGAGGTCTTCCTCTTCCTCTGCTTCCCGCGGCGGATACTGCGTCGAATACTTTTAGAGCTGGAGTGTTTTCATCCATCCGGACAACATGACGTAACCAGCGTAGCCGCTGTCTTTTAATTCGCTGAACTATGTCAATGTCGTCGTATATCTCGTACAGCTCATCGTTCCATCGAATGTGATATTCGCCGTGGCCAATGCGCAAAGGACCATTAATCTTCCGCAGAACCTTTCTCTCGAAAACTCTTAAGGTCGACTCATCGGTTGTTGTCATCGTCCAAGCCTCTGCACCGTATAGCAGGACGGGAATTATGAGCGACTAATTGAGTTTGGTTTTTGTTCGTCGAGAGAGGACTTTACTTTTCAATTGCCTACTTATTCCAAAGTAGCACCTGTTGGCAAGAGTAATCCTGCGTTGGATTTTCAGGCTGACATTGTTGGTGGTGTTAATGCTGGTTCCTAAATAGACGAAAATATCTACAACTTCAAAGTTATGACTGTCAACAGTGACGTGAGAGCCAAGTCGCGAGTGCGAAGACTGTTTGTTTGATGACAGGAGATATTTTGTCTTGCCCTCGTTCACTGCCAGACCCATATCATCGGCATTCGCCAACAGCTGTACACTATTATAAAAGATTGTACCTGCTCGATTAAATTCTGCAGCTCGAAATATTTTTTCCAGCAGCAGACTGAAGAAGTCGCATGATAAAGAGTCGCCTTGACTGAAACCTTGTTTGGTATCGAAAGGCTCGGAGAGGTCCTTCCCGATCCTGACGGAGCTTTTGGTGCTGCTCAACGTCAGTTTACACAGCCGTATTAGTTTTGAGGGGATACCAAATTCAGACATCGCGGCATAGAGGCAGCTCCTTTTCGTGCTGTCGAAAGCAGCTTTGAAATCGACGAATAGGTGGTGCGTGTCGATTCTCCTTTCACGGGTCTTTTCTAAGATTTGGCGCATAGTGAATATCTGGCCATGTCTAAAGCCACACTGATAAGGTTTAATCAGTTTGTTGACGGTGGGCTTTAATCTTTCACACAATACGCTTGATAGAGCCTTGTACGCGATGTTGAGGAGGCTAATCCCTCGATAGTTGGCGCAGATTGTGGGGTCTCCTTTTTTAAGGATTGGGCATAGAACACTTAAATTCCAATCGTTGGGCATGCTTTCGTCCGACCATATTTTGCAAAGAAGCTGATGCATGCTCCTTATCAGTTCTTCGCCGCCGTGTTTGAATAGCTCGGCCGGCAATCCGTCGGCCCCTGCCGCTTTGTTTTTCTTCAGGCGGGCAATTGCTATTCGATCCTCTTCTTGGTCGGGCAATGGAACGTCTGCTCCATCGTCATCGATTGGGGTATCGGGTTCGTTTTCTCCTGGTGTTGTGTGTTCACTGCCATTCAGCAGGCTGGAGAAGTGTTCCCTCCATAATTTAAGTATGCTCTGGGCATCGGTGGCTAGATCACCTTGGGGGGTTCTACAAAAGTATGCTCCGGTCTTGAAACCTTCTGTAAGCCGCCGCATCT
This sequence comes from Bactrocera zonata, assembly GCA_037783105.1. Taxonomy (NCBI): domain Eukaryota; kingdom Metazoa; phylum Arthropoda; class Insecta; order Diptera; family Tephritidae; genus Bactrocera; species Bactrocera zonata. Next base: position 176,074 of record JBAWJQ010003510.1, on the reverse strand, counting down.
TTTCGTAGAATTTTCGAGCATTACCCCTGTCGGCCAGCTTATCAAGCTCTTCGTACTCACGCATTTCGGCCTCTTTTTTTTCTGTCTACAAATGCGTCTCGCTTCCCTCTTCAACTCTTGGTATCTATCCCATCCCGCACGTGTTGTGGTCGTTCGTAACGTTGGGAGGTAGGCAGCCTGTTTTCTATCCGCTGCGACACGGCACTCCTCGTCGTACCAGCTGTTCTTTTGCTTTTTCCGAAAACCAATAGTTTCGGTTGCAGCTATACGTAAGGAGTTTGGAATGCCCTCCCACAGTTCCCTTATACCGAGTTGTTGACGAGTGCTCTCAGAGAGCAGGACTGCAAGCCGAGTTGAAAATCGTTCGGCTGTCTGTTGTGATCGCAGCTTCTCCACGTCCAACCTTCCTTGTGTGTGTTGGCGTGCGTTTTTTGCTGCACAGAGGTGGGTGCGAATCTTTGCTGCAACAATATAGTGGTCCGAGTCGATGTTAGGACCTCGGAGCGCACGCACATCTAAAAGACTGGAGACGTGTCTTCCGTCTATCACAACATGATCGATCTGGTTGGTGGTTTTTCGATCCGGAGACTGTCAGGTAGCTTGATGGATCTTCTTATGCTGGAATCTAGTACCACAGATAACCATATTTCGGGCCCCGGTGAAGTCGATTAGCCTCAACCTATTTGGGGATGCTTCCTCGTGGAGGCTGAATTTACCGACCGTAGTGCCAAAGATACCTTCTTTGTCCACTTTGGCGTTAAAGTCCTAAGTGCGCTCCAAGCACTCATAAAAGGCATCTTTGGTCACATCGTCCTTCTTTTCCGTCGGGGCGTGGACGCAAATCAGCGATATGTTGAAGAACTTCGCTTTAATGTGGATTGTAGCTAAACGTTCATTCATAGGAGTGAATGATACTACTCGGCGTCGGAGTCGCTCTCCCACCACGAATCCAACACCAGACTCGCGCTCCTTTATATGGCCACTGTAGTAAATGCCACAATGACCTACTTGTCTCTGTCCTTGTCCCGTCCATCGCATTTCTTGGACGGCGGTGATGTCAGCCTTTATTTTCACGAGGACATCAACCAGCTGGGCAGCGGCACCTTCCCAATTAAGGGACCGGACAGTCCAGGTGCATTCCCTCAAATCATAGTCCTTAATTCGTTTGCCATGGTCGTCATCAAAAGGGAGGATCACTTATCCGAGGCTTGTTGTTTCCTTTCATTGGGGGAGGTTTTTTTACGTGGCGGGTCCTAAACCCAGCGCACAACCCTAAGTAGAGAATATTTCACTTTAGCTCGCCTTCAAACGGATGTTCTTAGGCTTCCCAGAGGATACTTGGTCAAAGACCGGAAGTCGTGAGCTTGAGTCATATGTAAAATAATCATTTCTGGCCACTCCCAAGTTAATGGCGATCAGAGAACTTAAAAAGACAGCAGCAAACCTGGCTAGGTCATGTCGTCCGAATGGATGAAAGTACTCCAGCTCTGGAAGTATTCTACGCAGGACCCACCGGGGGAAGCAGAGGAAGACCTCCACTTTGTTGGAAAGACCAGGTAGAGAAAGACCTGGTTTAGCTTGGAATCTCAAATTGGCGCCACCTTGCTAAAAGAAGAAGAACCTTGCTAAAAGAAGAAACGACTGGCGCGCTGTTGTTAACTCGGCTTTACCCGCGTAAGCAGTGTCTACGCCAGTAAGGAAGAAGAAGAAGGTTTTCTTATACATGCACTTAGAAATACATCATTAATAATACTATCTTCAGAGCTAGCAACATTGCTAAATAGGTTGTTTAATGTTATTTGGCCGTTAGTATTCGTCGACATGCAATCCTCGCCGACCTCAAGAAGCGCTTGAGCGAAGGATCCATTCTCCACATCATTAAATAGCTGGACCCTATTTAGCTGTAACTGATATATCTTAGACTACAACGACGAAGCTATGGGGCATGCGTTTATCACGTCTGTCGCGATATCTCGCTCGATAATCGGCAACTTCTTCCCGATCAAGATTCGATTGGGGAGAATCCAACGCTTCATTTGCCCACTTGTGGAACAGTGGGCATTATTTCCACAACATCAATTTGCATAATTACAATAGTACATCTTGTGCAACTACCTATTCGGATATTATTCCTTCATTATCAAAGCTCAGTGGGAGCTTGAATACGGGACGTGCTTTTCTCCCAACACAACCACTTTGTCTTTGCTCAATTGTCCAGCAAGTTCAACAAGAAAGTTTCGCCGTTGCCCCCTGGTGCGTCCAAGAGAAAATTACCCTTTTGTTCGCTAGGTTTGTTATTGAATTAAAAATTTGTTTTTGCTTCGGTAGTGCCAGAGGCTTTGTTTTGTTAAGTTGAATTTCCAAAGCTACAGTGTCATAACCAAGCTTCCTCACCAAATTAGTCGTTGACCGCCACAAGATGGCGACATCCATCGTTTTGTCTCAGTGGCTGTCGTCTTGCTTTTTGCCCTTCTTCGATTTCAAGCGCTTGGAAACTCGCGGGGTTTAGTGAGCAGCAAACGTACACAATAACACTCTAAGTGCATTATGTGTACGGTATAAATTCTAACCACCGTTACCCTGTACGTCATTTTTAATTTTCTTCGTGACGCATTTTACGTGTTGACACTTCTACATAGAACAACGTCCGAGGAAATTCGGCTTCCTGGAACAAGCGAAAAAGTGCGGTAAGGGTGGTAATAGGCGGTTTCGTTACTTAGTTGAATATCAAATTTTTTCTTTGTGTTCCTAAATTTGATGTGAGGCCGTTATATAATGAATTAAAAAATCATTTTGTGTTAATTGTGGAAGATGAACTTTACCCTTATGACAACACATAGTGAAGGAATTTGTTTCACGCCTTTTGGATTCTGAAGCAGATTGCTTAGCTAAACAATGCCTACAAACCGAGTTCTAAAGCTAATATAAAAAGGATCCAAACTATGAGGTATTTCAACCAATGCATATTTGAACTTCATAAAGGGACTGAATTATTATGAAAATATCATTTTTCCTACCGTTCCACTCAATTGCATAAAAAATCTAACTCACTAACGAAAGTTTATTTCCACAACAAGGTTTTTTCCACAAATTATTTGTCGAACAATTCGAACACAAAACAGGATTGAGTTTCAAAGAACAAAATTAAAATTTGCAATATTAGAACTAAAAGCCAGTGCCAAAAAATAATCGATGCAACCAAAAATATATTAAATTTTAATTCCATATTCAATTTGTCCCACAATGTCTGTGACTACTGTAGCTAATATCGCACCATATTAAAAACCACATTTTTCCAATACCCCCGAGCGTTTCTGGTAAATATTTGGCGACGCTCTGCTTCACACTGAGCGTCTGAGAGACGTCGGACAATCCAATCTACTGCCTCAGAAGCACACTGCAGCAGCACAGTGTAAGAGCGCCTAAAAATTTATGTTTTTTTTAACATTTACTATTATAGGCAGATCGGAAAAAAAATAATTTTTAGGCATTTAAATTAAAACACCCAACATTTATTACGATTAAAAATTACTATAGAGGTCGTTTAATATACGGAGAAACTATTTAAATATTTTTATGGTACTATACATATGTTAAAACCACTGAATTTTGACCATTCAATACCCAATAAAAGGATTTAAGCTTGTTATCTCTCAATCAATAAATGTTTTCAATCATTTTCCATTGAAAATAATACTATGATGCTTCAAATTACAAAACGTTTCATCAAATTACATTTTTTATAAGTGAATTTGAATGATGCAACAAATCCTTCCCCTATATTTTGGGTAAGATTTTAATCTGGCAATCTGTTTCAGGCAAGCAAAAGCGGAACTTGGTCTAGATGTGACTTACCAAATATGTGCCTTGAATATGAAAATGGAGTGCCTAGGCGACGCCTTAAGCAATGTCATAAAAATGCAATTGCAATCAAGAAATATATAAATTTCGGGACTAAGAATTCTATTGATGAAAAGAAATTTAATTTAAACGGACCAGCTGCTCTTCATAAATATTGAAGAGATTTGAAATGCCCACGAGAGGTATGCCATAAACGCGTTCATTGTGGTGGATCACAAATGGTATAAGTAAAATTTTTATCAAAACGAAAGTCTCAATATACTTTGAGCCAGGCAAAATAAATGAAGATATTTACACTGATTTGCTGAGAAACGAACTCCTTGATTTTGCTGGTCATTTGCATGGTGATGAATGAATTTTCCAATGCATCGATCCATGTAGCTAAGTAGGCAAAGCCGTTCTTTAACTCTCGGAAAATTTTATTGCTTCAGTAGGCCACTTATGTAGTGGGTCTTAAGTCCACATTTGAATTCGATCGAGGATCTGTGGGGAGTTCTTTCAGGCAAAATAAATGAGACAAAATGCATATGCACGTCTTTAAAAAAATGGTGCAGTCAATGCTTCATCCTGTACTGTATTGGACTATTTTCTTGCTCTTAAAAACTTTTTAATTAAAAAAATATTTGAATATAATTTTATTCTTTAGCATTTAGTTCTATTAGTTATAACAACCAAGCAAAAATTACTAATTATTTTACTGCGGTATCTATCTACATACTTAAAAAATGTTAGCTTTCTGCCAGAATATTTCCTAAAAAATGTATTAATGTAAAATATACTACCTATTTTTACTCTAAACAACTTATTATTTAACGAATCCTGAAAATTAAATCTTTTAAAGTGTTTTATTACTTCTTCTCAAATACAACCAAAAAATACAAAGAACAAGCAGCCCGCCCCGACTTTACGCGGGTATTAGACACACATACTTTCTCGTTTTTACGAGGGGGTATTCAAAATAAGTAAAATAAAGGAAATCCGTACCTGAAAATGTTTTTCTTTGTATTATTATTATTTTTTTTTGTAAAAAGGCCTTTACTATATAACTTAACACATTAGTCTGCAAGGCTGCCCACTGTACTCGTAGAGTTCTTAGAACTACTCCACGCCAGCCAGCAAGCGTGGGAATAGTCCGCGTCAGCATTTTCTAATCAACGGGAGAATTTTCCGCTTATACAATATCAGCGATTCACCTGTTGTCTAAGCGACAACAACAACAGCAGGTTTAGTTGAACAACAACCAAAGTATCAGGTGCAGTAGCAGCAGAAATGCCAAAATTGTGCCAAGTGTAGGGAAATCAGGCAGGGCTCATATTTTTAAGTTTTTAGTCTTAAGCCAGACTTGAACAAAAGCACATAGTGCTTAATAAAAATTCTTTGATTAGAAAAGTTTAACTGTGAATTAAATTCAAAAAACCCTGGACAACAGCACATAGAGCTGAGGATTAACTGGCGCCCAACGCGAATAGGATCAACACGAAAGAAACCATACCAAGGTGAATCATTTTTAATATATTCATGTAAGTACTCAGTGATCGATAAATTAGAAAAACAAAACAGAAAAAGAATAAATAAAGTTATAGATAAAATTTATTGAAGTTAATAAAAAATAGCGCATTGCACTAAATTTGTGAAATTTCTGAAGTGTAAGCAAAATTTTTAAGGTTTTACTAACCTCTAAGAAATTATCGTTATAATAAAAAAGAAAAGAGGAAAAGAATAAATAAAGTTATAAATAAAATTTATTGAAGTTAATTTAAAAAATATAGCGCATAGTGCTATATTAGTAAAATTTCTGAAGTGTAAGCAAAATTTTTAAAGTGGCCTTAGGGTTAAATTACTTGTGTGTTTAACCACTAAAAAAGTGCGCTAAAGAACGTCCTAATGTTTAATTATAAATATTATAACCGATATGTGATATGATGAAAAATTAGGCGATTTTCGTGAATTCTTTTAAGAGAAAGTACGCAATTGAACATTTTGGACTTCTTTGAACGTAATAAAATATATATTCAGATATGTTTTAAGATTTTTTTTACAAAAATGTTGAAAAATAACGGAGTTATGGACTGTCTTCGGAGGGGCCAAAAAAAAAGTGCCCCAACTGCTGGCTTGATGCCGGCCAAATTAGTGGCCGAAAAAAAAATTTGAAAATTCCTTTACAATGAACTACGAATTTTGAAAAATATCAAAAATTAACAAAATGGAGTAATTTTGTAAAAAAAAATCGATTTTTAAGTAAAAATGATCCTTTTTTAAAGCCAAATGCCAAATTTTCAACCAATCAAAAAGGTCGTAGTTCATCATCATGGCAAATATATTCAAAAATACTCAGTTTTATTTGAAGTCGATCGGTCAATTTCTCGTTTGGTAATGTCGTTGTCGTAATGTCGTTTCGAGAAAAACGCGTTTAAAGCTTCACTTACTATATGTGACCTGGTCTACGGAAAGGGGGCTTAGGTGTCAAAAAATCAATTTTCACATTTTAGTTGATTCGGATGGAAGATGAGATGCTTTTTCACGTGATAGAATCCAAAAAGTCATAGCTTGTTTGAAAGTTGCCTAAAAATGTAGAGAAAGAAAAGTAAAAATACGAAAAAATATAATTTTTTTAAAATGAACAAAATACATTGAATTATAAGCTATAAAGACATGATTATACACTAGAAAAACGTATTATGGGCCAAAAATAATAATGCTGAATAGTTTATGTATTTTTCTTTGTTATCGTTTTCCTTGAGATTTTTTTACATGCTGATCCTGAGGAAGATGGACCTGGTTCCTCGTCTGGTTTGAGAACATCTTCACTAGTTTTTGCCTTCCGTTTCTTCGATGGCAAACCTTTCGTCAATGGAGCCACAATATCTACTTTAGATATATCCGAAACTAAGCTGCGAAGATTGTGATAGATGTACCACTGACGTTCCAAAGATAAACCGGCTGGTTGTATAACTTTCGACATTTCAGGATCGATAGGTTTTAACAGAAGCTTAAAGGACTGAACTTCTTCACTGTCTGCGAATTTCTTTGTTTTTACACAATCTGTAGAGATTATGAAATGATGGAATTGCGTTATTCCAACAAGTGACTTGTACAGTGGTTTAAAATAGCTGTCCCATTCATACCAGACGACTTTTTCAGGCGATACAGCTTTATTATAACCCCCAGGTTATGATGCCTCGAGACACTGCAGTAAATCTGCATGTGTGTCGATGTTGCTGACAGCATACTTATTTTTGAAAATACCGAAGTAACGATCAGGCGCGAACTTAGTGTGCCCTGTAAGTAGAAAATTGAATAAAATAGCTTTGTTAAGACCCCGAGCCAAACGCCATTGCAGATATGATAGCACAGTGTTATTCTTATTCTGCCCAACACAATTGTCACAGAAAAGAACGAGTGTTTCAATGTCTTTATAGTAGGTTTCCAGGTGATAATGCAGGATGCTCACAACACAGTTCGGTCCTTTACCAACGTCATCTTTTTCGTCTAGCATGTAATTGTACTGTAAAAAAAAATATAAGTAAGATCCTGTAAAGGCGAGCAATTTGAGTTCCTATGATTCAGTTTGAAATTCTAACCTGAACTTTTTGTTTTTCGTCTGTAATTCCGAAGACTCCGCACCTCTTGGTTACTTTGAAGTATGCTGTACCAGGTTGTTGTGGACTGACAGGGTAGTGAACGGTTTGGGCAAAATCAAATGACAGAACTATGCTGTAGGGTCAGTATTTCTACACCAACTTTGATAATATTCTCGTTGATTTCGGGCTCGATGGAGGTGATCAAGAAATTGATTAAGCTTCTGTTCGCGTTCAATGTCAGTAACACCTTTGGCTTGCGCAATCGATATTGCCTTTCCTATTAAAAGAAAAAATACTGAGTTTAATCTCAACGTTTGATACAACTATAAAATGAGCAAATAATGAGCTACTTACCACGGCAGACATCGCAGAGATCATCCGCCTGTTTCATAACTGTAACGTAGGGTATGTATTTGGACCATATCCGTCGAAAACTGCGATTACTCATCTTCAATTCGTCATCGCTGAGTGAAGAAATGTATTTTCGATAAATTGAGGACTTCGCCTCGCTGGATGGCAGTTTCATTATCCGAAAATCCTTAAATTTTGGGAGTCGTCCGGGCAGTGGAAGAGCCATTAAATCGGCTATAGACTCGATGAATTTAACAGCTTTTTCGATGTCAGCCGGTTTAAATTACTTTGGATGTGTACTCGGTTTATTTGCCAGTCCGTGTTGGCGCACTGTTACACCCTGTGCGGCAAAATTACGTACTAAATGTTCGTAACGCTTCTTCCCACACGCATGTACAAAAAGGAAAAACGAACGACAAACAGGTACTCTGTAGAAGGTAAATGTAATTTTATGCCTCATAACTTCTGTATCCTGTCTCTGCCCATATCTTTTCCACCCAGAAAGCTTTGCGTATACACTTTCCAGCTTTTCGTTACTCATAATTCCAGCTTCGAAGTGACTTAGTATCACTAAATCAAGTTCATTTTTCGACATCTCTAAACAATTGTTCCGCGTACTCTCGATCATTTCCCGTGGTATCAGTGTATGACATTTATTATTACAACAATCTTTTGACAGAAATTTTGTTACCAGCTCCTCCTCCTTTACTTCAACAACAGACAGGTCAATCTTAACAAAAGTTTGTTCGGTATCATCTTCTGCCTGAGATACACATAGTTCGTCTTCATCACAATCGCTTTCTTCATTGTTTTCATCATCCTTTTCATGGAAATATTGTCCGTATACGACACTGAACTCCTCATCAACACTCATGTTTCATTTCATGCGAAATGCGAAGACGATAATAAACAGAAACACTTACATAAATGTGATAACAGAACATCCGGAAAGAGAGACGAATAAAAACAAGACAACAGCAGCTGCGCGGTATTAGAGTAAACGTCACTTCTTCAGTGTTACTTTTTTAAATGTTCCACACTAGCACCTTACACGATGAACTATAATAATATTCCGATCAATAACAGCACTTACTGGACGTCCTTGAAGCCTCTGGAAAGGAGAACAATTAATGAGATAACGAGAAACTGATGAAACGAGTTGTTTATTTTTAACAGCTATTTCCCAGAAAACTAGTTTTCGCACGTTAGCTCCCTTTTCGTAGACCAGGTCACATATATATAGTATGTTTGCACCTCCGAGCGATCGCTATTTAGCACGCTGCCATCCAAAAACTATTCAAGATACGACCTTCCCGATTTCACAGAAAATTTATGGAAATATAAGCTATTGAAAAAGCAAATATAAAGAATTTTTTTTTGAAAGTGTCTGGTTAGCCCCTTAAGAGCAAGGTGTTTCGAGTTTCAAGTCATGTTCTGCCATCTGGACCAGTGGAAAGATTTGTTAAGTTCTTGGACATAGGAGGTCATACTGCCGAACAATTCGCTCAAAGTTTACTAGGTTTCTTGAGTGAGAGTGGCATTAATATCAAAGATTGTCGTGGGCAAAGCTATTATAATGCCAGCAGCATGAGTGGGAAATACATCGGCTACAAGACGGAATTAAGAAAATAAATAAGTATGCAGAATACCTTCCTTTTTCTTGTATATTCATTAAATTTGGTTGCTAAGTGCACTAGGGACTGCTGTACAGAAGCATTATTTTTCTTTGATTTCATTGAAAACCTCTATAAATTTTTTTTCGAAGTCCTAGAACGAGTGCAAGCGACTAGTGGTTTGCTGCAGTTGTCTAATCAAGACCTTAGTAAAGGGATACGCCCTTATGAATCATTATATGGCTACGTACAAGCAATGCGATCCACTTTTTCAGATATTGAGGCAAGAGTCAAAGATCTGACCTACTGTGAAGAATACCAGCAACACACATCACTACAAATCAAGCGAAATACAAAGTACGACCATTTCAGCGCCTCTACTACACCCAACGACTTTGTTGAAAATTAAACACCTGGGCAACGTTTCGAATTTGAGGTGTTTATTGTCATTATGGATAACGTACTGTCTGCTTTAACTAAACGTATGAAATTTGTGGCAATTTTTGTCTCAAAGCAATAGGCCGATAACCTGGACCGCTGGAGGATGGAGTCATGTGTAGAAGTTCACGCAAGTGAGGAAAGTTTTTGATCGCCATTCACTTGGGAGTGGCCAGAAACGATTCTTTTACATATGACTCAAGCAGCTCACGACTTCCGGTCTCTGACCAAGTATCCTCTGGGTAGTCTAAGAAAATCCGTTTGAAGGCGAGCTAAAGTGCCCTACTTAGGGTTGTGCGCTGGGTTTGGGACCCGCCACGTAAAAAAACGCACCAATGAAAACCAACAATCAGCCTCGGATGAGAGACCCCCCTTTTGATGACGACCATGGCAAGCGAAATAAGGACTACGAATTGAGGGCATGCACCTGGAATGTCCGGTGCCTTAATTGGGAAGGTGCCGCTGCCCAGCTGGTTGATGTCCTCGTGAAAATAAAGGCTGACATCACCGCCGTCCAAGAAATGCGATGGACGGGACAAAGACAGAGACGAGTAGTTCCTTGTGACATCTACTACAGTGGCCATATAAAGGAGCGCAAGTTTGGTGTGGGATTCGTGGTGGGAGAGAGACTCCGCCGCCGAGTACTATCATTCACTCCTATGAATGAACGTCTAGCCACAATCCGCATCAAAGCGAGGTTCTTCAACATATCGCTGATTTGCGCCCACGCCCCGACGGAAGAGAAGGACGATGTGACCAAAGATGCCTTTTATGAGTGCTTGGAGCGCACTTATGAGAGATGCCCCCGCCACGATGTCAAAATCGTGCTTGGCGACTTCAACGCCAGGGTGGGCAAAGAAGGTATCTTTGGCATTACGGTCGGTAAGTTCAGCCTCCACGAGGAAACATCCCCAAATGGGTTGAGGCTGATCGACTTCGCCGGGGCCCGAAATATAGTTACCTGTAGTACTAGATTCCAGCATAAGAAGATACATCAAGCTACCTGCCTCCGGATCGAAAAACCACCAACCAGATCGATCATGTTGTGATAGACGGAAGACACGTCTCCAGTGTTTTAGATGTGCGTGCGCTCCGAGGTCCTAACGTCGACTCGGATCACTATATTGTTGCAGCCAAAATTTGCACCCGCCTCTGTGCAGCAAAAAACGCACGCCAACAAACACAAGGAAGGTTCGACGTCGAGAAGCTGCAATCACAACGGAGAGCCGAACGATTTTCTACTCGGCTTGCACTCCTGCTCTCTGAGAGCACTCGTCAACAACTCAGTATAAGTGAACTGTGGACGGCATTTCAAACTCCTTACGTACAGCTGCAACCGAAACCATTGGTTTTCGGAAAGTGCAAAAGAACAGCTGGTACGACGAGGAGTGCCGTGTCGCAGCGGAGAGAAAACAGGCTGCCTACCTCGCAACGTTACGATCGACCACAACACGTGCGGGATGGAATAGATACCGAGAGTTGAAGAGGGAAGCGAGACGCATTTGTAGACAGAAAAAGAAAGAGGCCGAAATGCGTGAGTACGAAGAGCTTGATAAGCTGGCCGATAGGGGTAATGCTCGAAAATTCTACGAAAAGATGCGGCGACTTGCAGAAGGTTTCAAGACCGGAGCATACTCTTGTAGAACCCCCCAAGGTGATCTAGCCACCGATGCCCAGAGAATACTTAAATTATGGAGGATGGGATAGAAAAGGGAAGCGAGACGCATTTGTAGACAGAAAAAGAAAGAGGCCGAAATGCGTGAGTACGAAGAGCTTGATAAGCTGGCCGATAGGGGTAATGCTCGAAAATTCTACGAAAAGATGCGGCGACTTGCAGAAGGTTTCAAGACCGGAGCATACTTTTGTAGACCCCTCAAGGTGATCTAGCCACCGATGCCCAAAGCATACTTAAATTATGGAGGGAACATTTCTCCAGCCTGCTGAATGGCAGTGAACACACAACACCAGGAGAAAACGAACCCGATACCCCAATCGATGACGATGGAGCAGACGTTCCATTGCCCGACCAAGAAGAGGATCGAATAGCAATTGCCCGCCTGAAGAAAAACAAAGCGGCAGGGGCCGACGGATTGCCGGCCGAGCTATTCAACCACGGCGGCGAAGAGCTGATAAGGTGCATGCATCAGCTTCTTTGTAAAATATGGTCGGACGAAAGTATGCCCAACGATTGGAATTTAAGTGTGCTATGCCCAATCCATAAAAAAGGGGACCCCACAATCTGCGCCAACTACCGAGGGACTAGCCTCCTTAACATCGCATATAAGGTTCTGTCGAGCGTATTTTGTGAAAGATTAAAGCCCACCGTCAACAAACTGATTGGACCTTATCAGTGTGGCTTTAGACCTGGTAAATCAACAACCGACCAGATATTCACCATGCGCCAAATCTTGGAAAAGACCCGTGAAAGAAGAATCGACACACACCACCTCTTCGTCGATTTCAAAGCTGCTTTCGACAGCACGAAAAGGAGCTGCCTTTATGCCGCGATGTCTGAATTTGGTATCGCCTCAAAACTAATACGGCTGTGTAAACTGACGCTGAGCAACACCCAAAGCTCCGTCAGGATCGGGAAGCACCTCTCCGAGCCGTTCGATACCAAACGAGGTTTCAGACAAGGCGACTCCCTATCGTGCGACTTCTTCAACCTGCTGCTGGACAAAACAGTTCGAGCTGCAGAACTTAATCGAGCAGATACAATCTTTCATAAGAGTGTACAGCTGCTTGCGTATACCGATGATATTGATATATTGATATCATCGGTCTCAACACCCGCGCCGTTAGTTCTGCTTTCTCCAGACTGAACAAGGAAGCAACTCAAACGGGTCTGGCAGTGAACGAGGGCAAGACGAAATATCTCCTGTCATCAAACAAACAGTCGTCGCACTCGCGACTTGGCTCCCACGTCACTGTTGACAGTCATAACTTTGAAGTTGTAGATAATTTCGTCTATTTAGGAACCAGCATTAACACCACCAACAATGTCAGCCTGGAAATCCAAGGCAGGATTACTCTTGCCAACAGGTGCTACTTCGGACTGAGTAGGCAATTGAAAAGTAAAGTCCTCTCTCGACGAACAAAAACCAAACTTTATAAGTCGCTCATTATTCCCGTTCTGCTTTATGGTGCAGAGGTTTGGACGATGACAACAACCGATGAGTCGACGTTGCGAGTTTTCGAGAGAAAAGTTCTGCGAAAGATTTATGGTCCTTTGCGCATTGGCCACGGCGAATATCGCATTCGATGGAACGATGAGCTGTACGAGATATACGACGACATTGACATAGTTCAGCGAATTAAAAGACAGCGGCTACGCTGGCTAGGTCATGTTGTCCGGATGGACGGAAACACTGCAACTCTGAAAGTATTCGACCCAGTACCCGCCGGGGGAAGCAGAGGAAGAGGAAGACCTCCACTCCGTTCGAAGGACCAAGTGGAGAAGGACCTGGCTTCGCTTGGGATATCCAATTGGCACCACGTAGCGAAAAGAAGAAACGACTGGCGCGCTGTTGTTTACTCGGCTATAATCGCGTAATCGGTGTCTACGCCAGTAAAGAAGAAAAATAAATAAACATGAATGTTTGTTTGTTTGTAACGCTAAGACTCTAGAACGGCTGGCCCAATTTTGATAAACTTTTTAAAGGTTGTTCGTTGTGGATCTGAAAAGGTTTAGAAATAAAAACCTTATACTTTTCCTGAAGAAAAGTCAGAAATTTGGAATATTCCAAAAAGTGGCTTTTTCTATAATTTTTTTCAAATCTTTCTCTTTTTCCATACAAAATTTTTTTCTTTTAATATTTTTTGTTCCAATTGATTTATAAATTATTTGAATTTTCCAAATTCTTTCGCTTGTTTTCTTCATTTCGGCTATTCAAAAAGTAAATTGTGTTTCATACAAAGTGATCAATTACAGATTGAAATTTGTTACGATGCCACGAAGAGATTGGGCTAATACCGGTCAGCGTTCCCGACGTACAACGGACAAACGTAAGTGTACAGCACGTCATACGGAAGAAGAAAATATAATGCTATTGCAAGGAAATCCGCACGAATCGGAATGATCGAACATCGGGCGCGACAATCACAAGAAGCTGACGAAGTTTACAATGCAAGACAACTGCTCAACGACAACGCCAGCAACAACAACGATTGCCGTCTTCGCATATCGAACGTGCAGCCTTTCGATATGAGTCGGACATTGAATTGGAAACGTACACACCAGTCAGATAACATAAGGCGCCAATTAAATTTTGTATGGAGTCTCCGACTATCATTCAGCGTGAACAGTTGCGTTTCTAACATAGTGCATTTGTTTTCAATTCTGTTTATCAGCGCTATTCGTATTAAAACACGTGCATTTGTTGTTTACTTAACTAAGCCGCGCTTAAAAAGTCAGCGACACAAATCAACAATTTGCCAATATGCCCCCCGGGGCTTCTAACCTCGGAGATAACAGGTTCGCCCTGCTTTCTCCGAGCTCCAGACCTAAACGAAAAAAAAAAACAGAAACGACTCCACTGGATTTATTCCCAGAACTACCAATTACAAAAAAAGACGATCCTAAATTCATCATAATAAAAGCATTGGAAGGTAACAAACCACTAACGAGCTTATCGTGTTTTGCCGTACATAAAGGTATACTAGCCATAAGCAAAGATGTCAACACTATATCCGAGCTTCGCGACGGCAGTTTACTTCTGCTTCTCTCAAATAAGAAAATTGCAGAAAAGTTTTTGTCAGCAAAATCTCTTCCGGGAGTGTGCGATATCACCGCTAAACTTCACGATAACTTGAACAGCGTAAAAGGAACCATTTTTGCTCCATTCCTGACTCATTTGCCTGAAAGCGACATTATAGAGTGTCTTAAGACGCATGGCGTAACTTCTATATATAAGTTTAATAGAATAATTGATGGTGTATCTAAGCCTACTGGCTAAATTCTCTTATCATTTGATAAATATCATCTTCCTGAAAAAATTAAAGTCGCATGGAGAATCCTTTCTGTCCGTCCATACATCCCAAATCCCATGAGATGCAATTCGTGTCAAAAACTTGGCCATACAACAAAATACTGCAAAAATTTCCCAATGTGTAACAATTGCTACCTCCCTCCCCACTCCCCTATCGAACGTATAAAAACAATGTGCGCTAACTGCTCTGGAGAGCATCCGTCCTCCTCAAACGCTTGTCCAAAATTTCTACAAACTAAAGAAATACTACGTATTAAAACATTAGAAAAATGCAGCATGCACGAGGCAATAAAAAAATACAAAAACCCAATCCCGGCTCCCCTTAACCCCTCATCATTTGCCAATGTGTTAAAGCCTCCCGAATTCAACAAAAACGAAAAACCACAAAAAACTGCAGACTCAAACGAAAATAATTCCCCTTCCAACCCCGCAAACTCCTCACAAACCATCAAAAACAACTCATTACATACATACTCAGCCAAACCATCATCTTCCACAAAGAACATCTTGTCTCCACTTAAGTGCTCTGGAGACGATCAAATAATTGCGTCAAACACTTTAAGTGTGTTGGTGTCGTCGGCTCTCGTCGGCTACATATACGCTACACCGACCTGTTGTCGGCTCTGTTTGATGAAAATCAAAAATTTTTGATATTTCTATTTGACGGACGATAATTTGATCCACTCATGTTTGACAAGCATGAGCTCATTTGCAGTGAAGATTTCAACCTGAGAGCATATGTATTATGTATACGGATGCAAAAAAGTGAAGTGAATTGAAATTAAATAATAAAAAAATATGATATAAATAAATAAAGTAAAATCATATAAAATAAATAAAATAAAATAACATAAAATAAAATAAAGTGAAATAAAATAAAATAAAATAAAAAAATAAATGAAGTAAAATCAAATAAAATAAATTAAATAAAATAAAGTAAAATAAAATAAAATAAAATAAAATAAAATAAAAAAAATAAAATCAAATAAAATAAAATTAAATAAATAAAATTAAATAAATAAAATAAAATAAATAAAGTAAAATCCATTTTTCATTCACTCCGCCTTTTTCTTTTTAATTTTTTTTTTCATAAGAATTGCAGCACATGCCAATAATAGATAATCATCATCCGACGATGACATGATGACCGTTCGTTACGAACTCAAAACTAAACTGATGTTTGACGTGTTAATTTGAACGTTTGCGGGCAACACACGATGAACATTAGGGCACTTTAACTCTCACACTGCTGACCTTTATCCGCAATCATTTAACAAAAACCCAACAGCAACCAACGAAATCGTTGATAATCCACTCTCTCAAAATAAGTGCAATATGTATCTATCTGACTCTTCCAACTTAACAGACATACTCTCGCGCTATTGCACGTCACTTTCCTCTCCCCTTCCTATCCCTCTTTCCTCTCAATCTCCAACTAATAAACACGATGACTCAATTACGCTTTCCCCACCTTCGCAACCAGCAGAAACTAATAATATGGGCATTTGTAACTCATAATATTTTTAGCTATATACTTAACAAAAACAAATACCAGTTTTTTTCTCTTTTCTGCATATGTTTGTAGCTTTACAGTGGAACATAAACGGATATTACAATAATTTCATCGATCTTGAAATATTAATTAAATCCCACAATCCCTCTGTAATTCTTTTAAATGAAACCCACCTCCCCTATATGGTCAACGCTCGTACCCCTTTGGCCTATGTTGGATACTTTCATAATTTGCCACATATTTTATCTAGTAAGCAAGGAATTGGTATCTTAGTGAAGAAAAATGGCCCGCACAAATGTTATCCTCTCCAGTCCCGCATCTCTTCCTTGGTATTAGAAATTCAATCGCCCAATAAAATATCCATTGTCTGCGCCTACTCCCCTCCTGATCAAGCATTCTCAACCACTGACTTTAATAGTATTTTTCTGCCAACTGATAGTCCTTTTATTTTGGCAGGCAATTTTAACGCCTGGAGCCCTATGTGGGGTTCCTCTTCGCTTAATGCTAAGGGCCGTGCAATTGAAGATTCAATCCTTGCCTCCAACTCCTTTGTCCTTAATAACGGCTCCCCGACTCACTTCTCCACTCACAAATCCTTCACCCACCTTGACCTCACCATATGTTCGATTTCCCTTTCTACCAAATGCACTTGGCTAGTAATTGATGACCTCCATGGCAGTGATCATTTCCCCATTATTACCAGACTCCCTTCAAACCGTTTTTCTTCAACATTTCGCCCGAGGGCTGCACAAATGATCGCCATTCCTACACGGGATACGTTTTCTTGCTCAGCGGTGCTGCGATTAGCAGTCGCTCTTTCGTCCACAGAAGCTGAATATGTGAGCTTGGCGGAATCAGCAAAAGAAACAGTGTATTTGCGTAGTCTCCTAAATGAAATTGGCTTACAAAAACTCGCTGATGTAATAATTAATTAGGACAACAGAAGTGCGCAGTGTTTGGCTAATGATCCCGTTTTTCATGCGCGTACCAAGCACATTGATATCAAACATCATTTTGTGATAGAGTGCATTAGCGCAGGGTTATTTTCATTGAGGCACGTATCTTCTCAAGAGATGACTGCGGATGTGATGACGAAACCATTGACGCGAGCAAGCCACGACAGATGTCTTAACGGACTTGGTTTGTCCACCGAATGACCTGCATATTGAAGGGGTGTGTTGAAGATAGTCGTTTACCTAACAATATGCATGTCATTACATTATTTACGTCATTACATTCTTTACATACTGTCATTCTCACATTTACATGTATAAGTATTAGTTATTACATTGTTCTTTAAACCTTCTTGTAATATAACATTTTTTTCTGGATTTAAACCTCGTGGAGTGAACATCAACTTTTAGTTTGTCTCTAAATATATATGTACTTAATTATCTCTGCAATCCTATCAGTTTTCAAATTTAAATTAAATTTTTTTTGTTTCAATATATTCTATAATTTTAAAGTTATTAATATGATTATTTTTTAAATAATTCCAAATTTTACAATCAATATTTTCGTAAATTATATTATCAATGTTTGTATAATTTTCAAATGTTACAAGGTAAACTCCATTTATGGCAGAGCCATCTATATCATGATTTCCAGAGACTAATATTGCTCCTTCTTTAATTATATATATGTCTTTATGTTTTTCTTTAATGTCTTTACATTTTCCTTTTCTATTGGACAAAATATCTGATAGGCAAGTATTTTTATTATTAATTTTACAATAATTATTTATCATTTCTTTTTTGTAGTTTTTTATATTTATATATTCTTTTTTGCATTTCGCAATTTCATTATCAATTATTAATTTACCATGTTTTGTGTAATTGCTCTTACTTCATAATATTTACAATCATATATAATTTTTGGGTATTAAATATATATAACTATTACATCTTTATTCTGTACTATTTTAAAATTTGAAATATCTTTTAAATAAGTTATTGTCAATCGTCCATGTTCATTTTTAATTATGCTTTTAATCTCGTCTAAATTTAAAATTGTCGGGTTTGAAATTCCCATTGTTCCTATAGCTGTTGTATTAATCATATTTTGTAATTCAGTTATTAGGAACTGATTTTTCGTTTCGTTAGAGTTTTAATATTTGAGTTTTCATTAATACTATTAATTGTTTCAGTTAATTGGTTAATTATTCCAAAAAATTTTAGAATTTGTTGTGTATTGTTTATTATTATTTTCAGTTAATTCGTTTAATTTATTATTTATTAACACTAGGTCATCATGGTCTGCTGTTCCTGCTATCCACTTCCGTAGTGTACCTATGTATTTCATTAATTCCTCTCCTATATCTTGTATCTTTAATTTGTAGTTGTTCTAATAAAGTTTCTATGAGTTCCATTTCTGGATTTGTGTCTAAATCGTTACTAATCGGTTGTCAAAACAGCCTTGCGGTATTTTTATTGAATCAATTTGTGTGCCACCCATACATCGAGCTTCTCAGTGACTCCAAGCTTCTTCAAATGGTTTATAACGGTTTGATGACTACTATGCCGGTCTCTTTCGACCAATTCAGCGATTTTATCGCAGGCCTTCCGGAGCGTGGCGCATCTTTGACCACCTCTACACCAGAACGAAAACGTTGAAACCATCGTTGTGCGGTGGAAATGGAAACTGTATCGGGTCCATAAACTGCACAAATTTTTATGACGGCTTGAGATGCATTTTTGCCTTCATCGTAGTAGTACTGTAAAATATGCCGTATTTTTTCTTCATTTTGCTCCATGTTTGCGACGCTATAACTCACGAACGACTTAAAAGAAACGACAATCAACCAAACACGTGTTAGCGCGTGAAATGAGCTTTTCAAAAAGGTATAGCATGACCCGATGCGACGAATAAAACTAGAACTACGCACTTTCAGCGCCAACTATCGAAAATACCGCAAGACTTTTTAGACAAACTAATATATGCCTTGTCTTGTTCATTGTTTTGTTTAAAATTTTTATATCTGAATTTTTTATTATAATAATTTGTTTCTGAACTTATAAGTTCTCTGAAGTATGTTAAATTAGTGATGTTGAAAATATCTCCGTAGTCTTCTAATAATACGTAATCTTCTCTTGTGTAGTCCACAATATCTGTCATTACATTAGTAATTAATGTTAGAATAATTAAAAATATATAATCAAGATTTAATATTAGCTTTATGTACTATTCTATTCCTGTAGTTAATTCTAACTTTATTCCCTAAGTCTTCTTTTACTACCTGTTTCTTGTATCTAGGATTTAGTTTATTTCTCTCTCCTGTTATTTTTCCATAAATTATTTCTCTAGGGTGAAATGGGAAGCTTGTATTATTGCCTGAATACATTTGAGCATTTTTTTCTTTTACATGTATTTGAAGCTCAGCTAATTCTTCAAAACAATTTTCATCGGTAATATTGAAATTATTTATTTTTTAGATATTAATACCTCCTTTTTTTGGAGTATATTTTTTTATTTTATTGCCCGCATTATCTTCGACTGGCGTCCTAGGATTTGCTTTTCCCAAGTAGTTTAAATTTTGTTTTTTTTTTATATTTTTTTGTTTGGTTTTTCACCATTCTTTTTTTGTTTTATTTTGCCGGTGAAATCTTCGGCTGGCGGCGTAGAACTTCTCTGTTCCACAATAAATTTTTTATTTAATTTGCCGGTGTTATCATCGGCTGGCGTTGTAGAACTTCTTTGTTCCACAATATTTTTTGCATAATTATTACTTCTACTCTGCTGGTATAAATCTTCAGCTGACGTTGTAGAGCTTTCCTGCTCCACAGTATTTATTTTTTTATATTTGACGGTATTTCCGTCGGCTCTCGCTTTAGAAGTCCTTGCTTCCAAAGTAATTTCGTCCTCCTTAACCATCTTTAAATTATCCTTAATTTTCTGATGCTCATATTCGCATCCTAAGCTAAATATATCCTCCTCTTTTTCACTATTTATTATTAACTTCTTTTTTCCAAGTTAATCACCGCATTAACGTCCTTCAAAAATTTGTATCCTATTAATAGGTCTGCTTCCAAATTTTCGATTTCGTAGAATATTTGTTTTTTACCGAATAATGTAATAATGTGATAATAGCGTATTATCGAAAATTCATTAATTGTTTTTACTCTCTTTTGTATGTCCAATTTATTTTAATTTTTGTATATTCCTGATTTAATATAGCAACTAGTTGCTCCCGTATCAATTAATATTTTAAAATTTTGACCAGTAACCCTGTCATTTGGAAAAATATATGCTAGAGTTAATTTTGGCCTTAAAAATGATCCTCCTTAATATTTTTAATGCGCTGAGTCTTAGTCGGTGGCCTTTTTTCTAAATTGTTTTGGTTAAAGGTTATTGGCTTTTGCAACATACGGTTGCGTGTATGGATGCTTGAATCGACATCCATTGGTGTAGGTCGTGGTTGGTTATTCTGATAACCCATTCTTTGGTTGTAATTTCTTTGTGGCTGGACTTGTGGGAACCGTAAATTATTATTGAATTTGCCGTTATTGAATCTGTTGTTATTAGAAGTATGTTGCCTGTTATTGTTGTTGGGATTTGAATAGTTTTGATTTCTTCCAAATTGTAATGCGAAGGACGCTCGCATATTGTTAGATTCTAATTCTTGTGCTTTCGTGCATTTGGTAAATCGCTTGGCGCTAGTGAAAATAGTATATTTGCTAAGTTTCCGTTTAGTCCCGTTATGAATGTGTGTAAGGCATCCCGCCTATTTTTGGCATTAAATTCTTTAGTTACGGCACTATCTGATCCGTAAGTCAGTACGGTTTTGTTTATTAGCAAGGTTAATTTCTCATTAACCTTATTATAATATTCAATTATGGAGTAATTGCCTTGACGCAGAATACTCATTTCTTGCTCAATTATATGAGCTGGTCGCTTATCGGCGTAAGCGAAACTTATCGTGCTAAAATAGCATCAAAATTTAAAACTGTTCCGTGGTTGGACAATTTCCAATTATTCTCCTTAACAAAACAAATAATGGAACATTGAATTATGCTTACTTATCGATTTCTTATTAATTAAAGTATTATGCTGACCAGGTAGTAATACCGTAGGAAGATACATTTTGTTTATATTATTCATAAAGAGTCTGTGTGGCTGCTGCCGTTAACTTGCATGACTATTGTGACGCAAAATAGAAATTATAAAATCTATTTAAAACTTACTTTCCTCAAAAATTTAACGGCGAAATATGTCTTTATGTAAAATGACAGCTGGCACAATTTTGCAATTATTTTTTTACGTGTCATTGCACGAAAATAAACTTGGGTTTTGGTCTGACATATTTTACCGTCATTGCAAATATTTTTCTGCGTGTGTTTGATTGTTGTATCGTTGCACCAATTTTTAAATTCGTACAATACGTGCACCGTGCAAGGGTTTTGCAAAAGCAATAGAATCCCCCTATTGTTCTACAAAAACAACAATCGTCTGAAATTCGTAGGTTACTATATATATTTCTGGAGTAGGCAACACTAAGTGTTGCCAGGTGCAATCTGACGGCTCAGTGAATAGAGGCCTAACGAACTAACGCCTAATTTTTAAAAATGAAATAATGCCTAAAAATTGCATATAGGATTAGGCGGTTGTTCATAATGAAAGAATGCCTAACATTTTAGGAATTTCTTCATTAAAATTGTTAGGTGATTCTTCATAATGAAAGAAAGCCTAACAATCAAAAATGAAGAAACGCCTAATTAGGTATTTATTCATTTTTGATTGTTAGGCTTTCTTTCATTAATGTTAGACGATTTTTCATTTTGCTAAAAGTGTGATTTTTATTACTATTATGCGTGAATTTGTTGAAGACTAACGGTTGTACTTACGGTTAGACAAATGTTTTAGCATTTTGTTATCAGTTGTCATTCGGTAAACTTCTATCACTACGAGCTAGTCATTCATAAGTGTTGGACATTGAAATTTATATTATAATTAAAAATGGATTACGAAATAATTTCTGGCAAGAGGATTAATTAAAAATTGCTTTATGTAATATCAGAGAAGCAATTGTATAAATTTAAAACATTAATAAGAAATAAAATGTATTATGTATGTATAAATAAAAAATGCAAGGCAAAGGTTGAATTAATGAATGACGTATGTCAAAAACCAAAAAATATCATTGAACATAATCATAGTGAGTCGGAAAACCTGGCAAATGAATTAAAGTGTGTAAGTAAAATTTAAAGTGAATGTTTGAATTCGTCCTCAGTTTTGAGTGATATGAATGCGCTAAGTACAATCAAAAGAAGTTTCTACGATGTTTGTGCAAGGTGAGACGTATATTTATTTAGTTTAATAATATCTAAATTTAATTAAATGCGATATTATTGCAGAAAACAAGAGCAATCTCAACATTTAGATTTTCACAAGATGCAAAGAGGTTTACAATTATTAGTAGCAAAGACATTTGTGAAATCTCCGAAATGTGCGCAAGAAGTAGTAGAGGCATTTCAGTTGGAATCCATTTATACGAACTTTGGTTTAACGAAGCATGGAGATCCGAAACATCAATTTTTTATTGCTTGCATCCAAGGGAATAACGGTTCATTTTGCATATTTGCTTCAAAGAAAATTATGCCAAAAATTGAAGAAAATATTCTTCCTATGAATAGGACATCTATAGTAGATGGAACATTTTCAGTTGTTCCAAATGGATGTTTTAAACAGCTTTTAATAATTCATATTGAATACTTCGGAATGGTATAAAATAAAAAATGTGATATTATAGATATTTTACATTATAAAATCCTATCGTTATTTGTATTCTTCTTTTCAGATCTTTCCATTCTTTTTTATACTTATGGATAAAAAATCGCAAAAAAACTATAAAGATATTTTTCATACATTAATGAAAATGTATTTGAATTAAGCGCCAAAAGTTTTCTAACTGATTTCGAAGTCAGTCTTCAAATGGCAATAAGAAACAATCAAAATGCCTCTACGATATACCATAAAATCCTTGCTCTACCTCTGTTACCAGCTACACAAATAAATGCGGTTTTGGGAACATAAAAGAAAAATTGATGAATACAAATATGCAAGGATTATTTACACCATTCATGATTTATTATGAAAAGCAATGGTTGCGAAAGGTAAGTTCCCTTTTACAAAATGTTAAAATGAAGGTATTAGTTTTGCCTTTTACAAAATGCATACACCACCTTGTAAACATTCTGTAAAAGGGAAAATTATAAGATTTCAAAATCATAAAAGCAATTTGTTGTTGTTTTTTTCAAGGTGACACCCGAAGTATTTTCGGTTTTCTTAAAAAAAACACGGACTACATCAGCTGTCGAGGCCTATAACGGCGTTATTGGCCGCAACATTCAAAAAAATGATTGAAATGAAATGAATGAAAAGATTGAAGAAGCCAGTCATGAACTCTTGCATGGAAAAATTACGCCCAAAGAACTTTTGCAAAGAATGGTTTTCAAAAAAACTGAAATTTGTGTTGACCTAGAGCCAGATGAGGACATATTTGAAGCAAATGGTCTTCCTTATGACAGTAATATCCAGGATGATAATGATAGCGAGGATGAAAATGATGATGGCGACGAGACTGTTGTTGCAAACATAGCAAGCAATTATTTTAGCGAAAGTAATGGTGCGATGTGCATAGTGTGTTTGGTTTCAAAGCCAAATATATTATATTTGCCATGTCGGCATTTAAAAATTTGCTCGAACTGTCATAATGAGCTAAAAGTTAGCGCAGCTGAAAACTTTTTGAAATGTCCTCTATGTAGAGCTATAGTTGTTGAAAATTTAACTGTATTTACATAACTTATAGTTCAATATAATTTAAAAATACATTTTTTTCTTTTCAAAATATATTTTCTTAAAGTTCTAAGCATTTTAATTCGAATTGTTAGGTCTTCTTTCATTAGGGGTTATTACATAATGAAAGAAACCCTAACAATTTAGATTTTCTATCATTTTTAAAATTAGGCTTTCCTTCATTTTTAAAGTTAGACGTTCTTTCACTTTCTTGTTAGGCGTTCTTGTTTAGGCATTATTTCATTTTTAAAAATTAGGCGTTAGTTCGTTAGGCCTTATTCACTGAGCCCAATCTGACATATCCATTGGAAAGTTTGACATTTTTTAGCGTAACATCACTCAGAACGTTTTGTCATTTCATCGTGAATTGTTTTATTTACAGGGAATTAAAAAATTCATCTCGGCCAAAAAATGGAATTAACTCGTGAACATTTTCGTGCGATCATTTTTCACAACTTTCGACGTGGATTATCACGACAAGAGTGCATCGATGAACTAAAATCTTTGTATGGCTATGAAGCACCATCCTATAGCACTGTGAAAAACTGGTACAACGAATTCAATCGTGGCCGACGCTCGCTCAAAGACGAATTCCGTGAAGGTCGTCCAAAAACAGCCGTTGTGCCAGAAAACATCGATGCCGTACGTGAACTGATAATGCAAGACCGTCATGTAACATACCTTCAGATAGAGGCATGCCTATGCATTTCTCCCACCAGCATATATTCGATATTGCATGAACACCTGCCCGTAATAAAGGTTTGTTCTCGTTGGATCCCGCACAATTTGAAAATCGCTCAAAAAAAGGCTCGTGTGGATTGGTGTAAAGAAATGCTGAAAAAATACGATCGCGGTGCTTCAAAAGACGTGTATAAGATCGTCACAGGTGACGAATCATGGATCTATGCGTATGAGCCCGAAACAAAACAGCAATCGACCGTGTGGGTCTTCCAAGACGAGCCAAATCCAACGAAAAAAAAAAACAAAAAAAAAACATTTTCGTTGATAAATATGCCTATTTTCAGTATTAGGCCAGAAATATATATAGCAGCCCTCGTAGCATTATCTCGCATCTCGACGGGCTAAAGTTTATGGTATAATAACTGTCGAATCTATTGCCGTTGCCGTTGCCAAATTTGTGGGCGGGCATTTGTTATCATAACATCATAATGGCGTTAGGTAGGTACACAGGTTCGAGCTGATATAGCGTATGGTTAAAAAGTTTACATGGAAAAAAATTAAAAATATACTTTTTTCTTTAAATGTATGTTTTGAAAAAAAAATCATATATTCAGACTATAATAATTGTAGCATAATAATATCTTTTTTAAAAATGACTTATTACACTCATAGTGAGCATCATTTATGTGCTAACAATTATGAGGAAATGGAGCGCTGACATATGATAATGAACAAATATGAGCGATTCGCTGAAATTTCTTTTCTTGTAATAAACAATCTGTAGGGTTGATTAAAGAAAATTGCTCTGATTCTCGCGAAGTTGGGACAGTGATCTAATATATGTTCGGTTGTTAGAGTACTGCCGCAGTCGCTTCTTTTCCGTGTTTTGTTGGTGAACAAATGTTCGTGTGTAAGCTTCGTGTGTCCAATTCGTAGGCATATATAAATTGACCATTTTGATTTTGACGTGTTTGCAGGGTATTTGGCGCCTAGGCCATTAACATTGAATTTGGTACATCGGTGATGGAAATTTTTCCAATTAGCTGCTTTTTTTGTTGTATACATATATTGGGACATATAGCGTTGGAGGTCCGTTTCGTACGATGGTGTGAAATAGATGGAGGGAGACTGGGCTATTAATTTGGATGTTTTATCTGCAAGTTCATTTCCTATAATTCCTTTATGACTTGGCACCCGGAAGAGAAAATTTTTTTTTGCAACAGTTATACTCCGAATTTGAACAATTAGGTTGTTATGACAGTTTAGATTTTTTACGGCAGAAATTGTTGATAGACTGTCAGAACATATTACGTATTTTCTTGTGTTATTCCGTGCAAAGGAGCATGCCTTCAGTATGGCTAAAGCCTCGGCGGTGAATATGGAATAATAGTCAAGAAGGAGACCTCCTGAAATTATAGTGTTGTTAATGTCGACGATGGCGAAGGCTGTTGCGATATTCGATTTTGTTGCATCTGTAAATAACCAGTTGTATGAGTTTAGTTTATAACTTTCTTCCAAAAATAGTTTGCGGAGTACATTATTTTGAGTGTGGCTTTTCTTATGCAGATGAAGATTCAAGTTTATCGACGTGTCTTGTAGTATCCATGGTGGAAAACCGGGTTATCTTTTTGTTAGTGTAGATAGGTGTAGGTTGAGTTGTTTATGCAGTGATGCACAGCGACGAATGGTGGATAGCACTTTATAAGTGCGCTTTGATTTGATTGCATTTGCGAAACATTTATTTAATTGGTGGTTTGGTGTGGTGTTGAGTTTTGGAATTAGTTTTGCGGTTGTTTCAAATAATCTATCCTCTGTTGAAAGTAGTCCCGCTTCTGCGAGAACACATCTTGTCGGTGAAGTGGGGAAAGCGTTTGAGCTACGGCGGATAGCAGCGTGATATGGAGCTTGCATTTTTTTTATGTTAGCATTGGCACTCCATCCGTAAATTGGGAGACCGTATTCCAACTTGGAGAAAATCAAAGCTCTAGTTGTATTAATAAGGGTATTTACATGTATTTCTGAGAATTTTGACCAAAAAAATTTAATGATATTTAACCGAGATTCTAAGCTAGTTCTTAAAGTAATACAATGTTGATTAAAGTTAAACTTATTGGCAAATATAACTCCAAGAATTCTTAATTATGTACAAGTTCTATATTAATGTTATTAATTAGTATATTATTAACCTACAATGGTGCTTATAGCAGATATGTAATACTTTGCATTTATTAATAGATAACAAGGCACCCGACGAGCTTTCCCAGGTTTGAATGTCCTGAAGGACGTTCGAAAAGTTATTTTTTATTTTGTTAGTATCTTTAATTTTGGTATAAATTATTGTATCGTCTGCATAGCTCTCATGATGCAGTACAATTGAGTTAAGTTTGTCGAATGTGATAGTGAATAGGATCACTGATAAAGGGGAACCTTGTGGGATGCCATTAAAAGGTGGGAATGGTTTTGACAGAGTGTTGTTAACTCGTACTCTGAACCAACGGTGGGCCATCAAAGCCTTTATCGAGTTAAAGACCCTAGGTCCAACCTTCCAGAGTTTTAGTTGGTGAAGAATTGTGTGTACTCCAACGCGATCGAAAGCTTTTTTGAAATCAGTCCCCAGAATAGTGACATGGTTTTGTGACGAAAGAGTATCCGACACGAAATGATGTATTTGCAAAAGAGCGTCCATCGTTCCGTTTTTCCGCTTGAATACAGATTGATTGTGGGAGATAAGCTCGTTTTTGGTTACAAACCACATAATGCGTCACGCCAGAATCTTTTCATAAAGTTTGCTCATGCATGGTAAAAGGGATATAGGTCTGAAGCTGTTTATGTCGTGGCTGGGTTTTTGTAATTTAGGAATGGGTATGATCACTGCTGTGGTCCACGTATGTGGGTATTTACCGTTTTGCAGTATATTATTAAAAAGTTCAATGAGCTTGTGTTTGGTATCGGTCGTCATATTTTTTATCACCTGGTGTTTTACCTTTTGTCTGACTTAGGGCGGCTTCAAATTCTGAGTAAGTAATATCGACTTCGAGATGTTTGGCCGAAGGTGCAATATTCTCTGGAAGGTAGTTTAGTGATAATATGTTAGTTTTGTTTGAAATGTATTCCGAGGAGAAATTATGGTCGTTTGAGTAATTAAACCATTTCTCGCCAAAAGCTTCAGATATATCTTTAGATGATGTGAGGAGTGTTTGGTGGACTTTTAAAAATTTAAGTGTAAATTTAACCCAGACCCTGCTAGTTTTATATTTCAGTGTAAGTGTGATTTTTTCGGATTTGTATTGTGTATTGATGTTAACGACGATTGGATAGTGATCACTGCCGTGGAGAAATTTATCGATTGCTCAATGGCATCTATGGCAAATTAACGGTGAGACCATGGTTAGATCGACATTTGTAAATGTCATATGTGTTGAAAAGTGGGTTGCCGAACCATCGTTAAAAAGAGTGAGGTTGGCATTCTCTAAAAGTTGGTTGAGGAAGATCCCCATAGTGTACTCCATGCGTTAAAGTCCCCATTGAGAATTAAAGGTGTTTTGAAATGAATTAAAGGATTCAATAGGTCATTTTCTGAAAAGTTTTGACAAGGAGGAATGTATGTGTTTATCATTGTTATTTTTGTATGTAAGTCTAGTTGAAGGGCGTCACATAAAATGTTTGAGTTTAGCGGTATGTGTTTGTGTGGAATTTGGCGCTTTACTAAGAAACCAATTCCTTGTTTATTTGTTGAATTAACATTTAGATTTTTAAAATAACCAATATATGGTTTTGGGATGATAATATTATTAGTGTTGTATGTAAAGTGTGTTTCCTGAATACAGATAACATCTGGGTTTTTTTCTTTAATTAGTAAAATAAGTTCTTGATAGTTAATGTAACCTTTCATATTCCATTGTAATATTTTATTAGTCATTAAATAGAGAGGAGAGAAACTGCAACAGATGTTGTACGTAATAGGGAATAGAAAATCGGAGAGACTTGACTAAGGGTTAAATTCTCCCATTGGTTTGTCCAATTCCTTTGTGTATATTTCGTGAAAAAATTCACGGCTGGTGGAAGGCAGGTAATTTACCGAAAGAAAGTTTGGAATGCTGGTTGTTTTTTTAATTTCGTTTTTTTCGTTTTCGTTTTGATTTTTATTTTCATTTGTTGGGTTATTAGGTGTGAAGGAGGGGATTAAGGATAGAGTGGGAGCATTTGTTGGTTTTTTCTTTGGTTGATCTGTATTTTTTTGTGGTGTTTTTGTTTGTGATGTCTTTGCTGGTTTGCATTTGGGTTTCGTTGACGGAGATAAAAGAAGAGGCGGTTACTGAAGAGTAACTGAAGGAATTAGTAATAGGAGTTTGTTGCTTGTACAAAATTTTAGCTTCGCGCATGGTGCATTTGTTTCTTCTTTTATTTTTAATATTTCTTTTTGCTTTTGGTATTTTTTACACTTGGGTGACGAAGCCGAGTGTTCCTCCCCACAGTTCGCACACTGTGATCGCGAACAGTTATTTGGAGAATGAGGTGGAAAATTACAATTTACGCATATAGCTTAATTCTTACAGTGTTTCACAGTATGGCCTAACAATTAAAAATTTTTGCAACGCATTGGATTTGGGATGTATTCTCTTACCTTCACAGTGTTCAAAGAAATAGAAAGTTTGCTAGGGAGTGTGTACAGGTCAAATGTTGTAAGAACAACACCGGTGGGTTTAGGTGTACTCCTCTGGTATGTTATTGAGGAAAGCCGCGTAAATTGTGCCTTTGATGTTATTTAGAGATTCATGTAGTTTACACGTGATATCGCATATTCCAGGTAACTGTTTGGTTCTCACGAATTTATCAGTCACCTCTTTGCTTTTGACAAGCATGAGGAGACTTCCATCACGTAGTGTAGCTATGGAGATTATTTCCTTACTAACCAGTTGAATTGCTCTATGGACGACAAAGCATGAGTACTCTGTTATGGGTTTTACTGTATTTTTTGCGGAAAGAGTTATATATTTTGGGTTTTGTGTTTGCACGACAGGAAGATCTGAGAATTCTATGGGAGTTTTTTGATATTGTCTTTTTTTCTTGTTTTTTGGGCTTTCACTTAACAGAGAAAACATGTTTTCTCTTCGGTCGGGTGGCCCCGGGGCAATGATTTTTTAATATTTCTGTTTTTATTTATTTGAGAATAACACACTTATAAAGAACGAAAATTTAATTAAGCAAGAACGTGAGAACGATTGAGCAAGCGAATTTATCACCAATGACGTCCGTTCACGCGGAGTATTAGTCGAAGACTGATCTTAGTTCTAATAACGAGCGGGTGAAAACGACACCATGGCAAAGCTAGTAATCGGAAGACCTGTGACGACGAATACCGATCAAATCATGGAAAACATCGAGTTAGACCGGCATGTGGCATCCCATGACATCGCCCAGAAAATGGGATTTAGTCACCAAACCATATTAAACCATCTGCAGAAGGCTGGATACACAAAAAACTTGATGTTTGGGTGTCATATGATTTGACGCGAAAAAACTTCTGGACCGAATCAACGCCTACGATATGCTGCTGAAACGGAACGAACTCGACCCATTTCTGAAGCGGATGGTGACTGGCGACAAAAAATGGATTAGCGAAAACGGTCGAGGTCGAAGTCTGGTGAATCGTCTCAAACAGTGGTCAAGCCGGGATTGACGGCCAGGAAGCCTGAGTGTTTGAGGAGATTGGGAATAATCCACGATGAGCTGCTCCCATATGGCCAGATGCTTAGTTCTACCATCTATTGCGAACAACAGAGAATAGTAATTTCCGAATTTAAAACAAATGTTAAAAAATCTAATCGCAAACTGTACATTTGCTTGGAAAATAAGTACCAGCGCAAGCCACCAAACCCTGGCGTTGGCAAAACTTTTTGACAGGCGTAAACAAATTTTCAAAATTTGCTCTCATACGAGTTTTATTAATTTTCAACAATACAAAAACCGTTGTATCTGACAACGAGGTGGCCTCCACCTCCAATTTAATACTACTAAGAGATCAATTCTTCATCCCCACACTTCACAGCGAAAGCAACAGCCAAGTGGAAAGGTTTCACTCTACCTTGCTTGAAATAGCGCCATGGATAAATTGATCAAAATCTCTTTTCTTGCTTATAAACTTAAAATTCACTTAGCACACTCATCCTTTAAAAAGTTATATTGTATACAATTATGAGGAAAACGAGCGTTGCCACATCTTAAACACCAAATATGAAGGATAGTTTAACGACACCGATTTCTTTGACTGTATTTTCGCGTGATTCTTTTTTATTTATTAACATTAAGAGAATTCTTCTCAAAATTTGTTAAACTATAATTGACTATGTTAAGTACTCCTTTAAAAAAATGCTTTAAAAAAACTACCCTGGTCGAGGCAATACCCGGGGTAACCTAGATATTTTATTATTTTATTACGTAATATTAGCTCATTAAATATCTCCCTTCTGCTTTTTTGCTCTTTATTCAATGCTCTATAAAAAGTGTTACAGTGATCGGATTTAGTTCAAATATGCGTCATTTCGTTCAATAATCTGTTTCCATCTAGACGGCAACTTCAGAATATTCGTATACCCTCGTAGAAGTCCCCCTCCTTATTTGCAAAGAACTGGAACCGCCACTTTTCACAAGCCTCTTTTGAGTTCAACTTTACACCAACAAGGGCGTTCGCCCACCGCACAGGTGGTAATCACTTGGCGCTATATCCGGGCTATATGGTGGATGCGATAAAACTTCCCATCCGAGCTTCCGTAGCTTCTGACGAGTCATCAACGAAGTGTGTGGTCTGGCGTTGTCGCTGGTGAAACATTACACCCTTCCTGTTGGCCAATTCTGGACGCTTCTGGTCGATCGCCTGCTTCAAGGCTATGAAGTAGGCTAGAGAAGCTCCCCTATCCGCATATACCTTATTTATACCGAAATTTGTGTTTTTATCCTACCACCAAAGTAATCGGAATGGTGCCATATTTTGATTTATGCTTGTATAAATTAGTAAAAATGTTTTTTTTTTTTAATTTTACAACGATGTCACTCGCTTTATTCTTACTTGCTTAATGATTTCTAGCAATCCACTTCAACCTGACCTGACTTGCTTGTTTTTCTCCACCGAGAAACAGTTCTTTGTTGTTCTTTCGAACTGCAGATCTTGATTTTATTAACCTTAACTACTCCCCTCGTTAAGCTCGGAGTGTCCGCGTTTCGACAAAGTCATTTTTAATCTCGAAAACTGGGAGCAGGTCGAAAATAATATTTTTTTACAATTCTATTAGCTTATAATAGGTTTACAAATTTGTTTTAATGAAATGGTAATAAGTCGATGTGATAGTGGGAAAAAGATATACATTTTTCTGTGTTTAGTTGTAGTAGCTTAGAACTAGACTTAGAAAGTAGTTTTAAAGGAATGATAATAATTCAAAATCAAAAAAGGATTTTCTTGTAAATCCATTACTTATGTGGCTCCAAAAATAATATTTTTCAATTTTATTGTTTAAATTTAATTCTTTTTCAGGAAACCATTAAAGAAAACTATCGCAAATTGCTCTTGTGGATTCTTTTCCCTTCGATCATATCTGCAGTACCGAGATCTCTTTCGACAACTTTTTCTATAAAAATTTTATTAAATTATTTCCAACTTCGTATGTTTTAAGAGTTTTACTTGCATTAAATCTGTTCAGAGTTTTTTCTTGAGCTTCTACTAACCTTCTTTAAACAGCATTTAATACTTCATCTGGATAATTGTGAAATACGTTTATAGGCTTAGCGCTTATGACAGAGTAAATGCTATGATTGTATTTGTGGGTTGCTAGTAAAATTTGGTCAGTAGTTTCATATACATATTTGCTGCTGGTCCTTAATGCAACGCGCTATCATAGGTTGATACGAGTCTCTTTGGTTCGAGAGAGAGCTGCCAAAACTCGCATTTTTTATAACATTTGCCAATGATGCCACTACTGAAAAATATTAGCTAGAGCATTTTATAAACCACTTTTGGATACTTTGCAGTTTCCACACTACCACTGAGGTATGCAAATAGCGCGTTACGGATATTACCGCTCAGCATTCATAGTATTTTCTATAAATGCCAGCTCTCCGACCCCTTTGCTGATGATGCATCCCCAAATCATAACCGACAATTTTCAAAATTTAACACTCGGAATGATGTTGCGCTGATCCAACGGTGTTAATGCCTTGCGCCATACTCTGGTTGGTCCATCATTATAATACAGCATGATTTTAGTTTCATCACAGAAAATGACATTTTCCCAATAATCTGCCGACGTGCTGACCATGTTTACAGCAAAAGTATAATGTTTTTCAACATTTATCTGGGAAAGCAGCGGTTCCTTTCGAGCAACTCTTGAAGTGTACTTATGCCGCAGAATTGCTTGGCGTGCTGTTTCATGTGAAACGACTGTGCCACACTCTTCTTCCAGTTCTTTGGCAAGGGTTCTGGTAGAGATTCGGGGATTTCGGTCGATCTTACGCATGATTAGACGGTTATTCCGTTGGCAAATCCTTTTCTTACGGCCACCTCCACCATTTGCTTCAAGTCTACCTTCATTTTCCGCGCGACTTAAAACATTATAAATTGTTTTTCTGGAGACACAAAACATTTTTGATAATTCTTCCGCAGATTTTCCCAGTTGGTGATTGTAATAAATCAATTGGACTACATTGAAGGTCAATCTTTTTCGAAGCATTTTAAAAATTGCAAAAAGTCAGTTTATGACACGCGTTCATCAATATTTCACAATTAAATGAGAAAGTATTCAAAAAAGCGATAATTGCAAAATCATAGATAGCGGCAAAAATACCGTTTTTTTTTCTTCAAGAAAAAAAAACAGAAACAAAAAACAAAATGTGTAAAGAGTTTCTTGACAGTGTCAAAAATGTGTAAACTACTATTTTGTTGAAATAATATTTAACCTTACAATATTTTGTTTTTGTTTTTTTGCTTATTAACTAAGCACATTCTATTCAACAGTTCTACATTAAAAAAATAAGATAAAATTTAACAGAAGATGTTTGTTTTTGTATGCAAAATAAAAAAATGCTGTAAATTTTCAGTTTACCATTCCCGATTTGGAATCGTCCAGTTTAAATCATTAACATCGATATTTTTGCACTCAACCAAAAACGGTCGACACAGACATTCGTAAATTTAATTTCAAATACAACAAGGATATTTGGTCGTTTAAGATCGACATATCCACTGACAATTTTCAATTGGTACTTGATAACTCATTCTGACTATCTGGGGACTTTGTGCGCGAATTCGAGCACAAACGTGTTAGATTGTCACTAAAATGCCAAGAAAACCTGTTGATACAAAAAACTGATTAACAATAACTCGCTGAGTATTTATTATCAAAATGTTAGAGGTCTTAATACAAAACTTACTGATGTGCATTTAAATAGCACTAATTGTAAATTTAAAATCATTGCTTTCACAGAAGCTTGGCTAAAGCCCCACATTTTTGATAATGAAATATTCAACAGCGAATTCGAAATCTGTAGATATGACCGGCTGAATAGAAAAAGAGGTGGTGTCTTGTTTACTGTTCATTCTTCAATTCCATCTGAAGAAGTCGATGTTCCGCATGCAGACTTCATAGAATTTAAGTGCATTCGAATTTGCGCTAATAGTGGCCATATCTACTTAACTTTACCTCACTCCACCTCCGCCTCACTCGGACACATCTGTATTTATGCAGCATGCTTCTTTAATAAATAATATTTTCGCATTGGCTAATAATAATGATTCCATGATTGTTTTGGGAGATTTCAATTTACCGTGTGTGTCATGGCAATCTATTGATGATTACATCATTCCTATTAGTACTCACCTTTGTTTTAATGTTCTTAGATGAAATGTCGGAGTTGGGTCTTAACCAAATTAGATTAATTTCAAACAAGTTTGTTAAGTTCTTAGATCTGGTTTACGTTGATAACGCTACAATGTTCTCTGTTGTCCGATGCGATCCTTTGGTTCTGCCAGAGGGCTCGTATCATCCTGCTTTGGAAATTAATATCGAAATCATGGCCAAATTTGCTCATAATAATACGAGGTGTGTTCAAAAAGTATCGCGAATCGTAACTGACAGTTTTCTTCGATTGCAGGGGCGTGGTGCATCATGAGTTCTTGCCATAGGGAAGAACGGTCAATAAGGAATATTACCTGCAAGTTATGCGCAATTTGCGCGAAGCAATCCGTCAGAAACGCCCGCATTTGTGGAAGAACAATAATTGGCTTTTGCACCACGATAACGCCCCTGCTCACATACATCGTTGCTTGTGCGCGACTTTTTGGCCAAAAACAACACACTAATGATGCCGCAGCCACCGTATTCCCCAGATCTGGCTTGCTTGAATTTTTATCACATGTATCGAAGGGCTTTAGGGAGAATAAGAATACTGATGTTGTACAAGGTCCGTCGCAAAAGAAACAGATCTTTTTAAATAAAATTGTTTCTGATGGCGCCACCTATTGGTGGGTATATGAAATAAAAAGTTTGATTTCTTGTTGACATTTCGAAAAATTTTAAGACAATTGGATAACTACAATCGATGTTATCGATCAAAAAGTGACAGCAGCTTTTGGTCATCGGTCGTAAAATGCATTTTGAACAAAGAGCAAATATTAAATTTTGTTTTAAACTTTAGAAAACGTTTACTGAAACATTTCAAATGATGAAAAAAGTTTATGGTGATCATTGCCTATCCCGTAGTAATGTGCATGAGTGATTTAAGCGATTCCAAGAAGGTCGTGAGGTCCTCTGTGACGATCAGAAGTCGGGGGGGCCAGAATCAGTTACCCAAAACAATAATGAAAAAGTGCAGTTATTTATTAAGAATGAGCCGAAATCTTCTTTGCGTTACATGGAAATGGAGTTAAATATCACCAAAGACTCCATTCATCGCATTTTGATAGATAAATTGGGTCTACGGAAGGAGTGCTCCAAGTTTGTTCCACACAAATTGACTGAAGAGCAAAAATTGCTACGAATCCAACATTAGAAAGACGATTATTTGACCAAAAATCGCATTTTAACCATTAAACAATCCCCGTATTCACCTGATATGGCACCATGCGACTTCTTTCTTTTCGGAAATAGGCATCTGCTCATGAAAGGACACTGGTTTCAGGACATTTCAGCTATCCAAAAGGCGACGACCGATATTCTCAAGAGCATTCCGTAAAATGACCTTAAACACTCATTTGAAATGATAATTGACCGGGCTAAACGCTGTATCGAAGTACAAGGAAACTACTTTCAATAAAAAAATATAACTTTTGAAGAATATTAGTTTTTTGTTGTTGTTTTGTTTTTTACAGTCCTGTTTCTTTTGCGACACACCTTGTATACACAGATTTTAGTAAAGCTTTTGATAAAATAAATCATTCAATTCTTTGGAACAAACTGGATCTTCTTGGTTTTCAACCAATATTTCTAACACGGGTTGCTTCTTATCTTAGTAGTAGAATTTAACAAGTCATATTTAGCGATACTTTTTCTGATATAATCAATGTTCCTTTTCAATTTTATTCTTGTTATTTATTAATGACATATCCTCTGTTGTTAAGTTTTCAAAATTTTTATTGAAACTGACGATGTAAAACTTTTTAAAAAATATACCTCAAATAGCGAAAGATGTCAGTTGCAAACAGACTTAAACAACCTATTTTCTTGGTGTGTTAGAAATGACATGCCATTGAACCTTAAAAAAATGTAAAACGATGTGCTTTTCACGTAGATCTGTAGACCTTAATTCATACGCAATACAAAATATAGGTTGGATCAAGTATGCAATTTTGTTGATCTGGGAGTAACTATGGACCCTAAACTCAATTTTAATCTTCACGCATCTTCCACGGTTGTTAAAGCTAAAGGTGCTCTTAGTTTTGTTAAAAGTTAGTCTAAAGAATTTAGAGATCCGCTTAACTGAAAAATTTTTGTTACATCTTTGATGAGGCTTATTTTAGAGTATGCTTCTGTGGTTTGGAACCCCAGTTACCAAGTCCATTCGGATAAGTTAAAGTTCGTTCAAAAACAATTTTTACTTTTTGCCTTAAATCATTTGCATTGGGAATCCAGTTTAAATCTTCCCCCTTACCCTAACCGTTTAAAACTTATGAATCTTCCGACACTCGGATGAAGATACTTCGTATAATATTTCTTGTAAAACTCATGAATGGGTCAGTCTGTCGCCCATCTCTCTTATCTGATATTAATTTAAGCGTTCCCCGCTTGCTCTACTAGGAAGTTTAGTCTCTTACTTTTAAAATTTTCTCAACAAATTTTAAGTTAAACGAACTATTCCGCCGTTTATGTCATGATTTCAATTCTCTTTCCAGGACATTTGATCTAACAGACTCACTCTTTACCATTAAAAAAAATTATATACCCTAAACAGGGTATATAAAGTTTGTCACGAAATTTGTAACACCCAGAAGGAAGGGTCGGAGACCCTTTAAAGTATATATACAAATGATCAGTATGTCGAGTTGAGTCGATTTAGCAGTGTCCGTCTGTCTGTTTATATACGAACTCAGCTTTTAAGACATAGTTTTGAAAATTTTCAAACGTTATTTTCTCTTCAAGAAGCTGCTCATTTGTCGGAACTGCCGATATCGGACCACTATAACATATAGTTGCCATACAAACTGAACGATCGGAATCAAGATCTTGTATGGAAAACTTTCAAATTTCCCAATGTAATTTCACAAAATTTGGCACAGGTTATTTTCTAAGGCATCAATGTAATCTCCAAAAAAATTGTTCAGATCGGTTAACTATAGCATACAGCTGCCATACACACTGAATGATCGAAATCAAGTTCTTGTACGGAAAACTTTCACATTTGACAAGATATATTCACGAAATTTGGTACAGATTATTTTCTAAGACAACAACGTAATCTCCGAAGAAATTGTTCAGATCGGATGACTATAGCATATTGCTGCCATACAAACTAAACAATCGGAATCAAGTTCTTTTATGGAAAACTTTCAAATGATAAGATATATTCACGAAGTATAGTATAGATTATTTTTTAAAGAAAAAATGTCATCTCCGAAGAAATTGTTCAGATTGGATTACTATAGCATATAGCTGCCGTACAAACCGAACGATCGGAATCAAGGGCTTGTATAAAAAACTTTCGCATTTGACGTGACATCTTCACGAAATTTGGCATGGATTACTGCTTAAGGTAACAATAAAATCTCCAAAAAAAATGTGTAGAACAGATTACTATGGCATAGAGCTTCCATACAAACTAAACACGTAGTTACTAACAGAAATGCACCTGTGAAGGTATTTAGTTTCGGAGCAACCGAAGTTAACGTTTTTTTTTCTTGTTTTATCTACTCTTAACAAGTAATATTTAAAAATAATAAACTTATTTTAATCTAATTCTTAAATTTGGCTGTTGAAATTTTTGTTTCTGTAGCTGAGCGGCTTAAGATCGCAACGCTTAAAACTCTCTTGCCTTTTATGACTCGGCTAATTCCGCTCGTTCGCGGATTGCGCCCCTCGCGTCGTTTGGGCGGGAGAAGGGTAATCGTTGGGATTTTTTATTATTATTATAAAATCAAAGATATCAGGTACGTTTTCTTAGTTCCGCCCAGCCGAGCCAAAAAAAGTAATCCACCGTTTTCATCATTGATAGTCCTCGTCAATTCACAATACACACTCTTTTGCCGCTCATTCAATAATGGAATATTTCCTTGTACTTGTTGTTCCAAAGTTGTTCTGTCGTATACACGCTCACGTTCCAATTCATGATTCAGTACACCTCTGATTTGACGATTTTGCGTTAGTATATGAATTTCAGTCAAAAGTTTGTCGCTCATAAGCAAACACAAATCTTCAATCAACACCAATGTTTCATTGCAGATGTCATCGTTCATTAGCTGACATGTCGAAATGATCATCGTGAAAAGTGTGCGAAAAGTCATAGAAATTATATTTTTTAGAATAAACAATTGAATTTTTCAAAAAAAATTTAATTTGCCGTGAAAGTTCGAAAATTCCAGAAATTACCCGGAAGTTAACTTTAACCTTGAATAACTCTTAAAGGAGTGAGTATATCGAAAAATTGTCAGGACATTTTTTGTAGAGCATTCAATTCTGTACAAGAATATGACTTTTTTATTTCTACAAACGAGAAAGTTCCAGAGAAAAAAAAATATTCGTAAAAAGTGGCAAAATCCCATGTAATTTCAATGAGAAATGTATCGTGTTTGTTATGAAAATTAAGGGCTTTTTATGGTCTGATATTTTTTTTTAGATGGAAAACTAAAAGTTTAGGGGGCGTCTCATCAATTTGGTAAATAACGGACACCCTAATGTACATTCATCTTAATGCATTAGTTGAGAACACATCTGGATGTCCATCTATTGGTTGGCCTTGCTTTTTTCGTAATTCTTTCTTCCACCATGCATTCCATGTATAATATCGAACATGAAAACATTCATGAATTGCAAAAAAAAAAAAAATATTCTCCAAAGCGCTTCATTGCAGTTCATGTATCGACCCATTAAATATTTGCTGATTTCATCTCGTTCAAGGCCAATAACCGACATGTGGCTTTCTTTGGTGACGTATTTGCAAACGTATTTGATCGATTTCACCAAATTGCACTACTAAACATTGATATGAGTTTTAAGTATCTTAGACAATATTGGTGAATATGATGGAATCCATGTGTTGTCAACTTCGATATTCACTCCTCTAATTGCTCTGACATCGTGACAATCGCTTGCTGATTGAACGCTATTAAATAAATCCGTTATCTGCGGCCATACATAATTCCGCACGGCTGCCAATGTATGTTGATGGCGATATCTCAAGAGATGGTTGTCAATTCCTTCGCGAATCATAAATCGATACGGGTAAAAGTTCATTACACCGATCTTCTTATTTGTCTCGACACCTAAAATTTATAAAAAAATATGGAGTTAGAATCAAGAGTGTTTATTTTTCTTTTCCTAACTATTGGCCGGATTGATCCTGTTATGTCTCAAGTGATATACATTTTCCCCACGGCAGAACATAAGCAGTTATTGTATTATTAATAACAATATCAACGGATTCTAAATAACGCCAACAACAACAATTGATATTTCATCGGCCATCGGTTCACTATATTGCCGTTCATGAGTGCCTGCTGTTCGTTTGTCTGTTTTTATGACAGTTCTGGGATCATAAGATCAGACCCTTCTAACGAAATTCTAAATAAACGAATTAGTTCGTTGTGTTCTTGCAACATGTACTGCAATTTCTGCAAAATTTCTCTCTTCTATTCGTCGAATTAAAATTTACACAATGTCGATTATTGACTTATTCATTTGAATCTCCAAGGAAATATATTTGGAGATATTTGTGATCTTGATCAGGATGCGGCAACAATGATAAATTTTCTCGTGAATCTGTATAGTTGCAGACAAATATTTTGTTGAGCTACCGAGCTTTTATGAGAGCTTCGAATCCCGATATAAAGACACGACGATATATATTTATAAAAAGATTTATTAATATAAATATATACAATACAACGAATAAAAAGTTACGTGGCTGGTGGTTTACCAGGTGAAATGCCCTTGAGGTTACAGGTAAACGAACTAGAAAATAATGCGTCTGCCGGTATCGAATATAAAAAGCGACCTATATCTATGATGCTAATTAATTAGTTTTTCTCGCAAGGATAAAGGGAAAGGGGGAATTAGAATAACGAGTAGTGTTTTGGTGGATATGCAAATTAGAGTGGCCAGATAACAACTAATATTAAATATTTACAATGTATTCTCACCGTATGCGTATAAATTCAGTTAACTTAAGTATGAATAATAACATAATATGCATGCTACTCATTATTGGTAGTCCCATCGTGAAAGGAGCTGCTCCGAACATCCTCCACCCGTTGAAAAGTCTAACTTTCAAAAGAAGTATTGACAGGTAAAATGCACAGTTTTTTGATGTCTCAACGCGTCATTTCGGTAAACGTACGAAGAACGGCTACTCTTGTGACCCTGCCTGTCCCAGGGACAACTTCTGTAACACTATCCAAGGGCCATTTAAGAGGTGCTGACTTTTCGCCTTAGATGCATACTATGTCATTGACTTTAAAGTCTGGGTGTGGTTTACGCCACTTCGCACGTTGTTATAGATTTGTGAGTTACTCTTCACTCCATCGCTTCCAAAGCATTAGATTTTCAAAAAAGTCTTGCGGTATTTTCGCTAGTTGGCGCTGAAAGCGCGTAGTTCTAGTTTTATTCGTCGCATCGGGTCATTCTATACCTTTTTAGAAAGCTTATTTAACGCGCACGTGTTTGATTGATTGTCGTTTCTTTTAAGTCGTTCGTGAGTTATAGCGTTGCAAACATGGAGCAAAATAAAGAGAAAATACGGCATATTTTACAGTACTACTACGATAAAGGC
Source organism: Bactrocera zonata (assembly GCA_037783105.1). NCBI lineage: Eukaryota > Metazoa > Arthropoda > Insecta > Diptera > Tephritidae > Bactrocera > Bactrocera zonata. Next base: position 134,793 of record JBAWJQ010003510.1, on the reverse strand, counting down.
AAAAATGTATCTCAAGCCGTCATCAAAATTTGTGCAGTTTATGGACCCGATACAGTTTCCATTTCCACCGCACAACGATGGTTTCAACGTTTTCGTTCTGGTGTTGAGGTGGTCGAAGATGCGCCACGCTCCGGAAGGCCTGTGGTCGAAAAAATCGCGCGATAAAATCACTGAATTGGTCGAAAGAGACCGGCATAGTAGTCATCAAACCGTTATAAACAATTTGAAGAAGCTTGGAGTCACTAAGAAGCTCGACGTATGGTTGCCACACAAATTGATTCAATAAAAAGACCGGAAGACTTTTTTGACAAACCATTATTTGTTGTATGTAGGTCACCTGCTGCCAGCGATCTAAGCAATTGCATGAGGATCGGCTCAGGAATAGCAATTAAAGCAGGACCACCAATAAGAAAATTTCCGAGCGTCAGAACATCAAGATCTTCTGCATTTTCTGAAAGTGGCATAAGAGGTCTTGAATTAATTACTGCTGAGATTTAACATACTTAACTACGTAATTTTCAAAATCGAGAAGTGATGAACCAACGGAGCGATAGAAGTGCTTCTTTGCCATTTTTACTGCTGCCTCCCACAGGCTACCAAAAGGGGGTATAAAACGCCAATCTATCCCATTATTAAGATTTTCACTAAGAAATCACTCGCGTAAATCCTTTAGCTCGTTCTTGGCGCCAAAAAAAGTGCATCAACAAAAGTTCCATCCACACAGCTTTTGTACCTCGCAACGTTACGATCCACCATAACACGTGCCTCATGGGATAGATACCGAGAGTTGAAGAGGGAAACGAGACGCATTTGCGGAGAAAAAAAGAAAGAGACCGAAATGCGTGAGTATGAAGAGCTCGAAAAGCTGGCCGACAGGGGTAATACTCGAAAATTCTACGAAAAAATGCGGCGGCTTGCAGAAGGTTTCAAGACCGGGGCATACTCTTGTAGAACCTTCAAAGGTGATCTAGTCACCGATGCCCAGAGCGTACTTAAATTATGGAGGGAATACTTCTCCAGCCTGCTGAATGGCAGTGAACGTACAACGCAAGGAGAGGGCGAACCTGATTCTTCAATCGATGATAATGGAGTAGACGTTCCATTGCCCGACCACGAAGAAGCTCGAATAGCAATTACCCGCCTGAAGGGCAACAAAGCGGCGGGGACCGACGGATTACCGGCCGAGCTATTCAAACACGGCGGTGAAGAACTAATAAGAAGCATGCGTCAGCTTCTTTGCAAAATATGGTCGGACGAAAGCATGCCCAACGATTGGAATTTAAGCGTGCTCTGCCCAATCCACAAAAAGGGAGACCCCACAATCTGCGCCAACTACCGTGGCATAAGCCTCCTTAACATCGCGTATAAGGTTCCATCGAGCGTATTGTGTGAAAGATTAAAACCCACCATCAACAAATTGATTGGACCTTATCAGTGCGGCTTTAGACCTGGCAAATCAACAACCGACCAGATATTCACCATGCGCCAAATCTTGGAAAAGACCCGTGAAAGCAGAATCGACACACACCACCTCTTCGTCGATTTCAAAGCTGCTTTCGACAGCACGAATAGGAGCTGCCTCTATGCCGCGATGTCTGAATTTGGTATCCCCGCAAAACTAATACGGCTGTGTAAACTGACGCTGAGCAACACCCAAAGCTCCGTCAGGATCGGGAAGGACCTCTCCGAGCCGTTCGATACCAAACGAGGTTTCAGACAAGGCGACTCCCTATCGTGCGACTTCTTCAACCTGCTGCTGGACAAAACAGTTCGAGCTGCAGAACTTAATCGAGCAGGAACAATCTTTCATAAGAGTGTACAGCTGCTTGCGTATGCCGATGATATTGATATATTGATATCATCGGTCTCAACACCCGCGCCGTTAGTTCTGCTTTCTCCAGGCTGGAAAAGGAAGTAAAACAAGTGGGTCTGGCAGTGAATGAGGGCAAGACGAAAAATCTCCTGTCATCAAACAAACAGTCGTCGCTCTCGCGACTTGGCTTTCATGTAACTGTTGACAGTCATAACTTTGAAGTTGTAGATAATTTCGTCTATTTAGGAACCAGTATTAACACCACCAACAATGTCAGCCTAGAAATCCAACGCAGGATTACTCTTGCAACAGGTACTACTTCGGACTGAGTAGGCAATTGAAAAGTAAAATCCTCTTTCGACGAACAAAAGCCAAACTCTATAAGTCGCTCATAATTCCCGTCCTGCTGTATGGTGCAGAGGCTTGGACGATGTCAACAACGAAGTCAACGTTGCGAGTTTTCGAGAGAAAAGTTCTGCGAGAGATTTACGGTCTTTTGCACTTTGGCCACGGCGAATATCGCATTCGATGAAACGATGAGCTGTACGAGATATACGACGACATTGACATAGTTCAGCGAATTAAAAGACAGGGGCTACGCTGGCTAGGTCATGTTGTCCGGATGGACGGAAACACTGCAACTCTGAAAGTATTCGACCCAGTACCCGCCGGGGGAAGCAGAGGAAGAGGAAGACCTCCACTCCGTTGGAAGGACCAAGTGGAGAAGGACCTGTCTTCGCTTGGGATATTGAATTGTCGCCATGTAGCGTAAAGAAGAAACGACTGGCGCGCTGTTAACTCAGCTATAATCGCGTAAGCGGTGTCTACGCCAGAAAAGAAGAAGAGTCCCACGATGCATATCTGTAGTAGTGAGATGAGATCCTTTCGATTTTATAAATTTGTATATGTATCCAAAGATACGCTGCATTGTTCAGAACGAGTTCATATCATTAAACGAAAAAGATATGTCGGATCTATCAGATGAGATGTGTAAAACCTTTTGTCGAGTTTCTGGTAGAGATATATGAGGTGCGTGTGGTTGTGGCCACGAAGATTCAACGTTTTCCAAAAATTGTGTACGTCTAAAGCCTTGAACTTAGGAGCTTCTTTGGTGTAGCGCCCTTTGATAGGATGTCAGTTTGATTCATGGAGTCCAGCCGAAAGCCTCCGATGCTAGCGCTGCGTTATCTTAGTTTATATAATAATTTTATTGTTATGTAAACTTTATAAAATAAATAAAAATAAATAAATGATTCATGGAGGTGGGAATGTAACGCCACTGTATGCTTTCAAGCGCAAATTCGCTTGGCGGCAAATACGGTGAGCTTTAAGGGATCCTCTTGCAGCCATGAGAGAACTACTGACGAATCCGTCAGTAATTTTTTCAATTCAGTTAATAATTGGGCCAGTAAGGCGGACGCGCAAAGCTCTAATTTGGGCACTGTCAGCGTTTTCAGAGGGGCGACACGAGCCTTGGAGCAAAACAAGTGAACTTTTATGTCGTCATCTTCAATTGAGCGAACGTAAACACAAGCGCTGTATGCTTCAAAGCTAGCATCACAAATCGCATGAACTTGAACAGTAGCACCAGGTAGAAGAATACAGCGCGGAAATGATGTGTGCTGAAGATCAACAAAATCGGTTCAAAATGCTAACAATGCTGTGCATATGGAAAGTGGTAAACTTTCATCCCTATCGAGCTTGTCCTTCCACATCCTTTGCAACAGAATTTTAGCTCTAGTAAATGTGGGACCAATCACACCTAATGAGTCGTATAAACGCGCTTTTGTTGCCTGATTTGTTGTACTTCCTCTACTGAACTTCCTCCGGAGATAAGATCATCTATATAGAAACCGCGAAAAACAATTTCTGAACAAATTGGATAAGATGACGCTTCATCTAATGAAAGTTGATGCATAGTACGTATAGCCAAGAACGCAAGACGGCTTGGTGCCGTATGTGACCGAGTCTAATTTGTATATACGTAATTTTTCTTCTGGAGAATCTCGCCATAGTATGCACTGAAGCTATTATCTGGAGGTGTTACGCGAACACATCTATACATTTTGCAAATGTCCCCAGTGAGTGCAATTGGAAAGGTAGGAAAACGAACAAGAATGTTGAAAAGTTTAGGTTGAATGGTAGAACCTGTCAGCAGTATGTCATTTAGTGATAACCCTAAAGCTAAGGCCGCAAAAAACAACTCGCAATTTTGTTGACGTACTATCATCCGTAATAACGCAATGAAGAGGTAGAAAGTACCTGCACTTCGAAATCATTCCTTCAGAGACATTATCCTTCACGAGATATGACCAAGGTGCACATATTCCTTCATGAATGAGCTATATTTTGACTTTAAATTGGGATTTCTACTAAGTTTGCGTTCAATATTTTCTGCGTCTAGCAAATAAATATGAATTAACAAGTGAATATAAGCTGCACTTAATAGGCAATTATTTCTTTTGAAATGTTCCTTACACTCGAGGTCTTCTTTAGAAGTTTTGGTGATTGGTTCAAGAACACATTCAATTTCCCAAAACCGGCGAAATAGTTCATTTAACGATACGCAGTTATCAATTCTACTAGATGGTCTTTGGCCTACAATAAATGTCGATAATTGTAGGGTTTGCTGCCAACCACCAGATAAAACCCATCCAAGTAGAGTGTTTTGAAGAATGGGTTGCCCAGGTGCCAACTTTATCTGCCTCACACAAATTGGTGCGAAGAAAAGTCCTGCTCCGATGAGCATATGTGTTGAAAGCAGGATCGGCTATTTGGATATTCGAAGGAACATTCCAATCATCGGTCATAACTGAAGTTCCAGGTTTATTATCAGTAATCGTTTGAGCGACAAGAGCAGTAAGATTTATCGAGTAACCTGAAGTCCGCGACTTTAATACCAGATTGACTGAGTATTCATCTGTTGCGAAATTTGCATCTCCAATTCCAGGAACCGATGCGAAGGATTTAGATTCATGCAGTTGAAGTTGGTTAGCGAAGCGACTTTTGACGAAGTGAATCTGTGAGCCAGAGTCCAAAAGTTAGCGACAAGATACGTAAGTTCCGGCATGATTCTTTACTAAAACGATTGCAGTTGCTAAAAGATCAACATCAGATGAAGATCGGGAAGCAGAGAGGTCAGGCTGCGTTCTTGAACAGAGTTTGGTATTAATGGTAATTCGTGACCCGCATCTGATGACCTTTCTTTAACCAGTTCTTCGCCGCCGTGTTTGAATAGCTCGGCCGGCAATCCGTCGGCCCCTGCCGCTTTGTTGTTCTTCAGGCGGGCAATTGCTATTCGAACTTCTTCATGGTCGGGCAATGGAACGTCTGCTCCATCGTCATCGATTGGGGAATCGGGTTCGCCTTCTCCTGGCGTTGTACGTTCACTGCCATTCAGCAGGCTGGAGAAGTGTTCCCTCCATAATTTAAGTATGCTTTGGGCATCGGTGACTAGATCACCTTTGGGGGTTCTACAAGAGTATGCTCCGGTCTTGAAACCTTCTGTAAGCCGCCGCATCTTTTCGTAGAATTTTCGAGCATTACCCCTGTCGGACAGCTTATCAAGCTCTTCGTACTCACGCATTTCGGCCTCTTTCTTTTTCTGTCTACAAATGCGTCTCGCTTCCCTCTTCAACTCTCGGTATCTATCCCATCCCGCACGTGTTGTGGTCGATCGTAACGTTGCGAGGTAGGCAGCCTGTTTTCTCTCCGCTGCGACACGGCACTCATCGTCGTACCAGCTGTTCTTTTGCACTTTCCGAAAACCAATGGTTTCGGTTGCAGCTGTACGTAAGGAGTTTGAGATGCCGTCCCACAGTTCCCTTATACCGAGTTGTTGACGAGTGCTCTCAGAGAGCAGGAGTGCAAGCCGAGTAGAAAACCGTTCGGCTGTCCGTTGTGATTGCAGCTTCTCGACGTCGAACCTTCCCTGTGTTTGTTGGCGTGCGTTTTTTGCTGCACAGAGGCGGGTGCGAATTTTGGCTGCAACAATATAGTGATCCGAGTCGATGTTAGGACCTCGGAGCGCACGCACATCTAAAACACTGGAGACGTGTCTTCCGTCTATCACAACATGATCGATCTGGTTGGTGGTTTTTCGATCCGGAGACAGCCAGGTAGCTTGATGTATCTTCTTATGCTGGAATCTAGTACTACAGATAACCATATTTCAGGCCCCGGCGAAGTCGATCAGCCTTAACCCATTTGGGGATGTTTCCTCGTGGAGGCTGAATTTACCGACCGTAGTGCCAAAGATACCTTCTTTGCCCACCCTGGCGTTGAAGTCGCCAAGCACGATTTTGACATCGTGGCGGGGGCATCTCTCATAAGTGCGCTCCAAGCACTCATAAAATGCATCTTTGGTCACATCGTCCTTCTCTTCCGTCGGGGCGTGGGCGCAAATCAGCGATATGTTGAAGAACCTCGCTTTGATGCGGATTGTGGCTAGACGTTCATTCTCCGGAGTGAATGATAGTACTCGGCGACGGAGTCTCTCTCCCACCACGAATTCAACACCAAACTTGCGCTCCTTTATATGGCCACTGTAGTAGATGCCACAAGGACCTACTCGTCTCTGTCCTTGTCCCGTCCATCGCATTTCTTGGACGGCGGTGATGTCAGCCTTTATTTTTACGAGGACATCAACCAGCTGGGCAGCGGCACCTTCCCAATTAAGGGACCGGACATTCCAGGTGCATGCCCTCAATTCGTAGTCCTTATTTCGCTTGCCATGGTCGTCATCAAAAGGGGGGGCTCCCATCCGAGGCTGATTGTTGGTTTTCATTGGTGCGGTTTTTTACGTGGCGGGTCCCAAACCCAGCGCACAACCCTAAGTAGGGGATTTTTCGCCTTCTCACTTTAGCTCGCCTTCAAACGGATGTTCTTAGGCTACCCAGAGGATACTTGGTCAGAGACCGGAAGTCGTGAGCTGCTTGAGTCATATGTAAAAGAATCGTTTCTGGCCACTCCCAAGTGAATGGCGATCAGAGAACTTTCCTCACTTGCGTGAACTTCTACACATGACTCCATCCTCCAGTTTAACAGTTTAGCCATGGTAAAAATTTCTTAGCTTCTTTCTTGCGAATGTTTGGCATAAGATGTAAAAACCATTGGCAATTATGAATTAAATGTTCGGCATTTCCACAAAATACATAAACACCCAGTAAGCTATTTGAAGCAATAAAAGATCTTCTATTTCAAAAAAGTCACTTCCGTCAAAGTTATTCAAGGTCAAAGTTGAAAGTCGAAAAATATTTCGATTTTTTTTTTTTAAATTTCAGAGCAACTTTGTAGAACGTTCAATTTCCTACAAAAATAATTCGGTGATGCAACAATGTATCAATTGGTTTCGCAAAGAAAAAATTAATTGCAAAAAGTCGATTTTTTTTTTTTTAATTTCAGAGCAAATTTGTAGAACGTTCAATTTCCTACAAAAGTAATCCGGTGCCGCAGCAATGTATCAATTGGTTTCGCAAAGAAAAAATTAATTGCAAAAAGTACGAAAACCCTAGTTATTTATATGGAAAATAAATCGTCGTTGCGGCACGGGTTATTATAAATATTAAGAGCTCATATGGGTTTCATAATTTTTTTAGGGCATTTACTAAAAATTTTGAGAGCGCTGCAGACTCAAAAATAAATTTGGGAAACAACGGACACCCTAATACACATATTAAAAGATAAAGGGAAAGGAGGAATTAGAATAACGTGTAGTGTTTTGGTGGATATGCAAATTAGAGTGTCAGATAACAATTAATATTAAATATTTACAATGTTTTCTCATCACAGATAATAACTTAAGATTAATGCTACTCATTATTGGTAATTCCATCGTGAAGGGAGCTGCTCCGAACATATTTATTTATTAATTTCAGCATTTTATTGGCGAGATATTAAGTGTTAGATTGTTGGAGAACTAAACTTGAATGCGGGATTGTAATTATGTTCATTCACAATTTTCTCACCAAACGAAGTCATTTGAAAACAATATTTATACAACTTTGAATTTTGTAAAAAGTGATTCGAATTTGGTGACTTACCGTACAGCAACGGCCGCAATGGCTTTTCCGCTTGCGCAACACAACCCGACTGGTTAATTTGGAAATTTCAATCATCGCAACGTGAGCAAACCACAGACATCGAACCGAACCGTACTGATGTGTGCGCACCGTTTTCAATGTCCGGCTCATATGGAAAGGCTGCACGTTCGATATTCAAAGGCGGCAATCGTTGTTTTTGCTCGGATTTTCTCTTTCCGTATGACGTCCTGTACAATTGCGTTTGTACGACGGGAACGCCGACCGAAATTAGCGCGACCTCTTCGTCGCGTCGTAACAAATCTAAATCTGTAATTGATCACTTTTTATGAAACACACATAAAGTTCTCACAGAATAATTTACCTTTTGAATAGCCGAAAAGAAGAAAACAAACGACAGAATTTTCAAAATTCAAGCAATTACAAATCAATTGGAAGAATTTATGTATGAAAAAAAAAAAAATGTTGTATAGAAATATGTAATTTTTAAATAGATTTAAGAAAAAAAAGTAAATAAATAAAAAAAAAAACAGAATTATAGTAAAAAGTCACTTTTTGGAATTTACCAATTTTCCGACTTTTTTTCAAGAAAAGTATACGGATTTTTTTATTTCAGATTGGTGCAGCCGTTTCGAAATCTTAGCATTACTAACAAACAAACATTCATTTTTATATATGTATATAAACTAGTGGTTCCGGCTACGCGTTGCTATGGTATACAATTTATATTATTATTCATATAATAAACTATTCAATACAGTGAAAATTTTATTTCAGAACATCAGTATAAGAATCCAAGGTATTGTACTTGAAGTTTAATTTTGAACATGTTCATACAAATAAATTTCAGTGGAAAAAAACGAATTTAAGGCTGCTTTCTCAATGTCTGATTACCAGCCTCTCTGTCCAGTTAATGGAGTTGTCCGCTGGACACAGTGTGCTAAATTTTACCACAATCGGTTTAGTAGCTTAGAAGTCCACAAACAACGTGATACGTACTTTTTGTGTATAAAGTTAACCATATACTTGTCTCGGTTAGTTTTAGAGTTTTATGCTTCTAGGTGATGAATACAAGTTGAACAAAACTATTATAATCTGTAGCAACATGTTGCAAGAGCATAAAAAGGGAAACTAAAATATGTCAGAAAAATTATAATGAACTCATTTCTTCTTCTTCTTTACTGGCGTAGACACCACTTATGCGATTATAGCCGAGTCAACAACAGCGCGCCAGTCGTTTCTTCGCTAAGTGGAGCCAATTGGATATTCCAAGCGAAGCTAGGTCCCTCCCCACTTGGTCTTTCCAACGGAGTGGAGGTCTTCTTCTTCCTCTGCTTCAGCCGGCGGGTACTGGGTCGAATACTTTCAGAGCTGGAGCGTTTTCATCCATCCGGACAACATGACCTAGCCAGCGTAGCCGCTGTCTTTTAATTCGCTGAACTATGTCAATATCGTCGTATATCTCGTACAGCTAATCGTTCCATCGAATGCGATATTCGCCGTGGCCAACGCGCAAAGGACCATAAATCTTTCGCAGAACTTTTCTCTCGAAAACTCGCAACGTCGACTCATCGGTTGTTGTCATCGTCCAAGCCTCTGCACCATACAGCAGGACGGGAATAATGAGCGACTTATAGAGTTTGGTTTTTGTTCGTCGAGAGAGGACTTTACTTTTCAATTGCCTACTCAGTCCGAAGTAGCACCTGTTGGCAAGAGTAATCCTGCGTTGGATTTCTAGGCTGACATTGTTGGTGGTGTTAATACTGGTTCCTAAATAGACGAAATTATCTACAACTTCAAAGTTATGACTGTCAACAGTTACATGAAAGCCAAGTCGCGAGAGCGACGACTGTTTGTTTGATAACAGGAGATTTTTCGTCTTGCCCTCGTTCACTGCCAGACCCATTTGTTTTACTTCCTTTTCCAGCCTGGAGAAAGCAGTACTAACGGCGCGGGTGTTGAGACCGATGATATCAATATATCAATATCATCGGCATACGCAAGCAGCTGTACACTCTTATGAAAGATTGTACCTACTCGATTAAGTTCTGCAGCTCGAACTGTTTTGTCCAGCAGCAGGTTGAAGAAGTCGCACGATAGGGAGTCGCCTTGTCTGAAACCTCGTTTGGTATCGAACGGCTCGGAGAGGTCCTTCCCGATCCTGAAGGAGCTTTGGGTGTTGCTCAGCGCCAGTTTACACAGCCGTATTAGTTTTGCGGGGATACCAAATTCAGACATCGCGGCATAGATGCAGCTCCTTTTCGTGCTGTCGAAAGCAGCTTTGAAATCGACGAATAGGTGGTGAGTGTCGATTCTCCTTTCACGGGTCTTTTCCAAGATTTAGCGCATGGTGAATATCTGGTCGGTTGTTGATTGCCAGGTCTGAAGCCACACCGATAAGGTCCAATCAATTTGTTGACGGCGGGCTTTAATCTTTCACACAATACGCTCGACAGAACCTTATATGCGATATTGAGGATGCTAATTCCACGGTAGTTGGCGCAGTTTGTGGGGTCTCCTTTTTTATGGATTGGGCATAGCACACTTAAACTCCAATCGTTGGGCATACTTTCGTCCGACTATATTTTACAAAGAAGCTGATGCATGCACCTTATCAGCTCTTCGCCGCCGTGTTTGAATAGCTCGGCCGGCAATCCGTCGGCCCCTGCCGCTTTGTTGTTTTTCAGGCGGGCAATTGCTATTCGAACTTCTTCATGGTCGGGCAATGGAACATCTGCTCCATCGTCATCGATTGGGGTATCGGGTTCGTTTTCTCCTGGTGTTGTGTGTTCACTGCCATTCAGCAGGCTGGAGAAGTGTTCCCTCCATAATTTAAGTATGCTCTGGGCATCGGTGGCTAGATCACCTTGGGGGGTTCTACAAGAGTATGCTCCGGTTTTAAAACCTTCTGTAAGCCGCCGCATCTTTTCGTAGAATTTTCGAGCATTACCCCTGTCGGACAGCTTATCAAGCTCTTCGTACTCACGCATTTCGGCCTCTTTCTTTTTCTGTCTACAAATGCGTCTCGCTTCCCTCTTCAACTCTCGGTATCTATCCCATCCCGCACGTGTTGTGGTCGATCGTAACGTTGCGAGGTAGGCAGCGTGTTTTCTCTCCGCTGCGACACGGCACTCCTCGTCGTACCAGCTGTTCCTTTGCACTTTCCGAAAACCAATGGTTTCGGTTGCAGCTGTACGTAAGGAGTTTGAAATGCCGTCCCACAGTTCCCTTATACCGGGTTGTTGACGAGTGCTCTCAGAGAGCAGGAGTGCAAGCCGAGTAGAAAATCGTTCGGCTGTCTGATGTGATTGCAGCTTCTCGACGTCGAACCTTCCTTGAGTTTGTTGGCGTGCGTTTTTTGCTGCACAGAGGCGGGTGCGAATTTTGGCTGCAACAATATAGTGGTCCGAGTCGATGTTTGGACCTCGGAGCGCACGCACATCTAAAACACTGGAGACGTGTCTTCCGTCTATCACAACATGATCGATCTGGTTGGTGGTTTTTCGATCCGGAGACAGCCAGGTAGCTTGATGTATCTTCTTATGCTGGAATCTAGTACTACAGATAACCATATTTCAGGCCCCGGCGAAGTCGATCAGCCTTAACCCATTTGGGGATGTTTCCTCGTGGAGGCTGAATTTACCGACCGTAGTGCCAAAGATACCTTCTTTGCCCACCCTGGCGTTGAAGTCGCCAAGCACGATTTTGACATCGTGGCGGGGGCATCTCTCATAAGTGCGCTCCAAGCACTCATAAAAGGCATCTTTGGTCACATCGTCCTTCTCTTCCGTCGGGGCGTGGGCGCAAATCAGCGATATGTTGAAGAACCTCGCTTTGATGCGGATTGTGGCTAGACGTTCATTCTCCGGAGTGAATGATAGTACTCGGCGACGGAGTCTCTCTCCCACCACGAATTCAACACCAAACTTGCGCTCCTTTATATGGCCACTGTAGTAGATGCCACAAGGACCTACTCGTCTCTGTCCTTGTCCCGTCCATCGCATTTCTTGGACGGCGGTGATGTCAGCCTTTATTTTTACGAGGACATCAACCAGCTGGGCAGCAGCACCTTCCCAATTAAGGGACCGGACATTCCAGGTGCGTGCCCTCAATTCGTAGTCCTTATTTCGCTTGCCATGGTCGTCATCAAAAGGGGGGGCTCCCATCCGAGGCTGATTGTTGGTTTTCATTGGTGCGGTTTTTTACGTGGCGGGTCCCAAACCCAGCGCACAACCCTAAGTAGGGGATTTTTCGCCTTCTCACTTTAGCTCGCCTTCAAACGGATGTTCTTAGGCTACCCAGAGGATACTTGGTCAGAGACCGGAAGTCGTGAGCTGCTTGAGTCATATGTAAAAGAATCGTTTCTGGCCACTCCCAAGTGAATGGCGATCAGAGAACTTTCCTCACTTGCGTGAACTTCTACACATGACTCCATCCTCCAGTTAAACAGTTTAGCCATGGTAAAAATTTCTTAGCTTCTTTCTTGCGAATGTTTGGCATAAGATGTAAAAACCATTGGCAATTATGAATTAAATGTTCGGCATTTCCACAAAATACATAAACACCCAGTAAGCTATTTGAAGCAATAAAAGATCTTCTATTTCAAAAAAGTCACTTCCGTCAAAGTTATTCAAGGTCAAAGTTGAAAGTCGAAAAATATTTCGATTTTTTTTTTTTAAATTTCAGAGCAACTTTGTAGAACGTTCAATTTCCTACAAAAATAATTCGGTGATGCAACAATGTATCAATTGGTTTCGCAAAGAAAAAATTAATTGCAAAAAGTCGATTTTTTTTTTTTAATTTCAGAGCAAATTTGTAGAACGTTCAATTTCCTACAAAAATAATCCGGTGCCGCAGCAATGTATCAATTGGTTTCGCAAAGAAAAAATTAATTGCAAAAAGTACGAAAACCCTAGTTATTTATATGGAAAATAAATCGTCGTTGCGGCACGGGTTATTATAAATATTAAGAGCTCATATGGGTTTCATAATTTTTTTAGGGCATTTACTAAAAATTTTGAGAGCGCTGCAGACTCAAAAATAAATTTGGGAAACAACGGACACCCTAATACACATATTAAAAGATAAAGGAAAAGGAGGAATTAGAATAACGTGTAGTGTTTTGGTGGATATGCAAATTAGAGTGTCAGATAACAATTAATATTAAATATTTACAATGTTTTCTCATCACAGATAATAACTTAAGATTAATGCTACTCATTATTGGTAATTCCATCGTGAAGGGAGCTGCTCCGAACATATTTATTTATTAATTTCAGCATTTTATTGGCGAGATATTAAGTGTTAGATTGTTGGAGAACTAAACTTGAATGCGGGATTGTAATTATGTTCATTCACAATTTTCTCACCAAATGAAGTCATTTGAAAACAATATTTATACAACTTTGAATTTTGTAAAAAGTGATTCGAATTTGGTGACTTACCGTACAGCAACGGCCGCAATGGCTTTTCCGCTTGCGCAACACAACCCGACTGGTTAATTTGGAAATTTCAATCATCGCAACGTGAGCAAACCACAGACATCGAACCGAACCGTACTGATGTGTGCGCACCGTTTTCAATGTCCGGCTCATATGGAAAGGCTGCACGTTCGATATTCAAAGGCGGCAATCGTTGTTTTTGCTCGGATTTTCTCTTTCCGTATGACGTCCTGTACAATTGCGTTTGTACGACGGGAACGCCGACCGAAATTAGCGCGACCTCTTCGTCGCGTCGTAACAAATCTAAATCTGTAATTGATCACTTTTTATGAAAGTTCTCACAGAATAATTTACCTTTTGAATAGCCGAAAAGAAGAAAACAAACGACAGAATTTTCAAAATTCAAGCAATTACAAATCAATTGGAAGAATTTATGTATGAAAAAAAAAATGTTGTATAGAAATATGTAATTTTTAAATAGATTTAAGAAAAAAAAGTAAATAAATAAAAAAAAACAGAATTATAGTAAAAAGTCACTTTTTGGAATTTACCAATTTTCCGACTTTTTTTCATGAAAAGTATACGGATTTTTTTATTTCAGATTGGTGCAGCCGTTTCGAAATCTTAGCATTACTAACAAACAAACATTCATTTTTATATATGTATATAAACTAGTGGTTCCGGCTACGCGTTGCTATGGTATACAATTTATATTCTTATTCATATAATAAACTATTCAATACAGTGAAAATTTTATTTCAGAACATCAGTATAAGAATCCAAGGTATTGTACTTGAAGTTTAATTTTGAACATGTTCATACAAATAAATTTCAGTGGAAAAAAACGAATTTAAGGCTGCTTTCTCAATGTCTGATTACCAGCCTCTCTGTCCAGTTAATGGAGTTGTCCGCTGGACACAGTGTGCTAAATTTTACCACAAACGGTTCAGTAGCTTAGAAGTCCACAAACAACGTGATACGTACTTTTTGTGTATAAAGTTAACCATATACTTGTCTCGGTTAGTTTTAGAGTTTTATGCTTCTAGGTGATGAATACAAGTTGAACAAAACTATTATAATCTGTAGCAACATGTTGCAAGAGCATAAAAAGGGAAACTAAAATATGTCAGAAAAATTATAATGAACTCATTTCTTCTTCTTCTTTACTGGCGTAGACACCACTTATGCGATTATAGCCGAGTCAACAACAGCGCGCCAGTCGTTTCTTCGCTAAGTGGAGCCAATTGGATATTCCAAGCGAAGCTAGGTCCCTCCCCACTTGGTCTTTCCAACGGAGTGGAGGTCTTCTTCTTCCTCTGCTTCAGCCGGCGGGTACTGCGTCGAATACTTTCAGAGCTGGAGCGTTTTCATCCATCCGGACAACATGACCTAGCCAGCGTAGCCGCTGTCTTTTAATTCGCTGAACTATGTCAATATCGTCGTATATCTCGTACAGCTAATCGTTCCATCGAATGCGATATTCGCCGTGGCCAACGCGCAAAGGACCATAAATCTTTCGCAGAACTTTTCTCTCGAAAACTCGCAACGTCGACTCATCGGTTGTTGTCATCGTCCAAGCCTCTGCACCATACAGCAGGACGGGAATAATGAGCGACTTATAGAGTTTGGTTTTTGTTCGTCGAGAGAGGACTTTACTTTTCAATTGCCTACTCAGTCCGAAGTAGTACCTGTTGGCAAGAGTAATCCTGCGTTGGATTTCTAGGCTGACATTGTTGGTGGTGTTAATACTGGTTCCTAAATAGACGAAATTATCTACAACTTCAAAGTTATGACTGTCAACAGTTACATGAAAGCCAAGTCGCGAGAGCGACGACTGTTTGTTTGATAACAGGAGATTTTTCGTCTTGCCCTCGTTCACTGCCAGACCCATTTGTTTTACTTCCTTTTCCAGCCTGGAGAAAGCAGTACTAACGGCGCGGGTGTTGAGACCGATGATATCAATATATCAATATCATCGGCATACGCAAGCAGCTGTACACTCTTATGAAAGATTGTACCTACTCGATTAAGTTCTGCAGCTCGAACTGTTTTGTCCAGCAGCAGGTTGAAGAAGTCGCACGATAGGGAGTCGCCTTGTCTGAAACCTCGTTTGGTATCGAACGGCTCGGAGAGGTCCTTCCCGATCCTGAAGGAGCTTTGGGTGTTGCTCAGCGCCAGTTTACACAGCCGTATTAGTTTTGCGGGGATACCAAATTCAGACATCGCGGCATAGAGGCAGCTCCTTTTCGTGCTGTCGAAAGCAGCTTTGAAATCGACGAATAGGTGGTGAGTGTCGATTCTCCTTTCACGGGTCTTTTCCAAGATTTGGCGCATGGTGAATATCTGGTCGGTTGTTGATTGCCAGGTCTGAAGCCACACCGATAAGGTCCAATCAATTTGTTGACGGCGGGCTTTAATCTTTCACACAATACGCTCGACAGAACCTTATATGCGATATTGAGGATGCTAATTCCACGGTAGTTGGCGCAGTTTGTGGGGTCTCCTTTTTTATGGATTGGGCATAGCACACTTAAACTCCAATCGTTGGGCATACTTTCGTCCGACTATATTTTACAAAGAAGCTGATGCATGCACCTTATCAGCTCTTCGCCGCCGTGTTTGAATAGCTCGGCCGGCAATCCGTCTGCCCCTGCCGCTTTGTTGTTTTTCAGGCGGGCAATTGCTATTCGAACTTCTTCATGGTCGGGCAATGGAACATCTGCTCCATCGTCATCGATTGGGGTATCGGGTTCGTTTTCTCCTGGTGTTGTGTGTTCACTGCCATTCAGCAGGCTGGAGAAGTGTTCCCTCCATAATTTAAGTATGCTCTGGGCATCGGTGGCTAGATCACCTTGGGGGGTTCTACAAGAGTATGCTCCGGTTTTAAAACCTTCTGTAAGCCGCCGCATCTTTTCGTAGAATTTTCGAGCATTACCCCTGTCGGACAGCTTATCAAGCTCTTCGTACTCACGCATTTCGGCCTCTTTCTTTTTCTGTCTACAAATGCGTCTCGCTTCCCTCTTCAACTCTCGGTATCTATCCCATCCCGCACGTGTTGTGGTCGATCGTAACGTTGCGAGGTAGGCAGCGTGTTTTCTCTCCGCTGCGACACGGCACTCCTCGTCGTACCAGCTGTTCCTTTGCACTTTCCGAAAACCAATGGTTTCGGTTGCAGCTGTACGTAAGGAGTTTGAAATGCCGTCCCACAGTTCCCTTATACCGAGTTGTTGACGAGTGCTCTCAGAGAGCAGGAGTGCAAGCCGAGTAGAAAATCGTTCGGCTGTCTGATGTGATTGCAGCTTCTCGACGTCGAACCTTCCTTGAGTTTGTTGGCGTGCGTTTTTTGCTGCACAGAGGCGGGTGCGAATTTTGGCTGCAAAAATATAGTGGTCCGAGTCGATGTTTGGACCTCGGAGCGCACGCACATCTAAAACACTGGAGACGTGTCTTCCGTCTATCACAACATGATCGATCTGGTTGGTGGTTTTTCGATCCGGAGACAGCCAGGTAGCTTGATGTATCTTCTTATGCTGGAATCTAGTACTACAGATAACCATATTTCAGGCCCCGGCGAAGTTGATCAGCCTCAACCCATTTGGGGATGTTTCCTCGTGGAGGCTGAATTTACCGACCGTAGTGCCAAAGATACCTTCTTTGCCCACCCTGGCGTTGAAGTCGCCAAGCACGATTTTGACATCGTGGCGGGAGCATCTCTCATAAGTGCGCTCCAAGCACTCATAAAAGGCATCTTCGGTCACATCGTCCTTCTCTTCCGTCGGGGCGTGGGCGCAAATCAGCGATATGTTGAAGAACCTCGCTTTGATGCGGATTGTGGCTAGACGTTCATTCTCCGGAGTGAATGATAGTACTCGGCGACGGAGTCTCTCTCCCACCACGAATCCAACACCAAACTTGCGCTCCTTTATATGGCCACTGTAGTAAATGTCACAAGGGCCTACTCGTCTCTGTCCTTGTCCCGTTAATCGCATTTCTTGGACGGCGGTGATGTCAGCCTTTATCTTTACGAGGACATCAACCAGCTGGGCAGCGGCACCTTCCCAATTAAGGGACCGGACATTCCAGGTGCATGCCCTCAAATCATAGTCCTTATTTCATTTGCCGTGGTCGTCATCAAAAGGGGGTCTCTCATCCTAGGCTGTTTACGCTTTTTCATTGGGGGTGTTTTTTTTACGTGGCGGGTCCCAAACCCAGCGCACAACCCTATGCAGGGGATGTTTCGCCTTCTCACTTTCGATCGCCTTCAAACGGATGTTCTTAGGCTGCCCAGAAGATACTTGGTCAAAGACCGGAAGTCGTGAGCTGCTTGAGTCATATGTAAAAGAATCGTTTCTGGCCACTCCCAAGTGAATGGCGATCAGAGAACTTTCTTCATTTGCGTGAACTTCTACATATGACTTCACCCTCCATTTCCACTCATTTACACACTAATAAATTCGGGTATAGCCTTATATTTCATACTCTTACAGCTTACAAATGTTAAAGTCAAAGAAATACTTTCAATTATGTAAAGTTTGTTAATTATATGGGGTCTAGGGCCAGTTTTAAACCGATTTCATTCATTCTAAGCTCAAAAATGAATGGAGCCATGTGTAGAAATCCACGCCAATAAGGTAAGTGCTCTGATCACCATTCACTTGCGAAAAACTATTCTTTTGCATATGGCTTGTGGCAACCCTAGTGAGTGATGACAACTGGCAGCACAACCGATGCGAATGGAAAACGAGCGAGGAGCGAGTAGAGTAATAACGAGGGTCATCGAGTGCGCAGTTAATATAGTAGAGTCATCGAGTGCGTAGTGAATACATACGCTATTATATATTATATTACACAATACTGATACATTGAATATATGAAAATACTGAAACTATACTGTGTATTATTTGGTAGTCAATACAGTGGCGACGAGAATGGGATAACAAAAAGAAAAAATAAACGAATCGGAAAGGGTGGAGAGGAATTTTTTTTTTTTGCAAATAACTGCGCAATTCAGCGAGTCAAAAAAGCAACAGGTAGTGTGTGAGAGCGACTGAATTTTGCCTGCGCAAGTGCGAGTGCGCGAAGAAAACTTAAAGAAGAGAAAACTCGGCATTCAGTCACATAAGCATTAAATTGCAAGTCGAAGAAATTTAAGAAAAGAGAAAATTCGGCATTGAATTGCATAGACATTAAATTGCATAGGCATTAAATTGCATAGGCATTAAATTGCCAGTTGAAGAGAATCTAAATAATAAAGAGAAAATTCGGCCTTAAATTGCAAGGTGAAGAAATTTGAGAAGAGAGAAAATTTGGCATTAAATTGCATATACATACAAACATAAAGGCATAATTATACTAAGAAAATGATGAATCCCAGTGTGGCACCATTTCTATGCGACGTGATGGACAAGTCGATAATCCGAACAGAGTGGGAAAAAGGCTTCGATCGTTTACGCTGTACTTAGAAGCAGAAGACATTACCACTGCGTCTAAGAAAAGAAGTAAACTGCTACACCTTGGCGGCGCTCAATTACAAGAAGTTGCGTATAATATCCCAGACGCGCTGGTAGAAGGAAAAGAAGGTGTATATCCATATGAGGTGCTCGTGGATAAATTGACACAACATTTCTCTTCAAAGAGGAACTCGACGTTCGAGCGACATCTATTTAGGTCCCTGAAACCAATGGAAGGGGAAACCCTAAATAAATTCATTTTAAAACTAAGAGGTCAAGCTGCTAAATGTCAATTCGGTAAGACCGAGAAAAAAGTTATAGAAACGAATATAAAAGATAAACTCATCGATGGGTGGGCACCAATAGATTTGAAAAAACGACTCCTGGAAAAAGAACATGATTTAACGCAGGTGGTTGAAATGTGTCAGATACACGAATCAATAAAAAGCCAAACGACAACAATGGTTTCTGACGTAGTGCCACTAAACGTAAACAAAATCGCTAACAAAACTAAGTTTGATACTGCTGAATGCGATAGATGCGGGCGTAAAGGGCATACGAGTAATGACTTTAACTGCCCGGCTAAGAATGCTAAATGCAATAAATGTATGCTACAGGGTCATTTTGCAGTGAGGTGTAAAACAAAAAGGATCAAACGTGAGCACGGAAGTGGTAGTTATGATAACCTGAAACGGCGGCGCATGGCAGCATCTAGAGTGCGCTGCATAAATGATGAGGGTGAGATGAGATCTGAAGAAATTCGGGAGTTCGACTGTTTTAAAATTGATGATGATATGAGCGATGAGAGGATTAGATGCTCCGTTGGTGGCCGAACGATTGACATGGTAATAGATTCTGGGTCTCGATTTAATTTAATAAGTGAAGGAGATTGGTCGGAGTTACGAAGCGGACAGGCCGTAGTGTGGAACATCCGGTCCCACTCTCCAAATCAATTCAAAGCGTATGCCGCGGATAAGCTTTTGAAAGTGTTGCAGGTATTTGACGCGCCAATCGCTACAACTCATACAGAACTCAATCACTCTTAGGGCGGGACTCAGCAGTAAAACTTAATGTTTTGAGAGTAGGGTTAAATGTCCATCGAATTGAAGATAAAGAGCCATTTCCAAAAATTAAAAACATTAAAGTTAGTTTAGCAATAGATTGTAGTATCCGGCCAGTTCAGCAACCAATAAGACGCATTCCGATTGCATTAGAGACGAAAGTGGCGGAAAAGATTGATGAAGCATTACACCAAGACATAATCGAGCGAGTTCCAGGGCCAAGCTCGTGGATATCGCCGGTGGTCATAGCATTTAAACCTAATGGGGACGTGAGGCTATGCATTGATATGAGGCGCGCAAATGAGGCCATACTACGTGAAAACTACCCTTTACCCACCTTCGACTCCTTCATGACAAAACTAAGACATGCAAAATTGTTCTCGAGGCTGGATTTAAAAAACACATACCATAAAATCGAACTCGATGAGGCCAGCCGAGAAATAACGACATTTATCACACACAAAGGGCTATTCCGGTACAAAAGGTTAATGTTCGGGGTAAATTCGGCACCTGAGATTTTCCAACGCATAATGGTAGAGTTGTTATCACCTTGCAAGAACGTTCTCAATTATATCGACGATGTCATCATATTCGGAAGCTCGGAACAAGAACATGACGAAGCAGTAAGGGACGTTATGCGAATATTTAATACGATTGGTGTCGTACTAAACACAGGTAAATGCGCCTGGAATGTGAAGGAGCTAAAGTTTCTGGGGCACATGTTATCGGAACAGGGGTTCACTGCCGATCCAGAGAAAGTAAAATTAATCGGGGAATTTCGAGCTCCAAAGACCAAAGACGAGGTAAGAAGTTTCCTAGGCCTAGTTACGTACATAGGGAAATTTATACCAAAATTAGCTGATATTACTGAGCCTTTGAGGAGTCTCCTAAAATCAAGTAGCACTTTCATCTGGAGTCACAATCAAGAACAGGCATTTAAAAAAGTAAAAACTTATCTAGCGAAAATACCCAACTTAGCATTCTTCGATCTAAAGAACAGAACGCGCGTAATAGCTGATGCCAGCCCAATAGCCTTAGGAGCAGTCATAATTCAATTCGACAGCGGTGGGGATCCGAAGATAATCACATACGCTAGCAAAAGTCTCTCAGACGTTGAAAAAAGATATTCGCAAACAGAGAAAGAAAGCTTGGCTTTAGTGTGGGCAGTAGAGAAATTTTATTATTATTTAGCAGGATTACAATTCGAATTGGTCACAGACCACAAACCCCTTGAAGCTATTTTTAAACCGACATCCAAGCCACCTGCCAGAATTGAACGTTGGCTTCTACGACTGCAAGCTTTCAAATTTAAAGTAATTCATCGTGCTGGAAGGGAAAACATAGCGGACCCCTTATCGAGACTAGTCAAGTTTTCAAGTAGTGACATATTCGACAGCAACTGTGAAGATAATGTTTTCCAAATCGTGTGTAGTTCCGTGCCAGCAACTCTTACAGTAACCGTCATTGATAAAAAAAAGTACAGGGGATGATCATATATCTGATGCAATCACTCACATAAGTAACAACTCGTGGAGCTCGGGAACATCCATATATATTATCCGTTCCGACTAGAACTTTCGGTGCTAGGCAATATACTCCTGCGTGGAAGACGCATTGTGATTCCCGAATCTCTACTGCAAAGAGTACTGGAACTCGCACACGAAGGGCACCCAGGGGAGTCGGCGATGAAAAGACGACTAAGAGCAAAGGTTTGGTGGCCCCTGATTGACAGAGAGGTCGAACGTTTTGTAAAAAATTGCCGAGACTGCTTGCTGGTATCACTACCAAACAATCCAACCCCAATGCAAAGACACAGATTCCCCGACGGACCATGGCAATGTGTGGCAACGGATTTATTAGGTCCTCTTCCCAATGGCGAATATGTACTCGTGTTGATCGACTATTTCTCGCGCTATCAAGAGGTTGTGTTCTTAAGGAAAATAAGTTCCGAAGCTGTTATAAAATCAATGAAAGACATCTTCTCTTGATTAGGGTTACCTAAATCCTTGCATACTGACAATGGGAGGCAATATGTGAGCAATGAGTTTAAAGAATTCTGTAGAGAGAATAATATCGAGCTAGTCACAACACCGCCGTACTGGCCTCAAGCTAACGGAGAGGTCGAGAATATAAATCGATCACTAGTAAAGCGTTTGAAAATTGCCCACTCTAACAAGGTGAACTATAAGTCAGAGATACAGAAATACTTAATGATGTACAATGTGACACCTCACAGCACAACCGGGGCTACACCAACGGAATTAATGTTCACTCGGACCATTCGTGACAAGATCCCAGACATACGTGATCTAACACAAGAAATCGGTGATTCGTCGGCCAGAGAATTGGACTGCATAAATAAACATAAGGGGAAAGAGAAGGCTGATGCAGCCACAAGGGCGAAAAGCTCGGACATAGGAGTTGGGGATATTGTGCTTTTGAAAAACGTTATATTCCCGCACAAGTTAACACCAAATTTCAATGCAACCGAATACGTTGTGGTTAAAAGGCAAGGCGATGAGGTACAGCTTTCAGGCGATGGTAAGGTGCTGCGGAGGAACATCAGCCATGTTAAGAAAATTCCCTCCGCTAACCAACAACCAGCCAGTGAGTCAGAGAAAGCACCAGGAACATTGTTACATCCACCAATTGAACAACATTCAACACTATCCAGAAATTCAGGCGCGGAGGAGACAGGAACGTCACAAGGGTCACTACGTCCTGAGTCAGCGGCTAAGGTCACATCACCACCTACAAACGTGCTCACCGGCGACCAACCATCAGCTCAGCAAGAAGGGATTAAGTTGAAGCTAAAAAAATAGGAGGGATGTGGCAACCCTTGTGAGTGATGACAACTGGCAGCACCACCGATGCGAATGGAAAACGAGCGAGGAGCGAGTAGAGTAATAACGAGGGTCATCGAGTGCGCAGTTAATATAGTAGAGTCATCGAGTGCGCAGTGAATACATACGCTATTATATATTATATTACACAATACTGATACATTGAATATATGAAAATACTGAAACTATACTGTGTATTATTTGGTAGTCAATACATGGCTCAATTAGCTCTCACACCAATGAACAGTCAAAAACAGTTCGGATTAATGAACCCTCTTTTGATGACGAGCATGGTAAATGAAATAAGGATTACGATTTGAGGGGTGCACCTGGAATGTCCGGCCCCTTAATTGGAAAGATGCCACTGCCCAGCTGGTTGATGTCCTCGTAAAAACAAAGCCTGACATCAAGGCCGTCCAAGAAATGACATGGACGGGACAAGGACTGAAGCGAGTAAGTCCTTGTGGCTTCACTACAGTGACCATGTAAGGGAGCGTAAGTAAAGTGTAGGATTCGTAGTGGCAATATATCGCTGATTTGCGCCCAAGGAAGAGTTGGACGATGTGATCAAAGATGTCTTTTATGAGTGCTTGGAGCGCACTTATGAGAGCTGCCTCCGCCACGATATAAAAATTGTGCTTGGCGACTTTAACGCCAGGGTGGGCAAGGAAGGTATCTTTGGCACTACCGTCGGTAAATTCAGCCTCCACGATGAAACATCCCCAAATGGGTTGATGCTGATCGACTTCGCCGGGGCCCGACATATGGTTATCTGTAGAACTAGATTCCAGCATAAGAAAATTCATCAAGCGACCCGGCTGTCTCCGAATCAAAAAACCAACAACCAGATCTCTCATGTTGTGATAGATGGAATACACGTCTCCAGTGTTTTAGATGTGCGTACGAGCCGAGGTCCCACCTCACAACGTTATGATCGACCACACAACGTGAGGGATAGTATGGATATTGAGAGATGAAGAGGCAAGCGAGACGCATTTGCAGACAGAAAAAGAAAAAGGCAGAATTGCGTGAGTACGAAGAGCTTGACAAGCTGACCGACAGGGGTGATGCTAGAAAATTCTACGAAAAGATGCGGCGGCTAACAGAAGGTTTTCGATGATATTGATATCATCGGCCTCAACACACGCGCCAATAGTTCTGCTTTCTCCAGACTGGATAAGGAAGCAAAGCAAATGGGTCTGGCAGTGAACGAGGGCAAGTGGAAATATCTCCTGTCATTAAACAGACAGTCGTCGTCCTCTCGACTAGGCTCTCACGTCACTGTTGACAGTCATAACTTTGAAGTCGTAGATATTTTCGTCTATCTTATAATCAGTATAAACACCACCAACAATGTTAGCCTGGAAATCCAACGCAAAATAACTCTTGCCAACAGATGCTACTTCGGGCTGAGTAGGCAATTAAGGAATAAAGTCCTATCTCGACGAAAAAAAACCAAACTCTGTAAGTCACTCAATATTTCCGTCTTGCTATATGGTGCAGAGGCATGAACGATGACAATAACTGATGAGTCGACGTTGCCAGTCTTCGAGCGAAAGGTTCTGCAAAAGATATATGAGCCTTTGCGCATTAACCACGGAGAATATCGCATTCGATGGAACGATGAGCTGTATGAGATTTACGACGAATTCAGTGAATTAAAAGACAGTGTCTACGCCGGCTAGGTCATGTTGTCCGAATGGACGAAAACACTCCAGCTCTGAAAGTATTCGAGGCAGTGCCTGCCGGGGGAAGTAGAGGAAGAGGAAGACCACTCCGTTGGAAGGATCAAGTGGAGAAGGACCTTCTCTTGGAATCTCCAATTGTCGCCACGTATCAAAAAGAAAAAACGACTGGCGCGCTGTTGTTAACTCGGCTATAATCGCGTAAATGGTGTCAACGCCAGTAAAGAAAAAGAAGAAGAATTTTCGGTGGTAAATGAGAAAAATAATACTAATTTCAATGTATAGAAATGTACGGTTACAGATTCCCATATTTCAAATGCGCCAACGTCTATGTATTATTTTTAGAGATATTCTCAACATATTCCATATCATAGCACATAAGTATACATGTGAAATTTGACTAATGGACTATTATAATGAATTCCACAAAATCTGTTGAAATGTATATTAATGTTATATTTGTATTATTACCTAAATATTTAATTTGTATACGGAGGTTTAGTAAGTTATATATTTATTATCTTTGGCCATTAGAAGTTTTGATAACATCTTAAAAGACCAAGCCGTCGCACAGATTCACATATGAATGTAATTATGTGCACATGTAAACAGATTTTAAAAAAACCATACAAACATTTTGTAAATTTGTCTTCATACAACTTCTGATGTAAATATATACACCCATAGTTTCATTCGACACGGATAACCAATGGCCGAACTTCACGTTTTGTCAAAACGGCAATGTGTCGAAGGACTGATGGAACGGCAAAGCTTTACAACATTGTGTTGTTGGTACGAAATCCGAGCTGTGCCGAAAAACGCATATGATTTTTAAGATACTATGTTCAGTTACATTTCTTAACTCAATAAAGCAAAGCTTAACTGGCGCCCAAGCAGGGACCTGATGAAAGCAAAAGAAAACCATCTTTTCACAACTTCGTTGGGTATAAGAACCAATAGTGTTAAAGAGCAACTAACAACGTTGGACATCTGTTAATTGCAAGTTCTGTAAGATAAGCCCGTAGGACACCTTCTACTCCAGAGTAAGTTGCTGTATCCCAAGTAGGGACAAGACAGATCAAACGGAAGAGATCCGGACTATCAAGAAAGGCAGTCACACCAAAAATAACAATGTAAGTTAGATTTTTATGAAAATTAAGTGTGACAATTTAAAATTTATAAAATCTTGGTACTATATTAAATCACAAATTAAAATTTGAAAGTAAATATTATCTGGAAAATTTTGAATTTTATGAAAAAAAGTTAAATTATAATGGTTGTCAAAAAAGTCTTGCGTATTTTTATTGAATCAATTCGTGTGACACCCATACGTCGAGCTTCTTAGTGACTCCAAGCTTCTTCAAATGGTTTATAACGGTTTAATGACTACTATGACGGTCTCTTTCGACCAATTCAGCGATTTTATCGCAATTTTCGACGACAAGCCTTCTGGAGCGTGGCGCACCTTCGACCACCTCTACACCAGAACGAAAACGTTGAAACCATCGTTGTGCGGTGGAAATGGAAACTTTATCGGGTCCATAAACTGCACAAATTTTATTGGCGGCTTGAGATACATTTTTGCCTTTATCGTAGTAGTACCGTAAAATATGACGTATTTTCTCTTTATTTTGCTCCATGTTTGCGACGCTATAACTCACGAACGACTTAAAAGAAACGACAATCAATCAAACACGTGTTAGCGCGTGAAATGCTTTCCAAAAAGGTATAGCATGACCCGATGCGACGAATAAAACTTGAACTACGCGCTTTCAGCGCCAACTAGCGAAAATACCGCAAGACTTCTTTGACAACCTAATATAATTAAGTGGAAACTAATGGAAAGAAAATTCGTATTGCATTTTGAAGCAATTAAAATATTAAATAATATATTTCTAAAAAGGGCGTAAAGCGATAATAAAATGATAACCACTACTTTTGCAAAAAAATTAACTAAGCGAAGTTTGATACGCAAAAGTAGTATAACTTAACCCAATTCTGCGAATCCTACCCAAAGGAGCCCGCAGGATAAAAGGGTAAAACCAGCTACTGGTTTTCAAACCAAAAAATAATAATAAAAAAATACTTATTTTCACATAAATTATTTTTAAAAACGAAATCTAACACAGAAGAAAAAAAATAAAAAATAAAAAAATGACGAAGACAGATCACAACAGAAACATGATGTCCGGTCAATTTGGACAATTGAAATAAATAAAATTCCGGTAAAGCTGAGTTTTTGTAGAGACCTTAGGTGTACCATAAAAAATAAAGTGTCAAAAGTCCCAATCGATCTCATGTGTGCTAAAAGAGTTATTCGGGGTCAAATGTCAAAATTTTAAGTTTTTTGGATTTTTCTCAAAAACGGTAAGTTTTGTCGAAAAAGTATGTCAGAGAAAAGTTGTAGATCTTAAAATTCTCTATAAAAATGGTCCCCATGTTTTATTTTCTAAGACCCACCATGTTCTAGATATCGCGCTTGTAAGAATCACCTCTACATAATGTGCACACATATGCAACGTATATATGTACATATTCATGTAGTGAAGCAAGCAAAAATGCCTACTTTTATGGCCCTTATGTATATGTATATTATACTATTCTAAGAAAATATACTCTCAAAAGACTACTAGTCCCTCACAGAATCTCCTCTCCTTAAATGGCCTTGAATAATATCTGGCTATCCCTTTGTGCGTGTGGTGTTGTTCACGTACCTGATTCATTTAGTGTTACACGTGCAGTTCAAGTGAATATATATATTTACGTATATTACAAGCGTTTACCATTATAATTTGTGCTGATCAATATTTCACAAAAATGTCAAATGTATTTGCTTGAACTCTTGACTGAAGATGAAACTTTTGTGGTCAGTCGTAGAATGCCAAGTTTAATCGATGCAAGTATCGCGAGAAGTGATGAATTTACTGATTATTTAAAAAGTTAAGAGTCCGTTAAAATCCACGTGGATTTTAAAAAATCATACACCCGGAAAACTTCAATCTCTGCAGGTAAAAGACAACGTGAGTAAGAACAGGCCAGTAATTCAAAAGTAAGTCCACCTCATATTAGAGCGCGAGTAAGTGAGTCCGGCTTTTTTTTTAAAAAACACTGCTTATTTTGTGACGATGAAGCGGATGACGAAGCAGAGAAGAAGAAAGCGCTTAATCATTGCCGGAAAATTCATAAAGTTGCTACTCTTACATTCAAAGATTCCATTTTAAAATTAGCTAAAGATCCTTCTGATGAGGTATCAAAAGCTGTCTTTGCACGTATTAATTTTGAGTTTGATTTAGTCGCTGCTGACGCAAAATACCATGACAGTTGTTACAAATCCTTCCTGAGACCTAATAATGGCGGTAATATTGGTCGTCCTCAAAGTGAGGCTATAAATTCTGCAATAGAGAAAATTTTTAATTTCATTGAAATTAGTGGTGATTGTCAGTTTTCGTTGGATGAATTGAAAAATGTATGTAAAAATGTAGCTTTAAAAAACAGGATTATCAAAATACGATTGAAACTAAAGTATAGAAGTAGGATTATTATTACAGAGAAGCCTGGAAAGTTAACATTTATTTGTTTTGTAGACAATTATCAAGATAGTTTAAGTCAAGCCTGGTGTGATAACAAAAACTTAAACGACAAAGAAAAACGGTCAAAAACTTTGAAAGCTGCAGCAGAAATTATTCGAGAAGATATCCAAAGATGTACGTTCGATAATGCTATTTACCCGTCACCGGGTAGAATGTTTGAAGATATAAATCACGATATTCCCGAATCATTATCTTTTTTTTGGAACAAGTCATTCTTAAAAACAAGTGCCATAATTTTTTTTGCAATTGCAAGAAAGGTTGTAGTGCCAGATATGGCTGCAGAAAAGTAGGGTTACAGTGCCAAGGTCTGTCTTGCTAGAATATTCAATTAAATACACAAAAGGAATATTCATGTGATTTTGAAGAAGAGACAAATGACTCATCTTCATTTCAACAATTTCTGAATATTGATCAACAGGAAGAAGAAGACGAAGAAGAAAACATGATTGTTGAAGTTGAATATGAAGAATATGAGTCAGATTAAAGAAACAAAAAGAAATTAGGACGACAATTAAACTAAATAAACAATATCAATAATTTTAATAGTATTAAATAAGTATTGTTCCTGAAAATAACGGCAAAAAGGTTCGTGGAATAGCCCTACCGGGGAAACCACGTTAAAAAAAAGTACGCTACTTCACAGGTGATGCGGAAATGTGTGCACATTATGTAGAAGCTGATTCTAACAAGCGCGATATCTGGGAAATGGTGGGTCTTAGAAAAAAATCATAAGGACCATTTTTATAGAGAATTTTAGGTCTACAACTTTGCTCTGAAGTACTTTTTCGATAAACCTAAGGTCTCTCTAAAAATTCAGCTTTACCGGAACTTTCTTTCTTTGATCACTATTTTTATATCTTAACTGACCGGACTATGACACAACCGAATGATTTGCCAATGCTATTCGGCAAGTTTTAGGTGAACAATTTCTAATTTTTTTGGAACAATCCCAAAGTCATTCATTTGAGTTTACCAATATAGAGTATCAAGGAATTTACCAAGAGCACCAAGGTAATTTAGGGGAATTAGACAGAGTGAATTTTAAGAACATACGAGCACACAGTTGGTACAACAAAGTACTTTGGTATTTTACTTACTCCTTCTTCTTAATTGGCGTAGACACCGCTTACGCGATTATAGCCGAGTTAACAACAGCGCGCCAGTTGTTTCTTCTCTTCGCTACTTGGCGCCAATTGGATATTCCAAGCGAAGCCAGGTCCTTCCCCACTTGGTCCTTCCAACGGAGTGGTCTTCCTCTACCTTCCCCGGCGGGTACTGACTCAAATAATTTCAGAGCTGGAGTGCTTTCGTCCATTCGGACCACATAACCTAGCCGGCGTAGCTGCTGTCTTTTAATTCGCTACGTCAATGTCGTCATATATCTCAGACAGCTTATCGATCCATCGAATGGGATATTCGCCGTGGCCAACGCGCAAACGACCGTAAATCTTTCGCAGAACTTTTCTCTCGAAAACTCGCAACGTCATCACATCAGTTGCTGTCATCGTCTAAGCCTCTGCACCATTAAGCAAGACAAGAATTATGAGTGAATTATAGAGTTTGGCTTTTGTTCGTGTTTGCTTTGCTTCTTGCCCAGTCTGGAGTAAGCAGAACTAACGGAGCGGATGTTAGGGCCTATGATGTCAACATCATCATCATACGCCAGCAGTAGTACACTCTTATAGATGATTGTACCTGCTCGATTAAGTTCTGCAACTCGAACTATTTTCTCCAGCAGCAGATTAAAGAAGTCGCACGGTAGGGAGTCGCCTTGTCTTTGCCAGGTCTAAAGCCACACTGAACTCAGAGATTACATAGGTAATATTTGTTATATTTACATTGACGATATTATCTTTAGCCAAGATGAAGAAACTCATTACAAAAATCTTGACCTTATATTGAAGACTCTAAATGCAGCTAACTAGACAAATCAAAACAAGCTATCTCTTTTACACTCTAACTCACGAAATATTACAGGCACTCACTGCATTAAATAAACTCACTTTCCAAGGCCGCCGAACTAGAACAATAAATTGGATTGGATCAGCCTGGAAATATGTTGCAGGAAATCCAGATCATGATGTTCTATGATACAAAACAATTTCAATAGCCTTAATACAAACAATAACAATCAGGATATTACAAATAAACAACTACAGAACAGAATCAATGATTTAACTACAACTCAAATATGTTAAAAATACAATCCAGAAACACGTTATTAAAGAAGAAATAATAATAACCTTAAACATGCAACTCAGTGGGCAAAACAAAATATAATAAATACTTTACTTCTAAACGAAAAAGAATTACAAGAAGTCTACAAAATTTTTTAAAAAAATAATATAATAACTCTATCAGTCGAAGAAATGTTACAGTTTGTTGAAGTATCAGTCTTACATAATGAAACAGCGATATTTTATTCTTCTTCTTCTTCTTCTTAATTGGCGTAGACACCGCTTACGCGATTATAGCCGAGTTATTGGATATTCCAAGCGAAGCCAGGTCCTTCTCCACTTGGTCCTTCTGACGGAGTGGAGGTCTTCCTCTTCCCCTGCGTCCTGATCTAGCCAACAAAGCCGCTGTCTTTTAATTCGCCGAACTATGTCAATGTCGTCGTATATCTCGTACAGCTCATCGTTTCATCGAATGCGGTATTCGCCGTGGCCAACGCGGAAAGGACCATAAATCTTTCGCAGAACTTTTCTCTCGAAAACTCGCAACGTTGACTTCGTTGTTGAGATCGTCCAAGCCTCTGCACCATACAGCAGAACGGGAATTATGAGCGACTTGTAAAATTTTGTTTTTGTTTGTCGAAAAAGGACTTTGCTTTTCAATTGCCAACTCAGTCCGAAGTAGCACCCGTTAGCAAGAGTTATTCTGCGTTGGATTTCTAGGCTGACATTGTTAGTGGTGTTTACGCTAGTTCCAAGATAGACGAAATTATCTACAACTTCAAAGTTATGACTGTCAACAGTGACGTGAGTGCCAAGTCGCAAGTGCGACGATTGTTTGTTTGAAGACAGGAGATATTTCGTCTTGCCCTCGTTCACTGTCAGACCCATTTGTTTAACTTCCTTTTCCAGCCTGGAGAAAGCAGAACTATTGGCGCGGGTGTTGAGGCCGATGATATCAATATCATCGGCATATGCCAGCAGTTGTACACTCTTATAGAAGATGGTCCCTTCTCTATTTAGTTCCGTAGCTCGAACTACTTTCTCTAGAAGCAGGTTGAAAAAGTCACACGATAGGGAATCGCCTTGTCTGAAACCTCGTTTGGTATCGAACGGCTCGGAGAGGTCCTTCCCGATCCTGACGGAGTTTAAGGTGTTGCTCAACGTCAGTTTACACAGCCGTATTAGTTTTGCGGTGATACCAATTTCAGACATCGCGGCATAGAGGCAGCTTATTTTCGTGATTTCGAAAGCAGCTTTGAAATCGACGAAGTGGTGGTGTGTGTCGATTCTCCTATCACGGGTCTTTTCCAAGATTTGGCGCATGGTGAATATCTGGTCGGTTGTTGATTTTAGGTCTAAAGCCATACTGATAAGTTCCAATCAGTTTGTTGACGGTGGGCTTTAATCTTTCACACAATACGCTCGATAGAACCTTTTATGCGATGTTGAGGAGGCTAATCCCACGGTAGTTGGCGCAGATTGTGGATTCTCCTTTTTTTGGATTGGGCATAACACACTTAAATTCCAATCGTTGGGCTTGCTTTCGTCCGACCATACTTTAAAAAGAAGCTTACCAGATCTTCGCCGCCGTGTTGGAATAGCTCGGCCGGCAATCCACCGTCCCCCGCCGCTTTGTTGTTCTTCAGGCGGGTAATTGCCATTCGAACTTCTTCCTGTTCGGGCAGTGGAACGTTTGCTCCATTGTCTTCGATTGAGGAATCGGGTTCGCTTTCTCCTGGCGTTGTACGTTCACTGCCTTTCGGCAGGCTGGAGAAGTGTTCGGTGACTAGATCACTTGTTGGAGCTCTACAAGAGTATGCTCCGGTCTTAAAACCTTCTGTAAGGCGATAATTTTTTCGTAGAATTTTCGAGCATTACCCCTGTCGACCAGCTTATCAAGCTCTTCGTACTCACGAATTTCGGCCTCTTTCTTTTTCGTTCTGCAAATGCGTCTCGCTTCCCTCTTCATCTCTCGGTATCTATCCCATCCCGCACGTGTTGTGGTCGATCGTAACGTTGCGAGGTAGGCAGCCTGTTTTCTCTCCGCTGTGACACGGTAATCTTCGTTGTACCAGCTGTTCTGTTGCACTTTCCGAAAACCAATGGTTTCGGTTGCAGCTGTACGTAAGGAGTTTGAAGTGCCGTCCCACAGTTCCCTTATACAGAGTTGTTGACGAGTGCTCTCAGAGAGCAAGACTGCAAGCCGAGTTGAAAATCGTTCGGCTGCCTGTTGTGATTACAGCTTCTCGATGTCGAACCTTCCTTGTGTTTGTTGGCGTACGTTTTTTGCTGCACAGAGGCGGGCGCGAATCTTGGCTGCAACAAGATAGTGGTCCGAGTCAATGCTAGGACCTCGGAGCGTATGCGCGTCTAGAACACTGGAGACGTGTCTTCCGTCTATCACAACATGATTGATCTGGTTGGTAGTTTTTCAATCCGGAGAAAGCCAGGTAGCTTGATGAATCTTCTTATGCTGGAATCTGGTACTACAGATAACCATATTTCGGGCCACAGCGAAGTCGATCAGCCTCAACTCATTTGGGGATGTTTCCTCGTGGAGGCTGAATTTACCGACCGTGTTGCCAAAGACACCTTCTTTGCCCAGCCTGGCGTTAAATTCGCCAAGCACGATTTTGACATCGTGGCGGGGGCAGCCCTCATTAGTGCGCTCCAAGCGCTCATAGGAGGCATCTTTGGTCACATCGTCCTTCTCTTCCGTCGGGGAGTGGGCGCAAATCAGCGATATGTTGAAGAACTTCGCTTTGTTGCGGATTGTGGCTAGACGTTCATTCACCGCAGTGAATGATAGTACTCGGGGACGGAGTCTCTCTCTCACCACGAATCCCACACCAAACTTGCGCTCCTTTATATGGCCACTGTAGTAAATGCCACAAGGGCCTACTCGCCTCTGTGCTTGTCCCATCCATTGAATTTTTTGGACGGCGGTGTTGTCAGCCTTTGTTTTTGTGAGGACATCAACCAGCTGGGCAGCGGCACCTTCCCAATTAAGGGACCGGACATTCCAGGTGCATGCCCTCAATTCGTAGTCCTTATTTCGTTTGCCATGGTCGTCGTCAAAAGGGGGTCACTCATCCGAGGCTTGTTGTTTCTTTTCATTGGGAGTATCTTCTAAGTGGCGGGTTCCAAACCCAGCGCACAACCCTATGCAGGGTGATATTTTACATTGCCAAAATTCCGGAATTAGAAGCAACCTACTATCAAAATCTACTAATAAAACTAGTTGTAAAAAAATAAACTAATAGTTCACTCAGTAACAGATGAAATATTTTTTTCGACAATTCTATGTTAAAAATACCAAAAAATTTTAAAATATCCAATAAAATAAAAATAAAAAGAATCAAAACTTGTTTCTTAATTAGTTGAGGGCAAAATATCGCTGTGTAACTTCAGTAATGCAGACCATATCCCGGAAATCGAACAGATTGACAACAGCTTAATCCTACTTAACAACGTTAACGGCAGTCTAATACAAAATAATATAATCAGTCACCTGAAAGGAACATATCTCGTACACTATTGGAATGAGAACATAACGATTATTAAAAAAGAATTCAACAACAAGGAGAAAACTGTATTGAATCCCGAAGCACCTCGCATCCAAATGACCCCAATAGAATTGAAGCGACTTCAAATACTATCATTGTAATGCTTACAGGCACTAAACATAAAAAAATAATCCTACAAATTGGAAAAGTTACGACGCAAGTCATGAATGAAACAAG
This sequence comes from Bactrocera zonata, assembly GCA_037783105.1. Classification (NCBI taxonomy): domain Eukaryota; kingdom Metazoa; phylum Arthropoda; class Insecta; order Diptera; family Tephritidae; genus Bactrocera; species Bactrocera zonata. Next base: position 100,952 of record JBAWJQ010003510.1, on the reverse strand, counting down.
CAATTTTCCTCTGTACAACCTCAATTTAATGACATACCATACTTTTAAAGCCTACTTGAGGGCAAGTAGGAATTTGCGGGGGGGGAGTTATCACAACAAATATTTATTTTAACATAACAACATTCATTGCAACAATGTCGCAAAATTAGTTGCAACATTGTTAAAGTTAAACAACATACAGAAATTTGTTAAAACAAACATCCGCTCATCTCCCAGAATCGATCGACATTATTGCTAATCATTGAAAATAAACAATCATCCACTTCAATATATTGTACATTTTGCTGAGCATTAAACATCCGCTAAACTCTGCCGTTAAGAATTCCGACGCCGCTGCCGTTGAACCACAGCTAGCTTAGGGTATTTTTAAAATACTATGTTCAGTTACATTTCTTAACTCAATAAAGCAAAACTTAACTGGTATGAGCTTGCATACATATCAACGCAAATTTACGCGAGCCGCGTTAAGATATTTTACAATTGTAAAATTCGTTCCTTGACAAATTCAGTCAATACCGGTTATGTGCCACAATCAAACATACAGATTTTTATGGTTTGTTAAAAATAAAAATATAATTGGTACATAAGCGAGTGGTACCCGAAAAATAATTTCTATGTATTTCAAAAAACAAAACTTGAGATGCAGCAAGATACAGGCAGTTAAAAGGGATTGGCACTAAAGTGGTACTAAGGGTTTTACTTAACCGGGATTGACTGTACACATAAATCAGAGAAATTTTCAATATTTTCTTTGAAACATTTCTTGACTTGAAAATCAGCAAATAAACTTTGTTTAAATTTTATTTTAATATGTTTGAATACTTAAATTTGCCGGGGTGTCGCTTTTTTCTTCTTCTTCTTCTTCTTTACTGGCGTAGGCACCGCTTACGCGATTATAGCCGAGTCAACAACAGCGCGCCAGTCGTTTCTTCTCTTCGCTACTTGGCGCCAATTGGATATTCCAAGCGAAGCCAGGTCCTTCTCCACTTGGTCCTTCCAACGGAGTGGAGGTCTTCCTCTTCCTCTGCTTCCCGCGGCGGGTACTGCGTCGAATACTTTCAGAGCTGGAGTGTTTTCATCCATCCGGACAACATGACCTAGCCAGCGTAGCCGCTGTCTTTTAATTCGCTGAACTATGTCAATGTCGTCGTATATCTCGTACAGCTCATCGTTCTATCGAATGCGGTATTCGCCGTGGCCAACGCGCAAAGGACCATAAATCTTTCGCAGAACTTTTCTCTCGAAAACTCTTAAGGTCGACTCATCGGTTGTTGTCATCGTCCAAGCCTCTGCACCGTATAGCAGGACGGGAATTATGAGCGACTTATAGAGTTTGGCTTTTGTTCGTCGAGAGAGGACTTTACTTTTCAATTGCCTACTCAGTCCAAAGTAGCACCTGTTGGCAAGAGTAATCCTGCGTTGGATTTCCAGGCTGACATTGTTGGTGGTGTTTACGCTGGTTCCAAGATAGACGAAATTATCTACAACTTCAAAGTTATGACTGTCAACAGTGACGTGAGTGCCAAGTCGCGAGTGCGACGACTGTTTGTTTGATGACAGGAGATATTTCGTCTTGCCCTCGTTCACTGCCAGACCCATTTCTTTTGCTTCCTTATCCAGTCTGGAGAAAGCAGAACTAACGGCGCGGGTGTTGAGGCCGATGATATCAATATCATCGGCATACGCCAGCAGTTGTACACTCTTATAGAAGATGGTACCTTCTCTGTTGAGTTCTGCAGCTCGAACTATTTTCTCCAGAAGCAGGTTGAAAAAGTCGCACGATAGGGAGTCGCCTTGTCTGAAACCTCGTTTGGTATCGAACGGCTCGGAGAGGTCCTTCCCGATCCTGACGGAGCTTTGAGTGTTGCTCAGCGTCAGTTTACACAGCCGTATTAGTTTTGCGGGGATACCAAATTCAGACATCGCGGCATAGAGGCAGCTCCTTTTCGTGCTGTCGAAAGCAGCTTTGAAATCGACGAAGAGGTGGTGTGTGTCGATTCTCCTTTCACGGATCTTTTCCAAGATTTGACGCATAGTGAATATCTGGTCGGTGGTTGATTTACCAGGTCTAAAGCCACACTGATAAGGTCCAATCAGTTTGTTGACGGTGGGCTTTAATCTTTCACACAATACGCTCGACAGAACCTTATATGCGATGTTGAGGAGGCTAATCCCACGGTAGTTGGCGCAGATTGTGGGGTCTCCTTTTTTATGGATTGGGCACAGCACACTTAAATCGTTGGGCATGCTTTCGTCCGACCATATTTTACAAAGAAGCTGATGCATGCTCCTTACCAGTTCTTTGCCGCCGTGTTTGAATAGCTCGGCTGGCAATCCGTCGGCCCCTGCCGCTTTGTTGTTCTTCAGGCGGGCAATTGCTATTCGAACCTCTTCATGGTCGGGCAATGGAACGTCTGCTCCATCGTCATCGATTGGGGAATCGGGTTCGCCTTCTCCTGGCGTTGTACGTTCACTGCCATTCAGCAGGCTGGAGAAGTGTTCCCTCCATAATTTAAGTATGCTTTGGGCATCGGTGACTAGATCACCTTTGGGGGTTCTACAAGAGTATGCTCTGGTCTTGAAACCTTCTGTAATCCGCAGCATCTTTTCGTAGAATTTTCGAGCATTACCCCTGTCGGCCAGCTTATCAAGCTCTTCGTACTCACGCATTTCGGCCTCTTTCTTTTTTTGTCTACAAATGCGTCTTGCTTCCCTCTTCAACTCTCGGTATCTATCCCATCCCGCACGTGTTGTGGTCGATCGTAACGTTGCGAGGTAGGCAGCCTGTTTTCTCTCCGCTGCGACACGGCACTCCTCGTCGTACCAGCTGTTCTTTTGCACTTTCCGAAAACCAATGGTTTCGGTTGGAGCTGTACGTAAGGAGTTTGAGATGCCGTCCCACAGTTCCCTTATACCGAGTTGTTGACGAGTGCTCTCAGAGAGCAGGAGTGCAAGCCGAGTAGAAAAACATTTCTAGTCATACAAATATCTGAAATATGTTCAATTTATGGGTTTTAGCTTTTGCAAAAGAAAATCTATTTAAGCAAACAATATATGTACATGTACAAACCTAAACAAATAATATAATTAACTATACATCTGTATCTAAACAAAATATTGGGTTGTCAAAAAAGTCTATTTATTATTATTTTTATTGAATCAATTCGTGTGGCAACCATACATCGAGCTTTTTAGTGACTCCAAGCTTCTTCAAATGGTTTATAACGGTTTGATAACCACTATGCCGGTCTCTTTCGACCAATTCAGCGATTTTATCGCAATTTTCGACGACAGGCCTTCCGGAGCGTGGCGCAGCTTCGACCACCACTATACCAGAACGAAAACGTTAAAACCATCGTTGTGCGGTGGAAATGGAAACTTTATCGGGTCCGTAAACTGCACAAATTTTATTGGCGGCTTGAGATGCATTTTTGTCTTTATCGTAGTAGTACTGTAAAATATGACGTATTTTCTCTTTATTTTGCTCGATGTTTGCGTTGCTATAACTCATGAACGACTTAAAAGAAACGACAATCAATCAAACACGTGCGCGTTAAATGAGCTTTCCAAAAAGGTATAGCATGACCCGATGCGACGAATAAAACTAGAACTATGCGCATTCAGCGCCAACTAACGAAAATACCGCAAGACTTTTTTGACAACCTAATAGTAATGCGTATATTAGTATAAATAGAATTAAGAACCATGTAATAAGTTAGTCTTAAGAGTATTGATAAAGAGTACACATTTTCGTGCAACTCAAAAATATATTCTATTGACTCATTTTTATTTCATGTAAAAACCGGGATTTCAAATCTTTTTGCTTTACAAAAAGCCAGATTTTATTTCGAAAGGAATAAGACAAAAAAATCCGCTGGAATTAGGCCTTACAGGACTAAATGCCTGACAAAAGTGTGGAAATAAATGACAATGGATACAAGTATAAATCCTATAACAGCGGACAGAACTTCCAGAATGAATCAATAGCAGATCCTGAAAAAAGGCACAGCAGCGAATTCAGCAAGATTCACAACAGATAAACGGCAATGGATATATGTAAGTATAAACCCTGCAACAGCGGACAATACTTCCAGAATGAATCAATAGTAGATCCGGAAAAAACGGACAGTGGCGAATTCGGCAAGATTCACAACAGACTTTGGAACAGCGACAATTCCTGCAAAAGTGGAACAAGGAAAAAAAGTATAGGTTTTGAAACAGTGGACATTATTCTCACCAAGATATGCACCTAGAAACAGCGGACAACGTTGAATCCTGGAAAAGATAAAAAAGTACCACATTCCCACCAAGAGGAGGTACCAGAATCACTACATACCAAATTAAGGGATGGGAAATATTTATCAAATATCAACAAAGAAATCTTTAGAATCAATCCCAACAACGACAACCTCAATCAGTCCCAATAGACGTGGATTGACTTTGTCACAGAAAAAATTCAGCAGTTGTTAAATGATGGAATAACACAGCCAATAATTCCAAAAAAGGCACCAAAAACAAGGCAAGCCAAAAGAAAAATGGTTGTTAAATTCTAGAAAATTAACGCTAATTCCAAACTTAATTATAAGAGAAAAATAATTAAGTATATAATATAAAGAGGTATTAATTACAAATTTAAAAAAATTTATCAAACACATACAATAATTAATAATTATACACCGACTTCAAGCCTAGATGTTTTAAAATGAGGACATTTCATTTTAACAGCGGGAAGAGTTAAGGAATAAAATTAAAGAAAACTCATCAACCTTATTTTTGGAAAAAGGAAATGTATCTTAGCAAACAATATATATAAAATATAAACAAACCCAAAAAAAGTAATAACTCAACTCTTTTCGTACACGGTAGATACGTTCAGAAATTCGTATAAGAAAAAGAGGCGTTTCCCATAGTAAAATGGGGGACACGTATGGATCTTGCGGACACCACAATCCCACTTCGGTTTGTGTGTATGTCTGACAATAAATGCACGAAGCACCATCCACGTTCTTTTCTTTCTGAAACGTTTGCAAAAAGTCATCAAGACAGCGCCATGGCGGTTATTGGCTTTGAACGAGATGAGATCAGCAAGTATACAATGGGTCGATACTTTACGAGTATATGCAATAAAAAGCTTTGTAGGATATTTACTTTTGCAATTCATGAACGTTATCCGACTGTTATGCGTCTCGCAGTTCATTTTGAAAAAGGCTCTATTCGGAAATGCCTTGATACTATGCGTGGAATGCATCGACAAAGAAATGGTTACGCAGAAAGTAAGGCTAACCAGTTGATGTACATCCAGGTGTGTTCTCAACTAATGCAATAGGACTAATTTACACAATCCACCCAAAAAAAATTGTTTAATGTAGGCGGTACGACTTTATTTGAATCATTGCGTATCGTGAATGGTACGGTATGTGCAACTTTTTTGTAATATGTGTATGCATTATTTGTGTGGGAATGTTATACGCATCATATGCATGTATGTGCATATCGAACATTGCGCAAGTTAATTCATATACTTATGAATGGTTAAAAAATATATATTTTCTTTTGCAGAATACGATCTTTGTTCTTAGAATTTCACATACTTAATGAACATGTTTTCGTATTATGCTATGGGTTATATATTATTCGTCAAGCTGATAACATATTCATGTTTTGTGGCTTAGGTGTAAAGTCTAATTTTATTATTTGTTGTAAGCAAGTGCTTATCATGCGGCCTATGCATGTCTTACATTCGGGTATGGTGTGGTATGAGTTCAAAGTCTTGTGTTTGATATTCTTGTTTATTTGATTAAGGCAGAACTGGCTTTATCAGCATTTCTCATATGCTTGTGTATAAGTGTCGTTGATATTGGTATTAACTCTCCTCTTTCTTATAAAAAAATTCCCTCATTTTTATAATGTAAAGTTGGCTGTGAGTTGTTGAAGTTCGTGTAGTTTCTTTCTTTCTTGAGTAACTTGTCGTAGTTTGATTAATTTGAGTAGTGTCCAAATTATCAGAACTATAATTCCATAGGTTGTGGTTGTGTAGCATAAAGTTTGGATCGGGTGACCTTCAATTGGAATGAGTAGATTATGTAACTTCCGGATATTCGTAAATTTAGTTTCTTCAATGGAGTTGATTACTTCATCAATTGTTATGGTGCCTTCATGTTGGATTATCTGCTTTATTGTATCCTGTATGTTTGTGTACTTTCGCCCATTTATTTTAATGGTGTCATTGAACTGGATCAAGATTACTCCTGAGATAATTTCGTTATTAATTTCATATTTTCCATCTAATATTATATTACCATAATCTAATATTGTGATATTTGCATTTGTTTCTTCAATACTTTTACAATTTGCTTTTTCTTTTAGCACTAATTTCGAAATACACTCATTATCTTTGTTGGTTTTACATATAAAATTATTTAGTGATTGAAATAATGGATTTGCGATAAACCAAAACTCGAAAAATCGACTATTTAATTGAACATTGCCGAATAGTAATGATATTTTACAAATAAATATTTCACTATTATTACTTAAGAAAAGTGAACTTCTTTTATCGGATTATGAAGAAGAAGAAATCGAAGTGTCGTCATCGACCCCCATTATAGAAATAACACAACCATCTACACCGCCTACAGAAATAATTCAACCATCTACAACAATCACACCGTTGTCTGCAATTGACTTGACAACTTAAGGAAAGCCTTTGAGAATTTTTACTATAGATGAAGCTATAGAGGCATTTCGTAAAGAAATTATTGAAAAGGAGTCTGATATTGAAGGAATCATTGAGGCGAAACAAGCACTTAATTGTCATTTTAAATTGGAATATGATAACTTTAATATACCAATTCGTTGTACCTATGATAGTAGATATAGTGACAAACTGCTGAGCATTAAGTGCTTTGAATATCGTGAAATGGAAACTGAACGAATTCTAAGTAATGGGGATAGTCCATGATACTTCATATAAAAGACCACATGTGGAAATAGTTGATGTAAAAAACTATAAACAAACATATAATATGGTCATAGTACAACGTGAGCTCCACGTGTATGGATCAATTATGAAAACAAGAAAGAAAATGAAATAAACTAATTTAATAAAAATTCTACTTTTACACCTATTTTATTTAAGCTATGGAACAAGCTATTATGATTTATGGATCAAAATTAAAAATCAAAATATAAGTAGCTTTGGAAATTTTTAAAATAGTAAACAAGCTAGTTTTGTACAGTATTCCAAACACCTCATTACGTTTAAAAATAAATGTAACAACTCAATTGATAGATTAAATTTTCCTGAGCCGAATCAACCATTATTAAGAACAACAAAAACAACACGGAGTCCTTGGGAATCTTTCAGACCAACTTACCCCGATCAAAGGACTGAATCACATAATGTGAAAAGAGGTGCATACACCATTCTCGAGGCCATTGACACTTTCAAAAAAGATTTAGTGGAAAAGAAAAAGAGAATTTAAGGTACTCTTTGAAGTCCAGAGGTTTTTTTTATCGACATTTCAATTTAGTTTACGATATTTGTGAAATTGTGCTTTGAATTTTCGGAAAACAATAGGGAGGCATTACATGAGCATTACGTTATAAACCCGACAATAATTCATGTTGATCGTTATTGTCAAACATTACATATGAAGGTTCAGTAATCAAAAAGATGTCGTCGTCGTTGTTGTTGTTGTTGTTAGCGGTTGGCTAATCCCCGTTAGGATAGTAAGGGTTGTTTGTGTTGTCGTCGAGGTCATCTAACGGTAGGCCCCAGAAACGTGCTGTTTCGACGGGATCGGACCAAAGGGAGGGGGGTGTTAGATGGGTAGGGTTTGTAGGGCATGCAAAGAGGTGGCCAGTGTCATGCGGAGACTCGTTGCATGCAGGACATACATTAGGTATGTCGGGGTCGATTCTGGATAAGTAGGAGTTTAACCTGCTACAGTATCCAGAACGAAGTTGCGCTAGGGTCACTCGTGTTTCTCGCGGCAACTGGAGCTCCTCGTCTGCAATAGGTGGTGGTTTGACTCCAAGAACGCCATTCACGGGAAGGGAGTCGGTGAAGGTGTTGATGGTTCCACTGTGAATGGCGGTCAGTGCCTGTCGAAAGTTTGTTGTGTCCGAGGTCTGGTCGGCGTACTCTTCGATGTCGTCGACATAGTCGAGGAATGACCTCTTGATGCTCCTGGGAGCATAATTCCTACGGAAACAACCCAACAGGAACTGCCTGGAGAGGAGTTGATTATGCTCCTTTACAGGTAGCATACGCGTCTCACTGTGGAGGTGTTCAATGGGAGACATCAAGAGGCATCCCGTCGTGGTCCGGAGTGCTGTACTCTGACAGGTCGGAAGTTTCCTCATCTGCGTACCGCTGCATCCAGGCGACCATATTGGTGCTGCGTAGTTGAGGACCGGCCGGCCGATTGCCTTGTAAGTTGCCAGCAACGTTTCTTTGTCTTTTCCCCATGTGCTGACGGCAAGCGACTTGAGGATTTTGTTGCAGCTCTGTACTTTGGCGATAATAGCGGTCGTATGGGGAGAGAAGGAGCATAGACTATCGAGGGTTACGCCTAAAATCTTAGGGTTATTGACAGTCGGAATTTTGACGCCATCGACTGCAATATTAAGTCAAGTCTGTACTCCTTCGTCCAGTTTGTAAATATGGTCGCTGTGGATTTGGTGGGTGAAAGTTGGAGGTTTCGTGCAGTGAGGAAACGAGAAAGGTCGGAGAGGTAGCTGTTTACTTTCGAACACATGCCATCGATTCCATTGCCCGAGGTCAATATCGTGCAGTCATTTGTGTACGAGGTTATGGAAACCCCCTCTGGTGGTTGAGGAAGTTTCGAGATATAGAAGTTAAACAGTAACGGGGAGAGGACACCACCCTGCGGAATCCCCTGTTTAATTCTTCTCAGCTTAGATGTTTCACCTTGAAATAGTACGGATGACTGACGACCGTTCAGATAGTTCATGGTCCACCTCTTTAGCCCTGGAGGGAGAGTGGTTTTTTCGATGTCCTGCAGTAGCGTTGTGTGATTGACCGTGTCAAAAGCTTTTGACAGGTCCAACGCTACGAGGATCGTTATTTCGCAGGGTGGTTTCTGGTTGAGGCCACGAACCATCCGGGAGTTTATGACGCTAGGTGCTGTGGTGGTGCTGTGCACTTTGCAGAATCCATGTTGGTGGCTGGCTAGGTTCAGGTGGTGAGTGAAGGTCGGGAGTAACAAGGCCTCAAGTGTCTTCACTACTGGGGAGAGGAGAGTTATAGGACGATAAGATTCCCCTATGTTGGCGGGTTTTCCAGGTTTCAGTAGCGGGACCACTCTTCCGACTTTCCACACATCGGGTATTTGAAGAGTGGTGGGCGACAGGTTGAAGACCTTGGTGAGATATTTTACTCCCGTCGAGCCTAGATGCTTTAACATCAGCATGTTGATTCCATCAGGGCCAATAGATTTGGAAGATTTTTCCTCCTCATCGGTGAAAGTAAGTGGCGCGCAGTTGTTTGGCATTTTGCGCAGCCGTCGGTTAACACATCTCTTGGCTTTGTCTACCGAAGGGTGCAGTGTAAACTGCCGGCTAAAATAGCTCGCGCACTTCTTCGGGTCCGAAGAGGCATGCCCATTGAATTGAACTTCAACTCGGTCGTCATGTCTCTTCGGATTAGACTGAGCTTTGACAGTAGCCCAGAGCTTACTCACACCGGTGGAGAGGTTGCAGGTTTTCAGGTGCTCTATCCATTTCGTCCGCTTATGTTGATTTACCATACGCCGAATCTCCAAATAGAGATCCTTTATTCGGGGATCCCCGGGATCGGCATGGCGTAAGGTGTCGCGCTCGTTAGCTAAAACAGCTGCTTCGGCTGGGAAATTGGGGCGTATTTTCGCTATTCTTCCAGCCGGGATGAAGCGAGCGGTAGCTGCTGCGATCACCTTGCGGAATACGCATACGTCCGTAGAAATGGGTAGAGCTTTTTTAAAGTTAATGAAGGTACGGTTGTCCACAGAAACGAAATCAGGAGGCTTCTCGATCGAGATAAATATGGGCAGATGGTCTGAAGTGAGAGTTAGCATAGGTCGCCAGGTAACAATGGTAACATCAGGCGAGCTTTTACAGGTGCCCATAACTCTGGTGGGGGCTTCGTCATTCATTGTGCAGAATGTCAAGTCGTCAATCTGTTCCGCCAGCTCCATCCCCCTACGATCATTTGACAGGCAGGAATGCCAAAGATCGTGGTGCGCGTTAAAGTCGCCTAGTACCATACCGTTTTCACCACGAAGTAGCGCACCTATATTCGGGTGATGTCCTGGACCGCAGCTATCGATACACGTTCCCGATTCAAAAGCGCAACTATCTCCTCGAACTTGCTTTGGAGTCCGTTGCGGTTGAATTGAAGAAGTCTGGTTTGTCGCGGGTGTCCGTGGGTGATCCTGGGGGTGAGGGAGTGACGTGTTGGTGGTGTTTGTTGCAGCTGCAGAGCCCGCAGGGGCGGTTGTCGCACTGGGGTGTTGAATGGCGACGCCACTGTTGTGAGTTGCGGGGGCAGACTCCTGCAGCATGGGGCAACGTAAGATTCACTCCACTCACGTGTGGTGCGCAGGCCGGAACACGTCGGGAAGTGACACCAGCCAGCGCAGGAATTGCACTTAACTGATGTGAAATTCCGACGTATGACGGTCTGATACACGGAACAGACTGTGCGAGGAACCAAGAGTTGCTGATTGGTTTTCGCACGAAGATTGGAGCGGGATGAAGGTTGGGGGGGGACAAATCAGAGTGGGAGCTATGTTGCCTGTTTGAGCTCCTGACCGTAGAGGTCCTCAGTTGGCCACTCTGGTTGAGTGGCGGCGCGGCGCGCGAACTATGTGCAGATTGCACAGCCGTAGAGGCTTGTATCGCAGTATTGCGCAGACAACATGGGGCCACGTAACGCGTGGTCCACTCCCTGTGGGTCTTAAGGCCTGAGCAGGTCTTAAGATGGCTCCATCCATTGCATGTATTACACCTGACCGAGGTGGAGTTTGGATGGAGCCTTTTTGCGCAGACGCAGCAGAAAAATTCCTCCGGGTCCGGGTTGGACTCAATGCCAGCACTAGTCACGAGGATACGGAGCAACCCTGCTGCAAGGCGTTGCTCCAATGACGACAAACACAAATTAGTACTCACCGATGCAAACGAGGTTAGATCGCCGAAAAAAGAGCTCTTGGCCGGATAAAATCCGAGTCAATTCCAGTGCGTAGAACCGGCTGTCGTGGGAATTGAATTGTCGTCGTCGTCAGCTATGTACATATGTATTTAATTTTCTCAAAAAGTTTGAACATATTTTACCTGGAGACCAGAGGAGAACACTTATAAATATTCATTCAAAAATCGAGTATAGAGATAAATTAAGTAAAACAGGAAATCATTTCGGTGAACAATATGAAAACTGCGAATGGTCGAATCCTAATTGCACAGTTGGTCCAGACACCTGTAATTGCTCATACTTCGATCGCTTAGATGAGGAAGCCTATAAAATTATGAACACTTTCACCAAAATTTATATTCAAATTAGCTGTAAATGTTGTAAATAAATTCCACCTGTAATAACTTAATAAAACCTTAAAAAAGAAACTTTTTTATTTTTATTTTTAATTTTTGTTTTCATTTATGCAGGCATAACAAAATTTAAAGTTCCATCACTAAGCCGCCATAGAAGACCCAAGTGTCTCCGATAAAGGAATAGGGAAACTGATATGTTTCCCATTGATTTTTCTGACACATCTATATTGTCAAACATCATTTCGATGTCACCATCGAGTTCTATTCGTAAACGAGATAATATCATCTCTTTAATTTCCACAGTTCCATACGCTCATCCTCGTTTTCCAATACCGGAATCCAGCTCTCATTGGTTCCATTCAACGTCCTCCTGTATATGTGTCCACGTAAATACTTCATGTTTAACAAAATAGTTAGTTTAAATGACTTAAATCGCAGCACAGCTAAACTTTTATAACAAAACAATTAATCAGTTGAGTTTTTTTTGTATTTTATTTTTTATTTTGTTTTGCGATAAAAAATAGTGTAGGAAAGAATGTTTATCCTACTTGTGGTTTTAATATAATTTAAGCTCGTTTTAAATAATCATTTTAACTATGTTTGTATGTGGAATATATTCGAATATTTTATCGTGGATAAGGATGCAATAAGCAGCTGTGTTAGCAGGGACGGATTTGTGAAATTTTAGCTCAATCTGAATATCGATGGGGCCGCTTTTAATAGATTCACTTTGATGTGTTACATCTAAAACAATTATTGGAGCAATTTCAACAAATTCATCAGGTGATAAAAGTGGCTGGGGAGTGCGTCCATAGTAACTTTGTTGAAATTTCAAATCCATGTCGTATAATAGAGCATACCGATTTCAATCAAATTTAATATTAAGATCATCATATGGATATGTAGTGGAGTTAAAGTGAACTTTAACATCTAATAAGTCGCAATGTTTAAATTTCTTTGCATTTTTAAATCCTAAAAGAATATAGCGAGGTCTTTCATTTTCACCAACCAGTTTGACATTCCACAACATATTCGTGCTTTCCTGTAGAGAGGGGTTATGATAGACATCCCAACTTCTAAATGAAATGTTTAGCGGTTGTTTACCATTAATTGTTCTCAACATAGTTAAGCGACACGAGTCTGAAAGTTCAATATGTGGTACTTTCCTTATAACATTTAAAAGTTTTAATACAAGTTTTTCATTTGCTGTAGTTGACATCATAACAGGATCATCTTCTTTAGCTCGTACTAAAATTAATTCATGTTTACAATTAACAATAATTTTATCAAAATCTTCGGCAAATCTAAGTAGGGTTTTTAGTGGTAAACAAACATTGAAATATCCAGTCGTTAGGTTATTATTTTTAAGAGGGCATCACCCTGCATTTTTAAAATTTGTACTCTCAAATGCGTTAAGTGATACATAATTTTTCATTTCGGTTGCAATACCCAACTTTCTAGTCCGATCGATTTCTATTCCATTTATTTCATATCGTATCTCCTTAAATAAATAAGCCATACAATTATTTAGCAGCTGCACAGATTGTGAAATTGTTGAATCACTTCTTGATATGAACCCCTCTAAGGATAAAATACTCTCACTTGGTAGCACATAGAGGTCTTGATTTTGTATGGGGATCCGAATTTGATCATTGTTTTGAAACGAATGTAAATATGGTATATAGATATATATAGATAGATATGGTATATGATAATCCTTTTTTATTATACTATTATCAAAAATGGGTTTGTACAAAACGTTTACTAAATATATCACTCATTTTTTTAAATTAAATCCTAGACTTAGTAGGAACTCCTTATTCGATGGGGTTAAATCAATTTTATGGTGAACAAGAGAATTTACCTCTTTGGAGCGTAGATTTTTCGTTTTTCAAGGCAATACCTTTGAGGATGATTGAAAACTATTTACAAAATCTGTTTGTGGTGGCTTTTTATTAAAAAACTATCATTTTTTATATAGGTTTTAAATGTAGTTTTATTGATATATCTTCTCCACGGAAATTAATAAGTTTTCCCGTTTGATTTACAATTTTAAGAACTAGAGTGCTTAATTGACGTGTATTGATCGGTAAATATATTACATTATTAGGTTTTTCTGAGATTTTATATCCTGGGCTAACTCTAAGTGAAAACTGAGGTATAGTATGCGCAGTTGCTTTATTTATATATGAACCATTGATGATATTACATTCAACAGATATTGTGTTTACTCTTGTTATATCCACTGAATTATCAGAGTAATGAACAATTTTTGGCTGCAATACTCTTTTACTGAATCCTATTAATGAACCAATTGAGCATTCTTTATTAAAATTCACTTCTTCATTACTATGTACTCATGATTTCAGTTCGAAATGTATTGAGATTAGCCTTTATATCAATAAACCCTTTATTAAAAGGGTCATATTTGTTGGTTATTGTCTCAACTATACCGCCTAAATCATATGTTCCAATAGGTATCTCAACAACCATCTTTCCAATGTGAAGCAAATTGTTTTCTTTGTCCACATTTGGAATTGTATTATACGAGTCGAAAATAATTAACCCGCAAACATAATCTTGTGGCAATTCTATGGGAGGAAAATAATTTGCAACCAATAAAGATGAATTACCATTTACTGTTAATGTAATCGACATGATGATGATGATGATGATGATAGGTTATCATTAAAAACTCAACTGAAATAATTTTTTAAAATACTGTTACATTTATAATAGATATTTATTTTTTTTTTGTTTTAAGTTATTAACATCCACCCAGGGATTGTGGTCAGAAGAGAATCCTAACCATTTAACATAAACTCTATTGTTAGGCGTTTCAAAACTTTTTCAACCAAACATACATGAAGATGTTTAGTTTTCATTAGTTCATTTTCGTAAAATCCACCCTTGATAGCATTTCCTTGATAGTCTTCGATTATATATGTACGTTGTAGGGTTTGTGTTTTTAATTGATTTTATTTTAAAAACTTCAGTTGTCCAATTTGGTGTATATCCTTTTTCAAATACATGTTTACGTTTACTTATTCTAACCTCATCATTTATTTTAAATTTTGGTCTATGAAAAACCTTCAAATTGTTGTATGCAGTGTCCAATAAATGTTGTTCATTCGAGGAATTTACCTCATTTGGAGTCATTCTGATAGTCCTATGAATAGAATTATTGTAATCATTGCCTTCATTTTTATAGATATCAATCCATTTATAGGTTCCTCGAAAACTAAACTCTTTCCTCATCATTCCTTTTAATGTTCTATTGAATCGCTCTATATAGATCCTTTTAATGAAGAAAATGTTGAATAATTATTGATATTTTTTCTTTGTAGTAATCTCTTAAAATTAGTATTATAAAATTCCTTTCCATCATCTGTTTGCAGGTTTTTCGGTATTCGGTTACTTGAGTTTAAAATTTTAACCATTGCATTTGTAACACGTTCTTTAGTTTTATCTTTAACTGCTTCGGCTTAGCTTTTTTGGAAAATTTATCGATTACAGTTAAAAGATATTTGTATTGATTATTACTACTCGAATACTGAATCATTACCACCAAGTCAGCTTCCCATAAATCATCGATTCCTTTTATAATAACATGTCGTCGTTTAAAATTTTTCTAGCTTGTTTACGTTACTCTTCTACAATAGCGCTTTTGTTATTCATTTTTCTAATCCTTTTATAGTAGGGAACTTTATTTTTAACACTTCAACGTCTTTTTCAGTAGGATGTTGTTTCAATACAACGAAACATATCAAATAATCCTGAATAGTTGATAAATAGTTGTTTATATTATGTAAATCTTCTTCACATGCACTCTTTATTCGTTGGTCTATTACACTCTCAATAATGGCTACATCAGTTTTAATAATATTTTCAAGATGATATTTATTTTTCTAATTTGATGTGTTAATTTGGTTTTCATCTTATTCAGCATGTCTAAAAAGTATACTTTCGAAATGGCATCATCGTCTCCTATGGGAGCAGCTAGGTTAATTATTATTTTCTTCTTTAAATTCAGATTTTTATTTCGATCTAGCATTGATTTCCCACTTGACTTACTAAAGTCTAAAAAGAAATGACCAAATTTATTTATACTTATATTATTTAGTAATATTTGCTTCTCGTACCGGCACTTGTTGAAGATATAAGCAATCTCAATCTATCCACTAACTTAATATTGATAAATATTTTTACAACAGTCGATTGACTTCAATAAACTCTTATGAAAGAGTGTGGAATATAATTGAACAATTTTCTGATAATGTATAGATATCTAAATGATATTGTTCCCTTAATTTGACTATCTGGCTTCTTATTACGTCTGTGAGCACTTGTATCTAATAAAATCTCTCGATAAGTCATCAAATCACGCTTCTTATAATGTTGTGATTTTTTTAGGAAATAATAGCTCAAAAAGACCTTGTGTCATTTTCCATTTAACCTTACCGATCTGTATAACATCTTTTGAAATAAATTTAATTGGTTTGACTCCAAATCGCCATCGACCATTTGGATCTCTATTCGGCCCATCAAACGCTTTTAAACTTTTAAGTAATCTTATATTTTTTAATAATGAATTGGGTTGATTAGGCTTAACTCGTTCATAGTCTTCATTTAATTAAATTTTCTTCTTCTTCTTAATTGGCGTTGACATCGCTTACGTGATTATAGCCGAATCAAAAACAGCGCGCCAGTCGTTTCTTCTTTTCGCTAAGTGGCGCCAATTGGATATTCCAAGCGAAGCCAGGTCCTTCCCCACTTGGTTCTTTCAACGGAGTGGAGGTCTTCCTCTTCCTCTGCTTCCCGCGGCGGGTACTGCGTCGAATACTTTCAGAGCTGGAGTGTTTTCATCCATCCGGACAACATGACCTAGCCAGCGTAGCCGCTGTCTTTTAATTCGCTGAACTATGTCAATGTCGTCGTATATCTCGTACAACTCATCGTTTCATCGAATGCGATATTCGCCGTGGCCAAAGTGCAAAGGACCGTAAATCTTTCGCAGAACTTTTCTCTCGAAAACTCCCAAGGTCGACTCATCGGTTGTTATCATCGTCCAAGCCTCTGCACCGTGTAGCAGGACGGGAATTATGAGCGACTTATAGAGTTTGGTTTTTGTTCCTCGAGAGAGGACTTTACTTTTCAATTGCCTTCTCAGTCCGAAGTAGCACCTGTTGGCAAGAGCAATCCTGCCTTGGATTTCCATGCTGACATTGTTGGTGGTGTTAATACTGATTCCTAAATAGACGAAATTCGTCTTGCCCTGGTTCACTGCCAGACCCATTTGCTTTGCTTCCTTGTCCAGCCTGGAGAAAGCAGAACTAATGGCGCGGGTGTTGAGACCGATGATATCAATATCATCGGCATACGCCAGCAGCTGTACACTCTTATAAAAGATCGTACCTGCTCGATTAAGTTCTGCAGCTCGAATTATTTTCTCCAGCAGCAGGTTGAACAAGTCGCACGATAGGGAGTCGCCTTGTCTGAAACCTCGTTTGACATCGAACAGCTCGGAGAGATCCTTCCCGATCCTGACGGAGCTTTTGGTACAGCTCAACGTCAGTTTACACAGCCGTATTAGTTTTGTGGGGATACCAAACTCAGACATTGCGGCATAAAGGCAGCTATTTTCGTGCTTTCGAAAGCAGCTTAGAAATCGACAAAGAGGTAGTGTGTGTCGATTCTCCTATCACGGGTCTTTTCCAAGGTTTTCGGCATGGTGAATATCTGGTCGGTTGTTGATTTGGCAGGTCTAAAGCCACACTGATAAGGTCCAATCAGTTTGTTGACGGTGGGCTTTAACCTTTCACACAATACGTCGATAGAACCTTATACGCGATGTTGAGGAGGCTTTTTATGGATTGCGCATAGCACACTTAAATTCCAATCGTTGGGCATGCTTTCGTCCGACCATACTTTACAAAGAAGCTTACCAGATCTTCGCCGCCGTGTTTGAATAGCTCGGCCGGCAATCCGTCGGCCCCTGCCGCTTTGTTGTTCTTCAGGCGGGCAATTGCTATTCGAACTTCTTCCTGTTCGGGCAGTGGAACGTTTGCTCCATTGTCTTCGATTGAGGAATCGGGTTTGCTTTCTTCTGGCGTTGTACGTTCGCTGCCTTTCAGCAGGCTGGAGAAGTGTTCGGTGACTAGATCACTTGTGGGAGTACTACAAGAGTATGCTCCGGTCTTGAAACCTTCTGTAAGGCGATAATTTTTTCGTAGAATTTTCGAGCATTACCCCTGTCAGCCAGCTTATCAAGCTCTTCGTACTCACGAATTTCGGCCTCTTTCTGTTTCTTTCTGCAAATGCGTCTCGCTTCCCTCTTCATCTCTCGGTATCTATCCCATCGAGCACGTGTTGTGGCCGATCATAACGTTGCGAGATAGGCAGCCTGTTTTCTCTCCGCTGTGACACGGCAATCTTCGTCGTACCAGCTGTTTTTTTGCACTTTCCGAAAACCAATGGTTTCGGTTGCAGCTGTATGTAGGGAGTTTGAAATGTCGTCCCACAGTTCCCTTATACCGAGTTGTTGACGAGTGGTCTCAGAGAGCAGGAGTGCAAGCCGAGTAGAAAATCGTTCGGCCGTCTGTTGTGATTGCAGCTTCTCGACGTCGAACCTTCCTTGTGTTTGTTGTCGTGCGTTTTTTGCTGTACAGAGGCGGGTGCGAATCTTGGCTGCAACAAGATAGTGGTCCGAGTCGATATTACTCTTACGTTTTACATGCTTGTGTCTTTCCCACAGATCAGGATCTTCATCAGTTCTCTTAAAAAGTCTTGTTCAGTTAGAGGAGTATTATTATTATCATTATATTATTCACTTCGATTTTGGATTTCAACAGCCTTGTTTAACAATTGTTCATCATCTGGTTTTCTAGGAATATATGGTTCTGTTCGGTAAGGATTATTCATATAATTTATTTTTTGTCTAACACCAACAACATTATCTAATTTTTGCTTTTTATCAAAATTTTGTTTGTTAATGATATCAATAGATTTTCGCTTTTTAGTTTTCTTTACATTGCCTTGTACAGCTCTCTTTAGTAATTCATCATCATGAGGTTTAGTTTGAATATACGATTTTGGCCTTTTAAAATCATTCATAAAGTTTATTTTTCGTCTAACACTATTAAATTTATCTGGTTTTGTTTTTTTATCAAAACATTGCTCATTAGCGGTATCAAGAGTTTTTCGCTTATTCTTTTTACATTTCTCCATCATTTGCTTCTTAGCTTTCTTCATCGCTTGCTTCTTAACATTACATTCTGTTTCCGTGAACTATCTGTATAATATTCTAAATCTGAGGCATTCGCAAAAATGTTTTCTTTACTATCAAGATCATTAACATTCACATCATTCAATGCATCAATTTCCATGTCTTTGCTTTCTTTAACTCTTTCTGGTTGCCAAGTTACAATATTACCAACATCATAATTACCATCATCATTATAACCATTATAATTAGTAACGTTATTTTTATTATTATTAGAGGTTTTCAAATTACCAAACAATTCATTTAATGGTTTTGAGATGGATTTAAATGTTTTCTCCAACAAATTGATTCTATCCAATTCTCCCAATTTCATTCTTTGAATTTTTTCTTTTAACCCTAGAACACACACCCGGGTACAAATGTATCCACTTTCAAATTTGAAGTGTTGTAACTTTTGAACCGCTATACCTCTATACCGCTTACTTCGCAGCTAGGAAGATTATTTAGTTTTGAGTTCAAATTCAAAATTTGAACCAGATCGGACTATTGGTTCAGGAGCTGAAGCCTTCCAAACATATTATATACGTAAACACACACCCGGGATACGTTTGTACCCCAATAGTAAAAATCCTCATAATAATCAAAAAAAAAAACATTTTTTTTTATTATTTTTTTATTTGAAAAATTAAAAATATTCATTTCACACATTATATTATCGCATTTTTTTATTATAAAAATTATAAAAATGCATCTTCTATCTAAGGAAAATCATGGCAAATAGAACAATTTGTTGATGTGACCGAATGTTCAAGACACATTGGCTTCTTACATTTGGCGCACAGCTTTCTGGTTTTTCTACGGCGTTTTTCCTCTTGTGCGTAACATAAATAGCAAGATCCGGGCACAGGTTTTGGCGTGCGCGCTGCGGCAGATGTTGATACTGCTGTTGACACCATTGATTCCACCGGTCGGTTGAAATATGCTTCAATAGCAATTTTAGTCGAAGAATTTCGCGTCACTTGACGATTTATGGCTCTGGCTTCAATAATGGGCATACACAATGCTTCAGCCAAACTGCGCAGGATCTGCTTACGCTTGTTGTTTGTTCTCCAAGGCAATATAGGGTTATTCAAATCGTGGACAATGTAGGCTGCAAGAGCTGTAATGTCCAACATGTTATTTATTTCAGGTTTCCCACTGTCAGCTATTTCAGCATCATTATGCATGGTCGAGAGCAAAATTACTGCTTTATTTTTTTTGGGAACATAAGAGCACATTGTCACATTATTTTTGAAGCCAAATGTCGTTGAACCAATTGTCCTGTTTTTGTTCTGCTTCATTTCTTGAGGAATATATGATTTGTTTTTACGCAAAGTTCCAACGATCGTGAGTTTCCAGGTGAGAAGCAGTTCTGCAACTGGCAAGGTCGTAAACAAATTGTCCATTGTAATGTTTCAGCCACTTCCTTGGTATTTGGCAGACAAATCCTTCACTAATCGTTCGCCTTGGTTCGTTTCCCTACCAGTTTCTGCTTGGCCAGTATATATTTGTCCATGCAGTGGATATGCATTTGTGGCATCGCAAATCCACCAAACCTTGACACCATATTTAGCAGGTTTTGACGGTATGTACTGCGTAAACCGTGTGAGTCCACGGTAAGGAAAAAATTGTTCATCAATCGTCAAGCATGAGCTGGGCTTGTAATGTGCAGCAAGATTATTGTTCATCATCGTCCACAACTCACTGATCGGTGCTGCTTTATCAGTTAGTAAGCGTGTTGCACGAGTGTTTTTATCGTCAAATCTTAGGAACCGCAATATCGAACAGAAACGGTTGACTCCCATTGTGGCGCGATATAAAGGATAGTTTTTGACGCTCCATAAATCTCGAACATGTTCTCCATTGCGATGGTTCGCACCAGTCATAATAAGTATGCCAAAAAATGCATACAGCTCTGTTATTGACACAGGCGTTCATGACTTAGGAGTTGTGTTTGGATGCGCATTGTTTTAAGCATTATAAATTTCTTTTGCTAACTTATTTGTGTGGCGCATAATTATATCAGCCATTTCAACGTTCATGAAACATTTGATGTTTGCTCTATTGCAGTGTTGTCCAACGTGACTGTGTGCACGTTATGCTTGTTTTGGTTATTCTAGCGTCAACTGATCGCAAAATTCTCCTTTGCTTGCCTACGAAGTTGAATACAGTAGCACAATCGTGCTTTCACAGACACATGTCGCGACATGTTGGTGTGAGGTGTCTGGCACTGTCCGTGCGCTATTGTGCGCATAGGCCGTGGACAACGCTGCTCTATTGACAACATTTCAGTGCATCTAGCTGCTCCAGAACGTTCTCTTATAATATTTTGTCTGAGTACCTGACGACCATTTGGTTCTTTCATCCACTCAGTACCATCACGTGCAACAAATTTTTTGGCACTAGCAGGTAATTTATTATTTTCTTCTACTTCTTCTTCTTCATCGTCTTCTTCATCATCCTCATAGTCCGCATAATCAGGTAATACTTCCGCGGCACTTTGCGAAACTTCAGCATCGTCATCAGCAATTTCAATGTCATTGATTTGAATTTCTTCTTCATCTTCTGAGTCAAAGTCATGGGGAGCGTCATCGTCACAAATTTCATCAAATAAAGATTGTATATATGATTCTCGCTGTTCCTCAGTTAGCCTGCATAATAAAAAAAAATAGTATATGTTTACATTGTTGCTTATTTTACATTTTTTACCTTCTATATGCTGCACTTGATAAATATTCGTTTCTTCTTGAAGTCATTTCGTATCCAGTTATTTATAGTTTCAGTTATATTTATTTTCACTTCTTACGATTTTGAGCACCAAAACAATAATGAAAATATCAACAGGCAGCATTTATAACAACACCTCGTGTGAAAACAACCTTTGCAGCTGCATATAAAATACAAAAACTAGTTATACCAGTGTATTTGCTACCTACGTACCCATACCTTGCGCGACCTTTTTGCACATATCTTTTGAACCAGGTAGAATATTTCAATGAAATAAAAACCAAAATGTGTATTCGTTGTTACTCTACAAGTATATTATTATAAATTATATTATTTTGTTTTGCATTTATCAGGACAATAACAAAAAAAAAAATCCACTGTTGCATGTCCTGACTTTATTTGCCCATATCGCTGGAACCAGTAGGAATATTCGAATGAAACAAAAGACAAAATACTTGCTATATATTAAAATATACATTTCAAAAAAAAAAGCATAGAAATCAATTGAATAAGCATTAAAAAACCGCAAAATAAGGTCCCGGGTACAAACGTATCCCGGGTGTGTGTTTACGTGGTATTTTCTGCGTGTGTGTTTTAGGGTTAATACTTTTCTGGTCTTAGCAAGTTTTGCTAATATAGTCATATTATAGATTATTGGACATGATCTTTAGCGAATGAGGTAAAAAAATCTGTTACCTATCAGCTAAGTATCTGATAAGGATCTGGTGTGGTGTAAGTATGCTTTTTATCGATGTTTTATATTTGTATAAAATTGACAAACCCCATTCGATAGCGACCATTGTTTATAGGATCATCTTTACTTATAACAATAAAGCCGTATTTATTTATCCAACACTCAGCGCACATTTTTAAAAATGTCTTGTATAACATATCTCCAATAGCATGATCATTATAGATATGTTTAAGATTCATTACATCTTGTTTGAATACAATAATCATGTTTGCATTATCACAAATTAAGTGTTTAGGAATTTTTGTATAAGTTTGGCACAAATAAAAGGAATCAATATTTTTATGATGACCCATACAAAAATAATATCGTATTCTACTTTGTTTTCCACATATTACATCATCGAATATAAAAATGTATATACATTATTTCGGAAATTAAGCCCGTTGGGGCTTTCAATTAAACTTAGCATAACATTAGTTTTTCCACAATTTGATGGTCCCACAATCAGCGCTCGTATGGAATTTGATAAAAGGGAACTATATCTTCTTCTTCTTTACTGGCGTAGGCACCGCTTACGCGATTATAGCCGAGTCAACAACAGCGCGCCAGTCGCTTCTTCTCTTCGCTACTTGGCGCCAATTGGATATTCCAAGCGAAGCCAGGTCCTTCTCCACTTGGTCCTTCCAACGGAGTGGAGGTCTTCCTCTTCCTCTGCTTCCCGCGGCGGGTACTGCGTCGAATACTTTCAGAGCTGGAGTGTTTTCATCCATCCGGACAACATGACCTAGCCAGCGTAGCCGCTGTCTTTTAATTCGCTGAACTATGTCAATGTCGTCGTATATCTCGTACAGCTCATCGTTCCATCGAATGCGATATTCGCCGTGGCCAACGCGCAAAGGACCATAAATCTTTCGCAGAACTTTTCTCTCGAAAACTCTTAAGGTCGACTCATCGGTTGTTGTCATCGTCCAAGCCTCTGCACCGTATAGCAGGACGGGAATTATGAGCGACTTATAGAGTTTGGCTTTTGTTCGTCGAGAGAGGACTTTACTTTTCAATTGCCTACTCAGTCCAAAGTAGCACCTGTTGGCAAGAGTAATCCTGCGTTGGATTTCCAGGCTGACATTGTTGGTGGTGTTTACGCTGGTTCCAAGATAGACGAAATTATCTACAACTTCAAAGTTATGACTGTCAACAGTGACGTGGGAGCCAAGTCGCGAGTGCGACGACTGTTTGTTTGATGACAGGAGATATTTCGTCTTGCCCTCGTTCACTGCCAGACCCATTTCTTTTGCTTCCTTATCCAGTCTGGAGAAAGCAGAACTAACGGCGCGGGTATTGAGGCCGATGATATCAATATCATCGGCATACGCCAGCAGTTGAACACTCTTATAGAAGATGGTACCTTCTCTGTTGAGTTCTGCAGCTCGAATTATTTTCTCCAGAAGCAGGTTGAAAAAGTCGCACGATAGGGAGTCGCCTTGTCTGAAACCTCGTTTGGTATCGAACGGCTCGGAGAGGTCCTTCCCGATCCTGACGGAGCTTTGAGTGTTGCTCAGCGTCAGTTTACACAGCCGTATTAGTTTTGCGGGGATACCAAATTCAGACATCGCGGCATAGAGGCAGCTCCTTTTCGTGCTGTCGAAAGCAGCTTTGAAATCGACGAAGAGGTGGTGTGTGTCGATTCTCCTTTCACGGGTCTTTTCCAAGATTTGGCGCATGGTGAATATCTGGTCGGTGGTTGATTTACCAGGTCTAAAGCCACACTGATAAGGTCCAATCAGTTTGTTGACGGTGGGCTTTAATCTTTCACACAATACGCTCGACAGAACCTTATATGCGATGTTGAGGAGGCTAATCCCACGGTAGTTGGCGCAGATTGTGGGGTCTCCTTTTTTATGGATTGGGCATAGCACACTTAAATTCCAATCGTTGGGCATGCTTTCGTCCGACCATATTTTACAAAGAAGCTGATGCATGCTCCTTACCAGTTCTTCGCCGCCGTGTTTGAATAGCTCGGCCGGCAATCCATCGGCCCCTGCCGCTTTGTTGTTTTTCAGGCGGGCAATTGCTATTCGAACTTCTTCATAGTCGGGCAATGGAACGTCTGCTCCATCGTCATCGATTGGGGAATCGGGTTCGCCTTCTCCTGGTGTTATGTGTTCACTGCCATTCAGCAGGCTGGAGAAGTGTTCCCTCCATAATTTAAGTATGCTTTGGGCATCAGTGACTAGATCACCTTCGGGGTTCTACAAGAGTATGCTCCGGTCTTGAAACCTTCTGTAAGCCGCCGCATCTTTTCGTAGAATTTTCGAGCATTACCCCTGTCGGCCAGCTTATCAAGCTCTTCGTACTCACGCATTTCGGCCTCTTTCTTTTTCTGTCTACAAATGCGTCTTGCTTCCCTCTTCAACTCTCGGTATCTATCCCATCCCGCACGTGTTGTGGTCGATCGTAACGTTGCGAGGTAGGCAGCCTGTTTTCTCTCCGCTGCGGCACGGCACTCCTCGTCGTACCAGCTGTTCTTTTGCGCTTTCCGAAAACCAATGGTTTCGGTTGCAGCTGTACGTAAGGAGTTTGAAATGCCGTCCCACAGTTCCCTTATACCGAGTTGTTGACGAGTGCTCTCAGAGAGCAGGAGTGCAAGCCGAGTAGAAAAACGTTCGGCTGTCTGTTGTGATTGCAGCTTCTCGACGTCGAATTTTGGCTGCAACAATATAGTGGTCCGAGTCGATGTTAGGACCTCGGAGCGCACGCACATCTAAAACACTGGAGACGTGTCTTCCGTCTATCACAACATGATCGATCTGGTTGGTGGTTTTTCGATCCGGAGACAGCCAGGTAGCTTGATGTATCTTCTTATGCTGGAATCTAGTACTACAGATAACCATATTTCGGGCCCCGGCGAAGTCGATCAGCCTCAACCCATTTGGGGATGTTTCCTCGTGGAGGCTGAATTTACCGACCGTAGTGCCAAAGATACCTTCTTTGCCCACCCTGGCGTTGAAGTCGCCAAGCACGATTTTGACATCGTGGCGGGGGCATCTCTCATAAGTGCGCTCCAAGCACTCATAAAAGGCATCTTTGGTCACATCGTCCTTCTCTTCCGTCGGGGCGTGGGCGCAAATCAGCGATATGTTGAAGAACCTCGCTTTGATGCGGATTGTGGCTAGACGTTCATTCTCCGGAGTGAATGATAGTACTCGGCGACGGAGTCTCTCTCCCACCACGAATCCAACACCAAACTTGCGCTCCTTTATATGGCCACTGTAGTAGATGTCACAAGGACCTACTCGTCTCTGTCCTTGTCCCGTCCATCGCATTTCTTGGACGGCGGTGATGTCAGCCTTTATTTTCACGAGGACATCAACCAGCTGGGTAGCGGCACCTTCCCAATTAAGGGACCGGACATTCCAGGTGCATGCCCTCAAATCGTAGTCCTTATTTCGCTTGCCATGGTCGTCATCAAAAGGGGGGTCTCTCTTCCGAGGCTGTTTGGTTGTTTTCATTGGTGCGTTTTTTTACGTGGCGGGTCCCAAACCCAGCGCACAACCCTAAGTAGGGGATATTTCGCCTTCTCACTTTAGCTCGCCTTCAAACGGATGTTCTTAGGCTACCCAGAGGATACTTGGTCAGAGTCCGGAAGTCGTGAGCTGCTTGAGTCATATGTAAAAGAATCGTTTCTGGCCACTCCCAAGTGAATGGCGATCAGAGAACTTTCCTCACTTGCGTGAACTTCTACACATGACTCCATCCTCCGGGAACTATATCTACTAACAATTTTAACATTTATATAATTGTCAGCGGTATTAACCTTGAGTTGAAGACGTTGTTTAACCATTTCCATTTGTTTTCTTGACCTATAGCAATATAAACCGTTGCTTTTATAATAATGACCTCATTTAATTATAACTCACTCAATGGGTCTAATACATAAAAAAAATGGGGAGGGTCTTCTAAGTAGTTTGATTAATTATTTACCTATTGAACTTCATTTACCCGGATATCAATTTTGTGGACCTGGAAAAAAACTCCGACAGCGGTTAGAAAGAGGAGATTAAGGAATAAATCCTTTAGATGCAGCCTGCAGAGAACACGATATTACATATTCAAAAGCGAAAGATATAAATATCAGACATCAAGCTGATAAAGTTTTATCTGAAAAAGCCTGGCAACATGTTACATCTCTATTGTGATTTCAAAGACTGTTTCCCGTACAATTCGCTTATCATCTACACTGCTTAGATCTACTTTACAAATATTTTGAGTATAAATCGTATGCAGCTTAGATCTAAATGTATACATTGATGCATTAAATACTTTTTTTTTAACAGACATTTTTCAAAATCATTTAAGCTCAATGTAGAAGATATACACTTTTTTATTCCCCTAATTTTCTTAGTTTCATTTGCATCATTATCAATTCTAAATGAATACATTTTCCCTCTTAACCCGATAAATTATTTTATCAACTTTCCGTTACATGCATCCTTTATCATACCTAAAACCTTCTTACTCAATCGAGGAAAATTAAAAATATTTTCTATTGGATATGAAGAAGTATCGAAAAATTTTGAAATATCACCGCGAATATCGTTATAAAAGTCATCAATTTGAATATCATAAATGAATGAATCAGTATTCGTATAATTCAAGGTAATATTATTTTTATATTTCTCTTTGATATAATCACAATGGAAACTATACATTTTAAATTTAGAAAGTTCTAAAACGGAAAAACGAATATATATCGGTTTGTTGTACAGAACTGATACTTGTTTAAATCGCTAATAACTTATCAGAAAATTTGCTCAGACTATGAAAATTGGGTTTAGCTATTAAGGCTCCAGCACCTAATTTTTTCCTGCTTCTTCCACCAATATTAATATTTTCCCAATTTTGTACTAATTTAACATCTACTCTTTTATTTACATTTTCCATAGTTTTCCCATACACCGCATTATTTAATAATTTAAAAAAAATTTCTTCAGGGAATAATATTTATATCTCCCTTAACAGATGAAATTCTTTAATAAATAGATGGCAATCATATTTCGATAAATTATGAAAAAATATTGGAATAAAATTTGCTATCTGATATTCCAAATTACATTTTTTATGTGCCTCTATATTCACCAGTTAAATGACAATGGTCTGCTACCCTATCACTTAATAAAAGTTCCATTCCACAAATATGGCAAACTATATCCTCTCTTTGACGTCTAAGTTGGTCAACAGCTAATGGATGCATTCCAACTGTTTTACTCAAATACTGGTGATAAATATCTAAAACGTCAGCGAAAATATTAAAAAAAAATGTTTTGGAGCATCAAAACCGCTATATATTTTGAAACGATTAAGATGATTATTATATGAGCACTTAATAAAATAACAATAGGCATAAGGAATATGTTCTTGCACAGATTGAGTCCTACCAGAATTTTGAATATCTATTGATTTTAAAATACATTCGAAATCTGTAGTAAATGGTACATCTATTTGCTTTTTGAAATTTTAAAATTTTAATATTTTTTTTAAGGTGAAGGCATCCGTGTCACAATTTTTCTACAAGGCATTTTATGGAGGATGGAGTCATGTGTAGGGAGTATGGAGTCATGTGTAGAAGTTCACGCAAGTGAGGAAATTTCTCTGATCGCCATTCACTTGGGAGTGGCCAGAAACGACTCTTTTACATATGACTCAAGCAGCTCACGACTTCCGGTCTTTGACCAAGTATCCTCTGGGTAGCCTAAGAACACCCGTTTGAAGGCGAGCTAAAGTGAGAAAGCGAAACGTTCCCTGCTTAGGGTTGTGCGCTGGGTTTGGGACCCGCCACTTAAAAACCGCCCCCAATGAAAAAGTTTAAACAGCCTCGGATAAGTGACCCCTCTTTTGATGACGCCCATGGCAAACGAATTAAGGACTATGATTTGAGGGCATGCACCTGGAATGTCCGGTCCCTTAATTGGGAAGGTGCCGCTGCCCAGCTGGTTGATGTCCTCGTGAAAATAAAGGCTGACATCACCGCCGTCCAAGAAATGAGATGGACGGGACAAGGACAGAGACAAGTAGGTCCTTGTGACATTTACTACAGTGACCATATAAAGGAGCGCAAGTTTGGTGTGGGATTCGTGGTGGGAGAGAGACTCCGTCGCCGAGTACTATCATTCACTCCGGAGAATGAACGTCTAGCCACAATCCGCATCAAAGCGAGGTTCTTCAACATATCGCTGATTTGCGCTCACGCCCCGACGGAAGAGAAGGACAATGTGACCAAAGATGCTTTTTATGAGTGCTTGGAGCGCACTTATGAGAGATGCCCCCGCCACGAAGTCAAAATCATGCTTGCTTTAATGCCAGGGTGGGCAAAGAAGGTATGTTTGGCACTACGGTCGGTAAATTCAGCCTCCACGAGGAAACATCCCCAAATGGGTTGAGGCTGATCGACTTCGCCGGGGCCCGAAATATGGTTATCTGTAGTACTAGATTCCAGCATAAGAAGATTCATCAAGCTACCTGGCAGTCTCCGGATCGAAAAACCACCAACCAGATCGATCATGTTGTAATAGACGGAAGACACGTCTCCAGTGTTTTAGATGTGCGTGCGCTCCGAGGTCCAAACATCGGCTCGGACCACTATATTGTTGCAGCCAAAATTCGCACCCGCCTCTGTGCAGCAAAAAACGCACACCAACAAACACAAGGAAAATTCGACGTCGAGAAGCTGCAATCACAACAGACAGCCGAACGATTTTCTACTCGGCTTGCACTCCTGCTCTCTGAGGGCACTCGTCAACAACTCTGTATAAGGGAACTGTGGGACGGCATTTCAAACTCCTTACGTACAGCTGCAACCGAAACCATTGGTTTTCGGAAAGTGCAAAAGAACAGCTGGTACGACGAAGATTGCCGTGTCACAGCGGAGAGAAAACAGGCTGCCTATCTCGCAACGTTATAATCGACCACAACACGTGCTCGATGGGATAGATACCGAGAGATGAAGAGGGAAGCGAGACGCATTTGCAGAACGAAAAAGAAAGAGGCCAAAATTCGTGAGTACGAAGAGCTTGATAAGCTGGCCGACAGGGGTAATGCTCGAAAATTGTACGAAAAAATAAGGCGGCTAGCTGAAGGTTTCAAGACCGGAGCATACTCTTGTAGAATCCCCAAAGGCGATCTATTCACCGATGCCCAAAGCATATTTAAATTATGGAAGGAACACTTCTCCAGCCTGCTGAATGGCAGTGAACGTACAGCGCCAGGAGAAGGCGAACCCGATTCCCCAATCGATGACGATGGAGCAGACGTTCCATTGCCCGACCATGAAGAGGTTCGAATAGCAATTGCCCGCCAGAAGAACAACAAAGTGGCAGGGGCCGACGGATTGCCGGCCGAGCTATTCAAACACGGCGGCGAAGAACTGGTAATGACCATGCATCAGCTTCTTTGTAAAATATGGTCGGACGAAAGCATGCCCAACGATTGGAATTTAGGTGTGCTATGCCCAATCCATAAAAAAGGAGACCCCACAATCTGCGCCAACTACCGTGGGATTAGCCTCCTCAACATCGCATATAAGGTTCTGTCGAGCGTATTGTGTGAAAGATTAAAGCCCACCGTCAACAAACAGATTGGACCTTATCAGTGTGGCTTTAGACCTGGCAAATCAACAACCGACCAGATATTCACCATGCGCCAAATCTTGGAAAAGACCCGTGAAAGGAGAATCGACACACACCACCACTTCGTCGATTTCAAAGCTGCTTTCGACAGCACGAAAAGGAGCTGTCTCTATGCCGCGATGTCTGAATTTGGTATCCCCGAAAAACTAATACGGCTGTGTAAACTGACGCTGAGCAACACTCAAAGCTCCGTCAGGATCGGGAAGGACCTCTCCGAGCCGTTCGATACCAAACGAGGTTTCAGACAAGGCGACTCCCTATCGTGGGACTTTTTCAATCTGCTGCTGGAGAAAATTATTCGAGCTGCAGAACTCAACAGAGAAGGTACCATCTTCTATAAGAGTGTTCAACTGCTGGCGTATGCCGATGATATTGATATCATCGGCCTCAACACCCGCGCCGTCAGTTCTTCTTTCTCCAGACTGAACAAGGAAGCAACTCAAACGGGTCTGGCAGTGAACGAGGGCAAGACGAAATATCTCCTGTCATCAAACAAACAGTTGTCGCACTCGCGACTTGGCTCCCACGTCACTGTTGACAGTCATAACTTTGAAGTTGTAGATAATTTCGTCTATTTAGGAACCAGCATTAACACCACCAACAATGTCAGCCTGGAAATCCAACGCAGGATTACTCTTGTCAACAGGTGCTACTTCGGACTGAGTGGGCAATTGAAAATTAAAGTCCTCTCTCGACGAACAAAAGCCAAACTCTATAAGTCGCTCATTATTCCCGTTCTGCTATATGGTGCAGAGGCTTGGACGATGACAACAACCGATGAGTCGACGTTGCGAGTTTTCGAGAGAAAAGTTCTGCGAAAGATTTATGGTCCTTTGCGCGTTGGCCACGGCGAATATCGCATACGATGGAACGGTTCAGCGAATTAAAAGACAGCGGCTACGCTGGCTAGGTCATGTTGTCCGGATGGATGAAAACACTCCAGCTCTGAAAGTACTCGACGCAGTACCCCTCGCGGGAAGCAGAAGAAGAGGCAGACCTCCACTCCGTTGGAAAGACCAAGTGGAGAAGGACCTATCTTCGCTTGGAATATCCAATTGGCGCCACATAGCGAAAAGAAGAAACGAGTGGCGCGCTGTTGTTGACTCGGCTATAATCGCGTAAGCGGTGCCTACGCCGGTAAAGAAGAAGAAGAAGATTTTATGAATAACTAATTTTTCTTCCTCATAAATATGTATAAGACATGAATTACAAAAATATAGTTTATGCCTACCACTTGTAACTTTGGAACGAAGTAATCTACTTATCTACTTAAATTTTGTATCCAAACATAATGACTTTATAAATAAATAAGATTAACATGATGTGATATTTCTTCTTTCGTTAAATAAAAGGGTTCTACTAACAAATTGTCTTCTATACCAAACACATTCACACCAATATTTGGATTATTTGCTTCAAGTATTTTAATGTCCTTTATTTGTAATGGGAAATTTAAATTTTCAAACTTTACTACTTTATCATTATTTAAAGTTATAATGGAATCTTGAATATTTCTAATGTTATATGAAGAACACCTTTGTCTATATATTGAGGGTTGGTAAAGAGATGAAAATATGGCCCACTTAAAGCAATATACGTCATTGTTAACAATATTTATATGTACATGCATTTTTATCTACAATTATTTTTGGTAGTGGTATATATAACGATCCTCTAATTGGTTGATATTTATTAATGTTTACTTTTAGACGAATAATTTCACTTAGACTCCAACCACTACCTCGTCCTTGAAATGTGTCTATTTTTCAATCAATTTAGCAAATTTTTCTTTAATTATATCAATAACATTACTGTTCTCCATAAATGCTTCAGTCATTACAGTTTGATGTGACATTATGGCAAATTCTTCAA
Organism: Bactrocera zonata; assembly: GCA_037783105.1. Taxonomy (NCBI): domain Eukaryota; kingdom Metazoa; phylum Arthropoda; class Insecta; order Diptera; family Tephritidae; genus Bactrocera; species Bactrocera zonata. Next base: position 69,169 of record JBAWJQ010003510.1, on the reverse strand, counting down.
TATTTTCTTGTATTTGGAATATATTTACAAAATAGTTCAAAGTTAAATTTGATGCTTTCATGCTTTTCAATAGATTTCCGTAAAAGCTCAGATAATTCATTTAGATGTTTTTCAAACAAATTTTCAACAATTAAATCATTGGGTTGATTGTTTTCTAAAACGTATGTTTCCATACGATTAGTAAACACAGCATTAATACATTTAATGTTATTACTATTTACACTAAACATACAATTCTTTTTATGCATATTCGTTCTCACATGTGCTGTCCATAAATTTTCTTTTACTTGAATTTTACATTGCTCACAAAAAGTTTTTTTTTGAATCTTGATGTTTCATTGTAATATGCTTTTTTAAATTCCTTTTTCGAGTGTATCTCTTTTTACAAAAACTACACGGATATATTGTATTTCTTTTTTATTCTATATGAAATTCAAATAATGTTGAAGTAAATTTTTCACCAGCTTTAACTTGTTCTATATAAAATGTATTACTATTTAACGCATCAATAGTTGAATCCTCTGAAGCGTTGTAGGAATCCGGAAGAAAAAGAACACTATTATCTAGTTCTAATATCACCTTCTCCCCAAACTTTGTCTTCACCCTAATAGCATTCATAAATCTGAATTTTTTATGAATTGGTAAATCAATTGCCTTCAGTATTGGTTTTCGGACTATTTCCTTTGAAATCGATTTCAAGTCTTTAATTTCATCATAATTTAGACTTAATTTATATCCTTAAGTGGACAAAGTAGAACAGTAGAGATGTATAAATATATTAGTTTATTATACGTACCCTTTGGTTATTGGAAATTAGGATTAATTTTAGATCCTTACATGGAACAAGAGTTGCTTCAAACAATTTAAATCTATAAAAAAAGCTTACATTAAAGAGGTAGTTGTATAAATATTTTAGTCACTTCACAAAATTCACTAAATGTTTTCACTGAAAAGGTGTTCAGAAAAGACAAGATATTTTTTCAAGTAGTTGGAAGCGAGATATAAATTTTTATATCTGTAAGAAAAAATGGAAAACTGTATGTAGGAGGACCTTCCCCTTACAACTAAAACCTCATATTTGGAGAGGCTCTTTTAGAGGTGCCTAGGAACATATTTTTCCGAGAACCAATCGAAAAAAAACAAAACTTTTGTTTTGAATCACCCTAATATATATATATATGTATATATATATACATATACATATATGTATTTTGCGGTTTTATAGTTCTACAAACCGCAAGTTTCACACTTCTACTAGTATGGGTCATAATTTATAATTTAGTATTAAGGAGACACTACTGTTAAAAGGAACAAGAAAATAAAATAAAATGTCTTTCCTGAAATATTTAGAAAACTTTTTAAGAAAATATGACGTCCGTATTGATAATGAACATCAAATATTTTTTTATTCCATGCTAAATGAATTGCGAGCCATTTATATATTCACCGAATGGTTTACATAAGAATGATTGTAATTTTGAGGATAATTCATACAAGGAAATAGAAGATACATGTAATTGTATTTCACACTATTCCCAACATAAAACATTGAAAAAAATTTATAATTTATATGCTATCATGTTTAAGGAGCCAAGATGGTAGAAAACAAAAACCACAAATATGTGATAAAGAAACCAAAAAATAATTTCGAAATGTACTTTTACTTTTTTAATACTCCAATTGTACTACAATATTTATGGGAGTCACATCAGCGTGGAGAAATATGGATTCAAATTTTGAGAACTAACTACAAATAATTAATTTTAAGATTAATTAAGATGAATTTGAAAAGATCTTACCAAATTTCAATGAAGAAGGATTTTACAAGCAGCTTCAAGAACTAGAAGAGCCCGCCAAAATCCAGCATGGTACCATCAAAGGGGAGACTCAGATACCAAATAAATGTAAGAGACAACGACCTTCAAAGTTAATACAACCTGAGCGATCTGTACGAAAAGCCACTCAACCAAGAGCTATTCCTGGAAATGTAAATAACACTGTGGAACATTTTTGAGATTATTGTCTGGGAGGTGAGAAATTCCAAGTCAGGGTGATGGTACTAGGTCAGTCAAAGGGTTTGGCGTTCGTATGTGTCAGTTTTTTTTTATGACCTCTTAAATTTTTTCCTTATTTTGATGTTTTTTCGCTTAGTTGTAACATTTTGGCAAAAACGTAGTTTCACATAACTCGCCAACCACTTGTCCGATTTTGATGAAACAAATTTAGTAAAATTAAGAATTACAATTTCTATTTGTTTTTATTCAAACAAGTGTCATTTATCGACTTTTTTTTTATAAATTTTCCCCAATAACTCCAGACTTCTGGCCATAAACTCCTAAAAAAATAAAGTAAACATTTTTATAATTTTTTATTTTTATTTTATTTATTTATTTTTATTTATTTTAATAAATATTGCCTGGACTTTTTCGATGGTGGTTGTTCGGGACTAGTGGCATCGCATTCATCGCTATCATCAGTTTCTGAACCACACATAATGTCAATGTGTGACTCCACTGTTGGCCCTTCTGCATCTCCTGAAAATTCTTTATCATCAAGATCATCCCTGTCTTGCCACACAAGCTTACTTCACCAGCAAATTTCCGCAATTATGGCACTCAGCGACTTTTTGCCTCTATATCTGTAAGATTTTGTTTTATTAAAATGAGTTTGAAAAAATAAAAAATCAGTATTACCTCATTTCAAATGGCATAGCAACTTGAGGATAGCGTTCACCTTGTTCATCAGATTCGGTAGCGAATTGTTTGCTGAAGTAGTCCAGATGATGATGTCGATCGGACATGTGGTTCGCGAGTTATGTTAAACTACGTTTTTGCCAAAATGTTACAACTAAGCGAAAAAACATCAACATAAGGAAAAAATTTAAAAGGTCATAAAAAAAAACTGAGACATACGAACGCCAAACCCTTTGAGGGTTTTACTATACTGACCTATTACCATCACCCTGACTTGGAATTTCTCACCCCCCAGATTAGCTGTTGTACTGCGTCATTGTATTGATGTTTGTGAACCAAATTTAGCAGCTGTTCCTATAAATGGAGTTTTAAACACCAAGAGTTTACTAAATGAAGGAAAAATTGATTTGAATGGTAAGGGTGAAAACGTCCATTCATTTGAAGTTAATTTCAAATATGATGGGGATATTCAGAAACTAAAGCTTTTAATACAACAATGGTTTGATGATGAAATGTCTCAGAGGGATGATATTGATTTGGAAGGCAATCGAACTTCAATAAAAACCAATAGTGAGCTTTTAGAATTTGGCCACATTAAGCACTTGAAAAAAAGTTTATATGTATTCATTAAATTTAGATAACACAAATGTTTTAAATTTGAAATAAATAAACACAAAACAAGCAATTAAATAATATTTTTTCTTTTATTATCTTTAATTTATCGAAATTTACAGAGATTCGAAATTGTGTCCCATATGTAGCACAATCGGCGTCTCCCTTAAATGCTAAAGCACTGACCACGAATTCGCCATAAGATCTTTCCTTTTCAACTTTCCTGAGAGCTGCACTGATTTCTATTCGAAAGCTGTATTCCATTCGCTCCTCAAGAAGTTGAAGTATAAAGTACTCGCACAGTATTTTCAGTTTTGTTACCCAAGTATTACTACTATTCCAATGTGCACGAATGATGTTTATTTGCGCTTGTTCACTGTGCGAGTGTTTACCTTCTAAGAATGGAGATAGAACTTCAACTTCCTCCAGAGTAATATAATCCAGAATAATAAAAACATTTTCCTCACAAAACAAATTAAATGCTGAACTAGGCATTTTAAGTAAAACCCTTGAGGCTTGTGTTCGAAAAATTAGTAAAAACAAAATGTAAACATAAAATTGTAAGCAGTTTTATACATTTTCAAAAGCAAAATTATATATATGTGATTTCATAAAATTCTCACACGCACATGCTTGTGGTTAAAAATATCTTATCTTCCATAAAATTCTCACACAAAATGTAATCTTAAAATTATAAGCATTTTTATACAAGTGCAAAATTTTGTATATAAATGATTTTATAAAATTCTCACGCTTTCAGCAAAACAAAAGCGGCCCGGAGTCCCATCACACACTCATCCCCTCGCCCCCATAACCGTTCGCCCAGCCTTCAACCCTCAGCCGCCAGCCACAAGTCGTCAGTCCCCAGCCCCCCAACCACAAGCCTCCAGCTTCAAGTCGCCAGTCCCCAAGTAACGGGACCCTTCCTACGGGCCCCTTACACTCAGAACTGCTCCTGCATAATGCTTATCTCGTTAAAAACCAAAAATATACACTCTTGTGGTTTGAAAAATGTTTGTGCACATAAATACATACTACATTTGCGGTTTTGTGGTGTGCGGTTTTGGGGTTTCATGCATATATATATATATATATATATATATTCTGTATATATTCTGTACATATTTCCTTTGCTCCATTTCTCCATACAAAAAGTGGTCTAGAACACTCATTTTTATACTACTGATACTGACAGAGTTCAGCGAATTAAAAGACAGCGGCTACGCTGGCTAGGACGTGTTGTCCGAAAACACACCTGCTCGGAAAGTATTCGACGCAGTACCCGTCAGGGAAGCAGAGGAAGACCTCCACTCCGCTGGAAGGACCAGGAGGAGAAGGAGCTGGATTCGCTTGGAATATCCAATCGGCGCCAAGCGGTGTCTACGATAGTAAAGAAGAAGAAACCGCATACCAAGTTTCAACAAGATGTCTCATTTTTTACTTAAGTTACAGCTTGCACCGGCGAATAGACCAGATTTTAACTTTTCTCGTCATCCTGATAGTTTCTGTATATGTAATCCCGTATCTATTTAGATCAGTTTTAGGTGATACGTACAACCGTTAGGTGAACAAAACTGTTATACTCTCCAGCAACGGTTGCAAGTACTCGCTTAGTATTTTCTGTTTGATACCCAAGTATTATAACCATTCCAATGTGCACGAATGATGTTATTTCTCGCTTGTTCACTGTACGAGTATTGACCATCTAAGAATGGAGATAGAACTCCAACTTCCTCCTGAGTAATATTATCCAGAATAATAAAAACATTTTCTTCACAAAACAAATTAAATGCTGAACTAGGCTTTTTAAGTAAAACTCTTGAGGCTTGTGTTCGAAAAATTTGTAAAAACAAAATGTAAACATAAAATTATAAGCAGTTTTATACATTTTCAAAAGCAAAATTATATTTATGTGATTTCATGAAATTCTCACAAGCACACACTTTTGGTTAAAAATGTCTTATCGTCCATAATTAAGTGATTTTATAAAATTCTCACACAAAATGTAAACATAAAATTATAAGAAGTTTTATACATTTCTAAAAGCAAAATTAGATATATGTGATTTCATAAAATTGTCACACGCATAAAACATAAAATTATAAGCAGTTTTATACATTTCCAAAAGCAAAATTATATATATATGTGATTTCATAAAATTCTCACGCTTTCACCGCTCCTGCATAATGCTTATCTCGCCAAAAACCAAAAATAAACATTCTTGTGGTTTAAAAAATTTTTGTGCACACACATACATACTACATTTGCGGTTTTGTGGTTTGTGATTTTATGCATGTATGTATAGTATATATATATATGTGAGTCTGTATATATTTCCTTTGCTCCATTTCTCCATACAAAAAGTAATCTAGAACACTCATTTTTATACTACTTTAATAAATATTTTAAGTACCTATACACACTAGTTACATATATTCTATTTCCTATGTCGAATATATCCATACTTATAGATTCTCCCGGTAGATTTGTTGCTGGTGTTCTCCCAATCAGTTGTTTTGTTGGTCTACGTTCGTATTTTTGTTCGTGATAATTTGAACAGATTCGTGCAAAGTTTTTGATTTGTTTCGCCATATCGGGTCAAAAATATTGTGGTCTAATTTCCATAGCGTAGTTTTTCTCATTTCTATGCGCTATGTTATGTTGTTATAATTTCCAATTGCTCGTTTTTGTCTGTTATGTCTTCAACTAGATTTTGTGCTATAAAGAGTTTGTAGTTTAGTAAATGTTTACTTAGTAGTGATTTTATTGTGAATAGCTCTTGTTCATCAATTTTAATCGCGTTATTGAAGTAGGTGTAAAAATTTCTTTTAAGGGTTTTGTTAAATAGTCAGTGTTTTGATATTCAATAATGTGTCTGTGATACTTTGGAAAAGTCGTTTGTGTTTCTTTTTTATTTCTTTTAGTTTTCTTTAATATGATTTGATCGTTAAATGAATTTATCGTTTGTTTTGCGTATGTATAGTTTTCGGTTGGTGAACAACGTGTCGTGTGCGTCGATTCTATTGTTGAAGTGTTAATTTTTTGTCTTGATAGTGCATCTGCTACTACGTTTTGATTTCCTGGTTTGTATACTATTGCTCCAGATTCTTGTATACAATTTTTTCATCTTTTAAGTTTTATATTTGGAGTTTTGTCCAAAATAGAAAATATTAATGCTTGGTGATCAGTGTGTATAGTTAAATTTGCTATACCGTATATATAATTCCTAAGCTTTTCTATGGCTTATACTATTGCTAATAATTCTTTTTCCGTTGTACAATAATTTTCTTCTGTTTTTGTTAATGTCCTTGACATAAAAAATATAGGTTTCTTTTCTTGTGATAAAACTCCTCCTATGGCGAAATTACTCGCATATGTAGTTAAATCAAAAGGTTTTGAGAAATCTGGTTAAAATGGTTCAACTTGTTCTTTTAATTTTTTTTTGATTATTTGTATAGCTTTTATAGCTTCTTGTCTTTCTTAGTTGACATTTTTTTACTTGTTATACCATTTTCTCCTTGTATAAATTCCATATAATATCGAGCCATACCTAAGAGTGACCTTAATTATTTCAGGGTATCTTTTCAGGTATCGGATACTTGTCTAATATTTCTACTTTTCTTCGGATCTACCGTTATCCTATTATGTATTATTATATGTCTTAAATATTCGACTTGATTTTTAAAGAAGTGTGATCTTTCGTCAGAGATTTTCATATTTACTTTATGTAATGCGTTAACTTTTATTTGGATGGGTTTAATATGTTCTTCCTTCAGGTGTCGAGAAATATATTAACACGTCGTCGCTATATACGCAAATTTATTTATACTACTGTGTCCAGAATAAGGTGACATTTGAATTTAAACTGCGCGCGTCGAAGGATTTGGAGAACTATTTTTTTTTAGGTTGATAATACTGTCAGTCACATGTATGTCAAATTTCATGTCAAACTATTCATTAGTGTTTGAGATACGTGTCGTTTTGTGAGCTGCTTTTCGTTTTTTGCGATGTCGAAATTTGTTGAGCAAAGAATTTGCATTAAATTTTGTTTACGGAATCAATTTTCTGCTGCGAATACGTTGAGGATGGTGATGAGGCTATGTCTAAGAAAAATGTTTACAAGTGGTATAGTAAGTTCCAAGCCGGCCGTGAACGTGTCGAAGACGAAGAGCGTCCAGGGCGACCATCAACCTCAACCAACGAAGCTCACGTTCAACAAATCAAAGATTTGATGTTGACAATCATCGATTAACAATTAGAGACCTTGCTGATGAAGTTGGCATTTCGAAAGGCTCAGCCAATACCATTTTGAAGATGTTTTGGGCCTCAAGCGCGTCAAATCTAGACTGGTACCGAAAACATTGAATTTTTTGGAAAAAAGGCGTTGCGTTGAAGTATGTAAAACGATGCTTTCCGAGTACCAGGGTGTCATGAAACGCATTATAACTGGCGATGAGACTTGGATCTATGCCTACGACCCCGAAACAACCGATCAATCGAGCGAATATCGTGCCAAAAGAGAGCCGAGACCAAAAAATCGCGCCAAAGTCGCTCAAAAGTCAAGGTCATGTTGACTGTTTTCTTCGATAATGCACCATCCCATACTGCCCTCGTAATTCGTGATCATTTCGCCAAAAACACAACCCATATCGTTTCGCAACCACCGTTTTCACTTGATCTGGCGCCGTGCGACTTTTGGCTGTACACCAAGCTCAAAAGGTCGCTCCGGGGACACCGTTATTATACGATAGAGGAGATTCAAGCCGCAGCGAAGACGGAACTGAAGGCCATCCCGGAAAGTGACCACAAGCAGTGTTTCGAAAATTGGAAAATCCGTTGACATAAGTGTATTGCATCGGGAGGGGATTACTTTGAAGGGTATGAAATTGATTTAGAAGAATAAATAAAGAATTTTCAAAATAAATACAATGTCACCTTATTTTTTGGGCGCAGTAGTATATTCTCGTAGAATATCATCAACACATCTTTGAAATATTGAGGGTGCATTTCTTAATCCGAAGGGCATTCGTATGAATTCATATTTTGCTCCATTTATGGAAAATTCTGTTTTTTCCCTATCTTCTTTTTTATTATAATTTGATGAAATCCTGCTTCTAGATCTATCGTGGAAAAATATTTAGCTTTACCTAACGCTTGTATTGTCATATTTATATCCGGAATAGGATATCTATCTGTTATAGTTTTGAATTTAATTTTTGAAAATCTATCACTAATCTTTTCTTGGGGTTTCCATTTTCATCTATACCCTTTTTTGGTATGGCCAAACTGGTGAGTTATAAGGACTTCTACTAAGTTGTATTATATGATTCTTTAATAATTTTTTAAGTTCTGAATTGACGAAATCGTTATCTGCATACGGATATTGGTAAGTGTTTCGTCCAAACAGGTTTATTACTTTCTGTGCTAATGGTTGCTTCTATCGTTGTGGTAAATGGTAACATTTCTGTTTTATTATTTCTCCTAATTATTTCTCTAATCTCCCCTTCATAATCTTTATTATCATTTGTCTTATTTATTTTTTGATTTTTGTTTTTATTTGTATACTAGCTGACCCCGCAGCCGTTGTCCTGCGTGAAAATATGTGTTTTGAAATAAAAGAATGTTAAATTTATCATTTCATTTTTTGATAAACAACATTTTATGGTTTCTGTTCCAGTGTACAGAAAAGATGGTTTTCCAATTCTTGAGCCCCCCGCGTATATCTGACCGAGTGAAAAACATAGCATTTCCAAATTTATGCCACACACTATGCGAATATCCTTGTGTCCTGTCATCTCAATTGCAATTTTTACTGAAAACGGTATACGTTTGAACTGAAATGGCAAATCGATAGAACTCGAAAGAATTCGTAGAGTCAAGCATTCTGCTTCTTGTATTCGATAGGTGTGTCAAAATCAGTCAGGTTCCATTACACAGTTTCGGCGCATGAAGATTGGGAAACATAATAACGACAGATCCAACTTTGAGACGCATTTAGAAATTCCACTGGATAATTCATTCATTGTCAAGACGAACCATCGATTTGTATGAGCTAAAGTCTCCCAGAATTTGACTTTGAATCTTCCAGTTTAAGTCAACAATAGCGGTATTTTTGGCAGCTAACATTGCGCGTACACTTAAGGAATCGTAGTAACGATAACTTGGTGATGAGTTCATATTTCGTGAGGTGATAAACGGCAGATGGAATTGATATCAAACCACCGGAAGTATCAACCAGAATTGATCCATTTCCAATTTTTAGCGAAGACGATGTAAAATGTCTTCGGCAATTTCATTTTTGTTCGTATCGCATAATAGACGCGGATTTGAAGGCTGATATGTCGAAATGATTATCGCAAAAAGTGTGCGAACTTCATTTGCATTCCAGTGATTATCATTTTCTAGCAATTGTAATTGCTGGCTTTCTTTCAAATGAAGTTGAACCGCGTACAATAATCAATAGCAGTCGAAGGTAGAAACAATCGTCGTTTTTCGGGTGGATTGTGCAACTTCGTCCTAATGCATTTGTTTATAACTTGGATGTCCATCTACTGGTTGGCCTTGCTTTCTGCGTAATTATTTCTTCAATGATGCATTCCATGTATAATATCAAGGTATTTCGGAATGTCCTCGTAAACAGATCTCTGACGAAAGTTGAGCAAAAACTCGTAAATATTAATTTTGTTGCTGACGGTGTTTCCACTGGCTGTACTGTATTCTCTGGGTTGAAGTATACACTTTGGCCTTCTCCAAATTAACTGCGAGACGCACAACAGTCGGAAAACGTTCATGAATTGCAAAAGTAAATGTCCTACAAAGCGCTTTATTGCAGTTTAAGTATCAACCGTATCGTTCAAGCCCAATAACCCTATGTTGCTTCTTATGGTGACGTACTTTCAAACGTATTTTATCGATTACACCAAACTGCAATGCGCAACATTGAAATGACTTTTGAGTGTGAATTAGACAACAGTGGTGAATATGGTACGATCCATGTGTTGTCAACTTCGATATTCACTCTTCTAAATTGAATGCTGAATGCTCTGCCATTGTCGTCTGGTGAGCGACACCGATACAGTGGATATCCATCATTTCTAGTTTGTGTTTCCGAAAGAAACGCGGACACTGTTTTGGCCTTTATTGTCAGACATACAAACTGAAGTGGGATTGTGGTGTCAGCAAGGTCCATGAACCATATTGGTTTTCATCACTTCGTGTAATACTGCACCTTTCTCTGCATCAGTAATTTCCGCGTGACTGAATGATTTCATCAATTTGATCTGGTGTAACCACCATCCACCATCCAAAGAAGAATGTGTGCGTGCGGCAAACCTCTCTTTTGCCACTCAACAGAGTACATCTAACAGCGCCATATATACGTTGCTTCAAGATAAAGTCCATCGAAGCTGTTGCTTGAATAGTCTTGCTGTAACATCATGACGATCGCTTTCTGATTGACCGCGATCCATAATACCGCACATATGTCATCGTATCTTGGGAGTACTCAGTCATGTGCCTTGGGCTGCTAACGTATGTTGATGCCAAAAAGAACGCCGATCAATATTAGCGCGACCTCTTCGTGGCATCGTAACAAATTTCAAACTGTAATTGATCACTTTGTGTGCAACACACATAACGTTTTTACTGAATAATTTTCAAAAATTTTTGAAGCAAACAACAAATTTGAACGATTCAAATAATTGAAAAACAATACAAAAAAATTTGTATGGAAAAATTAACTCTTTGGAATTTTCCAATTTTCCGACTTTTCCACACGAAAAGCATACAGTTTTTTTTATTTCTAAACCTTCCCCGATCCACAAAGAACATTCTCTGAAAATTTCATCAAGATTGGTGCAGTCGTTCCAATAGCGTTACTAATAAACTAACATTCATTCGTTTGTATGGAAAAAAGAAAAGGGCTGTTTTCAGGGAGTTTACGGCATTTATTTGAATTTTTCTTGCTGTAAAAACCATCTTTGAACCTTAACGAACATTTAGAAAAAAGAAATTTGGTCAAATTGGTCCAGGCATTGTTGAGTTATGCGCTTACCACCACATTTTGCGATTCATTTTTATATATAAGATTTAAATTGTAGTGACGTGACATCTATTTCGGCATTTAATTTTTTCAATCCACAAAATTCTATTATCCTATCAAAATCTTTAATATCTTCTAGTTCAAAAAATGGTAAATCATGGCTTAACAGATGTATTATTTTTTTACTAGTCATGACGGAATGTCCATGCATTGATTTTGTCCATACAGGATCTATTGATATATAGTACTCTTACCTATTCTGAATTTTTTTGACATGTAGTTGTTTGTAGCGCCTGAGTCGATCACAACTTCTTGTTGTGTTGGACCATCCGAGTGTAAGTCCATCCTTTAGCCTAAAAAAGTACTCGACGTATCCTGAGCTTCTTCTATGTGTCTGAAGGTTTGTTCAGGCTGAGGTTCAGGTTGTTGGTGTGTGTTGATCCTTTGTATCTTTTGCAAAATGATGTTTCTGATAGAGTGATTTCTTTTGTACCCACTGTTTATTTGAGGTTCGTCAACATCCATGCGTTCTTGTAGAGGTTGGTATGTATTAAATATTCTTTGAGGTTGTGTATAATTGTAGTTGTTGTAATTTGTTGCCTTGGTTGAAATTGATTTTGTCTGAAGTTGTTATTATGATGATTAGGTTGATTATATTGGTTTCTTGACCATTGGCTTAAATTATTATTTTGCCATTGTGATTCTTCTTCCGAAGGCTGATATTGTAGAATTGAGGTGTGTTCTGGAATACTTGCAGTGGTTCCATGACTTTCATTACATGTGACTTCCCTATCGTATAGTCTTCTTTGTTTCCTTGGAAAATAGGCAATTCCTTTATGACTTCGATTTGTACATCTGTTATATTCTGGTATTGTATCGTAGCTTCTTGGTAGATTCTTGGAGCGGAAGTTTCGGTTGTATTAGAATTTGTATTTTGGAACATCCGTAATATTAACTCCTTGTCTTTTGTCCTTTCCAATTTCGAGAACTGAGTCTGAATGTAGGATATTGTGTAGTTTTCAGGAGTGATATGGGCTGTAGTTGAAGGATTTATGTCCTCGTTTGGCATTGTCCTTGACTCGTTTTCTGAGTGTCTGTCTTCGTTAAGGAAGATTTAAAGATTTCGGCTTTCTTTACTTAAGATTTCAGCTTAAGGATTTAGATGTCCTTCTTGATGCGCTTCGAAGATTCTCAAGGATGCCGATGTCCTGTTGTGCGATCTCCTCCTTTCCAGCAAAGAGTGGTTGAGCCCTCAGTTAATTCATATTCTAATGAATGGTTAAAAAATATATATTTTCTTTTGCAGAACATAATCTTTATTCTTAGAAATTCACATACTTAATGAACATGTTTTCGTATTATGCTATGCGTTATATATTATTTGTTAAGCTGATAACATATTCGTGTTTTGTTGCTTAGGTCTAAAGTCTAACTTTATTATTTGCTGTAAACAAGTGCTTATCACGCGGCCTATGCATGTCTTGCAATCGGGTATGGTGTGATATGAGTTCAAAGTTCTGTGTTTGATACTCTTGTTTATTTGATTAAGGCAGAACTGGCTTTATCAGCGTTTCTCAAATACTTGTGTATAAGTGTCGATACGGATACTGGTATTAACTGGCGCATCCGGTCTAATACTACTATTTGCGCTAAAGTGCTGACCTAGCACAAAATAAGCAAATAAAAAACATTAATTTTGTAAAAGCAGTATCTTACTATTTGACCCACCTTATATTTTCAAAAATAAATTACTATAACTTTTTAACTAAAAAATAGCAAAAAAATAAAAACGCAGTTTTTTTTAGTGGATATTGAAAGAACAATATAGCCCTTAAGTTTTATTAAATTAACAGAAGGTTTTATATTTATTCAACTTAAAAGAAAAATACTGATATTTTCAATATCACAGCTTATTTGACCCATTTCTTAAATTAAATAAAAATTAACAAAATAACAAAAGATTAACAAAATTTTAATATTATGTCTGTCCTCCCCTCTGGTCTATGACCAATTTTAGACGCTTTGGCATAGATTCCACCAACTTTTTTGTTGTTTCTAGAGGTATATTTGCCCACTCTTCCATCAACGCAACTTTCAGATCGTTTTTATTGGCGATCTGTCGTTTGCGGACATTAGTATCCAAAATGGACCACAGTTTTTCAATCACGTTTACCACCGGTTTCATCACATGTGAGCAATTGTAAATTAGTCAAGTTTGAACGATCCCCGAAGTATGTTTGGGATCGTTGTCTTGGTAAAATCGTCCTTTACTCCTAGATCCTTTGAATCAAATTATCCTTCAGGATATTAAGTTAAAGCGTTGTGTCCATTGTTGACTCTATGAACTGAAGCCTTCCAACACCTGCAGCCGACATACAGGCCCACGCCATTATATGACCACCGCCATACTTTACAGTCGGCTTTAGGTGTTTATCTTGAAGCTCTGTATTGGGCTTCCTCCACACATGTAAACGTCCATCGGATTCAAAAATATTAAATTTGGACTCATCAGCAAAAATGACATCATTCCAGAATCTTGGATCCTTTTTTATGTGTTCCTTTGCGAACTTCAAGTGGTTGTCTCTCTATTTTTTTTTTTTTTATAAACGCCTTCTTGTGAGCAACTCGGCCGTCATCTCATTGGCTAGTTTTGGGGCTGAAATCTTTGGGTCTTTTTTAATTTTTTGCACAATATAGCGTTCATGAGTTTTACTAAAAATTTTGTTTGGCGCTTTTCTTCCTTTGTTTTCTATGCGGTTTTCAAAAACGAATCTGGGGATGATGGCTTTCACTGCATCATCTGGTATGTGCACAATTTTTGCAATTTCTTTTTTTCCATGGTTGTAACACGTGCTTTCTGGACAAAACCCAATCCAAAAATGAAAATTATATTTGCGAATATAATAAGCAAAGTGTAAAGAAAAAACACCGTTAGGCTAAGCTTCTTGGAAGAGAAGCTGTGCATTAAATGCAGTGGGTCAAACAAGCTGTGACATTGAAAAAATTAGTATTTTTCATTTGAGTTGAATAATTATGAAACCTTTTGTTAATTTAATGAAATTTAAGCGCTTTATTATTCTTTCAACATCCATTAAAAATCTGCGTTTTTACATTTTTGGTATATTTTCTAGTTAAAAAGTTAAACACACTTATTTTTGAAAATATAAGCTGTGAGCCATTGTACTTATGAATGGTTAAAAAATATATATTCTCTTTTGCAGATTATAATCTTTATTCTTAGAAATTCACATACTTAATGAACATGTTTTCGTATTATGCTATGGGTTATATATTATTCGTTAAGCTGATAACATATTCATGTTTTGTGGCTTAGGTCTAATATATAATTTTATTATTTGTTGTAAACAAGTGCTTATCAGACGGCCTATGCATGTCTAGCATTCGGTTATGGTGTGGTATGAGTTCAAAGTCTTATGTTTGATACTCTTGTTTATTTGATTAGAGCAGAACTGGCTTTATCAGCGTTTCTCATATAATTGTGTATAAGTGTCGTTGATACTGGTATTAACTTGCACGGCGCCCCCGTCGACGGTTGGCTTGTGGATAAAATTTTGCGGTGAGCGGAGAAGCTGTCAACTTATTTATTCAGAGAGCTATGGAAATTCATGTCAACCAGAAAGACCTGCTACTATCGACACTAAGCCAAACTTTCAATTTAGTGGATAAGTCGCGTAGATAGCGGACAAGGCCACCAAACTTTCTACTGACAAAAAGAAAGTAGTTGCGCTGTCTTTTGCCTCCTCCTGCATAGCCGCAGCTTTTTTAAGTGCTGACAGAACCACACACTCAGTATTTAAGCTCACCCTGAACTTTGCAAGTGAATTAGTAGTCACGGTGCTATATTGCAATGGAGCATATTGATGACGTTTGGAACGCTGGATCGTGCAAGGCAAATGAAACAATCCAATATGGTCGATTTGCTGGTAGGTTATTTTCGCCATACATTGCCGATTACCGAGAGAAATAGCTTGGCAGATGAGATAAACGCATGCCTTAAGGCTATACCGTTGTCGGCTAAGGTGGAGCAGTTACAGTTGAAAGCTAACATAAAAGTCTTCAATGATCAGGAGTGTAGACTCTCACACAATCACTTTTCGAGGTCGGCGAAGGTGGAAGGCGGAAAGAGCTTTTCTGGCGCCCAAACAAGAATTTGTAGAAAAAAAATTAGAGCAAGTTCTAGATAAGGTGACAACTGATGACGCAACTATATACACTTCAGAGTTCCTAAATTCCCTCGGCTTGTCCTCCGACAAGTTGAAACTCAAATTTGGTATTCCTGTCATATTAATGCGTAACCTGGACGCGCCCAGACTGTGACACGGCACTAGGTATCACTGAGCTGAGACCGCACAAAGTCCTATCCACCAGGAACGAATTCGATGAATTCAAGTCATAAGCCAAGAATAGCACTTCAATACTGACTTCTAAAGCTTGAAGAGAATCTGGTTTATTGCTAAAGACCAATGACTTCAAATAACCCCACAAGAAGTAGTCTAATGGTGTATGGCTAAATGAGTATAGACGTCAAAACACATTCATATCACTTCAAACACTCCAATCATCACATAACCAAAAGCACAACACTTATACGCTACATCCACCTCATCACTACTCCCATTCACCTCATCACGCAAGGGAACATTACACATTAACACAAGCACACATACATCAAAATGACATCGATGACACCCCTCAGCATACCAATTGTAACAAAAGGGAACGAACGATACAAGAAAAATCAAGATTTCAAGGAAAAAAGAGAAATTTTATGTGAAAAAGGGCGTGGTATTAAAAAACTAAAAAAGTGAGAAAACTAAATAAAAAAACAAACAACTATGAATGTGCCAAAAACCGGTATGGTGAAGCAACAAGTGCAGAGATAAAAAAGAATATATACATATATTTATAATGTATAATTAAAAATAAAATATAACATAAAAAAAATTAAAAACATATATTCCTGAGATTAGTTCACATATATAAAACAACAAAAATATAAAAAAAAACAAGTGCTGTATAAAGAATAATAAATATAGATATTAAACAAAATTTAAACATAAATCGGAAAAGATATAACTATAAAAATACCAAAAATTAAAACATAAATCGGGCGCGATATAGTTAGAAAAAGATAACCTTGCAACATAAAAACTAAGGCATACCGGAACACACTGCAAAGGAGGAAACGGGAGTTAGAAGTCACTAAATAAAGGAGGAAATTATAAAAGGAACATTAAACACAGGAGGACACATACCTTCTTTCAAAGACATACATTCTCCAAAAACTTCCTTGAGGCGAGACAAAATATGTCGTTTCCATTTTTCATAACATATGTAAATATGTATGGTATCATACGGTTTTATCAAATATAAAATCTATATAATCCGTTTGAGCGATTCCAAACGGGAACAAAAAACAGTTTGACAAAATATATCATCCATATATTTATAAGGACATTTACTGCCTTATAAGCTTACCTTTCTGTATACAAACACACCCATTATTAAAAGAAAACCAACAAATTATATTCAAGTATTTACATTCTTGCAAATCTTTCATCAAACAGTAAGCAGGATTGCATAAAAGAGGTAAGAAAAAGGCACAAAAAATTTAATGTACAAGCGAGAATAAATACAGAATACATATTTACATATTCACTTATCAAAATTATACGTACATATACAATTCAAAAATGTAACAAACATATCTTAGTACTTATCAATACATACACACAAATATTAATGTATTAGAGCATATACTTACTTATCCATAAGTGCAGAGGGTTATTCCTGCACATTGTTAATTTTCTTTTCTCGCTCTCTTCTTATCGCGCAAATATAGGAATACATATCTACACACACATTATACGGTATTCGCTTCGCCTTCGCAGTAGTGCACCCAACATTCGGGTAAATTATTAGAAGCCGCGATGATAGCATTATTTATAAACAATAAGCGATGCGGAATTGTATTAAACAAACAAAAATAAAAAATACACATATGAATTGGTAATAATGATCAATATATTTATACATATATGTGGGACTCACTTTAAAAAGACAACAACGCGTTTTAGTTTTTAACTTGATTTTATTAGCACTTTAAAATTCAGGCGGTGGCGCGACCGCATTGTACAACGTCTTCTTCACAACTGCTGCTTAAACAATGAATTTTAGTTTCTAATACAAAAACGAACGATCCATATGGACCGTTACAATGATGGCTGCTGATGGACACTTCGTCAATTAATAGCTGAGTTGCAGTGTTGCCATCTGAATGACATTATTCGTTCAGTGACAATACTGCCACCTGTCCTATATATTATTTCTTCCTACAGTCGGCCGTCCTGACCTATTATTCGACCTCGAATAATTAAGGCCAACTTTTCATGTTTTCTGCCACTGTAGTGGTATTCTTTGGTCCTTCCATATTTCCTACTTTGTCAACCTCGTACCTGTCATGGTTTAGTTTGGCGACTACCCTGTACGGTCCTAAATACTTCGGTCGTAATTTCGTAGCCACTCCAAACTGGGTTTTCTTAATGGCTACCAAATCTCCTATGTTGTATTCACGGCTTTCTTTCCTTTTTTGATTAAACGTCTTACAGTTCTCTTTTTGTATTTTTTCTAGACTTTCATGAGCACTCTTTCTTAATGAATCACGTTCTAAATTCAATTCCTCTATCTCGAGATCTTTTAAAATTCCATGTAAGTCTGGGCAATCTACTACTCGCATGTTTAGTCCTGTAAGGATTCAAAAAGGTGTAATTTCGTACTGCGTGGTGCAGTGTTATTTAAAATCTGTTGTACTTTTGCGACGTGGTTGTACCAGTGGGTTGGGTTACCTTGACATTTCTTAGACAACATTGGAACAACGGTCCTGTGAACGCGTTCTACTTGTCCGTTTCCCCGTGGAACACCGGTTGCAATCAACAGGTGTTGTATGCCCTCCTTCGTGCAGTACTCGTTAAACGCTTTTGACGTAAAAGCCGCTCCTCTGTCCGTTACAATCCGTTTCAGGTTGCCGAAAACTGAGGATTGTTTCTCTAATTTATTGATTACCTCATCCACCGCGGTTGATTTCGTTGGGTACAATCAAACGAATTTTGAAAATGCGTCTATTATGACTAAAATATGATTATACTTTTTCCGAGTTTCGGTTAATGGACCCACGTGGTCAATATGGTAAGTACCTAATGGTTCACAAGTTTTGTCGATTGGTGTCAACAAGCCCTCTTTCTTACCCCTTTTCGCATTTGTTACTATGCACTCTACACACGAAGTTACTACATTTTGTACTTTTTTGCTCAAGTTTGGTATATAATAATTTCTCTCCTGTGTTCTTTTTGCTGCAAAATGACCCTGGCTATGTGATAACTTTATAATTTCTTCTTCCATACTAGATGGTACCACCAACAATTCCTTTACAAAGTCGTTGTAAAGTAAGTCATTTTTTAAAAAAAAAGTTTTCGTATGATTCTACTTCCACAATTTTCCTTACTGCTCCACTTACTTACTGATCCAATCATCCTGCATTTGCGCCTCTTTTATCCTAAACTTTAACGAATCTTCTACAAATAAGCAGTATGTACGACTAAGAGCAGCTATGTGTCTCATGCGAGTTCCTGACCTATGTTCAACCACATAATTATATTCTTGTAGGTACATTGCCCACCTCATGATCCTGTCTGGTACGTCTTATTTCTTGACTGTCATACCGAAAGCGTTACAATCGCTAACTATTTTAAACTGAATATATCTTAAGTATATACGCAATTTCTGTAATGCTTTTATAGCTGCAAGAACCTCAAGTTCAAAAGCACTATATTTCTCTTCCGCCCTTGTGGTTTACGACTCATATATTCGATGGGATGTAACATATTGTCTTCTGAATCTCTTTGTAGTAAGACTGCAAGGTAACCAAATTTTGACGCATCAGCATGCACCTCTGTTTCCGCATGCGGTTTGAAAAGCTTCAATGCGGGCACATTTACTAACGCACGCTTCAGATCTTGAATGGCTAAGAGTTGTTCTTCCCTCAACCCAAACTCCTGACGAAGCATATCTGTTAGCGGCTTCGCATTAACTGCATAATTTTGGATGAAACGCCTGAAATATAAAGTTAAACTTAAAAATCGTTGTAATTCTTTCTTACTAGTTGGTACTGGAAATGTTTTTCTTCTGAAGGCAAAATTGCCCCGTTCTCCACAACGAACCCCAAAAAATTAATCTTTCTCTTTAGAATTTGGCATTTCTCTCATCTAATGTGCAAACCGTTTTCACTTGCTTGTCTTAATACCTTTTCCAATTTCCCTCGACATTCGATCTCATCCTCAGCGGGAATGACGATATCGTCCATGTATATTATGACTGTTCCATCCGCAAGCATGTTCTGGAATATTGCTCATATGTATCGACAAAATACCGCCGTCGAATTACACCGGTCAACACGATTTTTGGGTCTGACATTTACATGTTAAATTTTAGTTTATCCTATGACAAAAATAAGGAAAACAATTTTTTTTCCAGTTAAAGTTTGCTTTTGTAGAAATTAATGCAATTTTTCTATTTTTAAGCAGAAATGACTGATTTTTATATTTTTTCTACAATTTCACTATAGATTATAATTAGAAAGCTTTTCTTTAGATACAAGAGTCGTTTTTATTCAAGATGTGTGATAAACAATAATGTATAAATGTAAAATATCAAGAAATTACTGTCTAAAAGTGAATAACGCAGGCGAAGTGAGGTACCCAATTTTCATTTTTATTTCTGACTTTTAGGTTAAAATAGGCTTCATAGACTTCGCAAAGTTTCAAATTTGTTGATAAAGCAAATTTTTTACTTCTAATTTTAATAAATTCACCGCAAATAAAACAGAATGAATCAACATCATTTTTGCACTGACTTGATGCCATTTTTTAACTGAGTATTACACTAATATTGTTGTTACAGCTATAATAAACAGGTTAAGGGGTTACATACGTTCAGAATTTAAAAAAAATTGATTATTTTTAGGTTATTATCCTTTATAGTTTTAGGGGTATTTCTGTGAAAGTCGATTGTAAAAATTCCCCATTTATACAAAGTTATGGTAGAAAATCAGAGCGCCCGATGAGAGTTTTATGCACACAGGTAGCTGTCCTTCGTTTGAGGCACATGAGAGTTTAAACGCGTTTTTCTCGAAACTACTTTTCCCGGCACGGTCTGCATGATAACTCATACAGTTTTTAACATTTTTTGATGCGATTTTTCTTTTAAATATTCGAAAATGTTTTTTCTATAGTCTTTCGAGCCGGATTTTCGATATTTTTATAAAAAAATTTTATAAACATAATTATAGTGTGACATTTATGACGTAAAACGCATACTTTTTTTTCTAAATTCCGTATTTGGAAAAATTTTCGAAATTAAAAAATTCGGCTCGACAGACTATAACTACAACTTCATTTTACACGAATTTTTTTTATTTTTACCGATCCATCAATATTTCAAGGATAAATGATGCAGACCGTGTAGCAACTTTTTTTCAGTGTACTTTGGGTCACGTGATATTTTATGTACTAGTTTTTGTAAAGAAAAATTAAAATACAGTTTTTTATAAACGTGTATGTGCGCGGATGAAGAACAAAAGAGGCCGGGCGCCGTCTGTCGGTCCCTTTTGTTAATTACGTGTGGTGTCATCATGCGTGTGGTGTGTTGGTATACTGTTTACTTTCTGGTTAATCAAATTGCTGCCATCTTTGATTTATGAAATAAATTAAAATATACTTATCGATGTAGATCAGCCCAAAGCAAACTTAAAGAACTGAAGATTAATATTTAAGTGTTTTTCAATGTCTAGAATCAGAATTCAAGCATGAGAACAGAAACCCAACTCTGTGTTATAAATACCAAATGGCACAAAACAAAACTCATATTGGCCGTTCTGAGTTACGAAAGACGTGTATTTGCGAGACCCTGGTTTTATTGGCACATGATAGAGTCCGTTCTTCAAGTCCAATGTGGTGAAGACCCTTGCACCCTATAATCTGTCTAATGCTTCGTCCACCACTGTCATTGGAAAATTGTCCCTGACTATTTTCTCGTTTATCTTGCGATAGTCAAACCGTTTTGCTCCGTTGAAATATCGGTTTCTCATCCTTTAATAACAATTTCATCTGTACTGGCGTTTTACTCGACTTCCTTGGATAATAACTATTAATCCAACTGTTAACTACTTTAGCCTGGTCTATCGGCAGATGCAATAGATTCACTTTATCTGACTCCTCAAACATTGCCGTTCCAATTGAACACAATACCCTGAACTCTTTGCTTAACCCATTGTCATCCATGACTTCCGACCTCGTTTCTAATACCGGTATGGTAGTGTCCTTTTGTTCCTTGAATACTTCAATTTGACTATTCTCATAGTCTCTTAACTCACGGTGAGTTGACACAAACCCTTCAACATCACAACTTGCACCCCGGTGAGCTGACACAAACCCTTCAGCTCCACCACACGCACCCCAGGAATCTCGCCGATCCCTGCGTGCTTCACTGCCTCCTCAGCAGTCCTCACAAGTTTCCTGAACTCAACACTACCTTCTCTAAAAACTAACTCAACATCGCGAAGTACATCATTTCCAATTATGGCTGCATACGGAATATCACTTTCCCTAACCACGTGAAATGTTACATTTTATGACAACCCTTCTATTGAAATATCAGTCGTAAAGCTGCCTAATGTCGTAAGCACGCCTTTACCTACACCGAACAATTTTTGTTTTTCTCCAATTAGCTTTATATCTCCTAACATCACTAAGGTAACATACCTCATGATACACACGATACATCCTGTATCCACTAGTACACTGAAGGTAAAACCATTGATCGTTGCGTCAACGAAGATCATTCCACCTTTTCTGGTAGACATTTCTACTTTGTGATCAATTGAATTTACCCGTTCACTTTTAATCGTCTTATCGCTTTTCTCTTTGCACTGATGAGAATAATGCCCCTTCTGTTTGCACTTAAAGCAAGCGACATTACTAGACCTAGCCTCCGGACAGGCTTTTGCTATAGTATGACCTTCCTTGTCACACTTAAAACACTTAGTTTTCATCGATTCTTTACTCTCTGTAGCGAACAGTTCCACGTATCCTTTGCCGACTGTAGTTTGTACACTTCTAACTTTCTCGTATATGCGGATTTGTTCTTTCAATTCGCCCACCGTTTTCGCTTGATATAACATACTCTTATTTGCCTTAACGTCTGGTATGCCATCTACGAAATACTCTACTACGCTTCTTTCATTTAAAGAGATTTGCTTCCCTATTTCTACAATAGCATAAAGGTATTCATTAAAACTTTCTTTTGGCTGTTTATGCCGATTTCTTAATGTTTGATGCACTTCAGACGCACATAATTTTTCCCCAAACTCATCAACAAGAGAACGCTTTAAACTAGCCCAATCTCTTACTCCTAATTATCTACGTACAAACAATTTTGCTGCTCCCCTAAGTAGTTATTTAGCGTAAACAAATCGTTCTAAATTATTCCAACCGACCGTGTTAGCCATATCATCAAATTCCTCAACCCAGTGACGAACATCGCAAGTATCATCACCAAAAAATCTAAAACACTGTCTTTAATGTCTCGCAACGAAAATGACACCCTTTGCGAATTCGAAGGAGCAGCATTTACATCAACGTACAACGAATTTTCCGATTCGTCGTCGCATCCCCCTTCATGTTGCTCATCACCGAAATCTAAATGTTGTATCAAACGCAGTTGCAACTCCTTTTTTCTACCCGTAACGCACAACCCTAGTTCTCTTAGTTTTTCTTTCAACGTCTCTACCGTCATTGCCCTAATGGTTTCAGCATCCATCTTACAAATTTATTTTTTCTATTAACTCTATAAAAATTCAAATTAGGGATACGCTTTTAAAAATTTAATTCTGATTCTTAGAAGCAAATTTACATTTTTGTTTTTGCTTACAAACTAAAAGCTACACATTCTACTATATTACATCGTAACTGAGTGCAAATAACACACTCGTCTACTCGACTCACTACAAAATCATTACAACTTTTCTTAGCTCCCGTTTCTTTGCTGCCGTTGTCCAAATTTCCTCATGCGCCGCCTCCTGCTACGATGCCTTGCTGCTGCGTTGTTCTGCTGCTAGCTACTGCTGCGTTGTTTTGTTGCTTAGCCTTTACTTTGCGCGTCTTATGCGCCCGTCTACGGTTTTGCACCGTTTCACAATTCTACTGAAAAATGCGTTTACTGCCAGCGATAACGAACTGGGTACAGTCACTTGCAAATTACCAGAAATCACTAACTGTTCACTGTTAAGTTTCCGGTTTTTTGTACGTGTTTTGTCGTACACTTCAGTACTTTATACTACTGTCACTTCGTAACTTTCCGATCGCTCCCAAAAAACAACTCAAAATTTCTTTCGTTATCACTGTGCACTTGGTATTATGTGCTCTTGTGGCATTGCACATCTCACTACCAATACACTGTTCTATGCTGACCACTGTTAGCGCACTGGTACAGCCACTTGTCCGATCGCAATCTTGCTGTTTCTAACAGCCACTCACAAATGTTAAATTCAAAAATGTTTATTTCCAAACAAAATGTATTTTAATTGTTTATCTAACCGCACAACACATCACACATCAACACATCCTGGACGAGACCCCAAATGTGGGATTCACTTTAAAAAGAACACACCGCGTTTTAGTTTTTAACTTGATTTTATTCGCACTTTAAAATTCAGGTGTACAACGTCTTCTTCACAACTGATGCTTAAACAATGAATCTTAGTTTCTAATACAAAAATGAACGATCCATATGGACCGTTGCAATGATGGCTGCTGATGGACGCTTCGTCAATTAACATGATAAATTACAGTGTTCAAGGTGCACGGACGTGTTTTTAATTCGCTCCGTGAATTCTGTGTTTAAAACGCAAACAAACAAAAAATGAAAAAACAAAAAATTGATTTAATAAAAAATATACGAATAGCAAACACTGCACACAAGTTCTTATAATTAAACATAAACAAAATGTGCACGAAACAAAAAGTAAAAACAAAAAAAGAAAAACAATCAAAAACGAGTGCTACTCAGCCTCACCAACAAGGCCGTAGGTATTCTTTAAATCAGTGTTGTCCAACGTGACTGTGTGCACGTTATGTTTGTGTTGGTTATTCTAGCGTCAACTGATCGCAAAATTCTGCTTTGCTTGCCTACGAAGTTGAACTCAGTAGCACAATCGTGCTTTCACAGACACTTGTCGCGACATGTTGGTGTGAGGTGTCTGGCTTGCTATACAACTGTCCGTACGCTGCTTTAAGTGCCTACTTTAGCTTTGTCGAACCAACAACAGCTACTCCTGGCAAAACCAAAAATAACGGCGATGACTCATCATCGCAGCGATCAGCTGAAAGCGCAAGTAAGCAAGCGCAGTCAGCAGAAGCAGCAGAGAACAGCAAACGGGCAACAACAAAAGCGCTGACAGTAACCAGTATGCAGGTACCAGTAAGCACCCGGACAGCGAAGGAAAAAATGCAAGGTGAGAATGTACCAAGCAAAAAAGGGCCGTCTGTACAGACTGGTATTGATCGCTATATTAATGTAAAAAGGAGTCCAGTTAAATCAGCGGTCAATACCAAAAAATCTCAACCAGGCACGCCAAACGGTAAAAAGCCTAAAATTCTAAATGGCAACAGATTTGCCATACTAAGCAATGGTTCAGACAACGATACGAAGGGTACCACCACAGTCGTTAATGCCAAACCCCCCCCAATATATTTGCGCGAGCGTAGCAGTAATGCTCTCGTTGCTGAATTAAGCAAAATTGTAGGTACTAACAACTTTCATATAGTTTGAAAAAAGGCAATATAGATGAAACAAAAATTCAGTCCTACACTGAAAAAAGTTTTATGGATATAGTCAAATTTTTGTCAAATAAAAACAAGAATTATTATTCGTATCAACTGAAGAGCTCTAAGGGCCTAGTTGTTGTAATCAAGGGTATAGAGTCTACCGTAGACTTTAGGGAAGTCAAAGAAGCATTGGAAGAATGCGGTTTTGGAATTAAAACAGTTGTAAATATATTTAATAGAAACAAACTACCACTGCCAATGTTCAAAATTGAATTGTTGCCGAACTCAAAACAACTTAAAAAAATTAAACAAATCCAATATATAATTTGAAATATTTGCTGCATCGCAGAGTAACTGTGGAAGAACCACATAAAAGAAACGGTTCGGTACAATGTACTAATTGCCAAGAATATGGGCATACTAAATCATATTGCACTCTACGCAGTGTTTGTGTGGTATGTGGTGATTTACATCCCACTTAAAAATGCACCCTAAAGAGAGAAGAAATAAATAAAAAATGCAGCAATTGTGGAGGAAATCACACTGCTAACTACAGAGGTTGCCCTGTATATAAAGCTTTGAAATCGAAGTTGTCACAGGGCATTCAAGCACGTCGTAACCAAATGTTACAAACACCCCGTAATGAAATTATAGCAACCTCAGAAAAAATATCAATTCCTATTACTTCTAACAATAATAATATGCATGGAAGCTATGCAAATATAGTGAAAGGCAACACTGTGCAAATGCAACTGCCGCAAAATCCTCCAAATGGAGGTATTGAAACTATGATTATAAATCTTACACAGTGTATGACACAATTTATGCCTACCATGCAAAACATGATCCAAGATTTAATAAAATCACAAAATCAAATGTTGCAAAATTTATTAAGTAAAAAATGAGCTCACTAAATATCTGTATGTGGAATGCTAACGGTGTTAACCAACATAAATTAGAGATTATCAGATTTCTGTCTGAAAAGAATATAGATGTAATGCTTATTTCAGAAACTCATCTAACAAATAAAAATAATTTCAATATACCGGGATTTAGACTGTATGTTACAAATCATCCTGATGGAAAAGCGCATGGTGGCACGGCAGTGTTGATTAGAAATCGTTTAAGCCACTATGCTCTGGATTTCCATGCTACACCACAGTTACAAGCTACAACAATATCACTAAAAAATCGGGGTCGTGATTTAAACCTTACGGCTATATACTGTCCACCTCATTTTAAAATTACAGAAATCGAATTTAAAGACTTTTTTGGAACAGGTGGAGATTACAACGCAAAAAACACGCACTGGGGCTCTCGTCTTATTAATCCGAAAGGACAACAGCTGTATCAAACTGTCATAAATAGGTTCAATAACCTGATCGTATGAAAATACGAGATTTAATTGATTTTGCCGTAATCAAAAATATAAAAATATATATAATTGCACATAACAGCTGATACATGTACTGATCTATCTTCTGATCACTCTCCTGTACTAATAAAGTTGTGTGAACAACCCATATTCGTTAATCCAAAAGTGGGTCTAACTTCTTATAAAACGAATTGGCTAAAATATAAAAAATACGTCTGTAGCCATATAATATTGAGTACAAAAGAAATACAGGAAGAGATATTGACGAAAGCATAAGAGAAGTCAATGATATAATAACCAGCGCCGCTGTCCTAGCAACACCAAACAAAAGCTATAAGCCGTTTGGTTACAAAAAAATCTCTAACAGAGAAATAGAAATGCTTGTAAATGAAAAAAGGCGTGCAAGACGTGAATGGCAGATAAATCGTTCTCCTTCCACTCAGCTTCAATTAAAATCTGCTGTACGTAAATTAAAAAAAGCGCTGAAACGTGAGGAAGAATTGAACACCGAAATGTATATAAAGAAGCTGTGTCCGAATTCAAACAAGCAAAATTCCCTTTGGAAAGCCCAAAAGTCCATAAAGCCACCAACTGACTCCAACATGCCTATACGAGACTTGGGTGGAAATTGGGCTCGAAGTGACGAGGAAATTGCTAATTGCTTTGCAAATCACCTAGAAAAGGTATTTCAACCCAATTTTCCGAAGAACAACTTTAAGCTGTCTATCTTACCCAACACAGCGACTCTTTAGCTCGAGTCTGTTAAGACTTCACCTTCTGAAATTATTGGTATCATTAAAGAACTTAATCCAAAAAAGTCGCCGGGACATGATAATATTTCCCCAAAAATGCTAATTGAGTTACCAAGTATTGCTGTAGAGGTGCTCTCTTTGCTCTTTAATGCAATTAGTTTCGGATACTATCCAATTTCATGAAAAAAGTCGCAGATTATCTTAATAGATAAACCTGGGAAAGACTTAACACAATCGTCTTCATACAGACCACTCAGTCTTCTACCCTGTCTTTCAAAAGTATTTGAAAAAATATTACTATCAAAGATGTCTCCTTTCTTCCACGAAAATAATACAATACCAAAGCATCAATTCGGATTTCATGCGAAACATGGCACTATAGAACAAGTAAATAGAATAACTAACGAGATAAGGAAAGCATTTGAGCACAGTTCAGCAATATTTCTAGATGTAGCTCATCCGTTTGATAAGGTGTGGCACGAAGGTCTTTTATACAAAACTAAAAAAATTCTACCTTTAGCGTTGTATAAAACATTGTCTATATTACCCAATACATTTTAAAAATAGAAAATTTATGGTAAAAGTGGGAGATTTCATATCTGATGAACGACTGATAAGGGCTGGTGTACCCCAGGGCACAGTTTTAGACCCAACACTATACATCATATATACAGCAGATCTTCCAACAGCTAATTATATATTAACTTCAACTTTTGCGGACGATACAGCTATAGTGAGCCGTAACAAATGCCACATTTTAGCATCAAGAATATTAGCGGAGCATTTAAGTTCTGTCGAGGAATGGCTAGCGAACTGGCGTATAAATGTGAATGAACAGAAATGTAAGCATGTTACATTTTCGCTTACAACAAAAATGTGCCCTGCAGTAAAAATAAACAATATTTTAGTACCCCAAGCGAACGAAGTAACATATCTTGGTATTCTCTAGTAAAATAACATGTATGAAGATTAGAGCTGCAAATTTAAATTGGCTTTTAAAGAAAAACTCCAAACTTAGCCTAGACAACAAAGTGTTCTTATATAACGGTCATAAGGCCGATTTGGATGTATGGCATTCAACTGTGGGGTACGACCTGTGCAACTAATATTGATATATTACAAAGGTTCCAATCAAAAATGCTTAGAATAATCACGTGTTCGCCATGGTACATGCGAAACGAAAATATCCATAAAGACCTTTGGTAAAGAAAGAAGTAGAAGATAACAGAATCAAATATTGAACTAAACTCCGAAATCACCCAAACCCTATGGCTAACACTTTGGTACATTCCTGCGATGAAACACGACTGAAAAGAAAAGATATGCCTGCGTATTAAAGAGCGACGTATCACCAAAACTGCTCAATCACTTGCTTGAGTCTGTCTAGTTTTTAAATAGATTTAAGATTTTATAACTTATTGTTAGGCTTTAAGAAAAAAAGCAGATCCAATAAATAAAATAAGTTTGAAAAAAAAAACAAAAAGATTTGTTAGAAAACCAAAATAATTATAAACAGTCATTAAACAAAATCAGCCGGATGTTTGAAAATCCAGGTAGAGGTTATATGGGGATATGGGGGATAACCTCTACCTGGATTTTCAAACATCCGGCTGATTTTGTTTAATGACTGTTTATAATTATTTTGGTTTTCTAACAAATCTTTTTGTTTTTTTTTTCAAACTTATTTTATTTATTGGATCTGCTTTTAGGTCAAGTTTTCGCTTAATTGTATCTATTTTAGGCACAATGATATACTGTTATGAGTAAAACACGTTCTGAAATTTTCATTGATATAAATCAAATATTGGCCGATACATTCAGCATAGAGTCACCAGGAAGTTCGAAAATCTTAATATTAGATATATGGGTGGCTCCGATTCCACCCATTTTGGATATACAGATTTAGAACTGCAGGAAAAGAATTCTGCCTGAATTTCTATTGCATATCTCACACCTTGACCGATGTTTTCTAACAATAGTCAGCTAGCAATTAATTGCTTCTTGACTTGTGTTCTGGATACTGAACAAATCGAGCGGAATTCACAATTGTGGAAGTAGGCATGGTTATTGTCCAATTTCACTCATTTTCACAGAGTGACTTGGAAAAATGAAAAAATGTTATGTTCTCCCATCGTACAATTTTTAAACCGGGCAATAAAAAGCCTTGTCATACCATCCCCACAGAAAATTTTTACGTTTCTGGCATATTTTATTATTGATTTATCGCGCTTTTAGTAGTTTCGAACAGCACCGTTGTATGGGGAGTGAGCGTGCTTTTCATCCGATTTCATCCATTTGCACACCATCAGTATATATTATATACATATATGTATATATTATATGAAATTATATTAAATTATCAAACATAAGAAATATTTAAAACTAGAGGACCCGTCCGCATAATTACTGATACGTTGTCGCGCTGAAAGGCACGTTTTTATTAAGAATTGTTATTTTCCTTGCTAAAGAGCTCCGATAATAAACGTATCCGTTCGCTGCTAAATTTAAAGTGCTATAGGAAGAACCGCGACCTCCGACGCGCTGTTTATAGGCACCGGTACCGCCACAAACGCTACGTACCGCAATTTTTAAATCTGTAAGTCATCGAAAATATTCATTTAAATCATATGATGTATAGGTTCATACAGATTTAAATTAAAATAACAGTGTATTTAAGGATTAATACTGTATTGGTTAAAATCGCTTCAAAAATTAGCCACAATTTGTTGTAAAAATAAGTGACAAAAAAATCGTATTATTTTATATCCATAAGAGATTGGAGTTTTCTGTAGATGGGAGGATGTTATTATACATTTAAACCGGAGAAGGTTTCCCTATATCTATTAAAAAACCTCATTGAAAAACGTTGCGTAGTTTTGAAGATTTAAGCATACAAAGGACATAGGGACAGACAAAGCGACTTTGTTTTATACTATGTAGGAAGTAGCCCATTTGCTCATTAACTACAGATATTACTTGGAGAATTGTATTATTTAATAATAATGTTATCAGTTTTACATGTTTTCATAAAAATTCTCAAAATAATACTCTAATCAATTGATATGATAGCATATAATACCATGTTCAGACCGACACTTAATCACAAGATTTAGGCTGTTGAGTAGTTTAACCTTCCAATCTTATAAATTTCACCAAACAAAAATGACACTAAAAACCACTTCATCGAAGTGATTTGAAACCGATTCACTCCAAATCTCCTGGTGCGACTTTGATTTGCACCATCGGTTGGTCACATTTATTTAATCGCAGCTGCCTCGGCAGCCTCAATCCACATAACCCTCTCCTTTCTTTTTTCAGATTTTGCCATTATGAACTTTTATTTTTATTTATATTAATTAGAAGTTTTTTGGTTTGTTATCTTTATTTGCCTGTTTAGTTTGTAGTGTCAAAGTCAAAAACAAAAAATGCCACAGCTTCGCTCCACAAAGAAAATTATGCGTATAAACAAAAAAAGTCTAGCGCAATGTTGTCTGTTGGAAATGTATGTACGGCCAACGGAAAAAAATATAAATACATAATTTCACAAAAAAAATACAGGTAGTTGTTGAATTATGAGGTAAAAAAATGAATATGAGGTAAAATAGGAGCATTTGGTCTCAAAAACCGGACAAAATTATTTAAAGTGATTTTAAGAATGAAAATGAATAAAAATGCATGATTAAATATAATAATGCCACATATTAAAATAAGACAAGTAAGGAAGGACTAAGTTCGGGTGCAACTGAACATTTTATATTCAATATATTTGAGAAGGGGTAGTGCTGACCAGATTTTACCTATTTTTGCCTTGAATATATGCCATATTCACAAAAATGTTTCCTCGGTTTCATTTAGGTATCTTATATACAATCAGCAATCATATGGAGAAAGGTCAAGTGGATGTCCGAAAATCTTGGTAATAGCTATGTAGTTGGGGGGGTTGTGTTGAAGGGGTAAAGTTCTCGCGCAATTGTATCTATTTTAGGAGCAAAGATACACTGTTATGAATAAAATATGTTCTGCAATTTTCAATGAGACTTGACTCAAATATTGGCAGATATATCAAACATAAAGTGACCTAGAAGTTCTAAAATCTTTATATTAAGTATATGAGGGCTCAGGAAAGTATTGACCTGATTCAACCCATTTTTGACACAATGATGATGATCATGTCTCACACATTGAACGATATTTTCGGTCAAAAGTCAGCTATTGGTATCGGGTTCATATATTCGGTACCTAGGGGTATCTAGGGGTCAAAAAGGAGCTTAATTTAAGGGAATTATCACCGCAAAATTTTATTCCGTTATATTAATTAATTCTTTATTTGTGTACTGGAAAGTGAAAGAATCAAATGGAGTTTTAAATTTTGTTATATGGGAAGTAGGCGTGGTTGTAGTCATCCACTCATTTTCACAGAGTGACACAGAAAAATGAAAATACTGTTACGTTCCAAATTTTGTCGAAATCGGTCAGTCGGGTTCCGAGACATGGGATTTCACCAGAAAGTGGGCGGTGCCACGCCCATTGTCCAATTTTCACATCGGCTCCGATACAGCCCCCTTATACCATCTATATACCACCCGTATAGAATAATTAAGCATGATTTCAGTATTCAATTAAAAAAAATAAATAAAGCAGTACTCATTTTACGCAACTGACCAACTTCTTTCAACTCGCTTTTTTTAAAGGGGGGAAAGACGGGGAAAATGTTTAAGCTTATGTGTTAAGTTCATAGCTCGACCTCGCCCGACACTCTAACAAAAACACTAATTTCTAAAAAATTAAAAAAAAAAAATTAGTTTTTTTAATGATTCATTGTTTTCCCGAAAAACACATAGTAATACATTAACTAAACTAATTTTTATATCATTAATATTAAATACATACCATGTTGTCCTGAGTTCGTAGAAAATATTTTTAAGAATTCCGTTCACGCAATAAAAAAAACCACTTGCAATTTCGAGAACAATGAAGAGTTTCGCGAATAAGCACGTGCGTGTAGCCTGAAGGTCATTCATTTAATCGGTTCATTGTAGAACGGTTATTTAGGTACCAATAAAAATCAATTTTGAGTACCCTCGCTAAAGTTTGTAATTTTCAATTTTGTTCGGTTTTTGAGGGTAAGTGCTCCTATGTGCGTCAGTGGAAGTATTCAAAAGCGGTTCATCAAGCAGTAAGTTCCGCTGAGCTTGTGGAGGACAGCATTGTGGGTAAGTTTTAAGTGCATTGAAGTGGATTCCATATAATATGGAGCCGATCTACATATGTGGAGGTCAGGCGGTGGCCTGCGTTCCGCCATCGTCAACCGATTCTACAAAAAAGAAAAAGATGACAGTGATGGTTATGGAAAATATGCGTGACGATTTTTTAAAGCGACTGAGGCGATGAAGGAAGCCAATGAAAAGCGTCTTTGCCTGTTAGAAAGATACTTGTATGCTAACGATGCAAAAGAAATGAAGGACGATTTCATCGACTTCCTTCGTCGTCAAAAATACACTTAAATAAAAATTAATTTTTAGTTTTAAGATATATAAATAATATGTGCATATGAATACAAATATGGATAGAAATAAATGTGAACATGAATATTAAAATAAATATATAGAAATATCTTTTTTTTCTGCACTGGAATTAAAAAAATAGGAATTTAATGAAGAAATTATGAAATATGTAAGTATGGATCGGTTGCTGGGAGAGATTTAACAATATTTCAAAGTTGATTTAGCGAGGGTACTCAAAATTGATTTTTATTGGTACCTAAATAACCGTTCTACAATGAACCGATTAAATGAATGACCTTCAGGCTACACGCACGTGCTTATTCGCGAAACTCTTCATTGTTCTCGAAATTGCAAGTGGTTTTTTTTATTGCGTGAACGGAATTCTTAAAAATATTTTCTACGAACTCAGGACAACATGGTATGTATTTAATATTAATGATATAAAAATTAGTTTAGTTAATGTATTACTATGTGTTTTTCGGGAAAACAATGAATCATTAAAAAAACTAATTTTTTTTTTTTAATTTTTTAGAAATTAGTGTTTTTGTTAGAGTGTCGGGCGAGGTCGAGCTATGAACTTAACACATAAGCTTAAACATTTTCCCCGTCTTTCCCCCCTTTAAAAAAAGCGAGTTGAAAGAAGTTGGTCAGTTGCGTAAAATGAGTACTGCTTTATTTATTTTTTTTTAATTGAATACTGAAATCATGCTTAATTATTCTATACGGGTGGTATATAGATGGTATAAGGGGGCTGTATCGGAGCCGATGTGAAAATTGGACAATGGGCGTGGCACCGCCCACTTTCTGGTGAAATCCCATGTCTCGGAACCCGACTGACCGATTTCGACAAAATTTGGAACGTAACAGTATTTTCATTTTTCTGTGTCACTCTGTGAAAATGAGTGGATGACTACAACCACGCCTACTTCCCATATAACAAAATTTAAAACTCCATTTGATTCTTTCACTTTCCAGTACACAAATAAAGAATTAATTAATATAACGGAATAAAATTTTGCGGTGATAATTCCCTTAAATTAAGCTCCTTTTTGACCCCTAGATACCCCTAGGTACCGAATATATGAACCCGATACCAATAGCTGACTTTTGACCGAAAATATCGTTCAATGTGTGAGACATGATCATCATCATTGTGTCAAAAATGGGTTGAATCAGGTCAATACTTTCCTGAGCCCTCATATACTTAATATAAAGATTTTAGAACTTCTAGGTCACTTTATGTTTGATATATCTGCCAATATTTGAGTCAAGTCTCATTGAAAATTGCAGAACATATTTTATTCATAACAGTGTATCTTTGCTCCTAAAATAGATACAATTGCGCGAGAACTTTACCCCTTCAACACAACCCCCCCCAACTACATAGCTATTACCAAGATTTTCGGACATCCACTTGACCTTTCTCCATATGATTGCTGATTGTATATAAGATACCTAAATGAAACCGAGGAAACATTTTTGTGAATATGGCATATATTCAAGGCAAAAATAGGTAAAATCTGGTCAGCACTACCCCCTTCTCAAATATATTGAATATAAAATGTTCAGTTGCACCCGAACTTAGTCCTTCCTTACTTGTCTTATTTTAATATGTGGCATTATTATATTTAATCATGCATTTTTATTCATTTTCATTCTTAAAATCACTTTAAATAATTTTGTCCGGTTTTTGAGACCAAATGCTCCTATTTTACCTCATATTCATTTTTTTACCTCATAATTCAACAACTACCTGTATTTTTTTTGTGAAATTATGTATTTATATTTTTTTCCGTTGGCCGTACATACATTTCCAACAGACAACATTGCGCTAGACTTTTTTTGTTTATACGCATAATTTTCTTTGTGGAGCGAAGCTGTGGCATTTTTTGTTTTTGACTTTGACACTACAAACTAAACAGGCAAATAAAGATAACAAACCAAAAAACTTCTAATTAATATAAATAAAAATAAAAGTTCATAATGGCAAAATCTGAAAAAAAGAAAGGAGAGGGTTATGTGGATTGAGGCTGCCGAGGCAGCTGCGATTAAATAAATGTGACCAACCGATGGTGCAAATCAAAGTCGCACCAGGAGATTTGGAGTGAATCGGTTTCAAATCACTTCGATGAAGTGGTTTTTAGTGTCATTTTTGTTTGGTGAAATTTATAAGATTGGAAGGTTAAACTACTCAACAGCCTAAATCTTGTGATTAAGTGTCGGTCTGAACATGGTATTATATGCTATCATATCAATTGATTAGAGTATTATTTTGAGAATTTTTATGAAAACATGTAAAACTGATAACATTATTATTAAATAATACAATTCTCCAAGTAATATCTGTAGTTAATGAGCAAATGGGCTACTTCCTACATAGTATAAAACAAAGTCGCTTTGTCTGTCCCTATGTCCTTTGTATGCTTAAATCTTCAAAACTACGCAACGTTTTTCAATGAGGTTTTTTTAATAGATATAGGGAAACCTTCTCCGGTTTAAATGTATAATAACATCCTCCCATCTACAGAAAACTCCAATCTCTTATGGATATAAAATAATACGATTTTTTTGTCACTTATTTTTACAACAAATTGTGGCTAATTTTTGAAGCGATTTTAACCAATACAGTATTAATCCTTAAATACACTGTTATTTTAATTTAAATCTGTATGAACCTATACATCATATGATTTAAATGAATATTTTCGATGACTTACAGATTTAAAAATTGCGGTACGTAGCGTTTGTGGCGGTACCGGTGCCTATAAACAGCGCGTCGGAGGTCGCGGTTCTTCCTATAGCACTTTAAATTTAGCAGCGAACGGATACGTTTATTATCGGAGCTCTTTAGCAAGGAAAATAACAATTCTTAATAAAAACGTGCCTTTCAGCGCGACAACGTATCAGTAATTATGCGGACGGGTCCTCTAGTTTTAAATATTTCTTATGTTTGATAATTTAATATAATTTCATATAATATATACATATATGTATATAATATATACTGATGGTGTGCAAATGGATGAAATCGGATGAAAAGCACGCTCACTCCCCATACAACGGTGCTGTTCGAAACTACTAAAAGCGCGATAAATCAATAATAAAATATGCCAGAAACGTAAAAATTTTCTGTGGGGATGGTATGACAAGGCTTTTTATTGCCCGGTTTAAAAATTGTACGATGGGAGAACATAACATTTTTTCATTTTTCCAAGTCACTCTGTGAAAATGAGTGAAATTGGACAATAACCATGCCTACTTCCACAATTGTGAATTCCGCTCGATTTGTTCAGTATCCAGAACACAAGTCAAGAAGCAATTAATTGCTAGCTGACTATTGTTAGAAAACATCGGTCAAGGTGTGAGATATGCAATAGAAATTCAGGCAGAATTCTTTTCCTGCAGTTCTAAATCTGTATATCCAAAATGGGTGGAATCGGAGCCACCCATATATCTAATATTAAGATTTTCGAACTTCCTGGTGACTCTATGCTGAATGTATCGGCCAATATTTGATTTATATCAATGAAAATTTCAGAACGTGTTTTACTCATAACAGTATATCATTGTGCCTAAAATAGATACAATTAAGCGAAAACTTGACCTAAAAGCAGATCCAATAAATAAAATAAGTTTGAAAAAAAAAACAAAAAGATTTGTTAGAAAACCAAAATAATTATAAACAGTCATTAAACAAAATCAGCCGGATGTTTGAAAATCCAGGTAGAGGTTATCCCCCATATCCCCCATATAACCTCTACCTGGATTTTCAAACATCCGGCTGATTTTGTTTAATGACTGTTTATAATTATTTTGGTTTTCTAACAAATCTTTTTGTTTTTTTTTTCAAACTTATTTTATTTATTGGATCTGCTTTTTTTCTTAAAGCCTAACAATAAGTTATAAAATCTTAAATCTATTTAAAAACTAGACAGACTCAAGCAAGTGATTGAGCAGTTTTGGTGATACGTCGCTCTTTAATACGCAGGCATATCTTTTCTTTTCAGTCGTGTTTCATCGCAGGAATGTACCAAAGTGTTAGCCATAGGATTTGGGTGATTTCGGAGTTTAGTTCAATATTTGATTCTGTTATCTTCTACTTCTTTCTTTACCAAAGGTCTTTATGGATATTTTCGTTTCGCATGTACCATGGCGAACACGTGATTATTCTAAGCATTTTTGATTGGAACCTTTGTAATATATCAATATTAGTTGCACAGGTCGTACCCCACAGTTGAATGCCATACATCCAAATCGGCCTTATGACCGTTATATAAGAACACTTTGTTGTCTAGGCTAAGTTTGGAGTTTTTCTTTAAAAGCCAATTTAAATTTGCAGCTCTAATCTTCATACATGTTATTTTACTAGAGAATACCAAGATATGTTACTTCGTTCGCTTGGGGTACTAAAATATTGTTTATTTTTACTGCAGGGCACATTTTTGTTGTAAGCGAAAATGTAACATGCTTACATTTCTGTTCATTCACATTTATACGCCAGTTCGCTAGCCATTCCTCGACAGAACTTAAATGCTCCGCTAATATTCTTGATGCTAAAATGTGGCATTTGTTACGGCTCACTATAGCTGTATCGTCCGCAAAAGTTGAAGTTAATATATAATTAGCTGTTGGAAGATCTGCTGTATATATGATGTATAGTGTTGGGTCTAAAACTGTGCCCTGGGGTACACCAGCCCTTATCAGTCGTTCATCAGATATGAAATCTCCCACTTTTACCATAAATTTTCTATTTTTAAAATGTATTGGGTAATATAGACAATGTTTTATACAACGCTAAAGGTAGAATTTTTTAGTTTTGTATAAAAGACCTTCGTGCCACACCTTATCAAACGGATGAGCTACATCTAGAAATATTGCTGAACTGTGCTCAAATGCTTTCCTTATCTCGTTAGTTATTCTATTTACTTGTTCTATAGTGCCATGTTTCGCATGAAATCCGAATTGATGCTTTGGTATTGTATTATTTTCGTGGAAGAAAGGAGACATCTTTGATAGTAATATTTTTTCAAATACTTTTGAAAGACAGGGTAGAAGACTGAGTGGTCTGTATGAAGACGATTGTGTTAAGTCTTTCCCATTTTTATCTATTAAGATAATCTGCGACTTTTTTCATGAAATTGGATAGTATCCGAAACTAATTGCATTAAAGAGCAAAGAGAGCACCTCTACAGCAATACTTGGTAACTCAATTAGCATTTTTGGGGAAATATTATCATGTCCCGGCGACTTTTTTGGATTAAGTTCTTTAATGATACCAATAATTTCAGAAGGTGAAGTCTTAACAGACTCGAGCTAAAGAGTCGCTGTGTTGGGTAAGATAGACAGCTTAAAGTTGTTCTTCGGAAAATTGGGTTGAAATACCTTTTCTAGGTGATTTGCAAAGCAATTAGCAATTTCCTCGTCACTTCGAGCCCAATTTCCACCCAAGTCTCGTATAGGCATGTTGGAGTCAGTTGGTGGCTTTATGGACTTTTGGGCTTTCCAAAGGGAATTTTGCTTGTTTGAATTCGGACACA
Source organism: Bactrocera zonata (assembly GCA_037783105.1). Classification (NCBI taxonomy): domain Eukaryota; kingdom Metazoa; phylum Arthropoda; class Insecta; order Diptera; family Tephritidae; genus Bactrocera; species Bactrocera zonata. Next base: position 30,757 of record JBAWJQ010003510.1, on the reverse strand, counting down.
GCTTCTTTATATACATTTCGGTGTTCAATTCTTCCTCACGTTTCAGCGCTTTTTTTAATTTACGTACAGCAGATTTTAATTGAAGCTGAGTGGAAGGAGAACGATTTATCTGCCATTCACGTCTTGCACGCCTTTTTTCATTTACAAGCATTTCTATTTCTCTGTTAGAGATTTTTTTGTAACCAAACGGCTTATAGCTTTTGTTTGGTGTTGCTAGGACAGCGGCGCTGGTTATTATATCATTGACTTCTCTTATGCTTTCGTCAATATCTCTTCCTGTATTTCTTTTGTACTCAATATTATATGGCTACAGACGTATTTTTTATATTTTAGCCAATTCGTTTTATAAGAAGTTAGACCCACTTTTGGATTAACGAATATGGGTTGTTCACACAACTTTATTAGTACAGGAGAGTGATCAGAAGATAGATCAGTACATGTATCAGCTGTTATGTGCAATTATATATATTTTTATATTTTTGATTACGGCAAAATCAATTAAATCTCGTATTTTCATACGATCAGGTTATTGAACCTATTTATGACAGTTTGATACAGCTGTTGTCCTTTCGGATTAATAAGACGAGAGCCCCAGTGCGTGTTTTTTGCGTTGTAATCTCCACCTGTTCCAAAAAAGTCTTTAAATTCGATTTCTGTAATTTTAAAATGAGGTGGACAGTATATAGCCGTAAGGTTTAAATCACGACCCCGATTTTTTAGTGATATTGTTGTAGCTTGTAACTGTGGTGTAGCATGGAAATCCAGAGCATAGTGGCTTAAACGATTTCTAATCAACACTGCCGTGCCACCATGCGCTTTTCCATCAGGATGATTTGTAACATACAGTCTAAATCCCGGTATATTGAAATTATTTTTATTTGTTAGATGAGTTTCTGAAATAAGCATTACATCTATATTCTTTTCAGACAGAAATCTGATAATCTCTAATTTATGTTGGTTAACACCGTTAGCATTCCACATACAGATATTTAGTGAGCTCATTTTTTACTTAATAAATTTTGCAACATTTGATTTTGTGATTTTATTAAATCTTGGATCATGTTTTGCATGGTAGGCATAAATTGTGTCATACACTGTGTAAGATTTATAATCATAGTTTCAATACCTCCATTTGGAGGATTTTGCGGCAGTTGCATTTGCACAGTGTTGCCTTTCACTATATTTGCATAGCTTCCATGCATATTATTATTGTTAGAAGTAATAGGAATTGATATTTTTTCTGAGGTTGCTATAATTTCATTACGGGGTGTTTGTAACATTTGGTTACGACGTGCTTGAATGCCCTGTGACAACTTCGATTTCAAAGCTTTATATACAGGGCAACCTCTGTAGTTAGCAGTGTGATTTCCTCCACAATTGCTGCATTTTTTATTTATTTCTTCTCTCTTTAGGGTGCATTTTTAAGTGGGATGTAAATCACCACATACCACACAAACACTGCGTAGAGTGCAATATGATTTAGTATGCCCATATTCTTGGCAATTAGTACATTGTACCGAACCGTTTCTTTTATGTGGTTCTTCCACAGTTACTCTGCGATGCAGCAAATATTTCAAATTATATATTGGATTTGTTTAATTTTTTTTAAGTTGTTTTGAGTTCGGCAACAATTCAATTTTGAACATTGGCAGTGGTAGTTTGTTTCTATTAAATATATTTACAACTGTTTTAATTCCAAAACCGCATTCTTCCAATGCTTCTTTGACTTCCCTAAAGTCTACGGTAGACTCTATACCCTTGATTACAACAACTAGGCCCTTAGAGCTCTTCAGTTGATACGAATAATAATTCTTGTTTTTATTTGACAAAAATTTGACTATATCCATAAAACTTTTTTCAGTGTAGGACTGAATTTTTGTTTCATCTATATTGCCTTTTTTCAAACTATATGAAAGTTGTTAGTACCTACAATTTTGCTTAATTCAGCAACGAGAGCATTACTGCTACGCTCGCGCAAATATATTGGGGGGGGTTTGGCATTAACGACTGTGGTGGTACCCTTCGTATCGTTGTCTGAACCATTGCTTAGTATGGCAAATCTGTTGCCATTTAGAATTTTAGGCTTTTTACCGTTTGGCGTGCCTGGTTGAGATTTTTGGTATTGACCGCTGATTTAACTGGACTCCTTTTTACATTAATATAGCGATCAATACCAGTCTCTACAGACGGCCCTTTTTTGCTTGGTACATTCTCACCTTGCATTTTTTCCTTCGCTGTCCGGGTGCTTACTGGTACCTGCATACTGGTTACTGTCAGCGCTTTTGTTGTTGCCCGTTTGCTGTTCTCTGCTGCTTCTGCTGACTGCGCTTGCTTACTTGCGCTTTCAGCTGATCGCTGCGATGATGAGTCATCGCCGTTATTTTTGGTTTTGCCAGGAGTAGCTGTTGTTGGTTCGACAAAGCTAAAGTAGGCACTTAAAGCAGCGTACGGACAGTTGTATAGCAAGCCAGACACCTCACACCAACATGTCGCGACAAGTGTCTGTGAAAGCACGATTGTGCTACTGAGTTCAACTTCGTAGGCAAGCAAAGCAGAATTTTGCGATCAGTTGACGCTAGAATAACCAACACAAACATAACGTGCACACAGTCACGTTGGACAACACTGATTTAAAGAATACCTACGGCCTTGTTGGTGAGGCTGAGTAGCACTCGTTTTTGATTGTTTTTCTTTTTTTGTTTTTACTTTTTGTTTCGTGCACATTTTGTTTATGTTTAATTATAAGAACTTGTGTGCAGTGTTTGCTATTCGTATATTTTTTATTAAATTTACTTTGGCTAAGAGTTGTTCTTCCCTCAACCCAAACTCCTGACGAAGCATATCTGTTAGCGGCTTCGCATTAACTGCATAATTTTGGATGAAACGCCTGAAATATAAAGTTAAACTTAAAAATCGTTGTAATTCTTTCTTACTAGTTGGTACTGGAAATGTTTTTCTTCTGAAGGCAAAATTGCCCCGTTCTCCACAACGAACCCCAAAAAATTAATCTTTCTCTTTAGAATTTGGCATTTCTCTCATCTAATGTGCAAACCGTTTTCACTTGCTTGTCTTAATACCTTTTCCAATTTCCCTCGACATTCGATCTCATCCTCAGCGGGAATGACGATATCGTCCATGTATATTATGACTGTTCCATCCGCAAGCATGTTCTGGAATATTGCTCATATGTATCGACAAAATACCGCCGTCGAATTACACCGGTCAACACGATTTTTGGGTCTGACATTTACATGTTAAATTTTAGTTTATCCTATGACAAAAATAAGGAAAACAATTTTTTTCCAGTTAAAGTTTGCTTTTGTAGAAATTAATGCAATTTTTCTATTTTTAAGCAGAAATGACTGATTTTTATATTTTTTCTACAATTTCACTATAGATTATAATTAGAAAGCTTTTCTTTAGATACAAGAGTCGTTTTTATTCAAGATGTGTGATAAACAATAATGTATAAATGTAAAATATCAAGAAATTACTGTCTAAAAGTGAATAACGCAGGCGAAGTGAGGTACCCAATTTTCATTTTTATTTCTGACTTTTAGGTTAAAATAGGCTTCATAGACTTCGCAAAGTTTCAAATTTGTTGATAAAGCAAATTTTTTACTTCTAATTTTAATAAATTCACCGCAAATAAAACAGAATGAATCAACATCATTTTTGCACTGACTTGATGCCATTTTTTAACTGAGTATTACACTAATATTGTTGTTACAGCTATAATAAACAGGTTAAGGGGTTACATACGTTCAGAATTTAAAAAAATTGATTATTTTTAGGTTATTATCCTTTATAGTTTTAGTGGTATTTCTGTGAAAGTCGATTGTAAAAATTCCCCATTTATACAAAGTTATGGTAGAAAATCAGAGCGCCCGATGAGAGTTTTATGCACACAGGTAGCTGTCCTTCGTTTGAGGCACATGAGAGTTTAAACGCGTTTTTCTCGAAACTACTTTTCCCGGCACGGTCTGCATGATAACTCATACAGTTTTTAACATTTTTTGATGCGATTTTTCTTTTAAATATTCGAAAATGTTTTTTCTATAGTCTTTCGAGCCGGATTTTCGATATTTTTATAAAAAAATTTTATAAACATAATTATAGTGTGACATTTATGACGTAAAACGCATACTTTTTTTTCTAAATTCCGTATTTGGAAAAATTTTCGAAATTAAAAAATTCGGCTCGACAGACTATAACTACAACTTCATTTTACACGAATTTTTTTTATTTTTACCGATCCATCAATATTTCAAGGATAAATGATGCAGACCGTGTAGCAACTTTTTTTCAGTGTACTTTGGGTCACGTGATATTTTATGTACTAGTTTTTGTAAAGAAAAATTAAAATACAGTTTTTTATAAACGTGTATGTGCGCGGATGAAGAACAAAAGAGGCCGGGCGCCGTCTGTCGGTCCCTTTTGTTAATTACGTGTGGTGTCATCATGCGTGTGGTGTGTTGGTATACTGTTTACTTTCTGGTTAATCAAATTGCTGCCATCTTTGATTTATGAAATAAATTAAAATATACTTATCGATGTAGATCAGCCCAAAGCAAACTTAAAGAACTGAAGATTAATATTTAAGTGTTTTTCAATGTCTAGAATCAGAATTCAAGCATGAGAACAGAAACCCAACTCTGTGTTATAAATACCAAATGGCACAAAACAAAACTCATATTGGCCGTTCTGAGTTACGAAAGACGTGTATTTGCGAGACCCTGGTTTTATTGGCACATGATAGAGTCCGTTCTTCAAGTCCAATGTGGTGAAGACCCTTGCACCCTATAATCTGTCTAATGCTTCGTCCACCACTGTCATTGGAAAATTGTCCCTGACTATTTTCTCGTTTATCTTGCGATAGTCAAACCGTTTTGCTCCGTTGAAATATCGGTTTCTCATCCTTTAATAACAATTTCATCTGTACTGGCGTTTTACTCGACTTCCTTGGATAATAACTATTAATCCAACTGTTAACTACTTTAGCCTGGTCTATCGGCAGATGCAATAGATTCACTTTATCTGACTCCTCAAACATTGCCGTTCCAATTGAACACAATACCCTGAACTCTTTGCTTAACCCATTGTCATCCATGACTTCCGACCTCGTTTCTAATACCGGTATGGTAGTGTCCTTTTGTTCCTTGAATACTTCAATTTGACTATTCTCATAGTCTCTTAACTCACGGTGAGTTGACACAAACCCTTCAACATCACAACTTGCACCCCGGTGAGCTGACACAAACCCTTCAGCTCCACCACACGCACCCCCAGGAATCTCGCCGATCCCTGCGTGCTTCACTGCCTCCTCAGCAGTCCTCACAAGTTTCCTGAACTCAACACTACCTTCTCTAAAAACTAACTCAACATCGCGAAGTACATCATTTCCAATTATGGCTGCATACAGAATATCACTTTCCCTAACCACGTGAAATGTTACATTTTATGACAACCCTTCTATTGAAATATCAGTCGTAAAGCTGCCTAATGTCGTAAGCACGCCTTTACCTACACCGAACAATTTTTGTTTTTCTCCAATTAGCTTTATATCTCCTAACATCACTAAGGTAACATACCTCATGATACACACGATACATCCTGTATCCACTAGTACACTGAAGGTAAAACCATTGATCGTTGCGTCAACGAAGATCATTCCACCTTTTCTGGTAGACATTTCTACTTTGTGATCAATTGAATTTACCCGTTCACTTTTAATCGTCTTATCGCTTTTCTCTTTGCACTGATGAGAATAATGCCCCTTCTGTTTGCACTTAAAGCAAGCGACATTACTAGACCTAGCCTCCGGACAGGCTTTTGCTATAGTATGACCTTCCTTGTCACACTTAAAACACTTAGTTTTCATCGATTCTTTACTCTCTGTAGCGAACAGTTCCACGTATCCTTTGCCGACTGTAGTTTGTACACTTCTAACTTTCTCGTATATGCGGATTTGTTCTTTCAATTCGCCCACCGTTTTCGCTTGATATAACATACTCTTATTTGCCTTAACGTCTGGTATGCCATCTACGAAATACTCTACTACGCTTCTTTCATTTAAAGAGATTTGCTTCCCTATTTCTACAATAGCATAAAGGTATTCATTAAAACTTTCTTTTGGCTGTTTACGCCGATTTCTTAATGTTTGATGCACTTCAGACGCACATAATTTTTCCCCAAACTCATCAACAAGAGAACGCTTTAAACTAGCCCAATCTCTTACTCCTAATTATCTACGTACAAACAATTTTGCTGCTCCCCTAAGTAGTTATTTAGCGTAAACAAATCGTTCTAAATTATTCCAACCGACCGTGTTAGCCATATCATCAAATTCCTCAACCCAGTGACGAACATCGCAAGTATCATCACCAAAAAAATCTAAAACACTGTCTTTAATGTCTCGCAACGAAAATGACACCCTTTGCGAATTCGAAGGAGCAGCATTTACATCAACGTACAACGAATTTTCCGATTCGTCGTCGCATCCCCCTTCATGTTGCTCATCACCGAAATCTAAATGTTGTATCAAACGCAGTTGCAACTCCTTTTTTCTACCCGTAACGCACAACCCTAGTTCTCTTAGTTTTTCTTTCAACGTCTCTACCGTCATTGCCCTAATGGTTTCAGCATCCATCTTACAAATTTATTTTTTCTATTAACTCTATAAAAATTCAAATTAGGGATACGCTTTTAAAAATTTAATTCTGATTCTAAGAAGCAAATTTACATTTTTGTTTTTGCTTACAAACTAAAAGCTACACATTCTACTATATTACATCGTAACTGAGTGCAAATAACACACTCGTCTACTCGACTCACTACAAAATCATTACAACTTTTCTTAGCTCCCGTTTCTTTGCTGCCGTTGTCCAAATTTCCTCATGCGCCGCCTCCTGCTACGATGCCTTGCTGCTGCGTTGTTCTGCTGCTAGCTACTGCTGCGTTGTTTTGTTGCTTAGCCTTTACTTTGCGCGTCTTATGCGCCCGTCTACGGTTTTGCACCGTTTCACAATTCTACTGAAAAATGCGTTTACTGCCAGCGATAACGAACTGGGTACAGTCACTTGCAAATTACCAGAAATCACTAACTGTTCACTGTTAAGTTTCCGGTTTTTTGTACGTGTTTTGTCGTACACTTCAGTACTTTATACTACTGTCACTTCGTAACTTTCCGATCGCTCCCAAAAAACAACTCAAAATTTCTTTCGTTATCACTGTGCACTTGGTATTATGTGCTCTTGTGGCATTGCACATCTCACTACCAATACACTGTTCTATGCTGACCACTGTTAGCGCACTGGTACAGCCACTTGTCCGATCGCAATCTTGCTGTTTCTAACAGCCACTCACAAATGTTAAATTCAAAAAATGTTTATTTCCAAACAAAATGTATTTTAATTGTTTATCTAACCGCACAACACATCACACATCAACACATCCTGGACGAGACCCCAAATGTGGGATTCACTTTAAAAAGAACACACCGCGTTTTAGTTTTTAACTTGATTTTATTCGCACTTTAAAATTCAGGTGTACAACGTCTTCTTCACAACTGATGCTTAAACAATGAATCTTAGTTTCTAATACAAAAATGAACGATCCATATGGACCGTTGCAATGATGGCTGCTGATGGACGCTTCGTCAATTAACATGATAAATTACAGTGTTCAAGGTGCACGGACGTGTTTTTAATTCGCTCCGTGAATTCTGTGTTTAAAACGCAAACAAACAAAAAATGAAAAAACAAAAAATTGATTTAATAAAAAATATACGAATAGCAAACACTGCACACAAGTTCTTATAATTAAACATAAACAAAATGTGCACGAAACAAAAAGTAAAAACAAAAAAAGAAAAACAATCAAAAACGAGTGCTACTCAGCCTCACCAACAAGGCCGTAGGTATTCTTTAAATCAGTGTTGTCCAACGTGACTGTGTGCACGTTATGTTTGTGTTGGTTATTCTAGCGTCAACTGATCGCAAAATTCTGCTTTGCTTGCCTACGAAGTTGAACTCAGTAGCACAATCGTGCTTTCACAGACACTTGTCGCGACATGTTGGTGTGAGGTGTCTGGCTTGCTATACAACTGTCCGTACGCTGCTTTAAGTGCCTACTTTAGCTTTGTCGAACCAACAACAGCTACTCCTGGCAAAACCAAAAATAACGGCGATGACTCATCATCGCAGCGATCAGCTGAAAGCGCAAGTAAGCAAGCGCAGTCAGCAGAAGCAGCAGAGAACAGCAAACGGGCAACAACAAAAGCGCTGACAGTAACCAGTATGCAGGTACCAGTAAGCACCCGGACAGCGAAGGAAAAAATGCAAGGTGAGAATGTACCAAGCAAAAAAGGGCCGTCTGTACAGACTGGTATTGATCGCTATATTAATGTAAAAAGGAGTCCAGTTAAATCAGCGGTCAATACCAAAAAATCTCAACCAGGCACGCCAAACGGTAAAAAGCCTAAAATTCTAAATGGCAACAGATTTGCCATACTAAGCAATGGTTCAGACAACGATACGAAGGGTACCACCACAGTCGTTAATGCCAAACCCCCCCCAATATATTTGCGCGAGCGTAGCAGTAATGCTCTCGTTGCTGAATTAAGCAAAATTGTAGGTACTAACAACTTTCATATAGTTTGAAAAAAGGCAATATAGATGAAACAAAAATTCAGTCCTACACTGAAAAAAGTTTTATGGATATAGTCAAATTTTTGTCAAATAAAAACAAGAATTATTATTCGTATCAACTGAAGAGCTCTAAGGGCCTAGTTGTTGTAATCAAGGGTATAGAGTCTACCGTAGACTTTAGGGAAGTCAAAGAAGCATTGGAAGAATGCGGTTTTGGAATTAAAACAGTTGTAAATATATTTAATAGAAACAAACTACCACTGCCAATGTTCAAAATTGAATTGTTGCCGAACTCAAAACAACTTAAAAAAAATTAAACAAATCCAATATATAATTTGAAATATTTGCTGCATCGCAGAGTAACTGTGGAAGAACCACATAAAAGAAACGGTTCGGTACAATGTACTAATTGCCAAGAATATGGGCATACTAAATCATATTGCACTCTACGCAGTGTTTGTGTGGTATGTGGTGATTTACATCCCACTTAAAAATGCACCCTAAAGAGAGAAGAAATAAATAAAAAATGCAGCAATTGTGGAGGAAATCACACTGCTAACTACAGAGGTTGCCCTGTATATAAAGCTTTGAAATCGAAGTTGTCACAGGGCATTCAAGCACGTCGTAACCAAATGTTACAAACACCCCGTAATGAAATTATAGCAACCTCAGAAAAAATATCAATTCCTATTACTTCTAACAATAATAATATGCATGGAAGCTATGCAAATATAGTGAAAGGCAACACTGTGCAAATGCAACTGCCGCAAAATCCTCCAAATGGAGGTATTGAAACTATGATTATAAATCTTACACAGTGTATGACACAATTTATGCCTACCATGCAAAACATGATCCAAGATTTAATAAAATCACAAAATCAAATGTTGCAAAATTTATTAAGTAAAAAATGAGCTCACTAAATATCTGTATGTGGAATGCTAACGGTGTTAACCAACATAAATTAGAGATTATCAGATTTCTGTCTGAAAAGAATATAGATGTAATGCTTATTTCAGAAACTCATCTAACAAATAAAAATAATTTCAATATACCGGGATTTAGACTGTATGTTACAAATCATCCTGATGGAAAAGCGCATGGTGGCACGGCAGTGTTGATTAGAAATCGTTTAAGCCACTATGCTCTGGATTTCCATGCTACACCACAGTTACAAGCTACAACAATATCACTAAAAAATCGGGGTCGTGATTTAAACCTTACGGCTATATACTGTCCACCTCATTTTAAAATTACAGAAATCGAATTTAAAGACTTTTTTGGAACAGGTGGAGATTACAACGCAAAAAACACGCACTGGGGCTCTCGTCTTATTAATCCGAAAGGACAACAGCTGTATCAAACTGTCATAAATAGGTTCAATAACCTGATCGTATGAAAATACGAGATTTAATTGATTTTGCCGTAATCAAAAATATAAAAATATATATAATTGCACATAACAGCTGATACATGTACTGATCTATCTTCTGATCACTCTCCTGTACTAATAAAGTTGTGTGAACAACCCATATTCGTTAATCCAAAAGTGGGTCTAACTTCTTATAAAACGAATTGGCTAAAATATAAAAAATACGTCTGTAGCCATATAATATTGAGTACAAAAGAAATACAGGAAGAGATATTGACGAAAGCATAAGAGAAGTCAATGATATAATAACCAGCGCCGCTGTCCTAGCAACACCAAACAAAAGCTATAAGCCGTTTGGTTACAAAAAAATCTCTAACAGAGAAATAGAAATGCTTGTAAATGAAAAAAGGCGTGCAAGACGTGAATGGCAGATAAATCGTTCTCCTTCCACTCAGCTTCAATTAAAATCTGCTGTACGTAAATTAAAAAAAGCGCTGAAACGTGAGGAAGAATTGAACACCGAAATGTATATAAAGAAGCTGTGTCCGAATTCAAACAAGCAAAATTCCCTTTGGAAAGCCCAAAAGTCCATAAAGCCACCAACTGACTCCAACATGCCTATACGAGACTTGGGTGGAAATTGGGCTCGAAGTGACGAGGAAATTGCTAATTGCTTTGCAAATCACCTAGAAAAGGTATTTCAACCCAATTTTCCGAAGAACAACTTTAAGCTGTCTATCTTACCCAACACAGCGACTCTTTAGCTCGAGTCTGTTAAGACTTCACCTTCTGAAATTATTGGTATCATTAAAGAACTTAATCCAAAAAAGTCGCCGGGACATGATAATATTTCCCCAAAAATGCTAATTGAGTTACCAAGTATTGCTGTAGAGGTGCTCTCTTTGCTCTTTAATGCAATTAGTTTCGGATACTATCCAATTTCATGAAAAAGTCGCAGATTATCTTAATAGATAAACCTGGGAAAGACTTAACACAATCGTCTTCATACAGACCACTCAGTCTTCTACCCTGTCTTTCAAAAGTATTTGAAAAAATATTACTATCAAAGATGTCTCCTTTCTTCCACGAAAATAATACAATACCAAAGCATCAATTCGGATTTCATGCGAAACATGGCACTATAGAACAAGTAAATAGAATAACTAACGAGATAAGGAAAGCATTTGAGCACAGTTCAGCAATATTTCTAGATGTAGCTCATCCGTTTGATAAGGTGTGGCACGAAGGTCTTTTATACAAAACTAAAAAAATTCTACCTTTAGCGTTGTATAAAACATTGTCTATATTACCCAATACATTTTAAAAATAGAAAATTTATGGTAAAAGTGGGAGATTTCATATCTGATGAACGACTGATAAGGGCTGGTGTACCCCAGGGCACAGTTTTAGACCCAACACTATACATCATATATACAGCAGATCTTCCAACAGCTAATTATATATTAACTTCAACTTTTGCGGACGATACAGCTATAGTGAGCCGTAACAAATGCCACATTTTAGCATCAAGAATATTAGCGGAGCATTTAAGTTCTGTCGAGGAATGGCTAGCGAACTGGCGTATAAATGTGAATGAACAGAAATGTAAGCATGTTACATTTTCGCTTACAACAAAAATGTGCCCTGCAGTAAAAATAAACAATATTTTAGTACCCCAAGCAAACGAAGTAACATATCTTGGTATTCTCTAGTAAAATAACATGTATGAAGATTAGAGCTGCAAATTTAAATTGGCTTTTAAAGAAAAACTCCAAACTTAGCCTAGACAACAAAGTGTTCTTATATAACGGTCATAAGGCCGATTTGGATGTATGGCATTCAACTGTGGGGTACGACCTGTGCTACTAATATTGATATATTACAAAGGTTCCAATCAAAAATGCTTAGAATAATCACGTGTTCGCCATGGTACATGCGAAACGAAAATATCCATAAAGACCTTTGGTAAAGAAAGAAGTAGAAGATAACAGAATCAAATATTGAACTAAACTCCGAAATCACCCAAACCCTATGGCTAACACTTTGGTACATTCCTGCGATGAAACACGACTGAAAAGAAAAGATATGCCTGCGTATTAAAGAGCGACGTATCACCAAAACTGCTCAATCACTTGCTTGAGTCTGTCTAGTTTTTAAATAGATTTAAGATTTTATAACTTATTGTTAGGCTTTAAGAAAAAAGCAGATCCAATAAATAAAATAAGTTTGAAAAAAAACAAAAAGATTTGTTAGAAAACCAAAATAATTATAAACAGTCATTAAACAAAATCAGCCGGATGTTTGAAAATCCAGGTAGAGGTTATATGGGGGATAACCTCTACCTGGATTTTCAAACATCCGGCTGATTTTGTTTAATGACTGTTTATAATTATTTTGGTTTTCTAACAAATCTTTTTGTTTTTTTTTTCAAACTTATTTTATTTATTGGATCTGCTTTTAGGTCAAGTTTTCGCTTAATTGTATCTATTTTAGGCACAATGATATACTGTTATGAGTAAAACACGTTCTGAAATTTTCATTGATATAAATCAAATATTGGCCGATACATTCAGCATAGAGTCACCAGGAAGTTCGAAAATCTTAATATTAGATATATGGGTGGCTCCGATTCCACCCATTTTGGATATACAGATTTAGAACTGCAGGAAAAGAATTCTGCCTGAATTTCTATTGCATATCTCACACCTTGACCGATGTTTTCTAACAATAGTCAGCTAGCAATTAATTGCTTCTTGACTTGTGTTCTGGATACTGAACAAATCGAGCGGAATTCACAATTGTGGAAGTAGGCATGGTTATTGTCCAATTTCACTCATTTTCACAGAGTGACTTGGAAAAATGAAAAAAATGTTATGTTCTCCCATCGTACAATTTTTAAACCGGGCAATAAAAAGCCTTGTCATACCATCCCCACAGAAAATTTTTACGTTTCTGGCATATTTTATTATTGATTTATCGCGCTTTTAGTAGTTTCGAACAGCACCGTTGTATGGGGAGTGAGCGTGCTTTTCATCCGATTTCATCCATTTGCACACCATCAGTATATATTATATACATATATGTATATATTATATGAAATTATATTAAATTATCAAACATAAGAAATATTTAAAACTAGAGGACCCGTCCGCATAATTACTGATACGTTGTCGCGCTGAAAGGCACGTTTTTATTAAGAATTGTTATTTTCCTTGCTAAAGAGCTCCGATAATAAACGTATCCGTTCGCTGCTAAATTTAAAGTGCTATAGGAAGAACCGCGACCTCCGACGCGCTGTTTATAGGCACCGGTACCGCCACAAACGCTACGTACCGCAATTTTTAAATCTGTAAGTCATCGAAAATATTCATTTAAATCATATGATGTATAGGTTCATACAGATTTAAATTAAAATAACAGTGTATTTAAGGATTAATACTGTATTGGTTAAAATCGCTTCAAAAATTAGCCACAATTTGTTGTAAAAATAAGTGACAAAAAAATCGTATTATTTTATATCCATAAGAGATTGGAGTTTTCTGTAGATGGGAGGATGTTATTATACATTTAAACCGGAGAAGGTTTCCCTATATCTATTAAAAAAACCTCATTGAAAAACGTTGCGTAGTTTTGAAGATTTAAGCATACAAAGGACATAGGGACAGACAAAGCGACTTTGTTTTATACTATGTAGGAAGTAGCCCATTTGCTCATTAACTACAGATATTACTTGGAGAATTGTATTATTTAATAATAATGTTATCAGTTTTACATGTTTTCATAAAAATTCTCAAAATAATACTCTAATCAATTGATATGATAGCATATAATACCATGTTCAGACCGACACTTAATCACAAGATTTAGGCTGTTGAGTAGTTTAACCTTCCAATCTTATAAATTTCACCAAACAAAAATGACACTAAAAACCACTTCATCGAAGTGATTTGAAACCGATTCACTCCAAATCTCCTGGTGCGACTTTGATTTGCACCATCGGTTGGTCACATTTATTTAATCGCAGCTGCCTCGGCAGCCTCAATCCACATAACCCTCTCCTTTCTTTTTTCAGATTTTGCCATTATGAACTTTTATTTTTATTTATATTAATTAGAAGTTTTTTGGTTTGTTATCTTTATTTGCCTGTTTAGTTTGTAGTGTCAAAGTCAAAAACAAAAAATGCCACAGCTTCGCTCCACAAAGAAAATTATGCGTATAAACAAAAAAAGTCTAGCGCAATGTTGTCTGTTGGAAATGTATGTACGGCCAACGGAAAAAAATATAAATACATAATTTCACAAAAAAAATACAGGTAGTTGTTGAATTATGAGGTAAAAAAATGAATATGAGGTAAAATAGGAGCATTTGGTCTCAAAAACCGGACAAAATTATTTAAAGTGATTTTAAGAATGAAAATGAATAAAAATGCATGATTAAATATAATAATGCCACATATTAAAATAAGACAAGTAAGGAAGGACTAAGTTCGGGTGCAACTGAACATTTTATATTCAATATATTTGAGAAGGGGGTAGTGCTGACCAGATTTTACCTATTTTTGCCTTGAATATATGCCATATTCACAAAAATGTTTCCTCGGTTTCATTTAGGTATCTTATATACAATCAGCAATCATATGGAGAAAGGTCAAGTGGATGTCCGAAAATCTTGGTAATAGCTATGTAGTTGGGGGGGTTGTGTTGAAGGGGTAAAGTTCTCGCGCAATTGTATCTATTTTAGGAGCAAAGATACACTGTTATGAATAAAATATGTTCTGCAATTTTCAATGAGACTTGACTCAAATATTGGCAGATATATCAAACATAAAGTGACCTAGAAGTTCTAAAATCTTTATATTAAGTATATGAGGGCTCAGGAAAGTATTGACCTGATTCAACCCATTTTTGACACAATGATGATGATCATGTCTCACACATTGAACGATATTTTCGGTCAAAAGTCAGCTATTGGTATCGGGTTCATATATTCGGTACCTAGGGGTATCTAGGGGGTCAAAAAGGAGCTTAATTTAAGGGAATTATCACCGCAAAATTTTATTCCGTTATATTAATTAATTCTTTATTTGTGTACTGGAAAGTGAAAGAATCAAATGGAGTTTTAAATTTTGTTATATGGGAAGTAGGCGTGGTTGTAGTCATCCACTCATTTTCACAGAGTGACACAGAAAAATGAAAATACTGTTACGTTCCAAATTTTGTCGAAATCGGTCAGTCGGGTTCCGAGACATGGGATTTCACCAGAAAGTGGGCGGTGCCACGCCCATTGTCCAATTTTCACATCGGCTCCGATACAGCCCCCTTATACCATCTATATACCACCCGTATAGAATAATTAAGCATGATTTCAGTATTCAATTAAAAAAAAATAAATAAAGCAGTACTCATTTTACGCAACTGACCAACTTCTTTCAACTCGCTTTTTTTAAAGGGGGGAAAGACGGGGAAAATGTTTAAGCTTATGTGTTAAGTTCATAGCTCGACCTCGCCCGACACTCTAACAAAAACACTAATTTCTAAAAAATTTAAAAAAAAAATTAGTTTTTTTAATGATTCATTGTTTTCCCGAAAAACACATAGTAATACATTAACTGAACTAATTTTTATATCATTAATATTAAATACATACCATGTTGTCCTGAGTTCGTAGAAAATATTTTTAAGAATTCCGTTCACGCAATAAAAAAAAACACTTGCAATTTCGAGAACAATGAAGAGTTTCGCGAATAAGCACGTGCGTGTAGCTTGAAGGTCATTCATTTAATCGGTTTATTGTAGAACGGTTATTTAGGAACCAATAAAAATCAATTTTGAGTACCCTCGCTAAAGTTTGTAATTTTCAATTTTGTTCGGTTTTTGAGGGTAAGTGCTCCTATGTGCGTCAGTGGAAGTATTCAAAAGCGGTTCATCGAGCAGTAAGTTCCGCTGAGCTTGTGGAGGACAGCATTGTGGGTAAGTTTTAAGTGCATTGAAGTGGATTCCATATAATATGGAGCCGATCTAAATATGTGGAGGTCAGGCGGTGGCCTGCGTTCCGCCATCGTCAACCGATTCTACAAAAAAGAAAAAGATGACAGTGATGGTTATGGAAAATATGCGTGACGATTTTTTAAAGCGACTGAGGCGATGAAGGAAGCCAATGAAAAGCGTCTTTGCCTGTTAGAAAGATACTTGTATGCTAACGATGCAAAAGAAATGAAGGACGATTTCATCGACTTCCTTCGTCGTCAAAAATACACTTAAATAAAAATTAATTTTTAGTTTTAAGATATATAAATAATATGTGCATATGAATACAAATATGGATAGAAATAAATGTGAACATGAATATTAAAATAAATATATAGAAATATCTTTTTTTTCTGCACTGGAATTAAAAAATAGGAATTTAATGAAGAAATTATGAAATATGTAAGTATGGATCGGTTGCTGGGAGAGATTTAACAATATTTCAAAGTTGAATAAAATAAGTTACCGAAATATGAAACGAACGCTTGTCTTATTTCCTCTGCTCTTGGGTTAACATTTCCACAAACGTTAGAGACGTTTTCTGGCAACTGCCGAGTTTGGTTTAGATTTGTTGTGTTGCAATCCAGTTTTCATAAATTTCATCATTTTCCTCATTTAAAAGTTTGTGCAAAACGCAGCACGTTTTGATGACAACTCTCGTGTTGACCATGTGCTTATCCAAGCCTTTGCCAACCCGTCTAAACCTTGCCTTTAAATGACCGAGAGCATTCTCCAACACTTTTCGGCATTTCGAGAGTAGATAGTTAATTTTTTCTTATCCAATCGTTGGTTTATACAAAATCGGTACGGTTTCATCAAATGTTCATCAAATTTGAACGCAGAGTCGCCCAACAAAACTAGCTATATTTGTCTACTCATGTCTTTAAATAAACTAGATCTCTCAAATATTAAAGAGTCACTACAACTGTCTGGATTACCAACGTTGCTGTATATAAAGTGACATCTACAAGGTGCGTCCAAAGTAAACAGGACTTAAAAAAAAACAGAACAAATGGTTTTTCGGCATAATCAATTAATTTTATTCAAAATAGTCTCCTCCTGCTTCAATACAGTTTGTTTCACGGCCAAAAAGTAAGTCGAACGAGTGTTTTAGCTCGTTGGCCGGTATGGCCGTCCGTATGCTGGTGCAAGCTTTTTGAATGGCTTCTACGTCTGCATAACGCTTTTCCTTCATGAACAAATGCATTTTTCCTAAAAGGAAGAAGTCGCACAGTGTCATATCAGGTTAATGGTTAAATTATGATTTTTGGTCAAATAATCGTCCTTTGAATGGAATACTTTGGATTCTGAATAATTTTTGGTCGTCAGTCAATTTGTGCGGAACAGTTCATGCACACACCTTTCGTAAGCTCAAATGTTCGGTCAAAATGCGATAAATCGATGTTTTGGAGATGTTTAGTTCCGTTTCCATAAATTTCAATGCTGATTTCGGCTGATTTTTGATGAATTCACGCACAGTTTCGATGGAATTTCCGGTGATCACGGATTTTGATTGCCCCACATGTTGATCGTCATTTATGTCCTCATAACCACTTTGAACGTGTTGAAACCATTCGTGCACTCTGCTACGGGATAGGCACTCATCGCCATAAACTTGTTTCATCAATTGAAAGGTTTCTGTAAAAGTTTTACCAATTTTAAAAGAAAATTTAATGTTTGCTCTTTGCTCGAGGCTTATTTTCGCACCGATAGCAAAAAAATACTGACACTTAAAACGCAATTACTTCACTTCCAAACGATGATGTGTCATGAAATCATGAATCACTGGACAATCGATAAAAAAGCAGACTCTAACACACTAATCGACATATAGATGGCGCCACCAGAGGGCGCTAGATTCAAAAAGTATTTAAATGTTTAAACGAGTTTCATGAAAAAGCTTACCTCGCATCTACTAAAGCCATAGAACTGTGAAATACCAGCCTTTGTGTATTTAATTTAATTGCGGGGTCGAAAAGTGTCGCCACAGATGATAAAATTTGTTTCTTTGTTATGGCGGATAATGCGGACTCTATGGTATATGAAAACTGGTCAGATATCGCATTCCATTGGATGCCTAGTGTTTTTGTTGTACTGGCCTTTTCGAGTATAAGGAAATTAGTATCCAACAAATGGTTTTTAGGAATATTTTTTAAAATATTTGGATGATTGGCTGAAATCTTTTTTATGGGAAACCCTGCGGTATTGAGGGCATTTATTTCCTGTGATGAGGTATTGTATGCTAGTGGAAGACTGTGGCTTCCAGATAGGATGTTGTCTACATACGTCTGTATTTTCAACACTTGTGTCTTGATCATCTCTATGTACGACTATTTGTCGATACATTTTCTCTACATCCCCATTGAATACGTATTTGTATATACGCCAATTGAATATGAGGAGCATTGAGGACCTGATTGGAGTGTAGGTTCCGTAAATAGAATATCATTTAGGGAATTCCCCGAAGTAGTTGATCTTGAGGCATAACAAAAGTTATGTTGTTTTTTTGTCTGGTTTTACTACGGCATGATGTGGCAAGTAGAATGAGTAGTATTTGCCTTTGATGATTTTTGGAATGGGCTTACTTCTTCCATGTGTTCTAAATGGAGGTATTCCTCTAAGACCCCATCATATTCTTGTTTGAGTTCACCTTTTCTTAGTCGATTTTTTTCCATGCTTAGAAACTGCTGTATTGCAGAGCTGCGGGAGTGCCCTAAGGCGAGTGTGTCAGAAAATTTTTGTTTTCGTGGCAGTCGTACGATATACCGACCATATTCTGATCGCGTAGTTATGGCTTTGCAAAATTCTTCACAATACTGATCTTCTGGTGTTGTAATCGAAATGGGGGGAAGTTTTTCTAACTCCTAAAATTTTTTTAATTGTGTTAAGGTATTCATTGGATATTTCTTCAACTTGAGTTGACAAAGTGTTAACTGTTTCGGTAACTAGTCCACTTAGTATTTTGAGCTAGAAAGGTGTTTGAAATTTTTTCAACACCTTCTAGAACAATTTACGGTATAAGGTCACTGCCTATTAGGATGTTTATTTGAGCTGGGGTGTTGCAGTTGGGAGTCAGGTGTAATATCTTATCACAATGCTTGCTATTTATTCGATAGCTTAGAAGCATGTTTGTTAGTTGCGGTAAGACAATAGCATCTGCTTGAATGCGCTTATCCGCTTGGGAGGAAATTAGGGTAATTGGACATATTTTTTTAAAGTTTTGTACTACTCCTCCGCCTATTCCCGTAATTTAAAATTTTGCCTACTTTGTTGGCAGTTTTAGTTTATTTTTTGCCTTAGACGCTGTATTTTTCACTACCTCATCTTTTGCTATGCACTTCGAATTCTTAATTTTCACACGCACTCACCTTCTCGATGACCACCAAGTTTGGTTTTATAAAAAATGGAGAAATGGATTTGCTTCAATGTGCATACGCGTGCACTAGTATAGGTACTTATATTGCGGTTCTATTTTGCTTATGTACAATTTTAAAAAATGCTTTGTAAAGTGATTAGCGGTTGATAATTCCGACTCGGGATGAAAAATGATGAAACGGGCGGATGGTAAAAAACGCCGTTCAAAGATGTTCGCACACGCGTAATTCCGACTCAGGATGAAAAAATGTTGAAACTGGAGGATAGCAAAAACGCCGTTCAAAGATGTTCGCACACGCGTAATTCCGACTTGGGATGAAAAAATGTTGAAACTGGAGGATGGAAAAAACGCCGTTCAAAATGGTTCGCACACGCGTAATTCCGACTTGATATGAAAAACTGTTGAAACTGGAGGATGGAAAAAAACGCCGTTCAAAATGGTTTGCACACGCGTACTGATTGCTGCTGAGATCGCAAGCGAAGTGAGTTGCTATTCTCCTTTTGGTTCCCTTTTTTTTCCTTTTGTGTGTGGAATCAGCTGGTGTGATGTGGTTGGTTGGTGCGTAGAGTGGAATGTGGACTGTAAGCTTTGATGGTTTGTGAAGTGAGTATGGTGAAGGTGCGTGTCCGTGTTGTGAAGTTGAGTCGATGTGGTGTGATAGTGTGGTGTATGTGTGGATGTCCGGGGGAGGATGCTCATTAATACAGACGCTATAAATGATCTTTGTGATCCTTGGTCTATTTAGGCTCTAAGTTTAAACAGTTCTCCTCTGTGTTCGATAGAGAAAACTGCTGTTGGTAGTAATACCCTACCTTGATTCTCGCTGTGTAGCGTTTGAGTTTTAAATGCCTTTGAGCAGCATGGTGCCTCTTGGCATATTTCGGGGTTATGTGTTTCGGGAGTTGCTGTTGCAACTGAACCCGTGGCTTTTCTTGAGAAAGCTCAACTTTGAGGTGTGTTGGGAGACATGTTGTAATGTAACATGGAATGATGTTTTTTACGACAATATACGCAGTTGAATTTGCTTTCGCAATTAGGAAGATTGTGCGCGTGGGACAAGTAATTTGTACAAAGTCTTTTTGACCTGACAAAGTTTTTCCTTTCGTTTATATTTAATTTTGTAAACTTCTCGCAAGTTTTAGGTTTATGCCCTCTTGTACATAGTTAGCATGACGTATGTTTGTTCTGTTCAGATATGAACGATTGTGCTTTGAAAAAGCTTCTATTTAAATTGTTGTTGTTTTTAACTTGGGGTCTTTTGAAGCTTCTGTGTAGGTCGTATTGAACGTTTTTAGTTTTTTTTTATCTACCCTTTCCGCAATTTCATATTGGATAGTTAAGAAATCTTTCATTTGCTGCCACGTTGGGCAGTCTCTTCTTGATGAGAGCGATTGCTCCCACAAAAGTAATGTTTTTTTCTGGTAATGCCGCAGTGCATATGTTTACCGGAATAGGGTCCCAGTTGTCAGAGGGAACATTTTGTGTCGATAGAACCGACAAACAATTTGAAACTGTGGATTCTAGTTTTATGAATTCTTCACTTGTTTCGTTTTGAATTTTTGGCATGTTCATGAGTATCGTTACTTGCCTCTCAACCAATATTCTTTTGTTTTCATATCTTGCTTTCAGAGCTTCCCAAGCCAAATTGAAATCGTCGTCATTTAATGCGAACTGTTTTACTACGAGGGCTGCTATAAATATTTTTGGCCTAGGCAACACTAAGTGTTGCCAGGTGTAATTTGACATTTCCATTGGAAAGTTTGACATTTTTTAGCATAACATCACTCAGAACATTTTGTCATTTAATCGTGAATTGTTTTATTTACAGGGAATTAAAAAATTCATCTCGGCCAAAAAATGGAATTAACTCGTGAACATTTTCGTGCGATCATTTTTCACAACTTTCGACGTGGATTATCACGACAAGAGTGCATCGATGAACTAAAATCTTTGTATGGCTATGAAGCACCATCCTATAGCACTGTGAAAAACTGGTACAACGAATTCAATCGTGGTTGACGCTCGCTCAAAGACGAATTCCGTGAAGGTCGTCCAAAAACAGCCGTTGTGCCAGAAAACATCGATGCCGTACGTGAACTGATAATGCAAGACCGTCATGTAACATACCTTCAGATAGAGGCATGCCTATGCATTTCTCCCACCAGCATACATTCGATATTGCATGAACGGCCGTAAAAAAGGTTTGTTCTCGTTGGATCCCGCACAATTTGACAATCGCTCAAGAAAAGGCTCGTGTGGATTGGTGTAAAGAAATGCTGAAAAAATACGATCGCGATGCTTCAAAAGACGTTTATAAGATCGTCACAGGTGACGAATCATGGACCTATGCGTATGAGCCCGAAACAAAACAGTAATCCACCGTGTGGGTCTTCCAAGACGAGCCAAATCCAACGAAAGTTGTTCGTGGAAGGAGCACTTCGAAGCAAATGGTCGCCTGTTTCTTCGGCAAAACTGGTCATGTGGCGACTGTTCCGCTTGAGCAACGTAGGACGGTCAATTCAATTGATAAATATTCCTATTTTCATTATTAGACCAGAAATATATTACGCCTGATTGACCTTTTGTTTTGTATAGGAGATGATACAATTTTTGCGCTTGCGATAGATTTGGATGGTTTTGTTGACACGGCAGTAAACATGTCCCGGAAGGACGGTCATTGTTCATAACTTCCGATTCAGAAATGTCTCGAATCGGCGAGGAAGCAAATCGAGAGCAGCATTTTATTAGACAGTCACTCTCAGAAATGAATTTAGAGTATGATATATCTTTCCCACTCTTTTATTTTGTAGCTCTTTTCTTAGAGCGTGTAGCTTCTGCAGGTGTACATGGACTTTTTTCGTCTGAAATCATTTGTGGAACATTTAAAAGTTGTGTTGATTTAGATTATTTTGAATCTGTGTTCATTTAGAAGATGTGAGATAAAAATAATTTTCAGAGTAAACTTCGCAATGAATAAAAAACCGCAAACTCTTTTTAGTAAATAAGAGTGTTTTTTCCGATAAAATTATACAAAGGACGTTGTTATCGCTTCATAAATATAAGATTACGGAATTCTTCCAAATGCACTGCCGTTATGCCGCCATATCTTTATGTCAACTTCAGTTCGTTAAAGAAGGTTAATTAACTTAAATATGTTAAACTAATGATTTGAAGCATTTCGATATCGATTGCTAAATGTGTATATACAAGAAAATCGACTTTATACCTAAATATACGATCACGGAATTCTTTATAATGCACTGCCGTCATGCCGTCATGGCTTTATGTAAACTTCAGTAAGGTAAAGAAGGTTAATTGAGTTAAATATGTTAAACTAATGATTTGAAGCATTTCGATATCGATTGCTAAATGTGTATATACAAAAAAATCGACTTTTTACCTAATAATAAGATTATGGAATTCTTCTAAATGCACTGCCGTTATGCCGCCATGGCTTTATGTTAATTTCAGTACGTTAAAAAGGTTAATTAACTTAAATATGTTAAACTAATGATTTGAAGCATCTTGATAACGATTGCTAAATGTGTATATGCAAGAAAGTCGACTTTATACCGAAATATGAGATTACGGAATTCTTCTAAATGCACTGCCGTTATGCCGTTATGGCTTTTTGTAAACTTCAATAAGTTAAAGAAAGTTTATTAACTTAAATATGTAAATGAAATGAATTGAAGCATTTCGATATCGATTGCTAAATGTGTAAATAAAAGAAAATCCATTTATACCTAAATATAAGATTAAGGAATTCTTCCAACTGCATTGCCGTTATGCCGCCATGACTTTATGTTAATTTCAGTTCGTTAAACAGGTTAATTAACTTAAACATTTAAAGATATTAAAACTATGATTTGAAGCATTTCGATATCGATTGCTTAATGTGTAAATACAAGAAAATCGACTTTATACCTAAATATAAGATTACGGAATTCTTCCAAATGCACTGCCGTTATGATGTTTTGGCTTTATGTCAACTTCCGTTCGTTAAAGAAGGTTTATTAACTTAAATAAGTTAAACTAATGATTTGAAGCATTTCGATATCGATCGCTAAATGTGTATATACAAGAAAATCGACTATATACCTCAATACAAGGTTACGGAATTCTTCTTAATGCACTGCCGTTATGCGGCCATGGCTTTATGTCACCTTCAGTACGTTAAAAAGGTTAATTAACTTAAATATGTTAAACTGATGATTTGAAGCATTTCGATATCGATTGCTAAATGTGTGTATACAAGAAAATCGATTTATACCTAAATATAAAATAACGGAATTCTTCTAAATGCACTGCCGTTATGCCGCCAAGTCTTTATGTCAACTTCAATTCGTTAAAGAAGGTTTATTAACTTAAATATGTTAAACTAATGATTTGAAGCATTTCGATATCGAATGCTAAATGAGTATATACAAGAAACTCGACTCTATACCGAAATATAAGATTACGGAATTCTTCTAAATGTGTTGCCGTTATGCCGCCGTGGCTTTATGTAAACTTCAGTTCGTTAAAGAAGGTTTATTAACTTAAATATGTTAAACTAATGATTTGAAGCATTTCGATATCGATTGCTAAATGTGTGTATACAAGAAAATCGATTTATACCTAAATATAAAATAACGGAATTCTTCTAAATGCACTGCCGTTATGCCGCCAAGTCTTTATGTCAACTTCAATTCGTTAAAGAAGGTTTATTAACTTAAATATGCTAAACTAATGATTTGAAGCATTTCGATATCAATTGCTAAATGTGTATATACAAGAAAATCGATTTATACCTAAACATAAAGTAACGGAGTTCTTCTAAATGTGCCGCCGTTATGCCGCCAAGGCTTTTTGTCAACGTCAGTTCGTTAAAGAAGGTTTATTAACTTAAATATGTTAAACTTATGATTCGAAGTATTTTGATATCCATTGATAAATGTGTATATACAAGAAAATCGATTTTATACCAAAATATAAGTTTAAGGAATTCTACTAAATGCACTGCCGTTATGCCACCATGGCTTTATGTAAACTTCAGTTCGCTAAAGAAGGTTTATTAACTTAAATATGTTAAACTTAAGATTTGAAACATTTCGATATTGATCGCTAAATGTGTATATACAAGAAAATCGACTTTATACCTAAATATAAGATTACGGAATTCTTCTAAATGCACTGCCGTTATGCGGCCATGGCTTTATGTTAACTTCAGTGCGTTAAAGAAGTTTTATTAACTTAAATATGTTAAACTAATGATCTGAAGCATTTCGATATCGAATGCTTAATGTGTATGTACAGGAAACTCGACTTTATACCGAAATATAAGTTTATGGATTTCTTCTAAATGCGCTGCCGTTATGCCGCCATAGCTTTATGTAAACTTCAGTGCATTAAAGAAAGTTTGTTAACTTAAATACGTTAAACCAATGATTTAAAGCATTTCGATATCGATTGCTAAATGTTTATATACAAGAAAATCGACTCTATACCTAAATATTAGATTAAGGAATACTTCTAATGCACTGCCGCTATGCCGCCATAGCTTTATGTAAACTTCAGTTCGTTAAAGAAGGTTTATAAACTTAAATAGGTTAAACTAATGATTTGAAGCATTTCGATATCGAATGCTAAATGTGTATATACAAGAAAATCAACTCTATACCTAAATATAAGATTAAGGAATTCTTCTAAATGCACTGCCGTTATGCCGCCATAGCTTTATGTAAACTTCAGTTCGTTAAAAAAGGTTTATTTACCTAAATATGTTAAACTAATGATTTGAAGCATTTCGATGTCGATCGCTAAATGTGTATATACAAGAATATCGACTTTATAACAAAATATAAGATTACGGAATTCTTCTAAATGCACTGCCGTTATGCGGCCATGGCTTTATGTCACCTTCAGTTCGTTTAAGAAGGTTAATTAACTTAAATACGTTAAACTAATGATTTGAAGCATTTCGATATCGATTGCTAAATGTGTATATACAAGAATATCGACTTTATAACAAAATATAAGATTACGGAATTCTTCTAAATGCACTGCCGTTATGCGGCCATGGCTTTATGTCACCTTCAGTTCGTTTAAGAAGGTTAATTAACTTAAATACGTTAAACTAATGATTTGAAGCATTTCGATATCGATTGCTAAATGTGTATATACAAGAAAATCGATTTATACCTAAACATAAATTAACGGAATTCTTCTAAATGCACTGCCGTTATGCCGCCAAGGCTTTATGTAAACGTCAGTTCGTTAAGAAGGTTTATTAACTTAAATATATAAATGAAATGATTTGAAGCATTTCGATATCGATTGCCAAATGTGTATATACAAAAAAATCGATTTATACCAAAATATAAAATAACGGAATTCTTCTTAATGCACTGCCGTTATGCCGCCAAGTCTTTATGTCAACTTCAGTTCGTTAAAGAAGGTTTATTAACTTAAGTATGCTAAACTAATGATTTGAAGCATTTCGATATCGATCGCTAAATGTGTATATACAAGAAAATCGACTTTATACCTAAATATAAGAT
The DNA here is from genome assembly GCA_037783105.1 of Bactrocera zonata. Classification (NCBI taxonomy): domain Eukaryota; kingdom Metazoa; phylum Arthropoda; class Insecta; order Diptera; family Tephritidae; genus Bactrocera; species Bactrocera zonata. Next base: position 4,793 of record JBAWJQ010003510.1, on the reverse strand, counting down.
TACAGAATTCTTCTAAATTCACTGCCGTTATGCCGCCATGGCTTTATGTCACCTTCAGTACGTTAAAGAAGGTTAATTAACTTAAATATGTTAAACTAATGATTTGAAGCATTTCGATATCGATCGCTAAATGTGTATATACAAGAATATCGACTTTATAACAAAATATAAGATTACGGAATTCTTCTAAATGCACTGCCGTTATGCGGCCATGGTTTTATGTCACCTTCAGTTCGTTTAAGAAGGTTAATTAACTTAAATACGTTAAGCTAATGATTTGAAGCACCTCGATATCGATTGCTAAATGTGTATATGCAAGAAAGTCGACTTTATACCGAAATATAAGATTACGGAATTCTTCTAAATGCACCGCCGTTATGCCGTTATGGCTTTTTGTAAACTTCAATAAGTTAAAGAAAGTTTATTAACTTAAATATGTAAATGAATTGATTTGAAGCATTTCGATATCGATTGCCAAATGTGTATATACAAAAAAATCGATTTATACCTAAATATAAAATAAAGGAATTCTTCTTAATGCACTGCCGTTATGCCGCCAAGTCTTTATGTCAACTTCAGTTCGTTAAAGAAGGTTTATTAACTTAAATATGTTAAACTAATGATTTGAAGCATTTCGATATCGATTGCTAAATGTGTATATACAAGAAAATCGATTTTATACCTAAATATAAGATTATGGAATTCTTTTAAATGCACTGCCGTTATGCCGCCATGGCTTTATGTAAACTTCAGTGCGTTAAAGAAGGTGTTTTAACTTAAATATGTTAAACCAATGATTTGCAGCATTTCGATATCGATTGCTAAATGCGTATGTGCAAGAAAATCGCCTTTATACCGAAACATAAGATTACGGAACTCTTCTAAATGCACTGCCGTTATGCCGTTATGGCTTTTTGTAAACTTCAATAAGTTAAAGAAAGTTTATTAACTTAAATATATAAATGAAATGATTTGAAGCATTTCGATATCGATTGCCAAATGTGTATATACAAGAAAACCGATTTATACAAAAATATAAAATAACGGAGTTCTTCTAAATTCACTGCCGTTATGCCGCCAAGGCTTTGTGTTAACTTCAGTTCGTTAAAGAAGGTTTATTAACTTAAATATGTTAAACTTATGATTCGAAGCATTTTGATATCCATTGATAAATGTGTATATACAAGAAAATCGATTTTATACCAAAATATAAGATTAAGGAATTCTACTAAATGCACTGCCGTTATGCCACCATGGCTTTATGTAAACTTCAGTTCGTTAAAGAAGGTTAATTAACTTAAATATGTAAATGAAATGATTTGAAGCATTTCGATATCGATTGCTAAATGTGTATACAAAGAAAATCGACTTTATACCTAAATATAAGATTACGGAATTCTTCTAAATGCACTGCCGTTATGCCTTTATGGCTTTATAAAAACTTAAATTAGACGAAGAAGGTTTATTAACTTTAATATGTTAAACTAATGATTTGAAGCTTTTCGATATCGATTGCTAAATGTGTATATACAAGAAAATCGACTTTTTACCTAATAATAAGGTTACGGAATTCTTCCAAATGCACTGTATTTATGTTTACTTCAATGCGTTAAAGAAGGTTTATTAACTTAATTATGTTAAACTAATGATTTGAAGCATTTCGATATCGATTGCTTAATATGTATATACAAGAAAATCGACTTTATACATAAATATAAGATTACGGAATTCTTCTTAATGCACTGCCGTTATGCCGCCATATTTTTATGTCAACTTCAGTAAGGTAAAGAAGGTTAATTAACTTAAATATGTTAAACTGATGATTTGAAGCATTTCGATATCGGTTGCTAAATGTGTATATAGAAGAAAATCGACTTTATACCTAAATATAGGGTTACGGAGTTCTTTTAAATTCACTGCCGTTATACCGTTAAGGCTTTATGTACTTCAGTCGTTGAAGAAGGTTTATTAACTTAAATATGTTAAGCCAATGATTTGAAGCATTTCGATATCGATTGCTAAATGTGTGTATGCAAGAAAATCGACTTTATACCGAAATATAAGATTACGGAATTCTTCTAAATGCGCTGCCGTTATGCCGCCAAGTCTTTATGTCAACTTCAGTTCGTTAAAGAAGGTTTATTAACTTAAATATGTTAAACTATTGATTTGAAGCATTTCGGTATGGATCGCTAAATGTGTATATACAAGAAAATCGATTTATACCTTAATATAAAATAACGGAGTTCTTCTAAATGCACTGCCGCTACACCGGTAAGGCTTTGTGTAAACTACAGTAAGATAAAGAAAGTTTAATTAACTTCAATATGTTAAACTAATGATTTGAAGCATTTCGATATCGATTGCTAAATGTGTATTTACAACAAACTCGACTTTATACCAATATATAAGATTACGGAATTCTTCCAAATGCACTGCCGTTATACCGTTGATGGCTTTATGTAAACTTCAGTAAGATAAATTAGGTTAATTAACTTAAATATGTTAAACCAATGATGTGAAGCATTTCGATATCGATTGCTAAATGTGTATATACAAGAAAATCGAATTTATAACTTAAATGTAAGATTACGAACTCGTCCAAATGCACTGCCGTTATGCCATTATAGCTTTATGTTAACTTCAGTTCGTTAAAGAAGGTTAATTAACTTAAATATGTTAAACTATTGATTTAAGAGCATTTCGAATATCGATTGCTAAATGTGGACAAACAAGATAATTGGACTTTATACCTAAATATAGGATTACGGAATTCTTCTAAATGCACTGCCGTTATGCCGCCATGGCTTTATGTAAACTTCAGTGTATTAAAGAAAGTTTATTAACTTAAATACGTTAAACCAATGATTTAAAGCATTTCGATATCGATTGCTAAATGTGTATATGCAAGAAAATCGACTTTATACCAAAATATAAGATTACGGAATTCTTCTAAATGCGTTGCCGTTATGCCGCCATGGCTTTATGTAAACTTCAGTTCGTTAAAGAAGGTTAATTAACTTAAATATGTTAAACTAATGATTTGAAGCATTTCGATATCGATTGCTAAATGTGTATATACAAGAAAATCGACTTTATAACAAAATATAAGATTACGGAATTCTTCTAAATGCACTGCCGTTATGCCGCCATGGCTTTATGTCAACTTCAGTTCGTTAAAGAAGGTTAATTAACTTAAATATGTTAAACTAATGATTTGAAGCATTTCGATATCGATTGCTAAATGTGTATATACAAGAAAATCGACTTTATACCTAAATATAAGATTACGGAATTCTTCTAAATGCACTGCCGTTATGCCGCCATGGCTTTATGTAAACTTCAGTTCGTTAAAGAAGGTTTATTAACTTAAATATGTTAAACTGAAATGATTTGAAGCATTTCGATATCGATTGCTAAATGTGTATATACAAGAAAATCGACTTTATACCAAAATATAAGATTACGGAATTCTTCTAAATGCACTGCCGTTATGCCGCCAAGGCTTTATGTCAACTTCAGTTTGTTAAAGAAGGTTTATTAACTTAAATATGTTAAACTAATGATTTGAAGCATTTCGATATCGATTGCTAAATGTGTATATACAAGAAAATCGACTTTATACCTAAATATAAGATTACGGAATTCTTCTAAATGCACTGCCGTTATGCCGTCATGGCTTTATGTCAACTTCAGTACGTTAAAGAAGGTTAATTAACTTAAATATGTTAAACTAATGATTTGAAGCATTTCGATATCGATTGCTAAATGTGTATATACAAGAAAATCGACTTTATACCTAAATATAAGATTACGGAATTCTTCTAAATGCACTGCCGTTATGCCGTTATGGCTTTATGTAAACTTCAGTAAGTTAAAGAAAGTTTATTAACTAAAATATGTAAAATAAATGATTTGAAGCATTTCGATATCGATTGCTAAATGTGTATATACAAGAAAATCGACTTTATACCTAAATATAAGATTACGGAATTCTTCTAAATGCACTGCCGTTATGCCGCCATGGCTTTATGTAAACTTCAGTTCGTTAAAGAAGGTTAATTAACTTAAATATGTTAAACTAATGATTTGAAGCATTTCGATATCGATTGCTAAATGTGTATATACAAGAATATCGACTTTATACCTAAATATAAGATTACGGAATTCTTCTAAATGCACTGCCGTTATGCCGCCATGGCTTTATGTCAACTTCAGTTCGTTTAAGAAGGTTAATTAACTTAAATATGTTAAACTAATGATTTGAAGCATTTCGATATCGATTGCTAAATGTGTATATACAAGAAAATCGACTTTATACCTAAATATAAGATAACGGAATTCTTCTAAATGCACTGCCGTTATGCCGCCAAGGCTTTATGTAAACTTCAGTTCGTTAAAGAAGGTTTATTAACTTAAATATGTTAAATTAATGATTTGAAGCATTTCGATATCGATTGCTAAATGTGTATATACAAGAAAATCGACTTTATACCTAAATATAAGATTACGGAATTCTTCCAAATGCACTGCCGTTATGCCGTTATGGCTTTATGTTAACTTCAGTTCGTTAAAGAAGGTTTATTAACTTAAATATGTTAAACTAATGATTTGAGGAATTCCGATATCGATTGCTAAATGTGTATATACAAGAAAATCGACTTTATACCTAAATATAAGATTACGGAATTCTTCTAAATGCACTGCCGTTATGCCGCCATAGCTTTATGTAAACTTCAGTTCGTTTAGAAAGTTTATTAACTTAAATATGTTAAACTAATGATTTGAAGCAT